>CAMTDV010000013.1:31941019-33141019 GCA_947069175.1 Scalesia atractyloides
AGTTGCAAAAATGAACACAATTAGGGTTCTTTTTTCGATAGCTGCAAATGAAGGGTGGCCACTTCAACAGTTTGATGTAAAAAATGCATTTCTACACGGGGATCTAGATGAAGAGGTATTTATGGATGCTCCTCCAGGATTCACAAAAGATTTCAAATCCGGAGAAGTTTGCCGTCTGAAGAAGTCTCTTTATGGTTTGAAGCAATATCCCCGGGCTTGGTTTGGCAGATTTACCGTAGCTATGAAAAAGTTTGGATATAAACAGAGTAATGCCGATCATACTTTGTTTCTCAAAAAAAGAGGAAATTTCGTAACTTGCCTAATTATCTATGTAGATGATATGATCATTACAGGGAACGATAAAGAAGAAAATGGGAAAACTAAAAGAAAACTTGTTTGCCGAATTTGAAATGAAAGATTTGGGCAGGCTGAAGTATTTCCTCGGAATTGAAGTACTAAGGTCAAAACAAGGAATTTTCATTAGTCAGAAAAAGTATGTCTTAGACTTGTTGGCAGAGATTGGAATGATAGATTGCAAACCAGCAGACACTCCTATGAGTGTAAACCAAAAGCTCTATTTGGAGGAAGGAGCAAAGTTAGCAAATAAAGAAAGATATCAACGGCTGGTAGGAAAACTAATATATCTCTCACATACTCGCCCAGACATTGCATATGCTGTAGGGGTGGTAAGTCAGTTCATGCACCAACCTCAAGAGTCCCATATGGAAGCAGTTTGGAGAATTATTAGATATCTCAAAGGAACAGTGGGTCATGGAGTCCTGTTTCAATCACATGGACACCTAAATGTTCAAATCTATACTGATGCAGACTGGGCAGGAGATAAGGGAAGTCGGAGGTCAACACTGGCTACTTCGCTTTAGTTGGTGGGAATCTTGTCACTTGGAGAAGTAAAAAACAAAAGGTGGTGCTCTCTCAAGTGCAGAGGCTGAATTTAGAGGTATAGCTCGAGGTTTAACAGAAGCCATGTGGATGCGAAGACTCTTAGCTGAGATTGGCTTTCCATCAAGAGAAACTAGTAAGATTATGTGTGATAATAAAGCTGCAATTCGGATTTCAGAAAATCCAGTACAACATGATCGAACTAAACACATAGAAGTTGATAGGAACTTCATCAAAGAAAAATTGGAAGATGGTACGATTGAACTACCGTTTTGTTCGATCAAAAGATCAATTAGCAGACATACTAACAAAGGCTGTCAATGGGAGAGTCTTAGGCGAATGTTTAGACAAGTTGTGTATTGGAAACCCCACTACTCAACTTGAGGGGGAGTGTCAGAAAGGGAAGTCAAACCTCGGAGGAAATCCTTAACAAAAATAAGTGTTGACAGCTGCAAATTGACAGCAAATCAACCGCCTATCCCAGCTAATCAACAGCCAGACCTCAGCTAATCAACAGCCGGACCTTATGCACTATTTCCTTTTACGTTTCTTTTGTAAACTATATAAGAAGCCCTGCATTTGTAACTTTAGAACATATACAATTATGAAAGAATAGTTTTCGGTAATCCACTCTAAAACTCTGATTATTAACATAAACAACTAAGAAGATGCGTGGCAACCCATTTAAAAATAGATTAAATAACTATTATATATCTTTTCAAAGCTATAAGAAAAGACTGTTTGTTATGTTGCTATGTATTATTTACGTTTCCTTATGGTTTCAACCCCTCTCTCTCTCTCACCTTCTCTATTATACACACTACTGTCACTTCAAACAATATGAGAATTTAAACCACTATGGATGCAGTAACAAACACATTTGCTCTCTCATGTGCTATAGTAGTTGTACTATGTGCATGGAAGATTGTAAGCATGATATGGGTGAGACCAAAGAAGCTAGAGAAATTTCTGAAGAATCAAGGTTTCAAAGGAAACAAATACAGGTTTTTGTTTGGGGACATGAAAGAATTGTCTATGATGTTTCAACAATCCAAATTTAACTCTAAGCATATCGATATCGATGATGGAGATGAAGTTCTGTCACACGTTGTCGGTTTCCCCCTTCAATCTCTGAAAAAACATGGTATGTTTTAAATCATCTTCATTCATATGACATTGACCAAGTGATCATAAAAACCTGATGAATCTTTGCAATCTTTATGATACTTCTTATTTTTTTTGGAGATCTATTAGATGGTTAAATTATGATTAAAGGAGCGGTTGGAAGTTGGAACTAATTGGTTAATTAGTGTTCCAGTTTTGGTTAGAAACCCAATTAATTTTGTTACACTTAGACGGGCACAGTAACTAGAAATAAATACATGCGATGCCAAATTTGTTCACGCAATCACAAAAATAGATTAAAATAAGGATTAGCATTGGCATCAGTGGCGAAGCTTAAGATTTCCTATCGGGGTGGAAGTTATCGGACCTTAAAATTTCTACAAAATCGGGGTTCGAAAACGTATATACCCAAAAATTTATATACGAAACTACGTACTCTCCACTACTGAGCGAAAAGTTCAGGGGGTCGGCTGCCCCTCCCGCCTCTTAAAAGCTTTGCCCATGATCAGCATGATTTGTTAATTTTGATTACCTCACTATATAAGTTCATTAGTCATATACCCACATCGTCTATAATGAGATAACCACACCATGTAATCGTAACAACTATATCACACAATGTGTTACACCTTTTTAAAATTCTCTTATTTGTTTTATAAATATCACAATATTATACTCATGTTAAAAGTGAACAAATTACTTGATTTTAAACTATATACTATATAAATAATAAACTATATATTTTTTTAGATTATGAATATGCATAGTGTTTCACGACTCTTTGGGACATTTTCCGTCGTCTGTACGTCATGTTAGCATACTCATTTTGAGTCACAAAAATTTGTAATGGTTCATGCATATTTCAAGCCCCTTCGATCATTAGATGATTTCATTTTTATTAAACTAATTTAAGAATAGAAACAAAATTTAGAAATTGATAAATGAAAACATAAAATATTTCAGTATAATTTAAATAGTACTTAGCTGATAATACATAAAACATATGTAGTATTTGATCCGCTAGTCGTCGAGTCTACCGATTGTATTCAGTTACTTTCACCCGCATATCCATCCACTTGCTCCTTTTTTGAATCAGAGTACGTCATCCGGTTTCCCAATTTGTGTCAAAACTTGGCCAAAATTCTCGACGAAAACTTGTTATCTTGATACTTTGCTAAAGATATACATAGCATTGAAAAAACATAAGCATTAATTTTAATGATGGAAAATAATACAAATGATAAATTTTTTATGAACATTAGGATCCTCAGGTACGTCAAGTCAAAACGTATTATTTGCTTGTTAACCACGCCGTATGTGTTTTCTTGACCTTCAACTCATTGGGTTGTTGCATCGTGATGTATTTTTTTAGAGAACATGTATGAGAAGTGTATGAGAGTGTGTGTAAAAATGGCGAGATAATGGGTATAAATAGATAAAATAATAGGTAAATTAGGAACTTAAAAAAATGACCGTTGCAAAAGCTCCTCTCTCCTTGGCATTTTCAAATTTACACCCGTGATATGTTTCAGGAGTCAATTCATTTTGGAGGTTTTAACAATTTGGTAAAACCGGTATTTAATAAAAGGCAAATTGGATTTTCATGATCAATGGTTGGCCAATAATAGTGGCATTTTCAAATATCGCCACCGGCACTCCCCACCTTAAAAGATCACTGAGCTCCTTTGAAAAAACTGCATGGAGTTATGTTTTTTTACCAAATTTCAAACTGATGGTTTTGATGGTTTGGGGCATTTGATCAAAATGAGGGTACAAGTCGATTGATGTAAAACTTACATTGAAACGGTACTCCAAACAACTTGTTTTTTGTTAATTAGAAATTTAAACACCCGAATGGAAACATCATATTCCTAGTTTGGAGCACCGTTTCGAGGTAAGTTTTATATCAATTGACTCTTATCCTTGTTTTAATCAAAAACACTAAAACAACAATTTTAAATTCGAAAAAGAATTAACGGATTCAAGTTTTTTAACGGAGGTCCAGTGAATTTTTTTTAAAAGGTTAGCCTGCCAGTGACGATACTGTGCTGATCTTACCATTAAATTAATTTGGTTATAGAGGCAATAAAACCACTTTGCATATGATTTTACCCTTGTCTCTCTCTATATACACATCCGCACGTATTACTTTTATTGATTGGTTGCTTCTAAGACTACACGGTATGAAAAGGCTTGATAAAATGGCATTATGTGGACATTACGTTAGCATGCGTCATAAAAGTGGTGTGGTGCAAAAAAGGAAGAAGTGGAATGGGACGTGGAAAGTGGCGTCTATATAAAAACAAAAAAAAATAACCAATCAAAACCAACCCGAAATCCACCCACCAATGAAACACCGCCAGCTCACCGACACATTTGCCCCACGTCAGTGGAGATCTTCAAGCCCCAACCACAACGCCGTGCTCCACGCCGGACACGGGGGGTTAGCTTGGCATGGACTGGTTCCACACTGAATTTTCACGCCCACACCGTGTGGTCTAACAATGCGTATTTTGTTAACGACACATCGGGATTATGTGTTTGTCTTTACGCCTAGACTTTCTTGATGCATTTACCCACCATCCCTTTCTTACCACACGTCTCGTGCTTATTTAAGGACTTCAAAGTTTGATCCCAGAAAGTTAGTTTTTAGTTTCCTATGCAGCAGTTGCAATGACAAGATCCTTTTTACTTGCAGGAAGAAGCTACATCACGTGGATGGGATGGAACCCAAGAGTGACTATTATGGACCCAGAACTCATCAAAGATATATTAACAAAGATTAATGACTTTCAAAAGACAAAAACCAATCCATTTATTTTGTTAATAGCGTCAGGATTAGTGACCTTGGAAGGGGATAAGTGGGCCAAACATAGAAAACTAATGAACCCAGCTTTTCATGTGGAGAAGCTAAAGGTATTTTGATGTTAATATTTCGTTTTTATACCCCTGTTATTAAATAAGTCAAAATGCAAGGTTTAATTTGTGTTTTAGTAACACCACCCATGTTTTGTATCTAGAATATGGTTTCTGCTTTCCACTTGAGTTGTGATGAAATGATTGGGAAGTGGGAGAACTTTGTTTTGTCAAACGGATCTTCCGTGTTGGACGTTTGGCCTCATCTTCAAGCTTTAACCAGTGATGTGATATCAAGAAGCGCATTTGGAAGTAGTTATGAAGAAGGAATTCATATATTTGAACTTCTAAGAGAACAAAGTGCTTTTACAATGGAGGCATTGCAGACACTTTACATCCCTGGATCTAGGTAAGTGTTCTCATAATAATGTTAATTTCGCAACAAAATTTTGTATGTTTTTTATAAGAATATGCATTAGGTTATAATATAACTTAATTAATAAAGCTGAGTATTCAAATATAATGATGGCAAAGGTTTCTTCCAACAAAGAGGAACAGGAGGATGCAAGCAATAGATAAAGAAGTAAAACTTTCTATAAGACATATCATTGACAACAGGCTCAATGCAATGAAGGCGGGTGAAGGTAACTATCATGATTTGTTAGGAATAATGCTAGAATCCAACATCAAAGAGGTCGAGCAATATCAAAACAAGACTCATGGAATGACCATCAATGAAGTTATTGAAGAATGCAAACTTTTTTACTTTGCTGGACAAGAAACAACATCTAGCTTGCTTGTATGGACAATGACATTATTGAGTAGACATGAAGAATGGCAGTCACGTGCTAGAGAAGAGGTGTTGAATGTTCTTAGGGACAAAGATAAAGATATAGACGTAGAAGGGCTAAATCATCTCAAAGTTGTAAGTGCTCATATGTTCAATCGATGAAGTCACGAATTATACTTGCCTTATGTACATTTCCAAATAATCTTTTATTTCTTTCCGCTTAGGTGAATATGATCTTCTACGAAGTAGTAAGGCTATATCCTCCTGTTACTGGACTTGCCCGCATGGTTGCCAAGGATATCACACTAGGAAGATTTATGCTACCATCTGGACTTCAGATTGGATTGCCAATCATGCTAATTCACTATGATAAATGAACTTTGGGGAAGCGATGCCAAGAAATTTAATCCTGAAAGATTTTCTGAAGGAATCTCTAAGGCAACCAAAAACCAACTCATTTACTTTCCCTTTAGTTGGGGACCTCGAATCTGCATTGGACAAAACTTTGCATTGTGAGAAGCTAAACTTGCCCTGGCAATGATCTTACAAAGGTTCTCATTTGAGTTATCACCATCCTATGTCCATTCTCCCAACCTTGTTCTCACTCTTCAACCCAAATATGGCGCGCATCTGATTTTGCATAAACTCTAGTCATCTCTCTTTTTAAGAGTATCACTAGTTCCACGTTATATGATATGCGTTTTACAATATTTTAGTTCTCTAATACGCATGACTATGTATTACTAAAGTGACTCTTTATTATGTAGAAACGTTCAATGTATATTGATATTAAAAAGTTAAGTTGCATGAAAGGTTTTTACTTTTTGCAGTCGGTTATATAGTGAAATTGCAAGTTTCTATCGAAGCATTATCATAAACATATATTACAAAAATGCTTCACAAAAAGAGGGAAATGCGACTAATACACAGGATATTATCCAGTTTGTAAAAAGCAGCTTGCTTTGATTGGGTTACGCATATAGCTTATATCAATCAACGAGGAAATCATTACAGCAGGGCCGTTCCAACGTTTTTAAAGGCCCTAAGCTGACACAAAAAGTGAGACCCGTTTTCTTTTAAAAAAAAACTCATTTTACTTTGGATGCAGTTCATATCTGAAAAGCAGGTTAAACTAATTTGCATATATCTAAAATCAGTTACAACCTAAGGTGAAATTAGACTGATTATTCGCAATTTTTTTTCTTCTCCTTTTCTATAGAAGTGATTTGTAAATAGTTAGGTGTGTGTGTGTATAAATAAAACAAAGACATATAAACAAGAATCGATATGCATAAAAAGTAGAAATAAACATGGTAGAAAGAAGAACTGGCATCATTTTGTTTCACATCCAAGCTCAAATAGTAATTCTTGATGAATCTTTATTTTTGTTCTTTAAGATGCTACCAGACCGAAACAACTCATATCATATGCTACTGATGTTCTTTGGTCTTCACAATTACAAGTTTAAAGTGTGGGATAGTCATGGTATTAACTAATCTGTATTCTTTAATGCAAATGCTCTACACTTTCCCAAATATTAATAAATAGCAACTTAAATAGTAATGATAAATCACCAAGTTGTTATAACAAATAATTAATATTTCATATAGCAATTGGCAAATGTAAAAATAAATATAACGAAAAAAACAAGTTTAATACCTGGCTGCCAATGTTGTAGTCTCACTAGCCACTTATCAATATAAAAAAGACAACAAATAATTGAAGTCAAGGGCATCAAGAGTCTTGCACAATGTTGCAGAAATCGGAAGCCATAATTAGTCTTCTCTGGCAACTCACAAATCGCTTATCAGGAAGTCAAGAAGCCAAAATCAGAATGATGAATCAGTTTCCAACAATTCCATTGAGTGATTACCGATAACGACGAATGAGTTTCCAAGATAACTATTGAAAACCATTGCGTTACCAAAATTTGATTTTTCCTATTCCCTCGCTGCCTAGCATCGCCTATAATTTCTGCCAAATCTCCTAATTACTCTATTGTCGCCCAGCAGCTTATTTTTTGGGCCTTATTTGTTCAGTTTCAGCCCAAATCCAATACACATACATACAACTTTTAAAAAAAATTGAAGGCCAAGGCCTTTGCCTAGTTTATATAGCCCATTGGGCCGGCCCTGCATGAGGGATTCAACATCTTCTTATGTCAAGTTGGTGGACAATACACTTCATAACTGTAAAAAAATATAATACCAAAGGAAAGGAAAAGAAATTACAATGTTTTGTATCAAGATACAAGATAGAAAAAAATAGTAAATAACACTAGTAGAGGTAGAAGCTGAGACATGGTATTCGAAACAGTTTCCTTAAAACAAAATCGTGTCACCCACTAAGAACACGTCTATCTCAAAATATACAATAATCAGTACAGTTAGTTGTACTACATAACATGACCAATGATTCTAAAAGGCATATGCCTTGCATTCCTAAGGGCCTCTAACGCGTCCATTGTTTTAAACAGCCTTACGGATCGTAAGGCATATGCCTTGCGGTACGTGAAGGACCGTCAGAAGCCAAATCTTTGGCATTTTTCCATCTTTGACCCCTCAACTTTCAATCTTCCACATTTTTACGAATTTGGCCAATCTCGTCCAACTTATCGGGAATATTTGAGAGTTACAGGCCCCGTGTTGCCATAGTATATGTCATAATTCCGAGGTGGTCACACTCGGGTAGAGGTTATTGTGATCCGCGACCAATCATAGGTTCTTTGTCGCGTCCGCGACGTCTCAGCGGCATTTTTGTAAAACATTTATATTAAAATCAATAACTATATACATAAGAGTAATCTTTGGTTAAGTCTAGACTCGGAGTTTCCTAAGGAATCTGCGATTGTGAAATTTGAGTGTAGACATGAAAGGCTAGTGTCTAAATCCCTTCAAATTGTAGCTCTGATACCAACCTGTGACACCCCGATTTACGATGGGCCCGGTCGATGGGTTTACGCATGATGATTGATAACAGTTTCATAAATATGCAGCGGAAGATAGAATGATAAAGTAATGACATAAAAGTTTGAAATTTATTTAAATAAAGTTTATAATAAGTGTTTGATAAATATCCACAAGTAGGATCGGATATAAAGCGACCTTAGGACATCACAGGCCTTTAAGCAGTGGAGTCACAAATTTCAAAGTTTTTACCTTGACCGAACCATTCCAGCCTATATTCAGGGTTCGTTACTAGCGGTATAACCTTTTTTAAAAATACGCCAGTTTTGACTGATAAATACAATTAACCGACTCATTTTTAATAATTATTTTCATAAATCATTTGATATATGTGTATATATATTTATGATAATCCGTGGATTAATATATCTTGGGATAGATTGCTTGTCAATACAATTGGGTATTAGAAATCTATGCCGGTATGTGATCATGGTACTCACCATCTTTAATATAACATCTTCCGGGTGTATGCTTATTACCCTGCGCATATCTTATATGGTCATTCCTAGTTAATGAGTCGGGACGTCCGGACATGATATCATTGCCCCCAGTATGTTATTTAAATAATACGGATTAAACCGTATTCTTATATTTATGAAAGCATTTGCCCATTTATATAATACCCGCTTTAAGTGGCTAACACCATATCCCAAGTTTTCAAATAAAATAGGCCAAAAGTATTTACCTTTGCTTAAATAAACTGTTAAATAAGTTCTTGAAGCAAAGTCAAAATCAAGTTGTCTATCCTAGGCACGATTATTTGGAAGGTTCTGTAGTCCAGAATGAAACAGATTTATATATCCATTAGAATGTTCACGAGTCAGTTGGTAGGTTATATTACTTGACCCGTTACTTAGAATTTTTATTCGGTATCGCTAAATTAAGCGTTGACATGTTAGAATGCGGTTTAATACCCTTCCGATTGCGAAGCTTCGTTGAATATGGGTTATTTAACCAAACATACTGATATGGAATGATTTAGAAAGGTTTAAACCCAATTTGACTATTTATATATTACACACACACACAGAGACACACACACACACACAACATATATATATATTATAGACTAGTCATGTGCGCAAACACGACATCGGGCGATTGAATGGGTCTATGAAGAGTCCGCTATGTCAAAAAGTATTTTAAAACGTTATATGCTTAGTCTTGAGGCCAAATTATATGCCTCCTAGGTTTAAAAACCATTTCTACGCCGAAAGGGCGTTTTTGACATTTTTAGAAGTATATATTGTTGCTCGTTGATTTACCCTTCACATGATATGACCATAAGGTATAACCTCTGAGGGTTATTCCCTATAATATTATGGTCACAAAACATGGCTTGATTTGGTTTCAAAGTAGCCCAAACGAGTTAGAAGCAAAAGTGAAGGCGGAAGACAAACTGTTTGACTTTTGACATAAGAATGAGTGCTAAACTGAGTATGGCGATTTGGCATGTTAAATTAAGTTTTATAAATTCATACAAACTATTATAATGTCAAAACAAGTGGTTTAGATACTTAGAAGTTTATCGCAAAATGCATATTTTCAAGTTTTGACTTTTATATATAACATGATAGACTCGTCATTTCGCCTACTTAACGTGACTGTCGGAGGGTGTGATGCAGGAGAATTATACCTTCATTATTATGATCACGTAGGAAAGTTCGATTCGAACTTCGACTTGACCATAGTGACATAACCGAAAGTCAAAGCAAAAGTCAAATTTCTTGACGTTCGTCTAATAATTAGCTAATAAATTGAAATAGACTAGGAAGAACACTTTTAGAACTCAGAATAGGAGGCTCCTAAACAGAAGCAACTACACAAGAAGTGTTTATGAGTGAATTATGAAGGTGTGAGTGAATTATGAAGGTGTGAATGAAAATGTGCAACTTATACTCCTATTTATACTTATCCAAGATTCCTAAGAATGAGCCAAGTGTCCTTAGGTGTGATTAGAGCATGATTAATGTCACATGAGGTGGCATAATATGATTATAAGTGGCAAAATTTTATGAGAGGTGTCAAAAAGAAAGCAGCAGGCTGCTGCCAGCCATCTTCCTACTGTCAGCGCACCCCTTACAGACTGTAAGAGGTATGCCTTACGGTCCGTAAGGGACCTCAGGCGTGCATTTTATTTGAATACCCCTTACGAACTGTAAGGGTTATGGTTACGGTCCCTGAGGACCTCCTGAAATCAAAATTTTTGCCTTTAAGGCAAATTTAGCCCCTCAGCCTTTAAGTTTTTAACAGCTTTATGAATTTTAACCCTTCCCCTCAACATTGTGAATTATGTGGAAGGTTTCTAGACATGTGTCATGCTAGTATTCGATTCAATCGAGATGTTACATTAACCGTAGCAGCTAATGTCGGTATAAATGCAAACCTAAAATGTTATTTTGGATGGATTGGTGTGGAATTTTTCTTATAATTAAACAAATTATATGCTACCCTAGCCACGTGAAAGGTGGAATTTACTGTCGATTAGCTCATTTTCAGTGTGTTGTTGTATAAAGGTTTTATTTCTTTCTATATTTTGTCATTTCATTTTGATTTCATATTGTTTTCTTTATTGCAGTGAAAAGGCGGACATAAAGGCAGTGACCATTTGCACCAGATGATTCATGACAAACAGGCTTATTTCCTGGAAACAATTTGTGAGTTTTGTTTGGCTGCACTTGTAAAATAATACTTTACCGTTATAAAACTAATCCAGATTAACTAAAAAAGAGAGTGATTAACAAGTTAATGACTTCAGGTATGGGATATCCTCCACTGAGATGCAGTCATGGGAAGTATCTCAAGAAACAATTGGAAGAACATCACCGACTTATAGGTATGCTATCAACTTTTTATGAAAATATCTTATAAAAATATAGATGGAGAGCGGAAGGAGATGGATTTCAGAAACTCATTTAATCAGCCTTTTGATACGACCCATATCAACAACTTGAAAATCCTCAAGATCTTGCTTAATCTTAGGGATGACCCGTTGCCACTTTTTGATGGGGCTGCTAAACAAAGGTTGGTGGGATATTTCGTATATACTTGTATTTTCTTTAATAACTTTCTTTAACTAATTCCATGTTGAACTTTGACCTCAAACATGTCAGCCTAGATGTTTTAAGGAAACGGGATGTGTTGAAAGTAGATTAGTTGATTGCAGTAAATAATTAGGTGTCAAAAAAACATATATGTTGATTGTTGTCTAGTCTTGGTCAAGAGGTTCTACTAGGTCGAATAGATTGAAAGTTTCCCCAAGTTTAGTTTTAATGCACAAAGCTTCTTAAAGGATTTTAAAATTTTAGATTAGTATTCATATAATATAAATCTTGTAATTATACTTGACACAGTGATTATTATTAAAATTTAACTTTTGGATAAAATATTTGGTTCAGAGGTTCTACTAGGTCCAAGAGATTGAAAGTTTCCCCAAGTTAAGTAGTAATGCATAAAGCTTCTTAAGAATTTTAACAATATAGATCAGTATTCACAAAATATAAATCTTGTAATTATACTTGACACAGTGATTATTATTAAAATTTAACTTTTGGATAAAATATTGTATCGGGTCAGCCTAACTACTCCATTTTGACCCATTTTCTATTTTCGTGACCCGTTCAATTTATTAGAGATTTTTCCTGGAAAATATCAAGTCAGATAGATCACCAACGAAAACCATGCTTTCTTTATGGGCACTCAACCAGAGGATTTGTGATATATTAATTTGAAATAAATGGGATATCAAGTACCGGAAAATTTCATATGCTAAAGTGCTTTCTTTTTAGCTAGATATCCTATTACAATGTTAAAAATCTCAAATGCTCATCTGCTCCGGTTTCTATTTCAAGACAAAGAAAAGGATGGGAATTGGAGATTGAGATCAAGATCGATTTGAACAATCTTAGAAGTTTTAAAAGCCATTTTTTATTGTTATTCAAAGATTAAAAAAAAAACACACACATACACACACAAAAAAAGAAAAAAAAAAACACAACGCCTTCTCATTCACGTAAATGACTTTGTGACTTTCAACAATTAGATTCTTTCGTTGTGTAGCCATTTTCATTATTGTAATATAACAATTCATTTTAGTTATCAAAAGTAAGACGAATGTTTGGTAACGACTTTTAAGAACTATTCTATTGTGTTTATGATTATGGAGCCAAACAAAGAGGCGATTAAACAAACGCACTCATCACAACGTGTGAGTATTCTCACTAGCTTGTTATGGTAGAAATTAAACGCAGGAGTACAACATAAACATAAAAAAAGGAATGTAAAACATTAATTGATAACATTAAGAGAAAAAATAAACAAAAATAAGACAACACACAAAAAACTATAAAGAAAAAACGACATTTTTTTAACTATCATTTGTTGTGTTTTTAGCAACATGTACCGACATCTTTGTAACTATCATTTGTTATATTTTTAGCAACACGTTGATATAAATATACTATTAATTTATATGCAACTCATCAGACCTATCAATTTTATTTTTCATTTACCTAAAACTAATGTTTTCATATAGTAAATGCATACTAAATATATTATTAAGGCCTTTCTATATATTATTACATTCCATCTAAATAATAAAAAAAAGATAACAATTTCTGAAACAGTAACTGTATTTCTATACTAATAAATAAAATATGAGTATATTTGGCTGCCCATCACCTCCTCCTTTTTATTTTAGGCTATTTAGATGTCTCTAAATGATTGAGACGTGCCAAACTTATACGCTATAATTCGATTAAACCCTAAATTGCTACATTGCCTGTGCTTACTTCCCCAAATCACAAACCCTGTTTTCTGCCGTGTGTTTTTTTCTCACCTTAAATCGTGATTCCCCACCTTTGAAAAACTTACTGTGATTCTCATCAGGTATTCTTCTAATATCTTACTTACCTCATGGATCAGTTCGATGCGTATTAATTGTCACTATCTACGTCTGTTGATTCTCTTCTTGGTAAGTATGTGATTCCATTCTCTTGGTTACTTATTGCTTTGTTGTTTCCTTGAATTGCATGTCGTTTATATTTGATATAAGAAACTCGTGTTGAATTCATGTTGAAATTTTTGCAAATCAATTGATGCTTATGAAACCCTAACTTTGTTTTTAGTATTTTTTTTGAAGTGTTCTGTGAAGCAATTAACTTCAAGAAATTTTTGGTGACTTTGTGTTGAAACCGTTGTAATTAAGGTGTTATGTAGATGTTTTTAAAATTGTATCAAAATTTCAGATTTTGCATGGTGCCAGCATTGTCCTAATAACCTTTCTACCATTGGATGTTTGAGATCAAAGGTCTTATTTGTCCGTTTCTGACCTATTCGGATAACATTATCCTCGGTTTTGGATCCAGTTTTCACACATGGACGATTGTATGTGTCTATGTTAAAAATTAAAATAAGAGACGAATTTAAAGTGCAGTAATTAGATAAAGATGGTAGTGTGACGAATATAACAACAAATGTTGTATGCAAAGAAATATTTAGAGAGTTATGAATTACTATTACATTTTTTACTTCTTTAAGTATTAATTCTAATTACAATTTTGTATTTTTTAATCAATGTTCCATGTAGTTTTATCCAAAACATATAGTTACATATAATATTAGTTTATCTTATATATCACACGGGTAACCATGGTTATAAAAATCTCGACTAGTCTTCGATTTGTCGCCGATTAATCACTAATCGGAGGTTCACCGATTAGTGGCCGATTAATCGCTAGGCGGTCAATGGCGGTCCAATTCTAACCAAATTTTGGTTGGATACGGGCCAAATTTCGATCAAACCTTATAGATTTCCGCCAATTACTTAAAAAATGGGTCAATTAGGGGTTAAAACATGTTTAATTTATAAAATGCATATAAAAGTCTGTGTGTGCGTCTATATATAACTAACAATTACATATAAAAATCCCAATCGTATACATCCCTATTAATCCCGATTAATCACTAGTCCGTACTTCACCAACCGACTAGCACCTAGCGATTCTTACAACACTGCAGGTAACTAACCTACCTAATTTACTTGGGAATAGTCTAGTGATGTTGATGAGTTAGATAGAGTTTATGATATAAGATGTTCAATTCCCATGGTGTACAAATTTATTCATTCAAAAAGAATAACATAGTATATTATATATGTTTATTTCTTGGTATTAAACTTGATTGATTTAAATACGAAACTAAAGCTAACACAATTAAATTGAATTTAATAATTGATTAATGCCATAGAACTTTTGGTGAAACCATTTAATGATTGTAAACTTTATCAGAAGGGCTCTTTCATTTCTAAAACGGCGTATCATTGTGGGATTATCAAATCAACATTTGCAAATCTCTTAACGTATTAAAAATCGGCTATAATAGACATCATTTTTTTGGTGTTGGAACTGTTTACCTTGTTGCAATCCATAAAGAATCGTAAGCTTAATCCCGATAGCACAACAATATGCAGTTTCATCAAACGAACTTATGAGTGAAAAAGGGACGTGATCGCTTCATCGCAACATACCAACACCACGTCTCTACAGGTAAAATGTTCATTTTTTTAGTTCGATAATCAATGCCATTGTTCAATCTTTGTAAGTTGAAAATTGATGACTGGGAATTTGGGACTTTTGGGTGGTGACGGCGACCCTACAATTAAGGTTATTTTGGGGAGAAGATTACTCCATTCCGATCTTTTAGGTCTTGACTTCAGCTAGACGGTTTGGTCGGTATTGATATAAAATTAAATCTTTATGGGATCCATGACTAATTTGGTTTCTAACTAAGAGTACTACTATCCCTAATGCTGATTCTTAAAATCTTTTTATTAATTTTTAGTCAAATAAACAATATTTTAATAGATTTTTATTTGGTCACAACCACATCAACAAATCATGATATATGGCAAATAATATTAGGGTGTTACTAAATGTACTCGTTTTTTCAAAATTTTACTGGCTACACCTCCCCTCTGAAGTTTGTAAATAAAAACAATGAACCCTTGTATTTTCTAGTTCTTTTAAAGATTGCATAAGAAAATATCCCTATTTTTATAAGGGTTTATCTACTTCCCATAATGTGAACACTGACATATACATGTTTTGTTTCTACATTTGAATGACTCCATTAAAAAATTCCTGTTGATTAATAGAAGGAGATTAAGAGAGACCTTAAAAAACAATTTTGTACAACTTTGATTTTCATCAAAGTTTTAATTGATTGAAAGTGTTTGGTATGTATACATTTTTCTCATTAATATAATTTTTTTTTGATTGAGTAGTTATAAGAATAATAGAATGCCCAGATCAATTATTTACTAGAAATCGGTTACCAGATGCTTGTAGTGGATTTACAAAGAAACAATTATTTTATAGTATTTGTAGTTGTTTTGCGGCTTATGGATTCTACCAAAAAAGTATTAACTTTTCAATTGTTGTTGAACATTTAAAACAGATGTTAAATTTTTGTAAGTTAATTCAAACTTTTAAAATAAAATTCAACCTATAAGAGATTCTTAAACCCTACTATTGTACATACCTTGTTTCATATATATATATATATATAAATATATTATACTATGTACTATATTAATGTATATCTTAATAATTGGTTTTGAGTTTATGTCACCGAAATTAGTTATCACGGTTCATTATAGTCCGACATAAAAAATAATACAAAAAGATGTCCGTATTTTCTACAAAACAGATATAAGTTTCATGTTAAGGATTAAGCTATAATTATAAGCTTGTATTGATAATGTTTGTAGTCATATGTCCCAACTCTAATATTAGTTTATATTTAGGAATTCAAATCTCGTGAAGAGATGATAGAATGGGTTCAAAACATCGCACGTGATGTTGGCTATGTTAACGCCACTAAAAGATCAAGAGCAAAGCCAAATGGTTATTGTAGAGTCATACTAATGTGTGAACGTGGTGGTGTATATAGGTCCGTTAAAGGTACAAATAAAGCTACAGGCACCAAAAAAATTAACTGTCCATTTGAATTGATTGGAGCATACAAAAAAGAATGATTGTTGGAAGTTATGTAACACCTCGTAAAATACGCGTTTGGTAATATACCGACACGTGTACGAACCCTCGGACATACCTAATGAGTTAGCCACTCAACTCCCCACGCGTGTCTAAAAAAATATTAAAACCTGACCGTAGCTTACGGTCCCGGACCATAAGCTACGGTCCAGGCTTACTGGTTTGAATATAAAGCTAACCGTAAGCTACGGTCTGGTGACCGTAGCCTACAACGGGCCACTGACTTCACTTTTTCATCATTTTAACTTTCAACTAATAAACTGAAGGCCCCTAGACTTTATTATTTCATTTTTCTTGCATAACCAAGTCATTTTTCGACCCGAACGACTCCCGGTTAAGGTAATATCTTTTGATTCACCATTCTTAGGCATTCCGCTTCTTCACCGAACCTTTAACCCTACTAGTGTGGTAATTTAAACCCATGAAACCATAAGTATTCGCATCTTTCACGTTTAAGCTATAAACACTTATAAGTGTTAAAAACACCTAGTGTGACACCTGCTAACGTTTGGTTATTCGTACTCTTCTTCAATACACCTCGTTTTGAACAAAAAGAACTAGTTGTGTCATTATGTCATGGAATAAAAGTCAAGGGACAATTCATGACAATTCACAAAACTATTTTTGAGGGACTAAATGTGTTAAAACCTCAATTTATGTCAAGTTGCCACCTAGCCTACAAATTTCCACACCTTTGCAGCTCTTGACACCTTGCTAGACACTTGTAAAGATCCTACAACACGTCTAACACCTGACTTCATCTTCAAACATCTTCTTGCACTATAAATAGCCCACTAAGTTCACTCATTCTTTGCTCATTCACTCTTTCTCCTCTCTATGACACTCTTATAAGTTCCTGACCATTTAGGGGCTTTCCTTTGAGTTCTAAGTTTTCGTTGGATCACTTTTAAGTGTTCCATCTCTGCTCTTTTCTTTTTATAGGCTTTTACTAGCCAAAAGTCAAGCATTTTCGACAAATGCCTTGACTTTCGGTTAAGACCATTCTGGTCCAGCCATTGTTTGAAATGAACATGGCTAAGTGATCGTAATTAGGTAGATATTAATCCCTTCAAAGCGCACCTCCTAAGGATCATGTTTATTAGGTCAATTGACGGGTCAAAGTTTATGTTTTGAAAAGTCAAATGGGTCAGATTTCATAAATAGTATAACCTTAGTTTATATATGTTAAAAATATATTTTTGACACTAAACAAGTTGGTAATAATCATTAGAACATGTGGGATCATGTTCGGCTCGTCAATTCCAATCCTAGGGTCAGTTCGCAACCGAAAGTCGCGAATTTGACTTCTTCTTTGACTTTCGATTCTGACCCGATTTAGATTAGTTTACTTCTGACTTATGGTCGCATTATGATCGTAATACAATGTAGCATAACCCTCTGAGGTTATATTACATGATCATAATCATAATATAAGTTTATGCACAAGTTCTGTTAAATGTCAGATTTTGACTAAAATGCTTTTTTTACATAAAACAAGATTTTAATCAATAACGAACTTGAAATGAATTACCTACTGATATGTTAATATAATTAACATATGATGATGTTATTATTCTGATCATAAACTAAGTTTTATTATAAAATTGTAATTTATGCTTTTAAAAGACCAAAATGCCCTTTCGGCGCATAGTTTGGTCCTAAACCATAAACCACACTTATGTGTAACTTATTACTGATAATATATCATAAATTAAGTATTTTTCCAGAATGTTTATGATCATAACATCAGAATACATGCAAGTTCCTTTTATATAACACATAAAGGTCAAAACGCCTAATGAGGCATATTTTGTTTTTAAAACCTTACGGGCATATAAGTTGATATCCTGCTGATATTACAACTTATTCAAAATATAATGACATATAGAACTTGTTCATGACTCATCCGGTTATCTGATATCGCTTATATGCGTACGGTTAAGTATATGTAACTAGTTTACGAAAATTAACCAAAACGTGTTTAACCTTATCATTTTAATATGAAATTCCAGAATGTTAATTGTTTACCCATGACATACAGGTCTTAAGTACTTGTTGGGTTTAAACTACATTCTATCCGGACATCGCTTAATGTAGCGTATTGTACCGTTTTGATCCTTTAAGCTAGTCGATCTAAGTCTATGACTTAAATAGGACCGTTAGCATTCTAATTGGTTAGCTTATACCATTATTCCAGACTAAAGCCTTCCAATAAATGTATCTACACTTATCTAATTGATTAAACAGTTGAGTTAATATAAACTTGATTAATCAACTGTTAGTAAATACTTTACTATTCCATACGGCTTGTACTATAAATTATTACCGCTTGGTCGGTAATGGGATCAATCAAATGCCGGATTGTGGCTAGTGAATCCGCATATTCCGTTTTGATCAGTTTTGTTTGATAACTTAAACATTGGGGGTTAATAACCGTGTCCTGGATATCCTCGGCTCATTTAACTTACTAATGGCATGACCAAAGCACGGGGTGAAGGCATACACCTGCCAGATGTGAATAATAGAATATTTTTTACCCACAAGTTGGGGATAACTCTTCGTGGGTTCATAAGTGGTGTGTCAGTTAATCATGTATCGGTCTCTGTACTGGGCCCCATATGTATTGACAAACATGTGAATCTGTTAACTAGGTTATAAGTATAACTTTCCCAAGTTATAAAAGATTTTTCGTGCCCTGTGCACTTAAATCAATTTTTGAAATGTTTTCAAAACGAGTCAGTTGATTGTATTACCACGAAAGCTGACGTATTTTCAAAAGACTAAGTTGAAGGTACAACACGAAATAGGCTGGAAGCTGCTTGGTAGTGATATAAGAGGAACTTGCAAATCCTTATATCTGCCCTAAAGTCTGTTACAATCTTTTGTATATTTTATGATCCGCCTGTGGATCTTTCATTACAAGCCGTCTGTATAATATTTTTGAATTTTGGACATTTTGATTTGTAATAGTATTTTAAACTCCAAGACTTTCCCTGTGCTGTGTTAATTGATTATGATGATATCAACTTACGTCACGATATTTCTGACTGGGGCCCACCGAGGTTTGGTTGGAAATTCGGGGTGTGACAAGTTATATGTGATACGAGATAAATATAGTCATCTGCCCGCACAACATATGGAGGGGCATGCATTTGTAGAGCGATTGTCACGTAATGAGTTTCAACATACATGAATATTGTCAATATTTCATCGTGTAAACTCATAAGCATGTAATATTGTTTTTATTAATATAGTTATTATGAACTATAAATCACGTTAAAACTCATAAGCATGTAATATTTAGAATTTATTTTATTAAAAAGTTAACATTAGTTTAATAAAATTAATATTATAATCATGTATTCTTGAATCACAATTTCTGTTTTCATCGTGCAGCCTCAATCAAAACCTATCAGTTTGCGAATTTTAGGTGTATAAATTTAGTAGAAAAGAGAATATTGGTTGTTAATATTTAATATAAAAAATGTGAGTAATGGATTTTTGAAGGGTGGAATTCGAAAAGTTTTAAAATGTTTTTTTGAAAGAAAGGTATGAAAAGTAAAAAGGAGGGTGTATTTAGCCACCCCATATTTAAATTACAAGATTAAGCATCTCAAAAATATAATTCAAGTTTTAATTTGACATAGTTCATGTTTATATGATTCAAGTAAACCAAAATCAATCTAAAGCATTAAGGGTGCTGTAATATAATTCAAGTTTTAATTTGATGTAGTTCATGTTTATAAGATTCAAGTAAACCAAAACCAATCTAAAGCATTAAGGGTGCTATAAAGGAACGGACGTGTAATCAAATTGTAAGCTTTTCATATGCATAGGGCTTCAAATAATAACCTAATTGTTGTCTGCTGCTCTATTAGATGACAATGCCTATTACTTTATGTACCTATTTGTAAATAGTCATTTATTAAGGTCCTTTATATTGCATCAGTCAGTATAAATAGGTTTGCTGTATCAATCCAATTCATTCGAATTTAATCAGTCAAATATGGTATCAGCCAAATTCCATTAAAGTGCTGAGTTCTCCCTTCCTCTCCCCTATTGTCGTCTGCCCCCTTCATCTTCCCTGTCTTTTTTTTTTCCTTTCCTTCTGATCATCTTCCTTACTCATCCCTGTGGCTTCCTCATCCAACGAAACTCTCCCCATGACTAATCTTGCACCTATGTTATCCCTGAAACTCACGTCATCCAACTATCTTTATTGGCGCACCCAGATGCGACCTGTGCTCACTTATCAGCAGGTTCTTCACCATGTTGATGGATCTCAATCTACTCCTCCTGCCACCATTACAGTCAATGAAAAATCCGTTGAAAAGCCGGTTTTTAGTGCTTGGATTCAAGCTGAGCAAATAGCCAATATCATTCTCAATGCTTCTCTTGCTGAAGAAGCTCTCTCAGTCATCGTCGGTTTAACTTCGGAACACGAAATTTGGCTTGCCCTTGAAGCTGCCTTTTGTAACGCCTCTGTCGAACGTGTGCAAAACCTCCGTGACAGCCTTCGTCTGAGTTAGAAAGGAGACAAAAAATGTCTCCGAGTTCAGGCGTGCTTTTAAAGCGATTTGTGATCAGTTGCATGCTATCGGACATCCTATGGACCCGACGGATCAAATTCATTGGTTCCTCTGTGGTCTCGGCGCCTCGTTTGAGACTTTTTCTACATTGGTTCGGTCTACTCGCCCCACTCCCACGTTTGTTGATCTCCTTACTCGTGCCGAAAGTCATGAACTTTTTGTTAAGGCTCTTCATGGTTCATCCACACCTCCTTTGGAATTTACGGCTCAAACCCACCACCGCCCTACCCGCCCTCGTGGGTCAAACAATACCTCAGGACCAGCCTGCTTTCTACAGCACTACAACTATCGTGGACCCTCTAAACCATCATTCTCCCAAAACAGGAAACGTAGACCAGCCTACATGTCAACTTTGTCGCAATCAAGGGCATTTTGCCAACCAATGTTCCAAATTAGCAACCTTTGCCACCTCGGCTGCATCATCTGAGGAACAAGCTTTCCATGCCCAGTGTAATATTAATGCCACCATTCCAGATTTGACTTGTGATACTGGTGTGTCTGATCTTATGCTCCGCAATACTAAAATACTAATGGTGTAACAAATTCATCTCCCACTCAATGTAACCAAAGGGTATTTTTTGGTAATGGACAAGCCTCACCCATATCTCATATTGGTAACTCTAAATTGCTTGGTTCTCTTGACCTTAATAATGTTTTAGTGGTAACGCAACATACCAAAAATCTTCTTTCAGTAGGTGAGTTATTAGAAGACAATTTTGTTGATGTTTTCTCACATCCTTATTTCTGTATTTAGGATCGCCTAACCAAGCAAGGCCTAGCCTGAGGAAGCTATGAACATGGCCTCTATGTTCTCCATAACACACATGAAGCTTTGGTCACCACCTCCTCATGTCCAAACGCGTCGTTTGAAGTATGGCATTCCCGCCTTGGGCATGCCAATTTTGATACGATTATTATGTTAAAAAACATGGTCAATTACCGTTTACTTCCTTATTACCAAAACTAGGTACTTGTTCGCCTTGTGAACTAGCCAAATCTAAACGGCTACCTTTTGATAATAGCAAAAAACGTGCCACCGCACCTCTCGCTTAATTCATTGTGATTTGTGGGGTCCCTCATTAGTAAAGCACCTTTTGAATTATTATACATCCAATCACCTAACTATGCCTCACTTCGTACCTTTTGTTTTGTGTACACCCCTACTTACCTGATTATGCTCCAAACAAGCCTGCACCAAGAAGTATACCATGTATTTTTAATGGTTATTGCTTCAAATACGAAGGATATCGGTGCTTAGACCCTTGTTCCTCTCGAATTATGTCACTCGACATGCTCGTTTTGACAAAACCTATTTCCCATTTGACAAGACCACCAATGCTAAACCCCTCACCACTCATGACTTATCAACCTTTACACCACTCTAATAAACCCACCTTTTTCCTTCCTTACCCACTATCCAACGCAACAATAGACCTACCTCCAATTCACTCCACATCTCCGACCTCTACCACCTCAACAACACTACTCACGACTCCACCTTATTCACCTACCTTGACAAACACACCCTCACATGATCTTCATGGCCCAGTCCCACGACCTTCCCCACCTCCACCTCCCATTCCAACACATCCCATGATGACCCGCACTAAAGCGGGGATATTCAAAATCCGCCATCATGTTGACTTTGACACACTTAATACATTCCTCTCTATCATGCTCTATTTGTGTCAACTACCCTAAAACATATCAAACAACCTCCAAAGATGTTAAATGGGTTCGTGCAATGCAAACCAAAATTGATGCTCTTCATCAAAACCAAACTTGGACTTTGTTGCCTGGTCCACTAGCATCGGATGTTGTCGGTCAAAATGGATTTTTCGAAATAATTTCATTCCGATGGTTCCATTGAACATCACAATGCACGTCTTGTGGCTTAAGGTTTTAGTCAAATTCCTGGTTTTGACTATTCATTTACGTTCAGTCCCATTGTCAAGGCTGCCACTGTTCTAATCAACCTAGCCTTAGCTGTTATAAATCGATGGAAACTACATCCATTAAATGTCAGTAATGCGTTTTTGCATGGACATCTCACTAAATGTGTGTTTATGGAGCAACCTACTGGCTTTATCAATCCTTAGTATCCATGTGTGTAAATTAATTAAGGCCATCTTTGGTTTAAAACAAGGCCCCATGGCATGGTTTGATTGCCTAAGCAACTTCCTAATTACAATGGTTTCTTGTGTAGTCGTGCTGACCCATCTTTATTCATTCTCAAAAAAGACTTATGTGTTATGTATCTCCTTGTTTATGTTGATGATCGTATCCTAACCGGAAACCAACTAAGTGCTCTCACTTCATTTATTGGCATCCAATATCTTGGACCGGAGGTTACCCACATACCAAATGGAATTTTTTGAATCATCTAAATCTACTTTGGATATTTTAACTCGTGCAAAGATATTGGATGCCAAATTGGCTTCAAGACCTTTAGGCACCAATGTTTCTTTTGTATCTACACGTGACTTATTCATAGATCTAACTCATTATCGGTCCATTGTAGGAGCTCGACAATACTTAACGATCACCAGCCAGGCCTGATATATCATATGAAGTTAACAAGTCAGTCAGTTTTTACATGCTCCAACTGTTGATCATGTTCAGGAGGTCAAAAAAATTCTTTGCTATCTTAAAGGTATCATTGTCTTTGGTCTTCACTACAGTCGTCCCACACATACGTCTATGCTGGTTACTCTGATGTTGTCTGGGCGAGATGCTTGGACACTCGTTCATCGACATATGGTTATTCTATATTTTTAGGGGGTAATCTCATCTCTTAGAGTGCTAAAAAGTAACCCACTTTTCTCATTCGAGTTGTGAATCTGAATATCAAGCCATGGCTAATACTACGTCAGAAATTATTTGGCTAACACATCTTCTTAAAGAACTGCATGTGTTACCTCCAAATCGACCAACTATATTATGTGACAATCAAAGTGCTCTCTTTCTCACTCACAATTCAGTTTCACATAAACGTGCTAAACACATTGATCTTAACTACCACTTTTTACAAGAACTTGTTTTTTTAGGAAAATTGGCTACAAAATTTGTTCCTAACAAGCTTCAAGTGGCTAACATATTTACCAAAAGTCTTCCAAGTATTCAATTCATCACTTTTCGTCAACTGCTTCGCATTCGTGCGTCACCGTTTCGCTTGAGGGTGGATATTAGATGAAAATCCCTATTACTTTAGGTACGTATATGTAATAACTAATTTAATTACGTCCTTTATATTTATTCCTTCTTGTATAAATAGGTTTGCTGTATCAATCCAATTCATTAAAATTTCTTGGGTCAATATCCTCTAACTCTTTCATATTACATCTTCCCAATAGCTACAAGAACCCACTGTTGATCGAGCTCCCTACACACAATTTTAATATTGTTCATAGTCTAGTGGTAAAACCTTCCCTTAATCATTCGTTTTATTAATTGCAACTCCAAAACCAGCCTCCTCACTTCCTTGATTTTCTAGAATATATACATCAATACTCTAGCATTGTATGATATGAACTCCTAACCTTTTTGGTTGTAATGAGCACACCGCTTGACCAATACTCCACCAGGATGTCCCCTTAAGGCTGCATGGTGTCATCATGTTTCCCCGTGTGACACATTAGCACTATGCCAGCTTTGTCCAGTTTCCCGAGCTTTTTCCTAGATTGCACAATGCCGTCCTAGATTTCCCCATTTCCCCCATAATCAAATATTTTAATTTAATAATATTTTAAAACAAAATACATATTTAAAATTTCCAAATACAAATTAAAATAAAAGATAGACAATAAATAAAAAATAAAAATAAACATTGCATAATTAACATTAAATATTAAACCACAAATAAAAAATTAAATATAAATAAACCCAAAATACATAATTAAACAAACATCCTCATAATTTGCAATGCCGAAATGTGTTTAAATTAACGGCCGTACATATGTTTATAGTCGACGAGGGTCATTTGAATCCCGTCATCTTCCGTTAGCTTATCATTGACATTTTCCATATTGTTGAAGAGCAAATCTAAATCCTGCACTTTTCCATGGATATCCTTGAAAGGAGAACAAAGTTGATCCACATTTCGGTTACCCATACGAACACAAAACTGGTGAAGAAGCAATTTCCAAAACAAAGTAGTTGTTTTAGAAGGCGCTTCGTCATTAAGGGTTGAGACCCAAGATGTAGCCAAAACAATCTCTTCTTTTTGGGTCCATGGTATCCTTGCCCATTAAGATAAATTTTTATAGAAAGAAATAAGTAAGTTTAGGTGAGAAATGAGAGAGTTCTGTGCGGTAAAATGATAGAAATGGGATTGGTATTTAAAGGGTTTAAAAATTAAGGTTTTTGATTTTGTTTTTACCAATTCTTAGGGTATTTTTTTAAATATTTAACTTTCCCCACACTTCCCCGTTGTCTAGAGCTAGATTACCGATCGCTAGAAAATACAACTTGAAATGGGGTGGGGGGGAGTGTTCCCACCCAAGCCGGACCACCCCAACCTCTCCCCGAGCTCCACACTGAGAACTCTAAAGACTAGCTAAATACAAATACACTTCCTAAAGATGTGTATCAATTATAAAAATCAAATATTCACACGTTTTAACATATAAAAAAAATAAGTTAACATTACACTAAACTTGGAAACCCTTTATTTCATAATTTGGGCTCTAGGAGTTGGAATATTGGTTTAAGACAATTCATCTATGGTTGTTGCCACAAATCATCTTCCGTAGATTACTTACTGGCCCATTACTCCAAAGGTATCCAAATTAGAGATGTGCATAATCGGGTTTTATTATTACCCGGAACTGGTTCCAACCCAGACCCGGTTCTGCTTGGATGTCATTGGAACTGGGTCCAGTTCCTACCCGGGTTCACACCCAAGAATATAGAAACGTGTAGAACCGGGTACGGGTATTATGGAACCGGGTATGGTGTGGAACCGGGTATGATGCGGAACCGGGTATTGTGTTTGTTATGTTTGATTTTTATTATTAGTTACATTGATAAATAAAAATAGTAACAATAATCGGTTAAAATTAAAAAAAAAATTAATTGGTTATAATATATAAAAAAATTAACCGGTTACAAAAAAAAAATTAAAAAATTACTCAGAATCGGTTCCAGTAAGATTTTATTTCTTTGATCGTTTACTAGCGGCAGGTGCAACACTTTCCGATGAGTTTCTCTTAGGTGCGGGTACCTCGGTACAATCGTCGTCGAATCGTTAGTCTCCACTTCTTCTTCGCAACAATTTTATGCTCTAACTCAACTACATCTTCAAGACTAGTTTTATGTTGAACACGATCAACGGCATCCAAATGGTCCTTTAAGCATATTGCCATCTCTAGCGATTCTAGAGTTAGTCTTGTTCTTCTAATTGACAAAACGTTGCCACTAAGAGAAAACACACTTTCCGAAGCTACCGTGGAAGCTTGGACCGTTAGTATATCACGAGCCATGGTGGCTAGAATCGGGTATTCGGATTCTTTCGATTTCCACCATGCCAAAACATCAAATTTCCTATACTCCTCGGTGGTCATAGTAAGCGAATACTGATTTTTTTTATATCTCCCAAGTTCACTTGTTGGTTCACTACCCCTTTGTTGTCTAGCCGTCTCGTCTCTAACGACATTCAACATGATTATAAGTGGATCCCCGCTTGTTTCATCGTTAGAGGCCGTGGACCGAGACTCAAACAAATTTGTATGATTTTTTTCACCAAATTTTTTTAAATAATGATCATAAAGTTTGGCCATACACTCGTTGAATATTTTTTTTTGTTTTTGCTTTTAAAGTTGGATCCTCCTCATGCATATGCAACTTGTCATAAATTTCATCAATTAAAGCTTCAACACCCGGTACGTTTAAAGCTAGATTTAAAGCGGCGGCACATAGAAAAATGGGTGGTAATTCTAAAAAATATTTTTAAAATTTTTGAATCATTGGTCTCATCATATTCCTTAACATGTCACTAGAATTTTCAAACTTTTTAAAATTAGTTGTTATCAAATACAATTGGTCCACAACTTTAGAATTAGTAGGATAATAAACTCCGGAAATCAAAGTCGTTGTAGTTTTAAAAACTTGTAAAAAAGTACGTAGGTTATGAATATTTTCCCAAGCCGTGTCTGGAAAGGGGACGACTAGGTACTCGTCACTTAAAGTTGTATGAAAATATTTTAAAGTGCCCATTTGCTTTATAGCCATTTCAAACATATGACAATTTGAATTCTAACGAGTCGGTATATCCCAGTTCGGTCCAATAATTTTTTGGTTGACACCTTTACAAAGTTTTTTATATTCATGATATCTTTCTTTTCCCTTTTGAAAACATCTTGGAGCATAGCTCTAAATGCTATAATAAAATCCAATACAAATTGATCTTTTAAACCGGTTTGCACTACTAAGTTAATAATATGTGCAACACATCGTGTGTGGAAAAAAACACCATCAACTATTGGTTTGTACTTCAACTTTAATTTTTCAATCGCCGTTGTGTTGTTTGAAGCGTTATCAAAGGATATTGAAAAAAATTTATCTTCTAAACCATATTTAATTATTGTGCCATTTATAATTTTATAAATCTTTCTCCGTATGAGGAGAAGGAAACTCTTCAAACGCAATCGTACGCTTCATCATTTGCCATGTATCGGGATCAACCCAATAAGCGGTGACACATATGTACGATTCCGGTAAACCATGTGGAGCCGACCACACATCACTAGTTAGGTTTACACTAGTTTTTAAATTTAAAAAAAACAATTAAATCTTTTTTTGCATTTTCCCATAAACTTAAACAATGACGTTTTAAAGTGCGACGACTTACATGTTTATAGCGAGGTTGTAGCATCTCCCGAATAAGCTTAGTAAGATCGGGGTCGTCGAAGTGTCCAAACGGCAACGCTTTTTGTATCACCAACTTCGCATCCGATCGCGAGCTAATTTTTGTTCATAATGAAAAATGGTACCATCTTTAGATAGTGGAACTTGACCGGATGTCATTTCCTTTAAAGCTTTGCAATACTTATTAATATGCTTCGTTAATGTTGAGTTTGATTCCTTGGCTAATAACGATCCACATGTTTACATTGAGCTTTTTGCGAGCCGTCACTCATCTCGACCAACTCCCAATTGCTTCAAACATCCTTATTGCG
Source organism: Scalesia atractyloides (assembly GCA_947069175.1). NCBI lineage: Eukaryota > Viridiplantae > Streptophyta > Magnoliopsida > Asterales > Asteraceae > Scalesia > Scalesia atractyloides. The sequence continues at coordinate 31,969,475 of CAMTDV010000013.1, forward strand.
ATTATGAGACAATGTTCCAACCACATATGGAACCGATTGATCTTGATGAACATTGTTAACGGATTGGGAATTTGCGTTTTTGAAACTCTTTGAGACAGTTTGTTGATTAGTATGTGAAAAAGAACAATAAAGAAATGTAACAAGAAGAATAGATATGATTGTGTGCTGAATAATAGATTTCTAAACACTATATATAGAATCGGTTCCAACGGTCAGGAACCAGTTCCAACGGTCAGATTTGCATTAAATGATTCTGAGAACCGGTTCCAACGGTAACATTATAACGACTATAATTGGTTCCTACTGGAACTGCATTACCGGGTACTGGTGGAACCGGGTACTAGTGAAACCGGGTACGGGTAGTAACCGGGTACGGGTAGGAACCGGGTACGACTCGATTCAAATGGTAAAATTATGAAACCGGGTTGGAACCAACGGGTATTTTGAACCCAGAACCGGTTCTACTTAATGTCGGGTAGGAACTGGAACCGGGTCCAGTTCGGTTCTACCGGTTCGGGTTCGGAACCGATTTTTATGCCCATCTCTAATCCAAATTATGCTCTTTTTAAGTTATGTCATCTTCTGCCTAGTTTACGTATATTCCAAGTATGAGTGTAGTCAGTTTTGGATCAATATATATTATTTTGTTTTTTATCTATCGGAGAACAAAAATTTATTTGCCCGATAGTCCCAATAAAATAAGGGAAAATAATAAGGTTATTTTTAAAGAAAACTATATTATTTTAGGGTAAATTACAAGATTTGTACTATTTGTTTATATCCATTTTGAGGCATTATCATTTAGTGTTAAAATTAAAGAGTTATATACCTAGTGTTTTAAAATCTTGCATGGTATATCTTTTAATACTAATTTATATAATTTTTATGGTTAAATTAGGTTACAAAGGGTCGTTTGATCTTTTTACCCATTTATTTAATATAAGGAAAACACTTTTATAAGGAAAAAACTGTTATATATATATATATATATATATATATCTTTCTTCTCTCTCTCAACCTTTATCCATCACCGCCATATGTCACCACCACCAACCACCTGAAAGCAACCACTGCCAAAGAGGCATAAAAATCACCACTTATCTTGCTTCTAAGGTTATGTGGTGCGGTAAGATTTCTAATCACCACCACCCTCCAGGTAGGTGTCACATCATTTTGCCCTCATCCACTACCATATATAATGCGGGGTCCATGACCCCTGTCATCCACCATTCTACTCCATCACTCAAATTCCCACAACTAATTCAAAAATGCTCATAGTTGGCATGGAAATATCCATGCTCACCATCCATTAATTAAAGAGGGGGGTATCCCAGGTAAATTATGTCTTATATAGCAAGATCGAACCCCCATCTCCACACCCCACAGTCAAATCCCTCAAATTCTAAGGATCAAACCATCAAATTTCCACCTGTAATCTAACATCAAAAGTTTCTATATAGCATAATTGATGTATAGAAACTTCATTCTAATGATACTTCTACATGTAAACCAACCCCAAACAAATGAAACTACATTCTAATCCAAACCCCAAACAAATGAATAACCAGCAATGTCATCGAAGGCGACTTCAATCCCGTGAAATGACGTCACTTTGGATCCGATGAAAGAGCGTCGTTGTGGTCTTGTGGGATGTTGTAATGGCGTCGTTGTGCTCTTGAGGGACAGTTGGAGAGGTACACCTCAAACTGAGCCCAAAATCACCGATTGGAGGTTCGCCGCCGTATGACTCTCAAAACCCTAGACTCAAAATCCACAATTTGACGAACACCTGAAACCGAGCCAAAGATGAACCCAAAAACCTGAAACAAGAGAGGCGTTCCATACCCTGTAGAAGTTAGATAGAGAGAGAGAGAGAGAGAGAGAGAAAGAGAGAGGTATGAGATTTGGTCTAAAAATTAAAAATTAAATTGTTAAGTACAAAATTCACAAATTTTAATGCCAAATGACATCGCCTGAAATTTGATATAAAAATTAAAAACATCATTTGTAATTTACCCATTGTTTAACAAGGGATAAACTTCAAGGAAGTGCAACGTATTAATGACCCAATAGACTTAAAATTGAACGTGCGATTTATTAGTGACCCCATAGACCTTGTAATGCCAAGGACCAGATGACCAAAGTTAAGGCTGCATTTGTTCTTCCATAAAAATGCTTAATAGTACAACAAAAAAGTTGTCCTCCATGTGGAGTTGCTAAATCACAATGGATACATAATCTCATAAGAGCTCAATATATTTTTTATATATTTATATGCATTACTTATATTGTGACTGATTTGCACTAAAGTGGATGACTCCACAAGTATCAATGAAACTAGGCTTTACTAGTTTTCCTAGTCCCATAGATAGCCCACTTGACAACATAACAACTTCTGACATGGTTGGTCTTAAAGAAGCCGGGGACTAAGTGCACATTAGAGCAATCTCAATGGTCTTCGTCACATTGACTTTATGGTGTTCTTCTATACCTAATTCTTGATCAATCAACTCAATTTGCATGCCTCTCTCATACAATTTCCATGCCTATACAACAAAATAATATTTATCATACAAATGTTATATGTAACATATACAATAAGTTCTGCAAGAGTTTAATTTGCATATGGAAGTGTCACTTAGATCTTATAACTCAAACTTAACCGATGGAACAATCATTTTTGTTCACTTATTGAAGAAGAAAATATTAAGGAGGTTGTATACTACATGTTCAAGAAGGTGAGAAGTGTTAGGTCCACTAAAATTTTCATCATTACATCTTCGACCGCTGATGATTTCAAGGATCACGATACCAAAGCTGTAGGTGTCAACCTTCTCTGATAAATGTCCAATTGTTGCATATTCTTGCGCCATGTATCCTCTATATCAATTATGCCGTTAAAATATTATCAGGGTAAAAGTAAGGTATTTGAATCCGGATCAAATGACATATCAAAGGGGTGATGTCACTAAGTTACAGTGTGCCAGCTAGCTTTGTGCTAACATGGTTTGATCCTTTGGTTGTAGTCTAGCCAATCCAAAATCGCAAATTTTGGGTTGAAAATCATCATCCATGAGAATATTACTTAGTTTTATATCTTGTGAATTATTTTGACGTGGAATTCATTATGAAGATAGGCAAGGCCCCTAGCAACCCCAAAGATAATGTTGGACCCCTTCTCCCAATTCGGAGTGCCTATTCTTTCACCTGGGCGCAATGAACTTGTTATGTACATGTTTATCTTAAAGGTTTTATTGATTTAAATTTTATTTTCTATTTCTCCAAAAATCAAGGCTATAAACAATACTTGTGCAAAACTTACCCCATAAAAAGTTGTCAAGGCTGCCTTGTGGCATGTATTCTAGAACAAGAAGCAACTCAGATCCTTCAATGCACCAACCTAGTTGTCGTACGAGATTCCGATGTTGAACATTACTAATAAGCTTCACTTCATTTTTGAATTCTGATTTTGCTCTAGCATAGCCAACGTGAAGTCTCTTCACTGCTACTACATTCTCATCATCTATAATTGCCTTTGTGAAGGAATAAACTACTACTTTGAAATCCATTATTATAAATCAAGTGTCCTTGGAACCAATAATAGCATACGACTATTTCGTCAATTGGAAAAGAAGTCCATATAGCATAACTTCCTTAGTGTTTACCTTCTAAGCTTTGTTGTTAAAATAAAATACCATTATTTATGTTAGCACTATAAGAAATACGCCTCAATAGCGGTGACAAAACATATGTCGCCGCTAATGGTCCATCCGGAATGCGGTGTCCCACAAAAAACCCCAGCCACTCTTACTTATACTGATCCAAAGGCTGGGGTTTATTCTCAGCAATAGTGGCGATAGAAGACCCAATAGCAGCGACACGACGTTGCTGCTAAAACCCTAAAAGCGCAGCAGGTAAATAGGGAACACCCCAAAATCGAGCAAATCGATTAGTTTTTGTTAAATTTCTTCTTTAATTTGTTATATATATGTTATCCTCTTTAACTTTTGTGTATGTATGTGTTTATGCTATCAGACCACCACCATCACTTCTCCGATCACCACCTCGTCTCCGCTGTTACCACCTACTAGGAACTTATAATTAAAGTTAGTTTTCTTTTAATTTTGTTCAAGATGAGAAATTGTGTAGTTTTTGTTTAATTAGTATAGGGTTTGTGTAGGTATGTGTATGTAAGTAAATGTATGTACGTGTATATAGATGTATGTAAATGTGTGTACTTGATGAAAATGTGTGTATGTAAGTCTATGTTTGTGTGTATGTAGGTGTATGTAAGTATGTATCTGTGTATGTTAGTATGTATGTCTTTATAAAGTATGCAAATGTGTGTATGTAAGTATGTATAAATTATGTGTTTTTGGTGAAAATGTGTGTATGTAAGTATGTATGTATGTAAATATGTACGTGTGTAAGTATGTAAGTGTGTTTTCGTAAATATGTATGTGTGTGTAAAGTGTGTACGTATGTGTATACAAATATGTATAAAAGTATCTGTTCATGTTTTGTATGTATGTATGTATGTATGCTAGTATGTATGTGTGTATGTGTATGTAAGTACGTAAATGTGTGTATGCTAGTTTGATAATTTCTATCTTTATATTGTGGCCCATGACCCAACTATCCCCCACCACCAATCAAATTTCCTCAATTAATGCAAGGAGGCTCATGGTTGCAATGGAAATATCCATGCTTACAATGCATGGATTGAGGGAGGGGTGTACCATGCGAGTCGTGTCCTATATGGTAGTCAAAGAACCAAACACCATCCCCACACCCCACGCCTACTCCCACAAGTTATCAAGATCCACACCATCAAATATCCACATGTAATCCAACACCAAACAAATGAAATTTCATTCTAATCCAAACCCTTAAACAAAGGAATAGCCAGCAGTGTCGTTGGAGGCAACTTCATATTAGGGGAAACGACGTCACTTTCGATCCGATGAAAAAACGTTGTTGTGGTCTTCAGGGATGGCGTAATGGTGTCATTGTGGTCTTTAGGGATGGTTGCATAGGTACACCTCAAATCGAGACCAAAATCCCTGGTCTGAGGTCGTCACACCCATATGTCTCTCACCCTAGACTCAAAATCCACAATCTTAGGAACACCTCAAACCGAGCCTATGAAGAACACAAAAAATTAAAACATGAGAGGCATTCTAAATCTGTAGAAGTTAGAGAAAGAAAGAGAAAGAGATGAGAGGCCAAGAGTGGTGGGGTGTTGGACAGTGGTTGAAAAAGAGGCGGTGGTCGGTGGTTACAGGGTGGAGGCGGTGGTAGACAGTGGTTGCAGGGAAAGCGTTGGTGGATGGTGGTTGTAGGGTGGGAGGTGGTGGCGGGCAATGGTTGCAGGGAAGCAGTGGTGGGAGTTTGGGGGGTGTTTGAGAAAGTGAGTGTCTTTTTGTTATATATATAAATACTATTTTTTAATTCAGTTTTGTTTTATTTATTAATATAATTAATAAATTAATTAGTAATAAGACTAAACTACCCTAAGTTAACAATAAAAATTAACTGAGTTAGGGCCAAAAGACGTTCCATGAAAGATTTTAAAATGTTATGTACACACTCGTCAATTTTAACGCCAAAGGACAACACCTTGAATTTTGTATAAATATTTAAGGACAACATTTGTAATTTACCCATTGTTTAACAAGGGAAAAATACAGGGATGTGCAACGTATTAGTGACCCAATAGACCGAAAACTGAAGGTGCAGCCTGTTGGTGACCCCATAGACCCTACAACCCTAAGGCCCAAATGACTATAAAACTCTTATAATTTCAATTTTCAGTAACCGAAGATCATGAAAGTTAAGGCTGCATTTGTTCTTCAACTAAAAATGCTTAATAGTATAACAACAAAGTTGTCCCCGATGAGGAGTTGCTAAATCAAAGTGGATACATAATCTGTATAAGAGCTCAACAAATTTTTATACGTTTATATATATTACTTATACTATGACTGATTTGCACCAAAGTGGATGACTCTACGAGAATCCTTTAAACTAGGCTTTACTATTTTTCATGGTCCATTAGATAGCCACTTGGAAACATCACAACAATTTCTAACACGGTTGGTCTCAAGAGAAGTTGGCGACTGACTGCACATTAGAGAAATCTCAATGGTCTTCGTTACATTGAAGAAGAAAAGGTTTAGGAGGTTGTATATTACATGTTCAAGAAGGTGAGATGTGTCAGGTCCACTAAAATTTTCATTAGTACATATTCGACCATAGATGATTTCAAGGATCACCATACCAAAGCTGTAGGTGTCAACCTTCTCTGATAAATGTTCAATTGTTGTATATTCTGGTGCCATTTTTCCTCTATATCAATTATACCATTAAAATGTTGCCATGGTAAAAGTAGGGTGTTTGAATCCGGATCAAATTATATGTTAAAGGTTAGTTTTCTTTTTAATTTTGTTTGAGATGAGAAATTGTGTAATTTTTGGTTAAGTAGCATAGGGTTTGTGTAGGTATGTGTACGTAAGTAAATGTATGTATGTGCATGTGAGTAAGTTTGTATGTGTATATGTAAGTCTATTTATGTGTGTATGTATGTAGGTGTATGTAAGTATGTATGTGAGTATGTTAATATGTATAATTGTATAAAGTATGCAAATGTGTGTATGTAAGTATGTATAAAATATGTGTTTTTGGTGAAATGTGTGTATGTTAGTATGTAAGTTTGTATGTGTGTATGTAAGTATGTAAATGTGTGTTAGTAAATATATATGTGTGTCTAAAGTATGTAAACGTGTGTATGTAAGTAAGTGTAAAGTATACTTGTGTATGTATGTAATGTATTATGTATGTGTGTATGTTAGTGTGTATGTGTATCTAAGTATGTAAATGTGCGTATGTTTGTTTACATAATTTCTATGTTTATGGTGTGGTCCATGACTCCACCATCATTCACCATCCTCCATCACCAATCAAATTCCCTCAATTATTCAACGAGGTTCATGGTTGGCATGGAAATATGCATGCTCACCATGCATGGATTGAGGGGGGGGGGGGTGAACCTCGCGAATCATGTCCGTATGGCAATCCATGACCCAAGACAATCATGTAAAACACATTTATATATGAGATAAAGTGTTCAAAAAGTGGGTTTATTATCCTACCCTTGTCTTGTAAACTCTAAATTAAATCATTTTTCAGTTGCATAATGCCTATCGATAAAAGCTGGATTGATTCTTCACGTCAATATCCTCACCATAAGCAAGGACTCTAATCTTTTATCGAGATGTGCAAAGGATTGTTCGGCAACATGGAGTAAGTTAGATGTCTGCGTAAGAAATGTAAAAATTTTGGCTTAATATCCATGACAAAAATGAAATACCATTTGCAAGTCTCGGTTTTTGGAATGCTTACACAAAGTGGAACTATCACTACGAAACGCCTAGGCCTCCAGTTGTAGAAGGAGAAAACGTTGCACCACGGTATGGAAAATGTTGTTGAAGACGTTAAGGGGAGCGTATAGAAGAAGATACATACCTTGACCAATAGAACTCGAGTGGAGATAGTGGTTTTGTTGGTGATGATTTTGAAGCCCTGGTAGGAAGTTGAAACAAAATTATATCCTGGTTGTACCAAGTTTTCTTCCCTTGACTTTTTAGCAAAGCTTCTGAATCTTAAGGAGATGCACAACTGGACTATTATTTCATTTGATCATCTCCTCGCGTTGTTGCAAATTGCAATGCTAGAAGGCAACAAGATTCCCTCATCGCATTATATAGCTAAGAAGACATTTAAGAAGATTGGTTTGGAGTATGAGATGATAGACACATGCATAAATGACTGTTCTCTCTTCTGGAAAGAACACCAGTGATTGCAAAATTGTCCTGTTTGTAATGAGAGTCGATGGGTCGATAAAGACACAAAAGGCACGAAAGTAGCTAGCAAGGTATTACGATACTCTCATTTGACACCTAGACAACGACACTTGTATTGTTCAAGGAACACAACAAAAGATATGATATGCCATAGTAACAGATGATCAAAAGATGTGAATATGCCAGTTTATGCATCTTCATGGCATGAATGTGATAGAAAGTACCTAAACTTCGTGATTTTGCCATGAAATGTTCGCCTAGGGCCTGCAGTTGACGATTTTAATCCGTTTAATGGTAACGGGTCCTCAACTCATAGTGGCCGGCTATACTCACCACATACAATCTGCCTCCATGGCTATCAATGCAAGAGTCCACATTCATGTTGACCTTGTTGATTCTAGCCTTAAATCACTAGGGAAAAACATGGATGTTTTCCTTAGACTGTTAGTGGATGAGCTTAAACATTTATGGCAGTGAAGTGTACGTACTAAAAACGCAACGACAAACACATTCTTCACAATGAAAGCAGCGTTGTTATGGACTATAAACGACTTTCTGGCCCATAGTAGTATATCATATTGGAGCGGACATGGCTATGAAGCATGCCTGACTTGCAACGAAGACACTCCTTTAATGCGTGTAACTAGTTAATGTGTGTATGTTGGTCATCGTCGGTTCTTAGATGCCAATCATTCATGGGGAACAAGTCTCAGCCTTAACAGGAGACCCGAGAAAGGAGACCTTCCGAGATAGTTTAGTCCTGCTGACATAGAAGCTCAACCCGGTTATCTAATTCATTGTCTGCTAGGCATGCATCTAGATTTTGGAGGAGGATCACCCGGGCAGATTTCGAGCTGAAATAGTCCAAACAAAGCATATTTTTCGAACTTGAGTATTGATCTTCTCTACAGATGTAGCACACCTTTGATGTACGTATTATCGTGAAAAGTGTGTGTGATAGCTTGCTTGGTACTCTTTTAATGATTGATAAGAGCAAAGACACGCCAAACACGCCGGCTGACTTGGAAAACCTAAATATTCTGCAGACACAATAATTGAAAAAAGTGGGTGACAAGCTCTTAAGTCCCCACCCTAAATACTCATTCAAGTTCGATGATAGAAAGCTATTTTGTCAACTTATAAAAAATATTAAATTACCAGATGAGTTCGGATCTAAGATCTACAAGTGGGTTACAGTTAACAATGCTAATATTACTGGGTTGAAATCTCATGATTGCCACATTCTCATGCAATGTTTGATACCGATTGGGTTAGAGCACTTTTGACCATAGATACATCTAAACAAATAATAGACATTTGTATGTTCTTTAAGAAACTTTGCTCGAGAATAGTATTGGTTGGAGGATATAAAGACAGCAAAGGTTGACATTCTTACCATCTTATGCAAGTTAGAGATTATTTTGACATTATGGTTATTTAATTTTGCATTTACCTGATGAAGCGATCGCGGGAGGTACATGAAAAAACTATGTCAGAAACCCAAGAAGACAAGAAGGTTGTATAGCTGAAGCTTATGTGATTGAAGAAGCTCATACATTTTGTTCAATGTATCTTCAAGATGTTCAGACTAAGTTCAATCTCCCTGATAGAAACGAGGAAGTTGTTGTAGAGAAAAGAAAGGGTTGGGTGTTTGAGTCTAAGTGTCATCCGGTTAGCGCCACAAAGTGCAAACTTCTTTCAACCGTTGAAAAAAGCAAGATAGAATGGTTTGTCCTCGAAAATTGCGTAGAAGTTAGGGAGTACATGAATTAAGTGTTCCTATATTTAGATTTTCATAATATGTTAATTAAAGTTTTCCTTCTTTACTTGCTTATATCTGTCATCAATGTAGTGAATTCAAATCTACACATTCCAATACAATCTTAAAACCAAATTTCCTGGGTGGTTTCTCGATAAGGTATAAGACATATATAACATGCATTACTCTACATTTGTTAGGTAATACTAATACAACAAGCATTATTACCCTATATCTGTTAGGCCAGTTCGATGAAAACACATTGTTCTTAGAATTCCATCCAAAGTTGTATGCTCTTTCAATTGGTGCGAAAGTGAATGCCAATACTTATGCTTCTTGCAAAGTCAATGGTGTTAGGTTTATGGCACTTGAACGTGACACAATATGTTCAACACAAAATCTAGGGTAAAAGTGGTTGGAGAGAACGGTGTGAAGTTTAATGGCCAGTTAGAAGAAATTATTGAGTTGCGTTATACAAATAGTTATTCAACTATCCTATTTCGGTGTATATAGTTTGATACTCGAAGGGGTGTAAACTATGACAATAATATCACCGATACTTATTGGGACAAAGACGATCAACTCATATTTGCTTCGTAAGCCAAACAAGTGTTCTTCATCCAAGAACTGTATTGAAACTAAAAAAATAAACATATGTGGGTCGCCAAAAACATTAATCATTGGAAAATTTGGGATTGACCATTAAAGGGTGACCGCGTCGAGAAGGTTCAATATGTTGAGAACTTAGTTGAAAATATTGACGTTGTCCACAACAACTCTTCATTTGATTGTCCACTTGTCATAGACCTCACCCAATACTTTCAAATTGGATCTTCTAATGTTACTACTAGTGAGCCTGCAACCGTAGTTAATCCACCAATGGCTACCGTCGACGGAGTGTTTAAGATCGAGATTGATTATGATGAGGATGATCCCGATTATGACATCGAGTTTGATTAAAAGAAGAGTTATTGTAATTTATATTAATTTTTATTTAATAAACACCTGTTGAAATCTTTATTTGCATATACGTTATACTTGTACTTTCTAATAATTTGTATTTGATCGAAACTTGTACTTCTAATAATTAAAAATTACTTTTTAGTAATTTTATTTCAGTTATCATAAATTTTGTCGCTAATTATTTTTATTTTTAATTTACAGCGTGAAGGTGAAAAACGAAAACCTCTGCCAAAAGGTAAAGGCAGAAGGGCTTGTGTCTCTTTAGTTTTATAGAGAGGAAACTTATACCCCTGTTGGTGTACCAAAAAATCTATTTTCGAGAGCGGAAGGTGTGGATATGTGGCGGACCATCCCGTTAAATGAAATAGGTTGGCGCAACGTTAGCAAACCACATAAGGATGCCATAATTAACCATGATGTATAAGAATTTATGCATCTTTAAACGTCAAATTTAACCTCGTTTATGCAAAAGATCTTTGTATTTTTATTGATTTTGGTACTCATTTGAGTTGTTTATGAAACTACAGGTCCAGGCTTCGGCCCGGTGGCAAACGTAAGATTTTGGAGCAAAATGGAGCAAAAACAAACAAATCCAGCAAACTGCCAGATATGGCACAATCATGCAAACTACAGGCATGATCGTACCTGATGTTCAGACACAAGCACCATCGCAAGCACCAGTGCAACACTAGCCAGATCAAGGAAATTACCACCTGGCCCTATAATGCCATCCCCAGGCACGATCGTGCTCGACCAAAACCAACCCATGAGTAGTCAGTTCATGAGCATGCCTCAATGATTACCGGTGAAAACCAACCATGAGTAGTCAGTTCACGAGCATGCATCGATGATTACAGGTGAAATACTGACCTGCATGATCATGCTAAACCCTTGCAGGGTCGTGCCACCACGAGAACTTTTGAGCAGGAGTTTTCCAGAAATGGCAGCAAACATGAACGACAGACGAAAAGTGAACTTGAGACAGACCAAGCACGATCGTGCTAAAAGGTGGCATAAACATGCCAAAAGGAAAATATATTATATACGAGGTTTTAGCTCATTTACAAGAGAGTTGGGTCTTAGATTGAAATTTTTTCTCTAAAAAATATGCACTTGAATGAAGGTTGAAGCCAATGAGGAGCTTTGGAGAATGCTTAATTACTTGAAGATCTAATCATCCACCGTTTATTTCTTGCTTTGAACTTGGTTAGCTGCTTTGTTTTCATGTTAATTAGTGTATCTTGGATTACTTATGGTGAGCCTTAGAGGCTTAATCTATGAGTTATCTAAACAATGTTGAAGCTTTTGTGATTGTGGTCATATGGAAGTAGATGTGATGATAAGTTGTTGTTGATCTTCATGATAATATTCTAGTCTTGTTCTTAGAGTTCATATGCATCTTCAAGTTGTTAATCATGAATGTTCTATTATGATTTTACTTATGACATGTTGGAAAACCCATATTTGTAGATTGTAATTATTGAATCTTGTTACTTGTAATTTGGTTCATAATATGATACTAGGAATGGTGATTGTTAACATGATATGAATTATGATTTGAGTTGTCTAAGAATTCTTACATTTGGATTTGGAAAGATTATAGTAATGTTAATGTAAATTCTAGAGCATGTAGGTGTGTAAGTATGATGATTTAGACCAAAACTATTATCTAGCATGATCATGCTTGTGATTCGTATCAAGAACAACACTAGGGTATTATCTACTTAAAAGCAACTTAGGGTGATTAGTGCGTTTTTCATATTAGTTTTTCCTAAGATGTCGAGTTAGGAGTTTAAGATGAACAAATAAATCTTGTTAAAGATTAACATCAACTTTACAACCGAACTTAAAGAATGCTTCATAGGTGATGAGAGTGTTATTTCATTTTAATTTTCCCAAAGAATTATAAAACTAGGAACCTTGACCGGAACTTAGTTAACATAGAAGTTGTGTCATCACTAGTGCTTTCCATAGTCATCACATGATCAATAGTGGATACTTAGTTTAGACAACTTCCTCTTAGATATTGTTTAAATTTGTTAACTTAGTATTTTTATTACTTGCATCCTAAAATTAGGAAACTAACTTGCTATTTGAAAAAGGTTTTAAAGTAGCAACAGTTTAGTACCAAGACACGCGTCTACAGATACATATCTGGTTCTTACCGATAAACTATATTACCATTCGATGGGTACACTTGCCCTTCATATGTGTAGTTTAGTTCTTGGGTGAAAAAAAAGATTTAAAGTATATTTGAGTATTTTTTTTTGACACAAACAAAAGATTTAACGTGCCATTCTTTTTTCAATCATACTATTAAAGCAATGCACATATGTAATACTACTTAGCTTTAGGGTTTAGTTTAGCTTTTAGCATTAGGTTTTGGGGGCTGTAGGTTTCGGGTTTTTTTGGGAGGGGGTGGGGTGGGGTGTAACATTCGTCGAAAAACGGGTTTCCAAACCCACTTCGTTTATTAATCAAATACTCAGTTATAAATTTCGTTGCGCATTTATTACTCAGATAAATTTTAAACAATACATAAATAATATATATATATGAATTTTAAACCAAAATTATTAAATAACAAAAAAATCGTGGATTAAAAAAATAATGGAGACGCCGGGTTTCGAACCCGGGTCACCCACAAACCCAAACACACAACACACCGCTCCGCCACACACTTCACTTGTGATAAACAAGGAAACAAATAATACTTAAGGTAAAACCAGAAAGTCAAAACCGGACATCAGCGCGCCAGAACTCGCAATCACCGGAAAATCCGGCAATCCGCGATTTTGGCCAAATCCTTTTTGATTGAAACGCACAATTTAATCCCGACGTCGGTTATAACCGTTGCCGGTAGTCAATTTCCATCATAACCGACGAAAATCTTCAATCGCGAACCTTGACTCAATTCAAACCCAGTTCAGCCTGTTTCCACTATAAATACCCACTTGAACACTCTGGAAATCCTTTCGCTCAGAACCACGATCGTTTCCGAAGCTTTATTCATCCCAAAACACGTCGCCGAAGATATTTTGCATTCGCCAGACTTTCACCGGAAAACCGAGGCTACTTCAAATCGGTAAAATTCTCGACTCTTTTGATTGTAATCCATTATTCGGCATGTCTTAACTTTAATTATTCAACCAGAATCTGTCTCAGACTACTCCGCCGGAAAAACCCACACTCACCGGAATATCACTGAAAATACGAAGTCTCACTGTCGATCGGTATAATCAACTAAACCCTCTTGATATCTCTTGCTCATTAACTTAATTTCATAACACAAGGATCTAAACTGACAAACAATTCACTCAGCCGAGAGTCACAAATCAGAGTCGACGACTCTTGCCGGAAATTTGAAGTAAACGCTCTGTTTTGGTACATTCTATTCCTTAATTTCGTTATCTATTTCATTCCAACCAATTATAAGTTTTGATAATCGATTTAAACAGAACAGCCGATTTCACTGTTCTGTGTTCTTAAAAACGAAGAAGATGAAGCCGCAAATAAGTATTAGTATAATTAAAATCAGAAAACTAAACGGGTTAGACACACAGTCCAGCGGTGGACTGTGTGCAATTATAACGTTCAAGTCCCGAGTTCGATTCGTGTACGTATCCGGTTACCGTAATAACAAAACATTTTTTTTCTTTTAAGTTTAACAGAACACCCCTCAGATAGTACATAAGTTTAATATAAATCTTAATTTAAATGGGTTAGACACCCAGCCCAGTTGGTTGGGCTGGGTGCCAATCAAAGCAATGGTCACGGGTTCGACGCGGGTTATACGCACCGGTTCTGCAGATTTTAAAACCTTTTTAAAATAAACTAATTTCTGAAATATTCTAGTTAGTATATTAATATAATTAAATCTGAGTTTATTTCGGGTTAGACACGTAGCTCAGTTGGTAGAGCTGGGTGCACGCATACGAGAGTTCCCGAGTTCGAACCTCACTCAGCGCATAGAAAACACAGTCGGTCTGACCCGGTCAACGGTCAACGGTCAACGGTCAAAAGTCAATTTATTTTTATTTTATTTATTTATTTAATTAGAAAATTATTTAAAAATACTTAAAAATAAGATTATTAAGGTTAGAAAACTTCCTTAAACTCACAAAAATAATTCTAAAAAAACCATTTAACAACACTAATTAAAAATATTAATCTCAACCAAATTTATTTATTTATCAAATCATTTTGTTATTATCTAGGTTAGCTCTTCCCTCGACAATCGAATCATAAATTCGTGCGCCTTCATCATCGTCAAAGAACGCACCCATTGTGAGTGAATCTCTATCAATTTCCCGTTTTAATCATATTTTGGGGTGTATCATGTGTCGTATAATTCTTTTATTATATATATAAACACTTGTGCATTCATCATATTCGTGATCAAATGTGTATCAAATGTGTATCAATTGTTGTGTGGATTATATGTAGATTGGAATTATCATTTTCAGTGCAAGCATTTCATTAGGCCCATCAGTTCCTCGTGGGAGACGGGTTGAGCATCAGGTGCCTCATAAGATCGACTCCGTTTGATTGAGCCTTGATCTCACATTCATCATCATTCATATCATATACTCATTCAAAGTGGTTTGCGTTTGTTTATTTATATATGTCTGCTCACATGTGATTATTGCACAAATTTTCCTTATTAAATAAAACAAGAAATTAGTAACAATGTTTTATTAAGGTTCACTCGCCAACCTTTGTTGACCCAAAATATCCCCCGTTTTACACATGATACAGGTGATCCAGCTGAGGCAAGAAACACATAGGAAGGCCTAGAAGAATAAACCAGTTTAAGCTTTGGATTATTTACATAGTTTCATTTCCTTGTAATTGTATGAATTTTGATTTGGATATTTAAGTTGTAATTTGAATTTAATAAATATGAAACATTTTAGTAAACATCATGAGCTTTGGTGATAACCCAATTATGCCCCGACTCTTATTCCGCTGCGGGTCGGGGTGTGACAGATTGGTATCAGAGCCATGACTATAGGGATATAGGATAGGTTATTAGACCCTTAGAGCCTATACTATAGTTGATTAAAATTTTAAATTGTTTATGCGTTACATACAAAATTCATGATGTTTATATGCTTTATGTTTATTTTTACACTCAATGTTATGCAAGCATGCTCACAAATACCTGTTATCATACAATGCTCATCATAAATCATATCCTCATAACATATCATATCCATGAGAGCACACACCTCACAATTCACATGATTTTTGTAATGATTTTTGTATTTTCAAATCACATCAAAGTGAGTTCTCATGACGGGCATGTAGTAACTGGAAGGTACGAGTACCGGTAGTCGGAACGTCCTGTCTAGGCTTGGCATTCGTATAAATCCAAAATAAAGGACCAGTTTGCCTACCTGGGGACTAACGATGAGAGTATGAAGGACCTATTAGGCCAAAGCATGCTATACCAAACGTCGTGTGAGCTAACCCCACTTTGAGTTGTCATTGTGTCTACACCTGGACACCCTCCTACCATACATCTCGCAATCATATTTACGGTTTTCATTCGGGTGATGCGAGTGTTAATCCGCCAACACCAATGTGAATCCTACCAAGCCCAATAGTCATGGGGGCCCACATGACTACACAGGCGATGGTATGGGGGACATTGGAGGCCCAAACATGAGCAAACCCAAGACATCCTATGGATGTAGTTGCATTATTGTTAGTTATGTTATTTTTATTCTTTAACGACACATGACACTAGAAACTTCTTAAACTCACAATCTTCCTATGTATGTTCCTTTTGATGTCGGCTAGGCGATTACGTGGAGGTAGAAAGTCAGGAAGATCCAATGAACGCTTGGCCACACAAATTGCTAAACAAATGGCTACAGTGCTTCCTGACATCGTAATTCAAGTTCAACAAGCTCTCACCGCAAATCCCATAAACCCTCCCAATCAAGAAGACCAGAGCGTCGCCAAACCTCCCTCCAAAAAGTGCTCCTACAAACACTTCAAATCTTGCGATCCCCCAAAGTATGAAGGAACCGAAGGTGTTACTGCTCTTCTTCACTGGTTTGAAGAAATGGAGAACACTTTCCTCAATTGCGATTGTCCCGAGGATCGCAAGGTACGTTATGCAACTGGAAGACTTTTTGGGGTAGCCCTTACCTGGTGGAACACGGAAAAGGGTAAACGAGGAGTTGAAGATGCCATGGCCTTAACATGGGAAGAGTTAAGGAAACTCATGACCAGACGCTTCTGTCCAAGAAGCGAAATCAAAAAGTTGAAGATGAATTCCACGCACTAAAACAAAAGGAAGGAGATCAGACTTCCTATAATAAAAGATTTCTCGAGCTAAATCAGATGATCCCAAATTTGTTCACCCCAGTGTACCGCTTGGTTGAACATTACATTCGAGGTCTTCCCTCGAAAATTCAAGACTCGGTTTTAAGCACTTCGCCTGCAACACTTGAAGCCGCGATGGAGAACTCTCTGAAAATCGCATTCGTAACGGAAAATTCAAAGATGAAAAGAAGAAACCACCCATAGAGACCTCAACTACAAACCACTCAGTCTCATCCTCAAGGTTTGCTGGTAAGAGGAAACGAAATGGCAAGAATTTTGCTGTCACTCAAACCAACCCTCCTATCACTGTTGCACCAATCACCCAAATTGCTCCTTCGACTGCACCATTTAAAAAGCCATACACCGGCCCACACCCAAAATGCAACCGTTGTCAGTACCATCACCCTCCCGAAACTCTTTGCCAACATTGCACCAGCTGTGGCCATGCGGGTCACACCATTCAAACTTGTCGCACACTTCAACGAATGAACCGCAATCAACCCCCAACCCAAACCCACCATCAGATAGTGGGTCAAGCCAACAACCCTTACTTCTACCATCTGCACAACACATAGCTCAATCCTACTACCAACCCAACTACCCCATGATGCAACCCATGCGAGCTTGTTACAACTGTGGGGACCCAAACCACTTCAGGAACACTTGTCCACGCTTGGTGAACATCATCCATGCCCAAGCTCAAGCAAACCCGGTAAACCAAGCTAACCAAGCTCCTCCACCTGCCAGAGGAAGAGCTTTCAACATCAATGCCAACCAAGCTAGGGCTGACAACAACGTGGTTAACGGTACGTTTCTCATCAATGGTAGTTATGCATCCATGTTATTCGATACTGGCGCGGATAAGAGTTTTGTGTCCTTCGAATTCGAACCTATCCTCAACCAAACTCGTGATAATCTCATGGAATCTCTAACGGTGGAAGTTGCTGATGGAAAGCCCGTTTCATTAAATTCTATTATACGCGATTGTACCCTCACTCTAAATGATCACGATTTTCCCGTTAACCTCATTCCTATGAAGTTGGGAAGTTTCGATGTTATAATCGGTATGGACTGGCTCAGCCAGCATCACGCTGAAGTAGTATGCCGCGAAAAGTTCATTCGCATTCCTCTTACAGACGGTCAGACCCTACGTATTTTTGGAGAAACCCCTTCGAAAGGACTCAAACTAATGTCCTGCCTTCAAGCCCGAAGATATCTCCGCAAGAACTATGTCGCATTCCTAACTCATGTCGTCAAAAAGGGAAACAAGGAAAGGAAACTCGAAGATATCCCAGTTGTGAAAGAATTCCCACAATTCTTTCCCGACGACATTTCAGGACTCCCTCTTGTGAGAGAAGTCGAATTCTGCATCGATCTTGTACCTGGCGCTACACCAGTCGCAAAATCTCCTTATAGGTTAGCCCCATCCGAAATGCAAGAGCTGGCCAGTCAACTGCAAGAACTGACTGACAAAGGATTCATACGTCCTAGTTCCTCGCCTTGGGGTGCACCTGTTCTTTTTGTGAAGAACAAAGATGGAACGTTTCACAGGTGTATCGACTATAGAGAACTCAACAAGTTAACGGTTAAGAATCGCTACCCACTACCTCGCATTGATGACCTCTTAGACCAACTTCAAGGTGCCACCTGTTTCTCAAAAATCGATCTTCGTTTTGGTTATCATCAGCTCAGAGTACATGAAGAAGACATCCCAAAGACCGCCTTCCGGACTCGTTATGGTCATTACGAATTCATGGTCATGCCATTCGGTTTAACCAACGCCCCCGCTGTATTCATGGATCTAATGAATAGGGTATGCAAACCCTACCTCGACCGTTTCGTCATAGTCTTCATCGACGATATCCTTATCTACTCCAAGTCTAAATCCGATCATGAACGACACCTTCGACTCATCCTTACACTCTTAAGGACTGAAAAGCTCTACGCTAAATTCTCAAAATGCGAATTCTGGTTAGGAGAAGTACAATTCCTTGGACATGTCGTCAACGACAAGGGAATTCATGTTGATCCTTAAAAAATCAAGGCAGTGCATTAATGGCAAGCGCCACGTACCCCTACCGAAGTAAGGTCATTTATTGGTTTGGCTGGTTACTATCGCCGCTTCATTGCCAATTTTTCCCGTATTGCTGTACCACTCACGGCTTTGACTCATAAAGGAAAACCCTTCATATGGGGACCTAAACAAGAAGAAGCCTTCCAAACTCTAAAGCAAAAACTTTGTGACGCACCTATCCTCACACTCCCTGAAGGTTGCGATGACTTTGTAGTATATTGCGACGCATCAGGGCAAGGGCTAGGCTGTGTATTAATGCAAAGAGGAAAAGTGATAGCCTATGCTTCTAGGCAACTCAAAGTTCATGAGAAGAATTACACCACCCACGACCTGGAACTTGGAGCCGTTGTGTTCGCTCTCAAGATATGGAGACATTACCTCTATGGTACCAAGTGTGAAATATACACTGACCACAAAAGTCTCCAACATATCTTCAACCAAAAGGAGTTGAATATGAGGCAACGAAGATGGGTCGAACTTCTCAACGACTACGACTGTGAAATTCGGTATCATCCTGGCAAGGCAAACGTAGTGGCCGATGCGCTCAGCGAAAAGGTTATGCGAACTCCATTGTCTTCTCTGTTCGCAAATCATAACCGACATCAAAGATCGAATCCGAGCAGCTCAACATGTTTATGTAACAAAAATTACGTACGCGATGAGCTGTCATGTGGAGCTGAACTCAAAATCGAAACCAAATCCGACGGTTTCTATACTATTTAAATCGCATATGGATTCCTGATCGCGATAACCTTCGTGATTTCCTCATGAATGAGGCGCACAAAACACGGTACTCTGTACACCCAGGAGCCGACAAGATGTATCAAGACCTACGATACACCTACTGGTGGCCTGGCATGAAAAAGGATATTGCTGTTTTTGTTTCCAAGTGCCTTACCTGTTCCAAAGTAAAAGCTGAACATCAAAGAACCTCAGGACTTCTAGTCCAACCCGAAATACCTGTATGGAAGTGGGAAAACATAACCATGGATTTCATTACCGGGTTACGTCGCACCTCCAGTGGGTATGACACCATATGGGTAATAATCGATCATCTTACAAAGTCATCTCATTTCATCCCGATTCGCGAGGACTTCAAAAACGAGAAGTTAGCTCGTATCTACATCAGCGAGATCGTAAGCCGTCATGGTGTACCTTTAAGCATCATTTCAGACTGTGATGGTCGTTTCACTTCACGAACATGGCGAGCCGTACAAACCGCCTTGGGTACACGATTAGACCTCAGTACCGCTTTTCATCCTCAAACTGATGGACAATCTGAACGCACCATCCAAACTCTTGAAGACATGCTTCGAGCATGTGTCATAGACTTCAAAGGGAATTGGGACGCTCATCTACCATTAGTTGAATTTTCGTACAACAATAGCTATCATTCAAGTATCGGCATGGCTCCTTTCGAAGCTTTATATGGTCGTAAGTGCCGATCTCCAGTATGTTGGCACGAAATTGGGGAATCACAAATCACCGGTCCAGAGTTGATTCAAGAAACAACCGACAAGGTCATTCAAATTCGAAACATCTTCTAGCGGCTCAAAGTCGTCAAAAGAGTTATGTAGACAAACGACGAAAGCCCTTGGAGTTTGTCATTGGGGATCAAGTACTTTTAAAAGTATCACCGTGGAAGGGAGTGGTTCGTTTTGGCCAGAAGGGCAAGCTAGAACCACGCTACGTAGGACCTTTCAAGATACTCGAACGAGTAGGTCCTGTAGCATACAAGCTTGACCTACCAGAAGAGCTTAACAGAATTCATCCCACATTTCACGTATCAAACTTGAAGAAGTGCCTCGCCAATGAAAACCTCCATATTCCTCTAGAAGACATTCAAGTCGATGAATCTATGCACTTCATTGAAAGACCAGTAGAAATCATGGACTTCGGAGAGAAGCGTTTAAGACGAAGTCGTATTCCAATTGTCAGGGTACGTTGGGAGTCAAAACGGACCTGAGTTTACTTGGGAACGTGAAGACTCAATGCGCGAAAAATACCCGCATCTTTTCCGGTTATCACTACTACTTAAATTTCGGGACGAAATTTCTAAAAGTAGGGGATACTGTAACATTCGTCGAAAAACGGGTTTCCAAACCCGCTTCGTTTATTAATCAAATACTCAGTTATAAATTTCGTTGCGCATTTATTACTCGGATAAATTTTAAACAATACATAAATATATATATATATATATATATATATGAATTTTAAACTAAAATTATTAAATAACAAAAAAATCATGGATTAAAAAAATAATGGAGACGCCAGGTTTCGAACCCGGGTCACCCACAAACCCAAACACACAACACACCGCTCCGCCACACACTTCACTTGTGATAAACAAGGAAACAAATAATACTTAATGTCACACCTCGACCCGCAGCGGAAAAGGTGATCGGGGCATGATTGGGTTATCATCAAAGCTCATGACATTTATTTTAACGTTTCATATTCATTAATACACTTTAATGGGAAATTACAATCAATATTTCATCATGTCCTAAACATCAATCTAGGCTTCATAGTTTTCTTCTAAGGCATTTCCTATGTTTTCCTTGCTTCATCCTGTTCACCTGTATCATGTGTAAAAATGGTTTTTGGATCAACAAAAAGTTGACGAGTAAATCCTATTGAAAACATTTGAACAAGTTTATTTAATTGATTATAAAATAAAGTGCACAACCACACATGAGTAAAAATAGATGTAAACTTATTCACCAATCAATTAATATTAAATAATACACACATGAACAATAATGGATCGTTTTGAGGCAGGCGTTGCTCAACTCGTCTCTCACGAGGAACTGATGGGCCTAATGAATGATTTGCATATACTTGACAATATGAAATACATAACTAAAA
The DNA here is from genome assembly GCA_947069175.1 of Scalesia atractyloides. Taxonomy (NCBI): domain Eukaryota; kingdom Viridiplantae; phylum Streptophyta; class Magnoliopsida; order Asterales; family Asteraceae; genus Scalesia; species Scalesia atractyloides. The sequence continues at coordinate 31,991,340 of CAMTDV010000013.1, forward strand.
ACAATATAAACTAAATAATACACACATGAATAATAATGGATTTGTTTTGAGGCACGCGTTGCTCAACTCGTCTCCCACGAGGAACTGATGGGCTTAATGAATGAATTTCATATAAGTTGACAAAGTGAAATACATAACTACAAACAATATAAACAATCTAAGTTTAGATCACAATATGGTATGGCACAAGTTTAAATAAACAAGGTAATTTTTGGTGACACATGACACACCCAAAACGTGTAATTAAAAAGGGGAGTTGTAAGATTCACTCACATTGGGTGCGTTTGGTTGATAATGTTGAATGCACGCGAAGTTGGTTTTAACCACGAGTGAAATTAACCTAGATAATGGCATAGTGGTTCGGTAAGTAAACGGATTTTATTAATCCATTTTAGTAGGATTGTTGGGTGTATTTTTGTGAGTTTAAGGCTATTTTCTAACCTTAAAAATGTTATTTTTAAGTATTTTTAATAGATTTTTAATTAAAATAAATAAATAAAAATAATAAAAAATGTTGACTTTTTTGACCATTGACCGTTGACCGTTGACCATTGACTGTTTGACCGGTTCGTATGTGTAATTGTGTGCGCTGGGTGAGGCTCGAACCCGAGACCTCTCGTACGCGTGCACGCAGCTCTACCAACTGAGCTACGTGTCTAACCCGAAATATTTCTGTTTTTAATTAAATTTATATACAAATTAGATTTATCAGAAAATCATTCATTTTTTTAAAAGGATTTTAATGAATCGGACCGGTGTTCCCCACAGGTCTCGAACCCGGGACCTGTGGTTTAGGTTAACACACAGTCCACCGCTGGACTGTGTGTCTAACTTGTTAAATTAACTGATTTTTATTATACTTATATACAAACTAAATATTTTCATTTCTGTCTTAAATAAAAAGTTTGATAATTGTCCGGACGGTGCGGTAGTCCGAACTCGAACTCGCGACGTTGTTTAACATTCACACAGTCCACACTGGACTGTGTGTCTATCTTGGTTATTATTCCGTTTATTAAACTTAACATCTTACGCAGTGACTCGGTTCGGTAAAAAAAACATTTTTATCAGGCGAGTATGCGTGGGAATGTATCGAACTCGGACTGGGTTTAATGTGCACACAGTCCACCGCTGGACTGTGTGTCAAACCCGAGTTATATCTTGAATTAAATTAAACTTATAGACAACGGACACTTCGTCTTCTTCGTTTGACTAAACCAGAATCGGAGGTCCGACTGGTTCGAAGTTTTAATCAAGTTCGTTAGTGTGTTATGATTAATTATAGGTGAGATAAATAAAAAAAAGAATGAAAAATTGAGCGTAAATTATACCGACTGGACTCCGCTGTTTCTCCGGCGAAACTCCAGTAACAGAGAAACTTCCGGCGACGTATGTCTTGCGGCAGAGATTCTTCAACGAGCTTGAGATAAATGTGGGTGACTTCGGTATAAGCTCTGGGGTTCAGTAAGGCTCAGAAGTGAAGGGTTCGGTTTTCCGGCGATTTGCAGGTATTTTCCGGCGAGTGAGTTTTCGTCGAGAAAGGGTGCGGTTTTGAGCAAAAAGGCTACCAGTGGATTGTGGGTGAATTTATAGGGAGGAATCGAGATGTATAGAGTCGGATTTCAGGCTTGATTCAAAGTCATTACGTTTTCCGGCGGTTATAGCTTGCGTCGCGGGTTCAGACGTCGGTTATAACCGATGTCATAGTTAAAGTTTACGTTAACAACAAAAAAATCGTCCAATCTCGCGAGATAGCCGGGATTTCCGACGACTGCAATTGGGCGCGTCGATTTTGAATTCAATATTTATGATATGAATTAATTGTTTCCATTAATTAACAAGAAACACTAGTGCGCAGTGGTTGGAGGGTTATGTGTTAATGCTGTTGACTCGCTGGCTGACCCGGGTTCGAAACCCGGCAGCACTATTTTATTTTTATTTCATTATTTTTAACAGTTTTCAAAAACAAATTATATATCCCAATATAATTATTAATTATGTATCGTTTAAAATTAATTTGGGCATTAAATATGCAATGAAATTTTTAACTGATTGTTCGGTTAATAAACGGAGCGGGTTTGGTAAAATCCGTTTTTTAACGGATGTTACAGTATCCCCTGCTTTTTAGAAATTTCGTCCCGAAATTTAAGTAGTGATATATTTGACTAAAAATGATGGTGTTTAGTTTGACAGTTACATGCTTAGAAAAAAAGTAAGAGTTTAAGTTTTTGTTTGAGGCGGTAACGTCCCTTGTAAGGGTTAAGTACCCTGTTACAGGAATCGCTTTTTGTTGCCTACGGTAAAATATTGATAAGCAGAGTTGATTCGCTAAATATGATATCATGCGTAAGAGTTTTGATATGTTTGGAAAGATATGGTTATATCCTAAAGCAAAAACTTCTAATACTACAACCTACATGGAACTTCTCATAACCGTCTAACAATACCTCTGATCCTTTGACAAGAATACTTATATATAGGAAGTACCAGCGGCGTATCCACCATATTCTTGTCAAATTTTCATTGGTTTTATCAGTAAGTTATGATTGGTCCTATGATGTAACTCTAGAACATAAATAACACAACAACCAATATTTGAGTCTCAATTCTGATAGCATACATGTTTGATTTGTGACAGTTCCTCTCTCGTTTGTTGTGATGGAGAGGTTAGTCTATGTAGAAATAGAACACAATCCAATTTCTTTAAATGGCGAGATGATATAAATGTAACACAAATTTCAACCAAGGCAATACTAAATCCTACATGGAACTTCTCATAACCGCCTGATAATACCTCTGATCCTTTGGCAAGAATACTTATATATAGGAAGTACCAACGGCGTATCCACCATATTCTTGTCAAATTTTCGTTGGTTTTATCCACAAGTTATGATTAGTTACCAAGAAATTACTAAATCCTACATAGAACTTCTCATAACCGCCTGACAATGCCTCTGAATCTTTGACAAGAATACTTATATATAGGAAGTACCAGCGGCGTATCCACCATATTCTTGTCAAATTTTCATTGGTTTTATCAGTGAGTTATGATTGGTTCTATGATATAACTCTAGAACATAAATAACACAACAAACCAATATTTGAGTCCATATTCTGATAGCATACATGTTCGAATGTTGACAACACCTCTCTCGTTTGTTGTGATGGGGAGGTTAGTCATTATGGAAGTGAGACATAGCTCAACTTCTTTAAATGATGAAATTGAATACGCTGAAATGTATAATGAACAAACTTCAACCGAAACATACTAAATCCTACATGGAACCTCTCATAACTGCCTGATAATGCCTCCGATCCTTTGACAAGAATACTTATATATAGGAAGTACCAGCGGCGTATCCACCACATTCTCGTCAAATTTTCATTGACTTTATCCGTAAGTTATGATTAGTTCTATGTGACTTTACAACAAACACAACAACCACAAGATCATATTGCATGTACTGAAAATGAAAAATGTATGTGCGAATCAAGGCTCAATCAAACGGAGCCGATCGTATTGCATGTACTGAAAATGAAAAATGTCTGTGCGATCAAGGCTCGATCAAACGGAGCCGATCGTATTGCATGTACTGAAAATAATAAAAATAATCTAAACAACAATCACACAAACAGTTTATACATGGAACCTCTCATAACCGCCTGATAATGCCTCCGATCCTTTGACAAGAATACTTATATAAAAGAAGTACCAGCGGCGTATCCACCATATTCTCGTCAAATTTTCATTGACTTTATCCGCAAGTTATGATTAGTTCTATGTGACTCTATAACAACACAACAACCAAAACTTACTAAATCCTGCATGGAACCTCTCATAACTGCCTGATAATGCCTCTAATCCTTTGACAAGAATACTTATATATAGGAAGTACCAGCGGCGTATCCACCATATTCTTGTCAAATTTTATTGGCTTTATCGCAAGTTATGATTAGTTCTATGTGACTCTACAACAAACACAACAAAATGAAAATGTCTGTGCGATCAAGGCTCAATCAAATGGAGCCGATCGTATTGCATGTACTGAAAATGAAAAATGTCTGTGCGATCAAGGCTCAATTAAACGGAGCCGATCGTATTGCATGTACTGAAAATGAAAAATGTCTGTGCGATCAAGGCTCAATCAAACGGAGCCGATCGTATTGCATGTACTGAAAATAATAAACAATAATCACTCAAACAGTTTACACATGCAACCTCTCATAACCGCCAGATAATGCTTCTGATCCTTTGGCAAGAATACTTATATATAGGAAGTACCAGCGGCGTATCCACCATATTCTTGTCAAAGTTTCATTGGCTTTATCCTTAAGTTATGATTGGTTCTATGTGATTCTAAAACATAAAGAAAAACATAAAACTAAACGATTGGGGTTGAATATTGATTTTCGGTGAAGAGGACTAGTTGGGTGTTTTCGTTTGGGCCGTCATTATCTTCGACAGGATTGGCGTTGATGTTGAAAACTCTTCCTCTTGCTGGTGGCCTAGTGGTTGGTTTTCTTGATTTACTTGGTTAACTGGGTTTGACTGAGCTGAGCGTTGATGATGTTAACCAATCGAGGGCACGTGTTTCTAAAGTGGGTAGGGTCGCCACAATTGAAACAAGCTCGAACGTACGGAACATGGGGTATTGAGGTTGATGATAGGTTTGGATCATGTCTTGAGTAGGGGGAGAGAGTTGGTTTTGAAAGGTGCGGCAAACCTTGCTCAAATGACCATAGCGTCCACAAGTTGCACATAGTCGACAAGGTAAGGTAAGGGGATGGTGATAAAAACAGGTGTTACATCGAGGGTGAGGTCCAAGATATGGTTTCTTATTTGGGTAAGTTGAGTTGGGTGCCACTTGAAGTGATTGGGATAGCTTGGATGGGTATGGTGTGTGAAATTGGTTGATTACGTTGGATAGTAGCGAAAAGTTGCCCGCCTCTTTTTCTCTTAAAAATGGGTGGAGAAGGGGATTCTGGTTTGGGTGGAGTTTGAAGTTTCAGTCGATGCTTTATCCTTCTTCTTCTCCTCCTTGAAGTCTTTGTTCCGGATTCGGTTCTCGGTGAGCTCTGTTGCTAGCTCCATTGCTGCTTCCAAAGTTGCAGGCGTGGTACTTATTACAGAGTCTTGAATCTTTGACGGAAGACCTCGAATGTAGTGCTCGATCAAACGGTAGAGGGGAGTGAACAAATTGGGAACCATTTGATGTAACTCGAGGAATCTTTTGTTGTATGTGGTGTGGTCTCCTTCCTTTTGCTTCAACGAATAAAACTCATCTTCTAATTTCTTGATTTCGCTCCTTGGGCAAAATCGTCTGGTCATGATTTCCTTCAATTCATCCCAAGTTAAAGTCATAGCATCGTCAACGCCTCGTTTGGCCTTCTCTGTATTCCACCAAGTAAGTGCTATTCTATATAAACGACCGGTAGCATAACGCACTTTGCGATCATCGGGGCAATCGCAATTTAGAAAAGTGTTCTCCATTTCTTCAAACCAATGGAGGAGAGCGGTGACACCTTCAGTCCCTTCGTATTTTGGAGGGTCGCATGATTTGAAATGCTTGTAGGTGCATTTAGTGGTATTTGGGGAAAGGTTGATAACGTTTTGATTTTCTTGGTTGACAGGATTAGCGGTAAGTGCTTGTTGGACTTGGATTACAATGTTGGGTATTACGGCAGCCATTTGTTGAGCGATTTGGGCAGCCATGCGCTCGCGGCTTTTCCTGCTCTCATCTTCCTACGGGCGAGGCTAGAAGACATCTACAAGGAATACATGTCAAGAGTATGAGTTGGATGTTTTTGGGATCATGGGTCGTGCTTAGGAATGAACATTCATAAAATAATTATAGAAAAATAAATCTACTACATCCATAGGATGTCTTGGGCTTTGCTCGTCATTAGGCCCTGCATGCCGCCATACTTCACCTTCGTAATCATGTGGGCCCCCATGAATACCGGGTTTTTCATATGGTTCGCATGTGTTAGCCTGGTTACGTACACTAAAACCCGGAGAAAATCGAGAAATATGTATATAACGTATGATATTCGGAATGTGTCCAGGTGTAGACACGGTGACACCTCAAAGTGGGGTTAGTTCGAACGACGTTTGGTGTGGCATGCTTTGGCCTAATAGGTCCTTCGTACTCTCATCGTTAGTCCCCAGGTAGGCAAACTGGTCCGTTATATTGGATTTATACGAATGCCAACCTAGACAGGACGTTCCGACTACGGTACTTGTCCCTTCCAGTTACTACATGCCTGTCACAGAACTTACTTTGATGAGATTTGAAAATTGTAACAAAATCTTTGAATAACGAGAGTATGAAAATGATTTGAATATATGAACATTGAAATATGTATGATGAATGTGTATTAAGTATGTATGTTTGACTGTAAGTATAAATAAATATCGAAACAAATAAACATCACAAGTTTGTATGTAATCACCTAAACAATTAAAATTTAGGCAAACTATAGTATAGGCTCTAAGGGTCAAATAACCTATCCTATATCCCTATAGTCATGGCTCTGATACCAATCTGTCACACCCCGACCCGCAGGAAAAGGTGATGGGGCATGATTGGGTTATCATCAAAGCTCATGACATTTCTTTTAACGTTTCATATTCATTAATACACTTTAATGGGAAATTACAATCAATATTTCATCATGTCCTAAACATTAATCTAGGCTTCATAGTTTTCTTCTAAGGCATTTCCTATGTTTTCCTTGCTTCATCCTGTTCACCTGTATCATGTGTAAAAATGGTTTTTGGATCAACAAAAAGTTGGCAAGTGAATCCTATGGAAAACATTTGAACAAGTTTATTTAATTGATTATAAAATAAAGTGCACAACCACACATGAGTAAAAATAGATGTAAACTTATTCACCAATCAATTAATATTAAATAATGCACACATGAACAATAATGGATCGTTTTGAGGCACGCGTTGCTCAACTTTGTCTCTCACGAGGAACTGATGGCCTAATGAATGATTTGCATATACTTGACAATATGAAATACATAACTACAAACAATATAAACTAAATAGTACACACATGAACAATAATGGATTTGTTTTGAGGCACGCGTTGCTCAACTCGTCTCCCACGAGGAACTGATGGGCTTAATGAATGAATTTATATAAGTTGACAAAGTGAAATACATAACCACAAACAATATAAACACAATCCTAATGGAGTTTATAAAGAATTCACATCACAATTAGGGTTGAGTTTCCGGGGTGTTGATAATGTTGAATGCACGCGAAGTTGGTTTTAACCACGAGTGAAATTAACCTAGATAATGGCATAGTGGTTCGGTAAGTAAACGGATTTTATTAATCCATTTTAGTAGGATTGTTGGGTGTATTTTTGTGAGTTTAAGGCTATTTTCTAACCTTAAAAATGTTATTTTTAAGTATTTTTGAATTGATTTTTAATTAAAATAAATAAATAAAAATAATAAAAAAATGTTGACTTTTTTGACGATTGACCGTTGACCGTTGACCATTGACCATTGACTGTTTACCGGTTCGTATGTGTAATTGTGTGCGCTAGGTGAGGCTCGAACCCGAGACCTCCCGTACGCGTGCACGCAGCTCTACCAACTGAGCTACGTGTCTAACCCGAAATATTTCTGTTTAATTAAATTTATATACTAATTAGATTTATCAGAAAATCATTCATTTTTTTAAAAAGGATTTTAATGAATCGGACAGGTGTTCCCCACAGGTCTCGAACCCGGGACCTGTGGTTTAGGTTAACACACAGTCCACCGCTGGACTGTGTGTCTAACTTGTTAAATTAACTGATTTTTATTATACTTATATACAAACTAAATATTTTCATTTCTGTCTTAAATAAAAAGTTTGATAATTGTCCGGACGGTGCGGTAGTCCGGACTCGAACTCGCGACGTGTGTTTAAACATTCACACAGTCCACCACTGGACTGTGTGTCTATCTTGGTTATTATTCCGGTTTTTATTAAACTTAACATCTTACGCAGTGACTCCGGTTCGGTTAAAAAAAACATTTTTATTAAGGCGAGTATGCGTGGGACATGTATCGAACTCGGGACGTGAGCGTGTTTAATGTGCACACAGTCCACCGCTGGACTGTGTGTCCTAACCCGAGTTATATCTTGAATTAAATTAAACTTATAGACAACGGACACTTCGTCTACTTCGTTAGACTAAACCAGAATCGGAGGTCCGACTGGTTCGAAGTTTTAATCAAGTTCGTTAGTGTGTTATGATTAATTACAGATGAGATAAATAAAAAAAAAAGAATGAAAAATTGAGCGTAAATTATACCGACTGGACTCCTCTGTTTCTCCGGCGAAACTCCGGTGACACCAGAAACTTCCGGCGACGTATGTCTTGCGGCAGAGAGTCTTCAACAAGCTTGAGATTAATGTGGATGACTTCGGTATAAGCTCTGGGGGTTCAGTAAGGCTCAGAAGTGAAGGGTTCGGTTTTCCGGCGATTTGCAGGTATTTTCCGGCGAGTGAGTTTTCGTCGAGAAAGGGTGCGGTTTTGAGCAAAAAGGCTACCAGTGGATTGTGGGTGAATTTATGGGAGGAATCGAGATGTATAGAGTCGGATTTCAGGCTTGATTCAAAGTCATTACGTTTTCCGGCGGTTATAGCTTGCGTCGCGGGTTCAGATGTCGGTTATAACCGATGTCATAGTTAAAGTTTAGTTAACAACAAAAGAAACCGTCCAATCTCGCGAGATAGCCGGGATTTCCGATGACTGCAATTGGGCGCGTCGATTTTGAATTCAATATTTATCATATGAATTAATTGTTTCCATTAATTAACAAGAAACACTAGTGGCGCAGTGGTTGGAGGGTTATGTGTTAATGCTGTTGACTCGCTGGCTGACCCGGGTTCGAAACCCGGCAGCACTATTTATTTTTATTTCATTATTTTAACAGTTTTTCAAAAACAAATTATATATCCCAATATAATTATTAATTATGTATCGTTTAAAATTAATTTGGGCATTAAATATGCAACGGAATTTTTAACTGATTGTTCGGTTAATAAACGGAGCGGGTTTGGTAAATCCGTTTTTTGACGGATGTTACACTTAAGGTAAAACCAGAAAGTCAAAACCGGATATCAGCGCGCCAGAACTCGCAATCACCGGAAAATCCGGCAATCCGCGATTTTGGCCAAATCCTTTTTGATTGAAACGCACAATTTAATCCCGACGTCGGTTATAACCGTTGCCGGTAGTCAATTTCCGTCATAACCGACGGAAATCTTCAATCGCGAACCTTGACTCAATTCAAACCCAATTCAGCCTGTTTCCACTATAAATACCCACTTGAACACTGTGGAAATCCTTTCGCTCAGAACCACGATCGTTTCCGAAGCTTTATTCATCCCAAAACACGTCGCCGGAGATATTTTGCATTCGCCGGACTTTCACCGGAAAACCGAGGCTTACTTCAAATCGGTAAAATTCTCGACTCTTTTGTTTGTAATCCATTATTCGGCATGTCTTAATTTTAATCATTCAACCAGAATCTGTCTCAGGCTACGCCGCCGGAAAAACCCACACTCACCGGAATATCACTGAAAATCCGAAGTCTCACTGTCGATCGGTATAATCAACTAAACCCTCTTGATATCTCTTGCTCAGTAACTTAATTTCATAACACAAGGATCTAAACTGACAAACAATTCACTCAGCCGAGAGTCACAAATCAAGCCGACGACTCTTGCCGGAAATTTGAAGTAAACGCTCTATTTTGGTACATTCTAATCCTTAATTTCGTTATCTATTTCATTCCAACCAATTATAAGTTTTGATGATCGATTTAAACAGAACAGTCGGATTTCCCTGTTCTGTGTTCTTAAAAACGAAGAAGATGAAGTCGCAAATAAGTATTAGTATAATTAAAATCAGAACACTAAACGGGTTAGACACACAGTCCAGCGGTGGATGTGTGGAATTATAACGTTCAAGTCCCGAGTTCGATTCGTGTACATATCCGGTTCCCGCAATAACAAAACATTTTTTTTCTTTTAAGTTTAACATAACACCCCTCAGATAGTACATAAGTTTAATATAAATCTTAATTTAAATGGGTTAGACACCCTAGCCCAGTTGGTTGGGCTGGATGCTAATCAAAGCAATGGTCACGGGTTCGACGCGGGTTATACGCACCGGTTCTGCAGATTTTAAAACCTTTTAAAATAACTAATTTCTGAAATATTCTAGTTAGTATATTAATATAATTAAATCTGAGTTTATTTAGGTTAGACACGTAGCTCAGTTGGTAGAGCTGTGTGCACGCATACGAGAGGTCCCGAGTTCGAACCTCACTCAGCGCATAGAAAACACAGTCTGACCGGTCAGACCCGGGCAATGGTCAACGGTCAACGGTCAAAAGTCAATTTTTTTTTATTTTATTTATTTCTTTTTAGTTATTTATTTAATTAGAAAATTATTTAAAAATACTTAAAAATAAGATTATTAAGGTTAGAAAACTTTCTTAAACTCACAAAAATAATTCTAAAAAACCATTTAAGAACACTAATTAAAAATATTAATCTCAACCAAAATTTATTTATTTATCAAATCATTTTGTTATTATCTAGGTTAGCTTTTCCTCGTCAATCGAATCATAAATTCGTGCTCCTTCATCATCATCAAAGAACGCACCCATTGTGAGTGAATCTCTATCAACTCCCGTTTTAATCATATTTTGGGGTGTATCATGTGTCGTATAATTCTTTTATTATATATATAAACACTTGTGCATTCATCATATTCGTGATCAAATGTGTATCAAATATGTATAAATTGTTGTGTGGATTATATGTAGATTGGAATTATCATTTTCAGTGCACGCATTTCATTAGGCCCATTAGTTCCCGGTGGGAGACGGGTTGAGCATCAGGTGCCTCATAAGATCGGCTTCGTTTGATTGAGCCTTGATTTCACATTCTTCATCATTCATATCATATACTCATTCAAAGTGGTTTGTGTTTGTTTATTTATATATGTCTGCTCACATGTGATTATTGCACAAATTTTCCTTATTAAATAAAACAAGAAATTAGTTACAATGTTTTATTAAGGTTCACTTGCCAACTTTTGTTAATCCAAAATATCCCCGTTTTACACATGATACAGGTGATCCAGCTGAGGCAAGAAACACATAGGAAGGCTTAGAAGAATAAACCAGTTTAAGCTTTGGATTATTTATATAGTTTCATTTCCTTGTAATTGTATGAATTTTGATTTGGATATTTAAGTTGTAATTTGAATTTAATAAATATGAAACATTTTAGTAAACATCATGAGCTTTGGTGATAACCCAATTATGCCGCGACTCTTATTCCGCTGCGGGTCGGGGTGTGACATGGGGGGTTTAGGTTTCTTGTTTAGCTTTTAGTTTTTTTAAGGGGGGGGGGGGGGGTTGGGCAGTTTAGGTTTTTTCATAGTGTTACACATGTGTAATACAACTTTTTGTTTAAAAAAAAAGTATTTTTTTGTATTTTAAAAATGCTAGATTCATAGCTAAAAATGTTTAAAAAAGGCTTGTTTTAGGAGCTTTCGCGTTATAGCAATTAAAGGAGTTTTCTCTTAAACCCTTCCCCATACACACACACACATATATATATATATATATATGTATGTATATATATAGGGTAGGGATCCTCAGAGAAGTCCACCCTATTTAAGAAACTTAAGAAGCATTCTGGACCACACATTTCTCTAAGATTTTTGTAATATACACATATGTATAGTTTAAAATTGACTATATACATATATGTATATTGTCAAATCTTGAATTATACACATATGTATATAGTCAATTTTACCTATACATATGTGTATATTACAAAAAGTTTAGAGAAAATATGTGGTCTAGAATGGTTCTCAAGTTTCTCAATTAGCCTATTGCTTCTCACACGATCCTAACCCTATATATATACACACACACACAACCCCTTTGCTTACCAACACTAGTGAACTAATCCTAGCACTTGATTATCAACATACAAATGTAGATCAATGGTTAGGATTTGATTATAAAAATACACTAGTGTATTTTATGATTTGATTTATTTGATATAAATCAATGGCAAGAATCTGTTCACTCTGTTCACATATACACTAGTGTTTATTTTAAAACCCCATATATATAACACACACATATATATATATATATATAATCACCTTCATAAAATAATACGGAGAAGGTGGTAGTTCTCAACCGCCGAATGAGGCTGCCTCATTTCAAACGGTCTTGGGTGATCGGTGGGGATGGTTACAGGGATTAGGCATAAACTTTCTTCCAATACGCACTCGAATGTCTTTGGTGCACATTCTCAAACTTAACAACAATAATCGGAGGTAAAGTATCTTAATTTACTTTGGTAAATGTTGTGGTAAGCTATCTTAATTTACTTTGGTAAATGTTGTGTTATGTTAGTAGTTTTGTTAGAAAATTGGTAAGTTTGGTATATATATGTTGGTTGTATGTTATTATGCTAATGTGTGTTTTGATGTATATTATTGTAGGAATTTGTTTGGGGTGTTCCAAACCCCGTCGTTGTTAACCGTCTTGAAGACTATCTTGCTTCAAGGGGAAAGCAACCTGCGGACATTGATGATGAAATTTTTTATAATGAAGACGATATGATGTAGTTTTTTCGTTTTATACAATTTTAGGATGTTATTATGCGAATCAACCGAATAACTTTTAAGTAATGTTAGTATGTTCATACAATTATTGTGTTTATGTAGTTTATTTGTGTATGTTGAAAACTAAAAAATGGCAGGTTTTGTGTATTCATTTACCGGAAAATCTTGTAAATGCAGAAAAAAATAAAAAAAAAATGACTTTTAGCAGCGACAGTGTGTGGCTAAAGATGTTACAACAATAGCGGCGAAACGTACCTTTAGCGATGACATATGGGTCAATAGCGTCCAATAGCGGCGACATATCACCGCTAAAACTTTCAGCAACGCAGATCAATACATTTAGCGGCGAGTCGCCGCTATTGCCACGTTTTCTTGAAGTGTAAGGGAGGTTTTAGAAAACAAAAAAACACAATTTAAAAGGCTACATTACCTTGAATACTTCACCAAAACCTCCTTTCCCAATCCTAAAGTCGTCTCCAAAGTCATGAGTTGCTAATCGCAATTGTTGGTAACTGTAACTTTTATCCGACTGCAGCCCAAATTCAGCTAAAAGTAATCATGGTGCATGATAAAAAACTACAAACAGTTAGTATTAGATGTAATACAGGAACATATATATTATTATATGTTTGAAGACATTGTAAGGATGTAAAGAATTAAGGAAATTAAAGGCAAATGATGTCATCCCATATACAAACCAGCATACATCTACTATTCATTTTCAAGTAACCAATGTGCCATTAAACGGGAATCCCAATTTATGAAATACTATCTACATTTTAGTTGAGGCCTTTCCCATTCACATGCATGGTTTTTATAGGTGTACTTGAAGGATATGGTGGTATGTTTAAAGAAATTGTATTAAACACTATGTTATACCCATGGTGTATATATATATGTGGTTACCTTCTTCAATGGTCTTAGGTTTCTTCTTTTTCCGATACCATAACAACAAAGCAAGTATAAGCAAAACAAGACCGACAGCACTACTCACTCCAATTATCATTGCAAAATTGCTTGAACTTCCTGTAGTGGAAAGTTGCACATTTGTCTAAGTATAGTAGTGAAAATCTAATAGCTGCAATGAGAAAAAATAAATATATAAGTGGCCTCCTCACCTCCACTTGGGAAACGTATGATGTTTGTTGTCTGGTTGCTTTGGAAAAATGGAGTCTCAGAATACCTCATAAAACAAAAAAAGTCAACGGCCCTTCCATCCTTATTGGGAAGACAACCATGTAAGTTGTTATATGCTGTATTCAAGCAGCCTCGACAAATGGCTTGGCTTACATTTTTAACACACTGCGCAATTGCATATATTTTTGTATTGCCAGTTGGGACTTGGCTTGTGGATGCTATATAGAAATTAGATGTTCTTGGAGTAGCGTCTTGAATAACAGATAACAAATTTTGTACCACTTGGTTGAAGCTTGTTATTGGCTGAGATGCTGACACATTACTACATATTGCCACTGGACGGGCATTATCATCCAATATCACATCAGAATCACCAAAAGTTACACCAGAGTTCTCGGGCCTATTACACAAAATACATACGTTTAAGCATTGATCATATATCTTGACAAGTGAAAATGGAAATTAAATATCACTATATGTGGTTAATAACTTAAAAGATATTAATTTCTAGGACTTAAACATCATATTACTTAGGTTTTACAGAAAGTTGTCCTTATCTTTTAGTATCAACATGACAACCTTGATAAATCGAAATGTTGACCTTTCTTTTATAATTTGTTTACCTAATACAAAAGAGTTTTTTAGCCTATTGGTATCATGGTGCGTGCTAAAGGTGTATCTCCGTAAGTGGTTGAAGGTACTGGTTTATGATTGATCTTAGTATAGATTTATGAGTACATTTAGATGTGTGTGAATTAGCGTTCTAAAATACAACTAATTTAGGATGCCAGATAGAGGCGATTCGTCTAATTTTTATGGGTTGCCCTATTTAGGTTATCTAATAACATAAGGAGATAATATGCAATCACAAGGTTGATTCTTGTAATGATTTTCTTTCCGCATTCAGTTCTTATCTCTTTATTTGAGGATGTTGTGTATTCAGCAAAAGTATCTCTTTATTTGAGGATGTTGTGTATTCAGCAAAAGTAACAATTGAAAACACACAATCCCGCAAAACCCCTCTCTTCATTTTATTTTTAGAGCATATTGTGTATTTCGTAATTGTAATACAGTCAATGCTATGTTAAACAGATGTGAGGAATACAAACACTACATAAACGAGTGTTAAACTATGATGCACTGGGACGGGTACGGGAACGGGGTACGGGTACGGGGACGGGCACGGGAAACGGCAAAAAAAAAATTTAAGAAGCGGGGACGGGACGGGTACGGGAATAAAAACACATAAAAAAATAAATATATATCAAAGATAATGTAACACAAAAACTCAAATTAGTTATTTATCATTTTATTGAATAAATGATAAATTTGAAATGCCCAACACACAGAAAAATTATAAATTTGAAAGAGCAGGGTATTATAATCTGCAATTTCATATGTATTTACTTGTATTTATGCATACAAAAGAAAATCTGCAATCTCTCTCTCTCTTTCACTCTCATCTCTCTCTGCCATCCCCTTCTCTTCATCTCTATAACACCCACCTTCATAACCACCACTACCACCGCACGCACCACCTCCACCACCGCACTACACCATACCTGGATCCAACTTTCAGTTCACTCAAATCTAACCCATCAAACCCTTGGCATAAATACCTAATTTATCTTCTTTCTCTTCTAGATGAGAAGAGGTAGAGGAGTGCGATTGCGGAGATGGTGACTGTAAGGAGCCAAATTGGGGATCTGGATTTGGGTTTGGTTCTTGAGAGTTTGGGGATCGCCATTGGGGTTGTCGATTTTCACCACAAACACGCAGGAAACGTTTCGGTTGGACGTTTCTTCGCCGTCCCCTTCGCCTGCCCGTTTCCTCCACGTTTCCTAACCGCCGGGGACGTTTCCCGGCCGTACCCGTCGCGTTTCCGTCCCCTTGCAGTCCCCGGGACGGGAGACGGCTGCTCCAGGACGTTTCTGTGCTTCAGAGGTGTTAAAATCAGAAATGTGATGATGCAAGGTGAAGATGATGATGAACCAACTCTACTGTTAATTACCATGTGCAAGCAGGAGAAAATTCCCGGAAGAAAAAAAAAGGGTCAATGTGGTCCTTTGTAGATTAGTCAGCTGTTAATTACCATGTGCAAGCAGGAGAAAATTCCTGGAAGAAAAAAAGTGCCAGTGGATCTTTATAGATTAGTGAGAAGACCGTGATACATAAGCAGATTTTGACAGATGGTCGAAGAACATCGGTCTGAATGGCACATATGACCAAACCTATTTTATGAAAATGAACGTGAATTCTTTGCGACTCGCACAAATTCATACTCGTTAGCCAGTAGAACCTTACATGTGTCATCGACTTTAGTTTTTCTTTTTTACTTTTCCACCCCGATTTTCTAATGAATATATACCTTATATTCGTTAATATAACATTTTTTTTACTTTTCATACGTTAATATTTTTTTAAGTTTACACCAAATTAGAGAGAATTTTATTATCTTTAATTTGGTGTAATTTTTATAAAAAAATATACTATCATATGAAAATTTATGCCTTTTAAAAATCATGGTGGAAAAGTATAAA
This sequence comes from Scalesia atractyloides, assembly GCA_947069175.1. NCBI lineage: Eukaryota > Viridiplantae > Streptophyta > Magnoliopsida > Asterales > Asteraceae > Scalesia > Scalesia atractyloides. Next base: position 32,007,697 of record CAMTDV010000013.1, read on the forward strand.
AAGGTAAAGATGATAACACGTATCAAGTTTCTATTGGCGGAATAGTATGAGTCTGTGTTAGATGCAAAGATCACGGATTGAGTCTACCTTAGACGCAATCCATGTTCATTTTCGTAAAGTGGGATTGGTCAAAGGTTATTTTGATGATTTCCCCTTTAGTTTATCTAGTTTGTTTATGGTAATTTGTTTAATTAATAACTCAAGTTACAATTGGAATAGCTTATATTTTGTTTAAATAGGAGCTTGTGAACTCGGTTAAGCCATGTGTAGTGAAATGGTAAACCACACACTTTTTTACCATGTGGTTGCCAAATCACATTAGTCAAACCACATTCATAATTGTTTTTTTATGTTTTTTAAATTCAGACAAAGTTTATAAAACTAAGATGAAACATTAAAAAAAACATTTTACAAAATTAAAATACAGAAATTAAAAACAAAAAAAAAAACAAAATACCGAAATAAAGAAAGCAACTACATAAATTTCGTAGATCACTGGTGTTCGTCATGAAGTTTGTATTTGTTTTTAATTGATTTGCTCAACTTCAATTGTAGCTCTCGTTGCTGTCCTGAAGTCGGTATTGGTCGGTCTAAATTTCCAAGTCGATAACCATTTGTTTATCCTTTTTGAGTTGGAGGCGCTCTTGTATTCTTCGTCTTGTTTTTGGCGATGCTCCACATGTTGTCGTCCAATGTCCGTTAGCGCATGTAGGCTATCATTCATCTCTAGAAAGCGCTCGTTGTAGATATCTTGTGATCCGGAAACGGTTTTCTTTTGTGAACCGCTTCTCCTACCGGCCGGCCGTGGGAGTTCGACAAATTTGGGGAATTCGTCTTCATTGTCCGACTCGTTTAAATCAATGTTCACCCGACCATCGGACGATTAGCTCACATTTTGGGTAGACGAAGAAGACCTCGACTTCTTGGATGGCATACTTTTCATGAGCGGGAATGTGCCATTTAGAACTTTTCCTCAAAAGATCCCACGGCTTAAGATATGGAAGCCTTGACGAGGTGGGCAGAACGAGCGGTTAAAGACGTTGCCATAAGGAAACACCTTTAGAATTTTTGGTAGAAATCACAAAGATGTAGAAGAGATAGAGAGTTTTTTGTGTTGGTGTGTTTGAAAATGTAGAAGTAATGGGTATTTATAGGATTATTTTAAATTTAAAAGAAATTTTTTTATTATCTAGAAGTTACGTTTGAACGGTAATTTTGTTTTCGCGAACTCATCGCATGGTTTAAACCACACACAGAGGTCCACGAGCTCAATCATTAGGAGGAGGGGCGGTGTTCTCCTCGTGGTTTGAGCATTACACCAGGCAAAAACAAAGCCACTACGTGTGACCTTATAGTGCGTCGAGATTCAATATTAAATATCATAGAATCAGGTAGAATTAGCAAATGGAAACAGCTGTGATCAAGATTTTACTCGGGGAAATTCCCTACAAAACTTCACCTTCGCCAACATTACTCCGCTAGAGAAGTCATAACGCGCTGCCTCTGCACCACCGCTGCAGCGTGTACCGTTCACACGCTGGATCATTTCTTGTGCTAACTCTCTAGCTGACTTGATTAGCTGTGCTGTCTCTTTCTCTATTACCCAAAAACTTTTGCTTGATGAATTAATAGATAAATTTAAGTTCGCATCCATAATATCCATCTAACTAGTTCATTCTTAGCCTTCTTGCTAAGTGGTTTCAGGGGTTAAAAACTCAAACTTCCCATCTTTGGGTGATAATCAGAATCAGAGATCTTTTATTCTGGTTAACTCTTATAATGGAGGGGCGTGGAAACGAATTGGCAACGTTAAAATTTATTGCAAAAAAGAAATATTAGAAGGCCACTTCAGAAGGCTGCTGGAAGGCGAAGACCAAATGGAAAGGCATGATCTAATGTTGTTGAACAATTGGCTCCCTCTAAAGGTCAACATTTTCAGGTGGGAGCTTTATTGGATCGGCTCCCGCAGAAAAAGGCTTTAGTCCGAAGAACTGTCCGAATCATCAACGATCTCTGCCCTTTTTGTACAAAGAATGTTGAGACTATTGACCATATATTCACGGCTTGTAGGTTGTCGCATGAGGTGTGGTCTTTAGTGTTGGGTTGGTGCAAAGTTCAACAAATTATGGCCTTCTCGATCAAGGATATCTCCAACTTTCATGAGAATTTGGAGGGTTCGTCAAATTATAGTCGCTTTATGAAATCTATTATGCTTCTCACTTGTTGGGTGATTTGGAAGGCGTGGAAGAAGATTATTTTTTAAGGGAAGAAAACGAGTGCTCAAGGTATTGAGGAAGAGGTGAAAGTTTTGGGGTTGCTTTTGATCAACAGCTGAGCTAAAGGTATAAACATAATGTTATCTGTCTTGTTTTCTTTGTATGTGTTTGCTTTGCTAGCCCTGGCTAATGTTTGTTGAATGAAATCAGCCTTTCCAAAAAAATAATGTATTAATATTTGTGAATTGTGAGTTTTCACTTAAAAAATTTTAATAATAGAATTGATAATGATCAATAAAAAAAAATTGGTAACGAATTTCTACTCCAATATTATAACTTACTAGCTTATAACCATGTGTCTTACACAAGTTGATTAAATATAAACACATAGAGTTAGTACTGAAAGTTTAAAATTAAAAAATGATTTTGTTGAGACGCTTATCAAGTGTCTAAATAGATTTTGAGTTGTGTATGATTAAAATGTGTGACATTTACGAAGTTTATAAATATGAAAACATGTGACCATCGATCAGAGAAACTATATCATCAACTTTCTTATAAATTTAGTAGCCACAAAAACATACAATTGCATAATCAAGTTTCTTATAAATTCCAGTAGTCATTACAATCGTTGTATTAGATGTTTTTTGTTAATTGATTGAATAATATACATTGATGATGCATGGAAACTCAAATCTTTAAAAAAACAGTTTTAAAAATAAAGAACTGGAATCTTAGTTAAACGACAACGTAAGCATGGTCATAGTTTTTAACACGTGATTCATGGCCATATTTTATAAAATATATTATATAACAAACAATTAGAAAATTAGTTGTAACTGACTTATATTAAACCTAATTTGGTAACGGATCAGTATAATATTTATATTTCATTAATATTTATAATTTTGAATTTAAGTTTAAAATATGGAAAATTGGATTTTAATAATCTCAACTTTGACATATGGAGTGGTAACAATCGCAATTTAGGGAATGTTTTGTGACAGTCCTAACTTTTGACTTCTTTTTTAATCAGCAATCGCATACTAAGTAAAAATTAACTCAGTTAATTTATAAGATTTGTACGTAGGTTGTGATTTATAATATTAAAAATTACAGAAGAGATTTTACATAATATTAAAACTTGGAGAACGATTTTAGTGATGAGATGCGGTATTCTTTGGAATCGTTTATTATTATTATATAATAACAATAACAATAAGGAAATCTGAAGAAGATATTATTATTATTATTATTATAATTTAGTAAATACCTTAGGCCATGTGTAAATGGGTTTTATAGGAGCGTGAAATTGTTTGATAATGCCTCACACCATCCTGCATGAGCCTTATAGGGGCAGGAACATGCTGAGACATTTTTAGAAAAAATTCTAATAAGGAGAAAAAGTAAGGAAAATAATGAATGAAATAGTATTAAGGAGTTTTAACAATTACATGAAGCGTTATACTGCTGGTGTGACGAAAAATGCCTCTTAAGAAGCGTTAGCCATTACAGATGGTTTTATATGGTATATTTATGGTTAATAAATTGATTTGTAATAAAGAAAACAAATTTACCATATATCAATTAAATTTATTTTTTTAAATTTCATTTTAATTGTACATAGATGAAAAGTATACGAAATAATTACAAAATGTACCTTTAAAACAACAATATTTAGAAGGGGAAGTTTTAAAACAACAAAGTTATATAATTGGTATAAAGAATCTTACCGAAAATGATTTTGTGTTATATTTATGTGAAGCAATTTGATTGGGTTAAATTACCTTAGATTGTTTAATCATCACTTAGTAATTATTACAAAAATGTATATTTTTATTAATATTATTAAAAACCTTAAATTGCTTAATTATCGGTTAGTAATTATTACAAAAATGTATTCTTTTATTAATATTGTTAAAAGAAACGTTATAAAGAAGTACCCCACTTGGTACAGATATTTTAGTGGAGGACTTTCACAAGTGACCTATTGCTTCTATTTATTATAATAGAATAATTGGTTTTTACAAGTATAAAAAATTCAAAACCTTATCGAGTTGATATTTAAACTCAGCTAGTATATACGATTTGTGTATTATGATCGAACCGTTAAACCAAACAAAAAGTATTGTAAAAATATTGAAACGGGCACACGTCTTACTATGTATTAATTCGTAAAATTGAGACCTAAATGTAAAACATAGAAAATAGTAACCCTCTCGATTTACATCCACTGGGTCAGGTATCACTTAATAACATATCGTCCCATACCCGTGAAATAATTGTTTTTTCACTACCATACCCAACGCATTGGAGAAAAATAAGCTAATGATCGTCAGTTTTAATCTCCATTATTGAACTTAACTCTTAAGTTAAAAACTTGAACTTAACTAATAAATTTAATAACATTTTAATTCATCAATATATAAAAACATGGAAACTGGTAATGAATTATTTTGTAAAAAAGAAATAAAAATTGTGTACTAACCTGATACTGCAATCATCATAAATTATGTTACCACCGTCTGCAGGTTTACATGTTTTTGTCTTGTTAACTGCCAACTCAAAAAAGCCAGACATCGGGAGGTCGAGAGATATTCCCTACACATAGCAAAGGCGTACACCAAGTCACCATTATCCATCGTCCTTGCAAATGCGTAGTACATCTGTGGATCAGACAACTGCCTCTGGAGGCTAGAAAGTACGGTATTGAGGCTCCTTACGTAAGATTCTGGCTTCTGTGAATTGTAAAATCTACAATAATCTCTAAGCAGAGTGTTGTTCTCATCCCTAGATTGTGATGTCACATGTTTAGCCATAGTTATGAACACCAGAATTACCATGCCGGATGTCCATGACGACATCCGGATGCTTGTGTTGGGGCTCGGGGCTTTTTTCCCCATTGTGATCACTGGCATGGATAGAGTTACTTTGAAGCTATGATATGTTCTATTTTATTGACCAAACTGGAAACAGAATACAAAATTGATATCTTAAATGTTTGGTTTAGCAAGAATCTAGAAGTTGGTACTATGTACAAGACTAGAGGGTGTTATCGTCATTTAACTTAATTGGTGCTACTGCCGTTTTTCTTTCAATAATTAATCATACTAGGAATTATAAAGTAGATGGAATTATTCAATTAGTCTAGTCCAACATTTCTAAACATAGTCAACAACCAATGTTCAGGAAGGAGGTTATTCTTGGGTACAATCAAGCAAGAAGTACATAGCAGGGGTAGAGTAGTATCGTCGTTAAAAAAATATACAAGTATATATTTATGTGAATACATATTTATGTATATATATATGTAGGGAAAAGGTTAAATGAGAACCATATTAAGTTGTGAGAACCATAAGAACTATACCTTTCAAAAGGTTTTCAAATTTTTCTCAAATTCTTTAAAAAATCACTTGTTTCAGCATAAAAATAAAAAATAAAAAAAATATCGCATGCAAAAAATTACATTAGATGTAAAAAAAATTTTTCATCATACCGACTCGACAATTCTTTTTTCACAGATGTGTTTATAATATTTTCATCTACGTTTGTACAGCCCAACTTGCGCGGAAAATAGGAATTCTCATGGTTCTCACAACCCATGATGGTTTTTTAATTGGACCGAAGCCTATATATGTATACGTATAAATTAGTAGCTATTTGTATATGCGAATGTATATGCGACTAAATGACAACTGAATTTTGATGCAGTAGGTTAACAAGAACGACTGATCCAAAAATCATGAAAGCATGGTCTCAAGTGTTGCTTTAATTCAAGAGTAAGAGATCAATAGGTGTTGTGAGCTGTTTAGTTGTGTTTTTTTTGGAAATTGAATCTGATTACATAATATGTGAGGCAGGTAATTTGTTATGTTCTTATAGATTGTGATTTCATTATATATTGAATTGAAAACAATTTGGGGCAAAATGCATACAATTCTGGTGAATTTTTCTTTGGAAACAAATTTTGCTGAAAAGAAAACCAAATCTGCAAAAAGGACCATTACTGGCTACTAAGTAATCCAAAATTGAGCATTCTAAAAAATTGTATTGTTATTTTCATTTTTTTTCCTTAAGAATTGTATAATACCATAAACACTGATCCACAAACTCATTTTCTGTTATATTTTTTTTTGCTACTACGTGTGGAGAGGAGAAGACAAGTCATAGGAGAATGCCCTTTCACATTATCGCCATGTCAATATAAGAGGAGTATGCCCCTCCAAGGATAGACCTAAAAAATAGAGGATAAGCCTATACCACTTATTTATTTATTTTTTAAATTCAACATGTTTTTTAACATTTAATATGTTATAAAATAAAGTCATTAATAATAAAAAACAAAAATTATATAACTTAAAAGAAACATAATTTAAAAAAAAAATACTAGTTTGGTAAAAATTAAAAATCCTAAGATTCCTATTTTTTAACGATTTTTTTTTCATTTTACGTAAAACTGGACGGTATTCTTCGGCATACTTGTTGATATCGGCTGTCATTATCTCCCATTCCTTTAGTTCTGCCGCCTCTTGCTTCAACCGAACCCGTTCGTCCACTTCACGTTGCTTCGTTTGTGCCTTTTGGGCTGTGACCTCAGTGTATTCTTTGAACTGGGCTGCAAGTTAAATAGGTTTCGCATTAGCATTTGTTGCAAGGATTGCATTTGTTGCATGGATTGCATTTGGCTCATTTGAGAGAAAGCGTTGGGGTTTGTTGTAAACCTGAAAAAGAAAATTGCAATGCCGACCAACTCGGATCCATCGTAGGATAGTGGATGGGTAACGAGAAAAAGGTTTGGGTTTGGGTTCGCGTTTGGCATCGGGTTCGGGTTGTATGGATCTATGGCAAAATTTATAAAAGTTGAGAATTTTAAAAAGTGGAGAGAGAGTTTGGGTTGAAAACTTTAAAAAATGGGTTGATATTTAAATATAAAATAATTTAATATTTTTTTATTCAAGCCGTTGGACATTGAGGTATTTAATTATTATTTTTTTTGTATACATGGCCATTTTCTGTGTGAAGTGGAGGCACGGCTGAAACGTCTCCAAGCAGACGATGAGGACACGACAGGCCTGACAGAAACGGTGTTGAGGCCCGACGACAGGCCAGGACAAGCCAAGCCGAGCCTCACACAGACTGGCCCAAAACTCAGTATATATTTCATAGAAATCCTTGAGATTTGTAGAAAACAAACAGCAGTTGAAAAATATCATATTTTGGATGGGAAAAATCTTACGCAAGTTAAGGAAGACGTGAAACGAGACAGTGACACGCTCACCAGAGACCGATAATGGTGACCGATGATTTTGACAAGAGGAATTGAAGAAGTTGACTGGCATAGTTAATTTAAAGGCGTGTGGAATAATCTACCACTAGTTGGGTTTTTTTTTTCATTTTCTTTGTCTTTAATTAAATGTTCCATCAACCAAAACGTAATTTAAAATCTTGATGTTAATGATTGAATAGTAAAGTGTGAATAACAAAAAAGTTCAACTAATGTTTTTTGCATTCAGAATATTTTCAACGATGAGAGAGCTTATAACTACCAAGTCTTAGATAGTTGTTTTGTGACACTTAGCTAGATGTTTTAGCTTTTGGGTATTTTTATTTTTATTTTGTAATTACATTGTAAATATGATTTGGACTAAATTTTGTAATTAAGCCCTAATGGTGAGTTAAGCCTACTAGGGACTTAAACCCTTGGCCTCAACATATAAATAGTATAATGTTTGATTTTTTTGGGTGTTGGTTTTTCTAAGGGCTTTTAAAAAGAGAGAATCCTAGAAAGCTTAAGACCACAAAGTGTAAATTTTGGGCTTGAATGATAATCCAAATGGATTGAAAGTATTTCATGTGTTGTTTCATCTTTACAGTTTTCTATTTTGGTATTTCGTGTGCCCACGAGAGGGTTACAAGTGGTTTCCACTCACTTGTCCACCTTAGATCCATTATCTGGTTATAAGTCTGTGATTTAGGGGACTTACATGTTATATTAGAGCCTTGTGATAAAGATGATGAACAACCATATCCCAGTGATGAAGATGTGTTTATGGTGATGCTGAGCCTAAAGATGATGATGTGAATGAAGCTACTAATCAGGTGATGTTTAGTAGGAATATGGAGGAGTTAGTTGTTACTGATGAATTTGTTCTGGATGATAATGGGTAAAGATGTTTCAAGTTCTCTAACGGGTTGGGAAATGGTGGTGTATGTGTTTCAGACAAATAAGATCTCGGAAACAAATCAACAAGTTGAAGTTGAGGAAGTTCTCAAAAATGATGTTACTGAAGAAGAGGCTAATGAGATAAAGTTTGACGAATACTTTGAAAGAACTTACATGGCGTCGAACGCTGGCTTGGTACCTAACATTAATGATGTATCCGAAAATGTCAGTGAATCGGAAATCATTGCTCCTAAAAGCTCGATAACACCAACCATAGTAGAAGACATATGTGAAGAAAGGAAACAAAGGCACACCACATGGTTTAAGTAGTTCCAAATTCCTCTGATTGTCATAGCTTCTTACGTAAACAAAGGGGCTTAAACGTCTAATGGTCGAATTATCAGTCGGAATACGATGAGGTATTTAGATGCTTTGTAATAGAAGATATAATTGGTTTACAAACTTTCCAGGTTTAGATTTAGCTAGTTTCAACAAGTTACCTCAATGTGAATTGCACTCTCTTGCTTAGTAACCCATAATCAACCGTGATAATCACAGTCTTGGTGAATATGCGGCAAACCTTCTTTATAGAAAGAGTGGTAGATGTTTTAGGTAGATCGAACCTACAATGCAACAGATGTGTTGGACCTATAAAAAATGATATCCAAAAACTAAAACATGATCTACTGATCAAGAAATAAGCAAAAGACTGACCTAGACTTTCCCTAAAGATAGTGAATCTTGAACACCTATTCAGAACATATGATCAAGTGCATGGCAAACATCTGTTGAAGACTTGGAACCATTGTTCGAGAGTACAAGAATCTGTTGAAGACTAGCGTCTGTTGAAGACCAAAGCCCTGATCAATCAAAGGTCTGATAAAGAAGGCCAAACATCTGTTAGGACAAACAAATGTTTGGATAACTACAAAAGAGGATAGACTAGACAGTGCTTTCTCAATGTAACAACACTTTACTTCAATAGTGTTTAGTATAGCCTATATCAGAGGATAAGATTTGCTCAGATGTTTGCAAATATCTAAAGAATCTTTTCCATTAGAAATGCTAGATATCACTATCCGGCTGACGTTAGTGGATCGCTGAACAGAGCTTTCATACTTGTATAAATAGATCACACCTGTTAGTGATCTATTCATCACACACCATCACATTTTCTCTTGTACGAACTGATTTGTTTGTGTGATCAGCTGAGGGGGAATTTGTAGAGTCAATTAGTTGTGAAGCTTTTGAATCATTAATATTCATTGAAAACAATCGTTGATGATAACTCCCACTTTATGAATATTATTATGACAATCAATACTTGTTTGCAAACAAAAAAAACTTAGTTTCTAACAATTGATATCAGAGTCTAGTCACATTTAAAATTGATTTAACAATCAGTTTAACATAAAAAGATTAGCTCTTAAAAGATCCAATTTCAGTTCATGGCTTAGAGTTGTTTAGTGAAAGACTGATAAAGTCTCTATCACAGACTCTGTTTTCTTTAAAAGAACTTGAGAAAATGACACAAAATGATCCCCATAACACAGGCTTCAACAATAAGCCTCCTATGCTTGTCAGATCCGAATACAATATCTAGCGACGCAGGATGGAACATATGCTATCTCAACAGAATACATGGTGTTGGAGATCTGTGGTTTTTGGACCACATGTCCCAATGGTACCAAATACCAAAAAACCCACATGTATTTGAGCCAAGGAAACTTGAAAATTACTCAGAGAAATATTATCAAAAATTCGAGCTTGATGCTAAAGCCTTTAGTATAATGGCTATGGCATTGCTAAATGATATCTATGCCAACCTATTACATTGTAATAATGCTAAAGAGTTGTGGGATGAGCAGTTTGGTGATACAGATGAGGTTCTCGAAAACACTTGAGAGATCCTTAACCAAGATTACCAGCACATATCAAAGAGGAGACCTTGACACAGAAATTTGAGAGGTTTTCTTCTTTGATTAGGGAATTAAAGTTGGTGAACAAAAAAATCACAAAATCAACTTTAAGTAATCGTTTTCGGAGGTCTTTACCTGAAAAATGAGATACAATAATCATAGTGATGAAACAAATCCGGATTTTAAAGATTTGACACTTGCCTTCATACAAGGCTATTGACTTAAAGAAGCCTGTTCGATTCCTAAAGTAACCTGCAAGAAATTAATCAACAACTTCCATTAATCAACAACTTCCATTTTTATTAGCACTAGTTTTTGTCCAGTATCTTCCCATGATCTCCTACGGGAATTGTGGTAGTAGTTTCTTTTCTTTCAAGTAATTTCTTTTTTTAAATATTTGTTTTTGCTTGATTGAAAACAGAAATTGTCCCAAGCTGTGTCCTTTCCCTTCCTTCGTTAACGAGTTTGATCCACTGACATATTGCAACTTGGTGGGAGTAACAATAAAGGAGAAGAAGATAATGATATAAGTTGTAATGTAAAAGTGTACGCAAATTTCATTTAACTCCCTTTTAGTTATTATATATGACATCTGCTTGTACTCGCTTTTAATTTGGGTATGGAAGGAAACTTATTAAGATGACGTATTAGAAAAGTTAACTTTTATATTTTTTCCTTTTAAAAAATATCATTGCAAAATGATATATCATTTTCCAGTAGAAACATTGGTTCTTTTGTTATTAATATAATTAAAAATAATAAATTAATAACAAATTATTTTCATCGTCATCAACTCGAATATACCATCATGATGTGATAGTTTTGTTGTCATGCATTATATCAAGTCGTGATCTACTTATTTTTATCTAGGTTTCCAATGTATAACGAATTATGTGTATAACCAATTACTATATAAACAATTACTGTAGTATGTTAAGAATGATGTGAGTTGGAAAATTTGCACCCTGCACCCTGATTGGCTGGTTTTTTTATTATATGCAACCGCATGAAAAATTAAGAATTTTTTTTATTTCTCTGGATAACCGTTGCAAAAGTTGTGGTTCAAGAACTAAAAATGTGGTTGATGGACAAAAAATATTTGAACGATAATCAAGTTCATGGGCTAATCTAATTGTTTATGAGATTGCCACGTGAAAGTTAAAAATTGTCAAGATGGTATAATCGATTTCAAGCTTACTTGGATAAATTTATTATATTTGGGTCGTGGATCATATTTAATGCTGGGCTTATTGTGTTTTACGTGATTTCAAGTTTTTGTTTTATGATTCTTTCCTTGTTTGGTTACTCATTTACTTATTATCTATCATGGTTTTACAATCTTCACCCCACAACACAGGGGTTAAACATTAGTTGTATATATAATTTGATAACTTTTTGGCTACAAGAATCTTGAGTTTTTATTTATTTATTTTCTTTGCATCTCACTCTTCAATTTCAACATTAATAACTTCTGAAAAACTCATAAATATAACTGTGAGCCCCTCGCGTCTTACTTGATTACTTAATGTGCGTTTGGGTATAAATTCAAGTTGTTTACGTTCTGTCATAAAAGAATTTAAGAATTAAGTCAGATAAAATATAATATGATTTCGTGCTTATTTTTATAGACGTTTTCAATTAGTTTATGTTTAGGCATAAATTTTATTCCGAAACGAGTCGGGTCAATGTAATATGTTTTCATTAAAAGTATAAATTCGACTTACATAACGTTTGGACGACGCCGCTACGTGCAATACCATTCTTTAACTTAATAAAAAAAACACTATTATCTTACATATTTTTATGTGCGTGTCGGTATAACTTTAAGTTGGTTTATGCTTCGATGTAAATATTTTCCCGAAATGAGTAGGGTTAAATATACTACATTTCCGTGTTTATTTTAATGACGTTTCCGGTTGGATTGCGTTTTAATCAGTAAGTGATTACAAAAGAAAAAATAGGTAGCTCAAGTCACGTCGAAAAAACTGACCCCGCCCTCTACACAGGGAATCAATTCTAGTTTTTTTTTTTTTTTTTTTTTTTTTTTTTGTAAAAACATGAATGTTCACGTAAACTATGAATCCATTTTATAAATGATGATTGTTACAGCTATAATCAATAATGTTTTTAATTTTTTTTTATAAAAGTATACTTAGAATTAGACGTTAGGAATTTGTCGTTGAAAGAGACAGAAAAACTCTCCGTCCCCTTAACGTCATTTTTTATATATATTATTACTGTTATATGAAATGTTCTTTATAATAACAATTTTTATTTTCCATAAACAAAATTGCTGAATGTGTAATCATATATAATTAATCCAAAAAGACTACCAAACAACACACATAATTACATCAGAAGAGAGAAGGAGACGTTAAAAGAAAAGTGGAAAAGGATAAGGACATGTATTGTGGCATTACATAAGTCATCTCCTTAATTCCAGGTTTTCGAATAAAACGTTTCAATTTTATTAGTAGCTAGAAAGTTACAGAAATTTCTTGAATTTATCGATTGACTCTACTTCCTATGATGATAAAAACCATAGAAAGTTATGAGTAACATAGCTAACGATCTAATGTTGAATTAGTAGGTAAGAATTAAGGAATGACATGTTCCAAGAGGGTGATTCCACCATAAAATATTTAGTTTTTATGTAATATGGTGAGATATCTCTATGAAACACAAACTAATTTGTAACCCAATGATAAATGTTTTGGGATACTGCATAATGCTTTCTGTAAGTGTCTAAGGTACGTTAGCACAATTCAATTGATAGTTCAAAAGTGTAATAATGGTTCAACTTATAGGTCTATCAAGGAGTTCTAGACTATCTTAAATCGTATTTAAGGATTTGTTTAAACCAATCATATGTGGAAGGATTTGTTTGAACCAATCATATGTGGTTTAATGCTTTGAATGGTAATTTTTGGGTTCCAAAGGTCTCAAGCTCGATGTAATGCTGGATATATTATACACTAAGATATTGTTAATTACTTACAAACCTTATTTGAGGTTCATGAAGTCCGCTTGAAACTTACACTGATAGCCCTTTGTTCATGGGTCACCCTATTTTAAGTCCTTGATATACTCATTTGGATTGATCTCTATTGTTTGTCGAAAAAAATAAAAATGAAGATTATTACAATGTTCTTTGAATATTATTTGTTAGTTAATATCAATGCTTGTCATCATCTTTGTATTATAATAATGATAACAATTAAATGTGAAGATGACCTATTAAATTTAGCATTATTTAACTCTAAAACGCTTAAACCTTTTTTGAAAATATGTTTACTTTTTGTGTTCATGACATAGTTCGTAGATAAATATCCACACACTAACCGGAGAAACTAACTAATACACAATGGATGGGGCAACAAACACTTTGGCTATTTCATGTGCTATAGTAGTTGTACTATGCGCATGGAAGATCGTAAACGTCTTGTGGGTGAGACCAAAGAAGCTGGAGAAGTTCCTGATGAATCAAGGATTGAATGGAAACAAATACAAGTTTTGGTTCGGAGACATGAAAGAACTCGCTATGGTATCTAAACGATCCAAATCTATGCATATGAATATTGATGATGGAAATGGAGTTCTATCACACATTGGGGCTTTCAATCTTCAATCTATGCAAAAATATGGTAAGCTAAGATTCCAAAATACAATTGAATGTTGTTAGAGATACTATGTTTCAGCCAATATTTTGTTATAAATCGAATTGAAATAACATATATGAATTTATTGATTCATTTCGTCGGACACACTGAGCAATCTTTGCAATATTTGAATATTTGTTATTGTAGGAAGTTGTTACATCACATGGATGGGATGGAACCCAAGAGTGACTATTATAGACCCAGACCTTATCAAAGATGTACTAACAAAGCTCAATGACTATCAAAAGGGAAGAAGCAATCCATTTCTCAAATTTATAACAACAGGAGTAGTGACCTTGGAAGGAGATAAGTGGGTCAAGCATAGAAGATTAATTAACCCAGCTTTCCATGTTGAAAAGCTAAAGGTATTTTAATTTTTGTAGTTCATTTTAATATCCCAGGTAAAGTTAATCCTCTAATTGAAACACGATGTTATGTACCCAGAATATGGTACCAGCTTTTCGTTTGAGTTGTAGTGAAATGCTTGGGAAGTGGGAGAATATTTGAACTCATAAGAGAACAAAGTAGACTTGTAATGGAGGCACTGCGGTCACTTTACATCCCCGGATCAAGGTAAGTCACATATTCTTGCAATCGTGTAAATTTATACCATAAAATCTGGTATTTTTCCCAAGAAAGAACTGTGCATTAATAAAATTTAAACTAAATAAAGCTAATTAGTTGTTTGAGTTATGATTTCATAATAGGTTTCTTCCAACAAAGAGGAACAGGAGGATGAAAGCAATAGGTAAAGAAGTAAAACTTTCTATAAGACATATCATTGACAACAGGCTCAATGCAATGAAGGCTGGAGAAGGAAGTAACCTTGAGGATTTGTTAGGACTTATGCTTGAATCTAATATCAAGGAGGTTGACCAAAATCAAAACAAGAATCACGGAATGACCATCAAGGAAGTTATCGAAGAGTGCAAACTTTTTTACTTTGCCGGACAAGAAACAACAGCTAGCTTGCTTGTATGGACAATGATTTTATTGAGTAGACATCAAGACTGGCAGTCACGTGCTAGAGAAGAGGTTTTGAATGTTCTCGGAGACAAAGATATAGATGCAGATAAGCTAAATCATCTGAAAGTTGTAAGTGCCTATATATTCAGTTGATGAAGTGATCACGAATTATACTCGCATTACATCTCCAAATCGTCGTTTCTTTATTTCCACAGGTGAATATGATCCTCTATGAAGTATTAAGACTATATCCTCCTGTTGTTGCACTATCCCGAAAGGTTGACAAGGATATCACACTAGGAGGATTTTCGATACCATCAGGAATTCAGATTGGATTGTCATTCATGCTAGTTCACTACGATGAACAATTTTGGGGTAGCGATGCCAAGAAATTTAATCCTGTCAGATTTTCTGAAGGAATCTCTAAGGCAACCAAAAACCAAGGCGCTTACTTTCCCTTCGGTTGGGGACCTCGAATCTGTCTTGGACAAAACTTTGCATTGCTAGAAGCTAAAATTACCCTCGCAATGATCTTACAAAGGTTCAGTTTTGAATTTTCACCATCGTACGTCCATGCTCCTAATCCTATTCTCACCCTTCAACCCAAATATGGCGCGCATCTGATTTTCCATAAAATCTAGTCATATATCTTCTTAGAGGATACCTAAATTGGGGCTCTATAATACGTGGTATGTATCAGTAAAGTTACTTTATCAAGAAAGGCTTGTTCAATGTATCTTTACATATAGGATAGGAACCTTACAGCAACATCACAAACATATATTACAAAAAAACTACTCAAAATAAGGAATTGGTATGTACACAGAATTTTATCCAATTTCTACACAGCAATTTGTGCTTCCATTGGGTTCTGCGTATTAACATCAATCAACGTGGGAATACTAAAGGATTCAATATCTTCTCTTATCAAGGAGACTACTCTGTTATTTTCATAAATGGTGCTCTTGATCCACTTGTTTCCATATTTGAGGGTTATGTGCTAAAACCGATTGAACGTCTATATCAAAGCAAATCTGATGATTTCTACGGTTTGATTTATGGTTTATTGTTTAGAAAACTGGTTATTTTATTTTACTTTTTATCTTGGGATGAGATAAGGTTTAGGAACCAGTAGGTCATGAGTTTGATTGGGGTTTTTCTGATATTTATTGGATTTCCCCCTATAAACATTATTGCCAAATAGAGATGTATATGATCAAGTGGTTTAAACCTTTATTATTTATTATATTTCTAATTAATAGTACACACGTGTTGTATGTTTTCATAAGAACATTATTCATTATTTTTCTAACTAAGAATACACACGTGTTATATGCTTCCATAAGAAGTTTATATATACTCAATTCCTTAACAAGCAACTTAACTATAAATTTTACTATAACATAAACACTTTGGTGGAGTGGTAGAGGCTTTGTGCCTCTTGGAGAGAGATCAGGGTTCACTTACTAAAATGAGGTAAATTTGGTGTAATTTTGAAGTATGGATTCCCTAACCTTTGCCGTTAAAAGAATGACGATATTGTCTTAATAACATATTATATATGATATTCAATAACAAATAATCCCCCCCACACACCAGACACACACCCCACCAGTATGAGAATTCGACACTTGAGCCAAAACCACGAGACTTGACATGTTGCCTTGATTCGTGGCTTGCTTTGGTAAAGGTTCTCCGTGTGTGATAAGGATGAGAACAAGAGAGATGAAGTAGAAGTCAAGCGAGAGACAACTAAGCTAGAAAGAAAGGTGAATGGTATGGGTTGGGGCTGGGTTTCTTGAGTCACAACTAAAGTTCAGATGCAGCTGGGATCAGGTTGATGGTGAGATGAGGTTGGGGCTAAGCTGAAGTAGGGATGCAGCTGCTGATGACGAGTCAAAGTTGGGACTGGAGCTGAGTCGAGACTAGGATGCGGCAGGAAGTTGTTGAGCCAAAGCTTGCAGCCATGTTTGCTTAACTAACTAAGTATTCAAGTCGGAGTCTAAGCTAGTTTAGGATAGAATTCGTTTACTGTTTATATCCAAATGTTTAAGTGTTCGAGTTGGTTTTAACTTACTTGTTTTGCAAAATAGGGAACTAATATAAGATAGCTATGTTGGGGTCTAGGTTTTATGTACCCTTGTAATCAATAATGTTTTAGTACTTATTAATAGAAGAATTGCATGAAGTTCAACAAATTGAGTTAGAGATCTGGGTTTTGGGTTGGGTTCCCGCGTCTTAGATTCAACAAGTGGTTGTTGAAGCTTTTCGTCAGGATCAAAGGCTTAAGACCAAGACTGGCGACATATGTGTGGTTGTGATCAAGTTGAATATGTCCTATGTGGATCAAAATGAGAAGGATAGAAGATGCATATCCATGTGAAGGAGTGTGACAAGCTGAATATTAAGATTGTGGAATGAGTTGCGAATTGAGACAAAGATCAAGCCCAGTAAAGAGCGATCAAGAAGATAAAGGAAAATTGTACGATGATCGATATCTATGTCGTTAGTGGTGTGAAGAAGTTGAGCAACAAAAAATACAAGATGTAATCAACCTGTATGATTTCGTATCTACATGACCAAGATCTCTGGGAGGTTGCCTAAGGTGGAGACACGGTACAACCAAGAAATGACAAGAATGAGAAAATTAACATGTGGAGGATAAAAGTAGGTAAAGCCATGTTCGTATTAAAGACAATTATCCTCGAAGAGTCATGCGAAACATCAACTCATGCTCAATAGGCCAAAAAGATCTCCGATTCAACATTACTTCCAGAAGTTTAAAACCTTGTGTCATTGGTGAGTTAGATCCAAAACATAGTTGGTAATGCAAGAACGAAGAGCATGATAGTCCATGATTTAAAGAATGAGTTCAGAAGCTTTGTGGGTGCTATCCAGGGATGATTTACCCAACCATATCTGTTAGAATTCGAAAACTTGTTAGCCGGTCAAGAAGCCTTCGCGAAGAAATGGGTGAAGTCTCAATCTCAATTCCTTCAAAGAATAAAGAAGAACCTTGTATGTGGAACGAGGTAAAGGTAGATACCAATCAAATAAAAACCCAAGCCAGAGGAATTTGGTAGAGCGAACCCCTGAGAAACCAAAAAAAAAAAACTACAGAAAACAATGACGGTGGGTCATCTAATGAAGACGAGTTTGGTAACGAAAAGAAATCAGATCAAGTAGTAATCGATTTCTTTTCAATTCTCATAATTCTGGACATAAGGGACATATGGATCGAGATTAACATTCGCAGCCACAATAAGAAGGAAACTCCACAATGTTAAGTATGAAGAAGCATGGGATGCAAAAGCATTTAGTCACAGCCCGCAAAGCCAGAAATACAAGGGGTCACATGAAAACTTTTCAAGCATCCGATTAAGCAAACATTTATATGATTAAAATAAAAGTTGATGCTAAAATGTTCTAACACAAATTGTTTAAAAGTTTACATCAACAAGACAAATATTTTATAATTTGGGATTATGCAACCAAATCCACTAAAAGTAGTATTAAATGATGCATGCTTAAGTACCCCACTTCCACGACTGACAATCATTTACCAGAAAGATATGTTTAAAAACCATCAACAATATTTGTGAGTTTAGAGCTTTAAAACGACTCAAATTAAACCTTAATCATTTGGAAAATGATATGTGTTGCTAATGAAAATCATGAGAATAAACCAGTGTCTAGCTAGGATACTAATGTATATGCTAACACGAGCCTATAACCAAGCCATGAAAATGATATTGTGTCTCTCCCACACTATAGACACAATATGATGCAACAACTTGGATTATGCAAGACACCCTTTTGTCTTTACCATGCTTAGCCTGACTATCCAAGGGTGGGGGTTGTCAATCGCAATAGTAATGTTTGACATTCCACGGTTTTACAAGGACTAATGGCTATTATAAAACAACACGAGGACTTCCTGAGCCCAATGATACATGAAACAACTCATGCACGCATAAATGATACTGGAGATTTGTTAGGATCTGAGTTTGAAACTGTTTATGAAAGTTCTAAAAATGGTAAATGAAGGAAGATAAATCAGATGAACTTGCAGTGGAATAAATGAACTTTAATTCATAACAGTTGAGAGATTGTTTTCATTGTCATGCTTTCGTAATTATTATTACTTGCATATGACTCAAAATCTCCCCCTCAGCCTAAGATCATTGATTTGTCCTACAGAATGTAATGAAGATAGGTTAGATTGATAATCGATGGAGGTGATCAAACATAACAGTAAATGCACTGTTCTATTTATACTACAATCCTAACCACTGAGAATCTTATTATGATGTTAGCATGAGAGTGACATTTAACAAAAATAACAAACTAATAACATCTACTAAGCTAACCACTACTATACACTAAACATTACAAGGATTGATAGAAAACACTAATGATACATCCTCTGTTGGACTTCAGCAGAGCTTTGCCTTGACAGACCTTTAGCTTTTTCTTCAGCAGAGCTTTGTCTTGGCAGACCTTTTAGCTTTAGTCTTTAACAAAGCTTTGCCTTAGCAGACCTTTTAGCTTTAGTCTTTAACAGAGCTTTGCCTTGCAGACCTTTAGCTTTAGACTTCAGCAGAGCTTTGTCTACAACAGAGTTTAGCTATAGCAGACCTTGGACATTTAGTCTTCAGCAGAGCTTTACTTGGGCAGATGTTACATTATTATTTGGATCAGAGGTTGTAGTATATTTTGGCTTTCTATCATCTAATCTTTATTTCTCATCAATGATTCCCTTATTTGGCCTTTGAATTGAAGTTCAAAATCTAGGGCAATCATGTTTTCTACATCCCTTTCGAGTTCAAGATTCAGCAAGTCTTGGAGATCAGCTACATCCAAACCGTATGCATCCTCCATCTTTATCCTTTGAACTCTACCATCAGACCTGAGCAACGTCAATTCATGGTTGTCTTTGTTAGACTTCCATTTTAAAATTTTTGAGTCAGATGGTTTTCTTGGGAGTAGTGTTATTTCTGATGAGTTGGGTGAGGTTGGTCTGCGTACAAGTGTAGAAGTGAGGCTCTAAGTTTGTCACTTGCAATATCTGTGTGAAACAAAATTTGGTTCTTTATACACTCTTTTCTCAATTCTTCATGCATCCTTTGATCTTCTTCTTCTACTCGCTTTTTCCTCTTTGCTTGATTTAAGGAAATGGTGGATAAGCTGGTGGTTGAAGTTGATCTTTTAGGAGCAAGGGTCTGTTTGAGAGCAGAGGTTGTTTGATCTTAGATTGGCTTTCTTGGAATAGAAGAATCCTTTTTTCTTAATTCTTCCAACCTTCTATAGGTATCTACCACTTTAGATTCTGACCATCTAGCAATATGCCTTGTTGTTCGCTATAAAGCATCAACAAGCTAGGCTTTCATTCTTTTAATATTGAGAGCACGGTCTTGGCTTTCAATTTTGGCCTTTTTCCAAACAGGAGGAGTAGGCTTCTTTGAAGGATCCTTGAGTATAGAATGAATTCTTTCAATTTCATCTTTAAGCTCATTAGCCGACCAGTCTTTAATTGTGCTCTTGTTTCTTTGTAAGGCTTATGCTTCAAGACATGATCAAGATAATCTTCTTTCAATTCTGGATCATTAGTGGTTGGTTATTCAGACATAAACTTACTTAGCTCCTTAGCAAATTCTTCAATGCTTCTGACTTTGCTTAGTTGATACTGTAAGGAGATTTGTAAAGCCCTGTCATCTTTATCTTTTGATTTGTCTTTTGCTATGTAGTCAGCCTGTCTAGCCTTTAGATTAAGATACTCATCCAAGTTCCTAGGCTTTCTATACCCCAGCAAGGAAGGAAATTCTCTTTTCATTGGATCTTCTATTTTGTAAAAAGCTTCAGTCTCACCTTTAACTGCAAAAATTTCCAATGGGTATAATGCACTCATAGGAAGGAATGAGGACGATAGGTGCATGATTGGAAATGGGGAAATAGAGTTTCAGAGTATGGAGGTGATGAGGATGGTTGTGATATGGATTGTGATGAGGTAGGAAGTGGTGATTGGTTGTCTTCATCATCATCAACAAAAAAAGTTTTTCTTTTGCGTTGGAATTTAATTTTGGGAGAAGGTGGTTTTGTGGGAATTCGGGATGGCGTGGGCAGTGGCTTAGTTGTGGTTGGGAAGGTGATCATGGCAGTGGTTTGAACAACATCTGTTGTTCCAACATTAGTTGTTACAACATCTATTCTAACAGCTTTTGTGGTGAGAGTGATAGAGGAAACCTGAGCAGTGGTTTTAGCAGTGGTTATAGAAGAGATGGGAGTTGGTTGTCTTGCTTTTCTAGCAGACCTTCTTTGCCTTGAAGTACCAATATCTTCCTTTTCCATCTGCTTAGCCTTTTCTTCTTCAATAAGCATTAAAGCTTTGGCTTCAAGAGTATCTTGTCGTTTCTGCTTTTCAATAGCAATCATTTCAGCTTCTTGGTTTAATTTCTCATCAATTTCTTTTCTCAAAGATGCTTTGGATGCTTCAGCAGAGGTTATAGTGGTTGCTGGCTATGTTGCACCTGTGATTTAACTTGGGAATCAGGCTTTAACTTTCTCAAAGAATCTTTCTCCCCCTTTTGGCATCACCTGAAAGAATGATAATCGGGGCAGAGTAAGTGGTTTGTAACAAGTGGTCTTTGATGGCTTTAATATCAGCTTGAGTATCTTTATATCTAGCCTTGACCGTATTACGGATGAGTTGCATTTGAACTTCATGCTGAAAATTATCTAATTGTCTCTGAGCTTGGGAGATTGGTTGGAGAACCTTTGATAGCTCATTAGCATTTGGTGTGGAGGATGGTTGATGTGGAGAGGTTTGTAGGAATAACTTCATCATGGTTTTGATGTCATGAACTGATGATTCCATGGAAGACATCCTCTCCGTCAATTCTTTATACCTTAATTCATCACCTAATCTAATAAAATCATCTGAATTCTACCAGAGGTATTTGTATTTAGATTTTCTACTGGAGTAAACTCCATAGTATCAGACCCAAATGCCCCTTGTTCTTAGTTCTGGGGACTTCCAACTAGCTTAGAAGTTACTATTGTAGCTTCACGGTTGTTGCCTTCAAGAAGTCTTATGTATGTAAGCATTGTCCAACTGAGCCACTGTTGTAGTAGCAGTTGTAGTAGTTGCTTCACTTGAACTACCACCAAAGAGTTACATGTAACTCTTGGGGTGTAACCTCCTCAATTGGTTATGGGCTAGCGGATAGAGTTGTCTCAGACACAGTTAAGTGTGGAAGTTGACTCTCTTTAATGGGTGGGTGAGAGGGACTTCTAAGTGTCTGAGTTTTCTCTATTGCCTCAAGCAAAGGTATAAAAGTGGGTGGTATTGGAGAAGTGGATAAGGGAGTAGAAAGAGACATAGCCCTGGGAGAGGGGCTGGAGAACAAATGTTCAACTGAATCATCTGCCTCATATTATGGTGTCCATGTGATTACAATTGTTATTTTGTGAGGAAAACAAGAGGAGCTTGTGCGGTGGAGATCTTTGAACTGACTGCTATGAGGAAGTAGCAGTAGTGGTTGTGAGTGACTTTTGTGTTGTCACAGGTAGGACATCTGGGATCTCATCTTCCAGAGCTACCTTTTTGGTGTGTTTGGTGGGCTTGGTGGATTTGGAGGGTTACTTTTTGGGTTTGGCTGGTGTGGGTCGCACAACACTGGTTGTAGTGCTGTGGTCACTAGGAGCAGTAGGCTCAGCAACAGATGAAGGAGCAGTGGTTGTAACAGTAGTCAAAATTTGCTCAGTCACTGTTGCTTTGGTTTTTAACACCTTAGGTTTTTGTGTTGAGAGTCTGGTAAAAGTTTCGTGTTTAAGGCTGCCAACTTCACAGGTGACACCTTGTTTAAAATCAGACTCAGAAACTTGTTTTTGTAAATAGAAGCTCAACAACCTAGGGTGTATAAAAAAAGCTTTACCCTTTTTAAAATTATTAAAATTAGCAATCAAATTAGAAAACAATACCTGAGAAAATTTGATTTAGTTAAAATAGCATAACCCAGGTATTGAATGTTCAAAGGTATTTTGTTAAAAGCAGTTGTTTTTGCTGACAGACAAAGCTAACATGTCTGTGGAAAAAGAATTTCATGTCTGTGGGAAATTCAGGTTTGAAGATGGTGATACCTGAAAGCTAACATTCTTATCCACGCTCTATGAATTCTGTATGTAAATCTTTCTTTCAGAAATATGTGGGGTAATCAAGGTCATTAAGACCGAAAGTAGTAGAGATAGAAGAAGG
The DNA here is from genome assembly GCA_947069175.1 of Scalesia atractyloides. NCBI lineage: Eukaryota > Viridiplantae > Streptophyta > Magnoliopsida > Asterales > Asteraceae > Scalesia > Scalesia atractyloides. Next base: position 32,030,874 of record CAMTDV010000013.1, read on the forward strand.
AGAGATTTGGACAAGTGATTGTCCGTTTTTTGAGGTGAAGGCAAAAGGCTTTTTGTTTTGAACTTGAAGTTCAGTATTTGCCCAAAATTGGCGGAGGTGTCGATGTAAATCTGTGCTTTTGCAAGTAACACATCTTTGTATGATGATGTTTATAGAACATTAATCATTGAGTGAAATGCAATATTATTGTTGGTTTTTTCGAATATTGGAAGGTAGTTATGGGGAGTTTTGATGATAAGATTCACGGTGAATGAGTGAGTATTTAGGGTTTAGAAGAAGAAGAGAGTAATGGAGAAATTTGTGAACAATTTTTGTTTTTGTAATTGAAACGGCAAGTGGAAACTCTGTTTGGATGAAACAAGGTTTATAAAGGGAAAAAATGAATGCTGACGTGGAAGCGGTTTCCAAAAGATCTGATGGCTATCATCTGCGCACGTGTAAACTCTGTTGGATAATGGATGACAGTGGTTTGGAAACCTCTGCTGGAGGCCAGGAGTGGTTCTGAACAGAGGAATGATCAATGGTGATTTTACACTATAGAGGATATATTATCAGTGGATTGGGAAAACAATGGTTTCACCAACAGTGGAAGTAGGAACAGAGGATACACTTTTAGCAACGGATAGATTTTCATGGCAAGCAGAGGTTTTGAGAAACAGTGGTTGTGAACAGACTTTAGAGACAATTTTAGCTATTTTGAAGGATGAAAAGTTGATTTTACACATTTTAATGCTTTTTACAAATGGAACCCAAAAAATTTGTTTTTATTCCATGTTTAGCATACCAAGCCTAGATATTAAACTTTCAAAGGTTGATGTATCTAAAGCTTTTGTTAGAACATCTCACTTGATCTTTAGTTGGAACATGATGAAGAGAAATCAAACCTTTTTCATAGCAATCTCTCACAAAGTGATGTCTGATATCAATGTGCTTGGTGGTAGAATGAGATACTAGATTTTTAATGATGTTTTCAGTTGCTTGACTATCTAACATAAGAGGAGTCTTTAAAGCAGTTACACCAAAATCCAATAACTGATTCTGAAGCCACAGGTATTGAGCAGTGCGGCTTGTAGCAGCAATATACTCAGCCTCTGCTATGGATGTTGATACTGCAACCTGCTTTTTGCTCCGCAAAGACACTAAGCAATTGCCTAGGAATTGACAGCCTCCTGAAGTGGACTTCCTTATGGTTTTACATCCAGCAAAATCACTGTCTGAGAAACCTGAAAGCTCAATATTTCCATTAGCTGGATACCAGATACCAAGTGTGGGAGCACCTTTTATATATCTGAATATCCTTTTTACAGCAATGAGATTAGACTTTCTAGGTGCTGACTGGGATCTGGCGTAAACACATGTTGCAAACATGATGTCTGACCTTGATGCAGTTAGGTAAAATAATGAACCTATCATGCTTTTATAAAGAGTTTGATCAACTAAGTCATCTTTTTCATCAACAGCGACAAGGTTTGTGGTTGCCATGGGTGTGCTAGATGGTTTGCAATCATTCATATCAAATTTTCTAAGAAGTTCTTTGACATACTTACTTTGATGAATGAATGTACCATTTTGCAACTGTTTTACTTGGAGACCAAGAAAACAATGGAGCTCACCCATTGCACTCATTTCAAACTCTGCTGCCATGAGTTTTCTAAACTCTTCACACATGGCAGTGCATGTGGATCCATAAATGATGTCATCCACATAAATTTGGACAAGCATCAAATTCTTTCCTTTCCATTTCAAAAATATGGTTTTGTCAATTTTACCCCTTGAAAAATCAATGGATAAGAGAAAGGTGGAGAGAGTTACATACCAGGCTCTAGGTGCTTGTTTCAAGCCATGCAAAGCTTTGTTAAGCTTGTAGACATGATGAGGATAAAATGCATCTTCAAAGCCAAGAGGTTGACGAACATATACCTCTTCTTTGATTTTACCATACAAGAATGCACTTTTTATATCCATTTGAAACACTTTGATGTAGTGGTTGGCAGCAAAGGCTAAGAACAATCTGATGGCTTCTAATCTTGCTACAGGAGTAAAGGTTCATCGTAACCAATGCCTTCTTCTTGTCTGTAGCATTGAACCACAAGCCTAGCTTTATTCTTGACAACATTACCCCTCTCACCAGTTTTGTTTTTAAAGACCCATTTTGTGACAATTGGATGTACATCCTTTGGCAATGGTTCAAGTTCCCATACTTGTTGTCTTTTAAACTAGAGGAGCTCTTCCTGCATGGCTTCTACCCAACTGTTTCTTTCAGTGCCTCTTGGTACTTGACAGGTTTTGTGAGAGATAGAAAACTAGCAAAAAGACTAATGTTTTGGGATTGAGTTCTGGTGAGCACCCCTTCATTTATGTTGCCAATGATAAGGTCAGATGGATGGTTTTTAAGGTAGATTAGATCTCCCTTGTATGGAATGATGGCATTTTGAAGTGAAGGCTGCAGATGTGAATCATCTGAGCTAACATCTGTTGGCAATTTTGAAGAGCCAACATCCGTTCGAAGTGAAGGTGGAGGTATTGGTGAGAGTGGTGCGAGAACATGATGATTTTTATCCACAGTGGTTGGACTTTTATAAACAGAGGTTATGGTTGATGAGATGGCAGATGATTGAGGATTAGCAGTGGTTGATTCAGCAGTAGCAGAGTTTTCACGGTTGTTGACAACATCTGTTCTGCTGATGGTGGATGTGGCTTTATACTGTGGAATCACAATGCTATATCCATAATATGTTGTGAAGAATGTGGTGTACCTGCATGGTCAATCTTAACAGACACAAATTCAAACATGAATTTGTGTAAATCAAAAAGTTCAGCATGATTTGTCAGGATTTTTAATGAAGAAAGTACATTGAACTTTACATTCAAAGTCTCTTCCATACACCTAGTCCTTGAATTAAAGACTCTGTAGGCTTTACCAGTGGTTGAGTATCCCAGAAAATAACCACAGTCTACTTTGGCTGCAAATTTTGAAATTGAATCTTTTAAGTTCAAAATAAAGCATGGGCAGCCAAAGATTTTGAAATAGGAGATCAGTGGTTTGATCTTGTACAAAGTTTCATAAGCAGTGGATTGATGTATGGGGTGGATTAAAAATCTGTTTTGAACATAGCAAGCAGTGTTTACAACCTCTACCTAAAAGGACAAGGGTAAACCAAAGTCTGCAAGCATAGTTCTAGCAGCTTCAATTAAAGTCCTGTTTTTCCTTTTAACTACCCCATTTTGTTCTGGTGTTCTTAGAATGTTGTACTGCCTTACAATTCCTTTTGACACACTGAACTCATCCAACTCCTTATTTCTAAACTCTGTGCCACTGTCACTCCTTAATACTTTTATTAGCAGGTCAAATTGCTTTTCAACTTGTTTCACAAATCCTTGCAAGATGCCGGCAGTCTCATCCTTAGAGGCAAAAAGTAAGACCATGTAAACCTTGAAAAATCATCAACAATTACATGACAATATCTCTTTTAATAAGGCTCATGATTTTTACAGCGCCAAACAAGTCCATGTGTAACAATTGTAAACACTAACTTGTTTTGGACTCACCAATTAGTTTGTAAGAACTTTTGTGTTGTTTTCCTTTTACACAGGAAACACAATGTTCTTCTTTTGTTAAAAGTTTTTTGTGGTAAGCCTCTTACAAGGCCTTGTTTAGAGAGTGTGGTGATAGTTGTCAGATTTGTGTGTCCAAGTCTTCTGTGCCATAATTATGTCTCTTTGTTAGAGGCAACTGAGAACAGACAAGCATCAGTTAATGGATTATCCTTCAACATATCAACCACATACACATTGCCACTCCTATGAGCCACAAGTTGTGCTTTGCTCTCAGCTATGATTTGATCAATCTTTCTAACCAACTTTGGCCCAACAATCTAACAAGTTTTCTTAGTGAAGAATGATACATAGCCTCTGTCACTCATTTGTAAACACTAAGAAGATTAAATTTTAGATTGTCGATAAGATTGGCATTTTCAAATTTGAGCTTCCAGTCTTAACTGTTCCAGACCCAAGTACCTTTCCTTTTGAATTATTACCAAAGGATACATCACCCCCTCCATGAGCCATAAAGTCTTTGAGAAGGGCTTTACATCCTGTATGCCTAGAGCCTCCACTATCTACATACCATAGACTATTAAGGCAAGTAGAAGCTCCCTGCACTATGGTAAATAATTAGTTTAGGTGGGTTCCAAAGCCAAAATGGCTTTGGAAGGGGTCTCAAACATTTCATCCTCAAATTTGGAAGAATGAGCAGAGTTTTGAACGGATCTTTGTAGCATCTGTTGAGCCCATCTCCTGTGAGATGATAGTAACCATGAGGACGCCTATTTACTCTTGGTTTTGAGAGCTTTTTGTTACCCTCATAACTAAGAGGTACCTTTTGGTAAATTGGTTGGTCATATCCTCTTGGGTACTCGTTGGTAGGTGGAGCATCTGTTACCTGTACCTCTCTGGGAGCAGAGATTTTGTTCAGTGCTTTGGTAACAGATGTTTCAATAAACACAAAGGTCTGTTTAGACTTTCCTTTTGGAGTACATGTATTTGAACTCTCCAGTGTTTTGGATTTATACTCATTCTTTTTCACATCAAAGTTTTTGAGTTAAACACACTCTTGAGTTTATGATTTGTTTTATTATAGATTTTGCAATTTGGAGAATCAATGATCTCACCTTTTTTGTTGATGTCATAAGCTTTTAGAAGAAGACAGTTTTTAGTAAGATGATTCTTCTTTTCACAAAAATCACAAAAAAAGTTTTTTATCTTTTCTTTCTTCTTTCCCTTTTTAGACTTTTTGTCAGCAGATGTTGTAACATTTGCTGGTAAGTCTCATGTAGGAACGATTCTAGCCTTTGGTGCTTTGACACCTTCAGTGGTTGAAAAATCCACTGGCTTAAAATTTTCAAGAATGTCACATTCATCAGACTATCAGGGTTTGAATTGATATTTTTCAATCTCCTCAAAAGTTAAGGATCCCTCATGTCTTTCTAAAACAAATTTATTTCCCTTTTTACTTGTGACTTTGATTTCTTGACAAACCAAGTTTGTTGGAATAATTTAAAACACACCAGAATCATTTTCAGTAATATTTTCTGAAATTTGGTCATTTTTCTTGAATCCAATGCCAAATTTTATGTTACTTTTGACCTGGTTTTCCAACAAAATCTCATAACCTTTGCAGGATTCCACCCATTTTTCACAAGTGACTTGGGTGGATTCCAACTCCTTTTTGCAAACATGATATTTTTCTATCATGGTTTGGAGTTGATCCTTGGTTATGCTTGCTTCATGTTTTATGCTGCTGATTTCAGAATCTTTTTCAAGCAATTTTGATTTTAACTATTTTGAAAGTTTTTCAAATTGCAATTCATCATCTAAGATCTTATTCTTAAGGTTTTCATTCACCTCTTTATGTTAGCAAAAGCTATGATGCATTTATCTGAACATAGGTCTTTTAGGACCTGAGGAGATACCTTAGTAGCAGCCATCATGGCACAATCACATTCACCTTCACAAACACTAGCCTCCCATGGATCAGATAGAGGTTTCACATCTTCATCAGGCAGGCTATTCCAATCAAAAAAGCCCTGAGTAAAGAAACTCTGTTGATTACCCTCTGCCTGAGCATTGGCTTGAGTAACCTGTTCTGCAGGTTGCATTTGAACCTGAGGAGTTGGTGCTTGAACATATTGAATTTGAGGAATAGTGGTTTGAACATATTGCACTGGAACAGTGGTAGCAGTGTGTGCAAAATGAGCAGTGTTTTGCATATGAGGAATAGGGGTAAATTTGGAATAATGGACAATGTTTTGAGGTCTAGGGCTAGGATGTATGACAATTGGTCCAGTTGATTGAGACCTACATTCTCTAGCAAAGTGTCCAAGCCTATTACACTTATAATACTTAATTTTTTATTTATCCAGCCCAACTTTTGTCCCCCTATGTAACCCTGGAACTTCCTACCAGTCCTCTTGTAATACTTGTTAGCCCTGACACTTAACAAAGCTAACTTGTGCAAAATGTCAATTTCTTCCAAATCTGATGGATCAAAATCTTGAAGGTCACTATCTCAAAGCATAAGTTGTCAAAAGTTTGGCTTTCCCCAACAACAGCAAATGTATAATTGGGTATGTAAGGGTCAGAATTGATACCATAAGTTATATCAATGAAATGATCATAACTCTAATCCTTACTACTGCCAGTGACTTCTTCTTGGCCAAAGAGAGTTGTACTACTAAATGTATAGTCATCAGTCACTTTGCCAGACTCTTGTAGCTTCTTTTTCTGGTTCAGCTCTCTCTCATAAGTGAGGATCTTACCATGAAGCTGAGTAAGACTCATTTCTTTGAACCAAACTGAATTTCTAGTAACGAAAGCTATAGTGTCCCATTGGCTTGATTTTTTGGAAATCTTGCTCAGCATAATTTTCAGGAGTCTTTGGTACTTGGACTTTAGGGTCCGCTGTACTCGGTATCATTGGAATATGAGGTCCAAAGATGACCGACTTCCAGCAACTGGTGTTTTGCTGAGCAAGGACATGACCCATCCGTCTTTGCAAGATATTATACTCAAATCTGACTAGAATCGGTGGTTTAAACATGGTGCCAGTGTTATGAGGATCTTATGAAGTGTGTGTAACACCCTGTAAAAATCGTGTCCAATAGTATAGTGACACGTGTTGTATTTTAAATATAGTCTATTAAAGACCAATAGGGACTAAATGCGTCAACATGCTCAAACTGAGCCTCTGAGTGACGGTCCGATGTCAACATGCATAAATAACAAGCCTCTGAGTGACTGATATGTCAACATGCTTAAATCATGGCCTCTGAGTGACTGATATGTCAACATGCACAACCTCTGAGTGACATCGGAGTCAACATGCTTATAATAAGCCTCTGAGTGATCCTTTGTGAAGTCCAAACTCTCATACGCGCTATTTGTTGGACGAGAGGGTTTAATTTTGTAAATCTGTGAAAGTTGGATGATGGAGGGATTTAAAACTGTCAACATGTTAATTTATACCTCTGAATGACCTTTTAACGAACCGAGAGCTCGACAATGTCCGGGCATAAACTTGGGTATGCCAAGTATTGGCTACGGAGGGCTAAAAGTGCCAAAATGGTGTTTTAAAAGGTTTTTAGAAACTTTATAAAGTTAAGGGGGTTAAAGTGTCAATTTTTGAAACAGGCCAATGGCGGTCGCGGGCCGAGAGAGACCTTGCCTGGGTCTCCAAACAAAACTCCAAAAAACCATTAAATCAAAACCATGGCTTCCTAAACTGCCATGCCACGTTTTGGGACACTTGTAAGCTTCTTCTTACACCCCTAAACACCTGGCTTCACCTCCTTTGAGTTCTCCAACTATAAATAGGTGCTTAAGTTCAACATTCTAACTTGCACCTTTCTCATTCATTCACTCTTCTCCCTCCTCTGGAAGTTCCTAGCTAAAAGGAGCATCCAACATAGTTCTTTTGCACCCTAGGAATCACTGGTAAGTGTTCTTTCCTTGTGGATTTTCGTTATAGGCTTTTATAGCCAAAAGTCAAGCGTTTTACGGAAAACGCTTTGACTTTCGGTTAAGACCATTATGGTCCAGCCATTGTTCAAAATGAACATGGCTAAGTGATCGTAATAAGGTAGGTGTTAATCCCTATAAAGGGCACCTCCTGAAGATCACGTTTGCTAGACCAATTGACGGGTCAAAGTTATGATATTAAAAAGTCAAACAGACAATTTTTTGGAAAAATCATAAATTGATCTTATATATGTTATGAAACCTGTTTTGACACTTAAAAAGTTGATAATAATTATTAGAACATGTAAAAACATGTTCGGCTCGTCAATTTCAGTTCTAGGGTTGGTTCGCAACCGAAAGTCGTGAAGTTTGACTTCTACTTTGACTTTCGATTCTGACCCGATTTAGATTAGTTACCTACTAATATAAAGTTGCGTTATGATTATAATATAATGTAGCATAACCCTTTGAGGTTATTTTACATGATCATAATCAGAATCCACGTTTATGCGCAAGTTCCATAATTATGCCATATTTGACCAAAATGTCCTTTTTGCATAAAACAAAGTTTTAAATAGTAGTGAACTTGAAAATGAGTTTTCTACTGATGTAATATTATAAGTAGGATTATTTGGATGTTAAACCAAATTATAAACTAAGTTTTCTAGCAGGTCTTTAAACTATGTCGATAAATGACGGTTTTAGCCCTTGTGGCTCATAAAATAGTTTTAATCAAATCTTTTAAGATAAATCTTTTACCTACTGATATGTTATATTAAATAACATATCTAAGAAATTTTAGTCTGACCCTAATGTCAGTTTTCATTAAGAATCGCATAAAGACGTCACTTTACGACAAAAGTGTCGTTTCGGCGCATAGTATGGTTTAAACCATATTAATTGGCCAAGACTTGTTACCTGCAGGTACAATAAGAAAATAGGCTGGAAGTTCTTGGTAGTGATAGAGGATCTTGCAAATCCTAGATCTGCCCAAAGTCTGTTTTATATTCTTTCCATGTACAATTTTGATCCGCCTGTGGATCTTCTATTACGAGCCTGTATATTCTTTTGTATTTTCGAACATTCGGTTTGTAATAGTAATTTTACTCCAAGACTTCCGGTTGTCGTGTTTAATTGACTATGATGATTATCGACTGACGTCACGATACTCCCCACCCGGGCCCACCGGGGTATGGATTTGGGTTGGAAATCCGGGGTGTGACAGGTTGGTATCAGAGCTAACGTTTGAGAGAATTAAACACTAGCCTTTTGTGTTTAATCTCAAAGTTACACGTGCTCATTCCTTAGACTTCCGAGTCTAGGCATTGACCTAGGATTACTCATTTCATTATTAAGTTATTAGTATTGTTTTTTTGAATTGATTTTTAACATGAAAAATGTCGCCACGTGTACGAGGACAAAGTAGTTGAGGAAAAGGTCCAATGAGGGGAGGACCATCGGGGCGCATTCCCCCCTAAACCTCACAACTCAGATGCATACCAAGAATCAGGAGATTCATCTCCTTGGCAACCAGCAAGAGCTCTGTCTCCCAAAGACACTCGCCCCCACATTCCCAGAATTCCTACCACTCTAACCACTCCTATCATTCACACCATTCACACCAATCTCATCATTCTCATTCACATTCTTACCATGAAGAATTTAACCCTAAACATTACATTAACACACCCATAGCTGATCAAAATCAGTTGGACCAGCCAAACCCTATGGACGAGGACTCCGACCCAGAGATGCCGTCGTCGGGATCGAATACGCATCCCATAGAAATCTCTAGCGATTCAAACTCTTACGGTGGATTCCCCTACCAAGGTCCTAATGAATGGGACCAATATTGGAACCAATTTACCTTTGCCAACACACCTTCCATCACTCCCACCCACCTCTTGTTCAAAAAGATGTCCACATGTAACCGGTGGACCAACCTCGACCACCACCTGAACCACCAAGGTGAAAGTGTGGAGCATGTATGTGGTTCGTGCCGGACAAAGGTCGGGATTGCTGCCACCTTTGTCCAACTCCTACCCCATAATTCAAGAGGACCCACAAATGGGTGGACCCTCAAATGTTTCACCTATAGTGGAACCAACACCAACACCTGCTGTTCAACCACCACCAACGGGTTATTCTAACCCAATCCCCACATATCCAGACACGTGTGGATATGATCCTTTTAACCTGTCTACACCGGTAGACTACCAGGCATGATCACAAGACCCTTATATACAAGCGGTTATGCACAATGCACTTTACCCTTCTCCTTTCCCACCTGCTTATCCATCGATTGGATATCCAACTTATGGGTACCAGTATCCGGTTATGTCACAACCACAACCACAACCTCCGCCACCACTTGAGGCCATTAATGAGGCCTTAGAAAGAATGAAATAAATGCAGCATCAAGTGGAGAAAACGGGGAAGAAAACAAACAAATTCTTCAAGATACTTTCCAAGTTGGTCAAGGGAAAGAAGGACGAGTGAAGTCTCTTCTAATTATATGTAGTTCCTACAAGGACATTGTATTTCTTTAGTCCTTGTGTGGAAATTTTTATTTCTTTAAAGTCCTTGCATGGACAGTTTATTTCGTTTTCTAGTATTGTAATTTCTAATTTGGAATTTAATGAAGTATTTTGGAATTATATATATATATATATTATATATATTGTATATATGTATTCATCCTCTTGAAAACGAGCGTCTCGATTTTACTCGAAATTTATGCTCTGCTATATAATTCCAAATGACCTTAATAGATTTGATTATGCCAAGTGGCGTAGACCACATGTTGGCCAAGAAATGATAGTTAAGTACGAAGGGGTCTTCTATCAGGATAGTTAAGGGAAGTTATCCTTCTATCCAGAGGTAAGGGACTAGGTCCAAACCTCGAAGGTCGTTAAGGTCGAAATGCTAACATTAAGGTACTCTTATATTAACATTAAGAAATGTTCATACCCTTGGTAGTGTGACTTGAGGAACTCACTAGCCATCAATGGGACAGGCTGATATGCCATATACATATATTATGATGTAGGCCAAGGTGCCCAATTTATGTCCAATGGGACAGGCTGATATGCCATATACATCTGTTATGATGTAGGCCAATGTGCCCAATTTATGTCCAATGGGACATGCTGATATGCCATATACAACTGTTATGATGTAGGCCAATGTGCCCAATTTATGTCCAATGGGACAGGCTGATATGCCGTATACATCTGTTATGATATAGGCCAATGTGCCCAATTTATGTCCAATGGGACAGGCTGATATGCATATACATCTGTTATGATGTAGGCCAATGTACCCAATTTGTGTCCAATGGGACAGGCTGATATGCTATATACATTGTTATGATGTAGGCCAAGGTGCCCAATTTATGTCCAATGGGACATGCTGATATGCCATATACATCTGTTATGATGTAGGCCAAGGTGCTCAATTTATGTCCAATGGGACAGGCTGATATGCCATATACATCTGTTATGATGTAGGCCAAGGTGCCCAATTTATGTCCAATGGGACAGGCTGATATGCCATATGTATTATGTCCTAAGTGACAGTCTGATGTGCTATATATATATTATGTCCAATGAGACCGGCCAATGTGCCTAATTATTATGTCCATTAGGGACAAGCCTATGAACTATATAATTATCAATGATGACAATGACAGTTGCGACATTGCGATCCACTGTCCAATAATATATGGACTACGTCCAAATTGTAAATTGCCTATGATGGTCCTATTAAGACCTAGGCCAAATATAGTTATGTTAAGCCTAAGAGTTGTGATATTATTCACACTAGTTTAGGCAATGGATTGTTATATCCAATGTTTATAAAGCCGATATGGTTGGTATACCATGGCTAAGAAAGATTTTATTAATATATAGAAACCAAGGCTTAAAGATGGCTAACTCAAATGAAGCAGAAACTAGCCATAGGAACGTTGAATCTAACAAAGCTGAAAACAAAGATATTGATAATGAAAATTTTCAAGCTCGCATTGATGCGGCTGTCGAAAAGGCCATGGGAAGGCCATAGAAAAACATAAAGAGTCGAGTGCTACTTGCTCTAGGCCATTATCGATTACCCCATCCTCAGCTCATATAGAGAGCTCCGTTCACTCTTCAAATGCGAAGAGTGAACCAAAGAAAATAGAATCTGTTGATAGGTCCCGTTCTTCTAAAGACGGATGCACCTACAAATATTTCGTCTCCTGTAAGCCCCGAGACTTCAATGTAGAGAAGGGGGCTGTAGAATCCCTTAAGTGGTTATATGAGATGGAGACAATCTTAGATATCAGCAACTGTGCTGATAAGGATGTGGTCAAGTATGTGTCACAGTCCTTTAAGGGCGATGCCCTAATCTGGTGGAAAGCCATGATCCAGTCTACAAGTAAAGTACACCTTTATAACTAAGGGTGGTCCAAGTTTGTGGACCTTGCTAAGGAAACTTACTACACACCTCATGAAGTGGAGAAATTAGAGACCGACTTTCTGTCTCTTTCAACGAAAAACCTAGACTGTCGGATTTCCGATTTTAATTCCTTATCTAGGTTAGTTTCCTATTTATTACCCCGGAACCCAAACGCATTGCGCGTTTTATTAATGGGTTAGCGCCCGAGATAAAGGGCATGGTAAGGCTGCTCAGCCTACTACCTACAGGTCTGCTGCTGACCTATCTCTCTCCCTCGCCTTGGATCTAGTGAGACAAAAGTCATTTAAGTCTGAAACTAACGGGAAAAGAAAGAGGGAAGATGACAACTCACATAAGTTTAATAAGAAAAATAAAGGGAGATTTGGGTTCAAAGGGAACCAAGGCAAAACGGTTGTAATGCCAACATGCAAAACTTGCAACCACAGACACTAGGACAGTGCAATTTTGGTTCACAGGCCAAACCTGTGGCATCTGTAAGAGAAAGGGGCTTGAGACCCTAGAATGTAAAGATCTAAGGATGCCGTCTGCTATGTCTGCAATGAAAAGGGGCATATTAAGACTAACTGCCCTAAGATTCTTAAGAATAATAATGCAAAGCCTGGAGAGGCCAAGAAAAGGAATGCCCGTGCCTTTCAATTAACTGCAAGAGAGGCTGTTAATGACGACAATGTCATAACAGCTACATTCCTCATTAACAATATTTATGCTAGAGTTCTTTTTGATTCGGGTGTAGATAGATCTTTTGTTGACCATAAGTTTAGCAAACAATTAAACCTGCCCATAAGAACTCTAGATAAAACTTATGAGATAGAACTTGCTGATGGAATAATAGAAAAAGCATCTTCCATTCTTGATGGATGCTCTATATCCATTAAGAATCATTCCATCCCTATCTCCCTTCTGCCAATGAAATTGGCGGGGTTCGATGTTGACTTAGGCATGGATTGGTTATCTCATAACCAAGCCCGCATTGCCTGCAATAAGAAGGTCATCGAGATCAAAACCCCATCTGGTGAAATAATCACCATCCTTGGAGACTCACACTATAGATTGCTAGACAAGGTGTCGTTATTTAAGGCATCTAAGTGTTTGAGAAGAGGTTGTGTCATCTACATGGCACAAGTTACTATAAATGGGCCTAAGCCAAACATGGAAGACCTACCAGTTATCTCTGTATATTCAGATGTCATTCCAGAGGAATTACCAGGTCTACCTCTAGACAGACAAGTGGAGTTTAGAATCGATATCCTGCCAGGATCAGCACCTGTTGCTAGAGCTCCATATTGGCTAGCACCAACGGCAATGAAGGAATTGAGGACGCAGCTAGACGAACTCTTGGAGAAAGGCTTTATTCAGCCTAGTTCCTCGCCAGGGGAGCCCCTATCCTCTTTGTAAAGAAGAAAGACGGTTCGATGCGAATGTGCATCGATTATTGAGAGCTAAACAAGTTAACAATCAAGAATAGATATCCTTTGCCCAGGATCGACGATTTATTTGACCAACTTTAAGGGGCTAGTTACTTCTCCAAGATCGATTTGAGATTGGATATCATCAGCTGAAGGTTAGGAGTGAGGATGTTCCTAAGACAGCCTTCAGGACCCATTACAGTCATTTGAATTCTTGGTGATGCCTTTTGGGCTCATAAATGCACCTGCAGCATTCATGGACCTCATGAATAGAGTCTGCAAACCATATTTGGATAAGTTTGTCATTGTCTTCATAGACGACATACTTATCTACTCTCGTAATCAAGCTGATCACGAGAAACATCTTCAGTGCATCTTATAATTGCTAAGGCAAGAAAATCTTTATGCCAAATTCTCTAAGTGTGAGTTTTGGCTTAGAGAAGTCCAATTTCTTGGACATATGGTAAGTGATCGTGGTATCGAAGTGGATCCCACCAAAATTGAGGCCATAATAAATTGGGAAGTGCCCAAGACCCCATCAGAGATTCGTAGTTTCCTACGATTGGCTGGGTATTATAGGAGGTTCATTGAGAACTTTTCAAGAATAGCCACTCCTTTAACTACCTTAACCCGAAAAAATGTTAAGTATAATTGGGGACCAAAGCCACAAGAATCTTTTGAGGTTGTTAAACACAAGTTGAGCAATGATCCTGTGTTATCCCTACCAGAGGGTGTTGAAGCTTTTGTAGTCTAGTGTGATGCATCGCACACTGGCATGGGCTGTGTGCTAATGCAAAAAGGCAAAGTGATTGCCTATGCATCACGACAGTTAAAGGTGCACGAAAGAAATTACACAACCCATGATTTGGAATTGGGTGCCGTTGTATTTGCACTTAAACTGTGGAGACATTACTTGTATGGCACAAAGTGTATTATATACACTGACCATAAAAATCTCCAGCATCTGTTCAATCAGAAAGAATTGAACATGCGATAACGCTGATGAATGGAAACACTTAATGACTATGATTGCGAGATTCGCTACCATCCAGGGAAAGCAAATGTAGTTGCTGATGCCTTAAGTCGCAAAGAACAAGTTAAACATATAAGGATTAACGCCAATAGCATTGAGCTCAGAAATAGCTTAAATGAGAAGCTATTAGATGCCAAAGGCAAGCCTTATCAGAGGCCAATGTTCCTAATGAAGGATTAGGTAGAACTATTGATCAGTTAACGTCTGGAAAAGATGGAATCCTTAGATTTAATGGTAGGATCTGGGTTCCAGTCTTCGGAAGACTTAGAGATCTAATCCTCCGAGAAGCGCATAGTTTCGAGATACTCAGTTCACCCGGAGTTGACAAGATGTATCAAGATCTAAAGAAGAATTATTGGTGGATGGGTTTGATGAAATCCATAGCCACTTTTGTAGCTAAGTGTCTGACGTGTTCGCAAGTTAAGGCCGAACATCAGAAGCCGTCAGGACTTCTACACAGTTGGAAATTCCCACATGGAAATGGGAAATGGTAACTATGAACTTGATTACCAAGTTACCTAGGACCAAAAGTGGAAACGACACTATTTGGGTCATTGTGGATAGGCTGACTAAGTCAGCATATTTCTTGCCAATTAAGGAAACGTATGATTTAGACAAATTGGCTAAGTTATATGTGGACAAGATTGTGTCCCTACATGGTGTGCCAATATCTATTGTATCTGACAGAGATACTAGATACACATCTCACTTTTGGAAGAGTTTCCAACAATCCTTAGGCACACGATTAAACTTTAGTACGGCTTACCATCCACAGACTGATGGTCAAAGTGAGCGTACTATCCAGACACTGGAAGACATGCTTAGGGCATGTGTGATTGATTTAGGTGGAAGTTTGGATGACCACTTACCCCTAATAGAATTGTCCTACAATAACAGTTATCACACTAGCATCAAGGCTGCTCCTTTTGAGGCCTTGTATGGGAGAAAATGTAGAAGCCCGTGTGCTGGGCAGAAGTTGGGGAAGCCCAACTAGCAGGACCAGAGATTGTCCTGGAGACCACGGAAAAGATTGTGCAAATCCATGATCATCTCAAAGCTGCCAGGGATAGGCAGAAGAGCTATGGTGACAAGAGGCATAAACCTCTTAAGTTCCAAATAGGGGACAAAGTCATGTTACAGGTATCACCCTGGAAAGGTGTGATGCATTTTGGAAAGAAGGGAAGTTGAGCCCAAGATATATTAGACCATTCGAAATAGTCGAATGTATCGGCATTGTAGCTTATAAGTTCAGGTTTCCAGAGGAGCTTAGTGGAATCCATGTTGTATTCCACATATCTAACCTTAAGAAATGTCTAGCCAATGAGTCGCTAGCAATGTCACACAAGGATGTACAAATTGATGAAAACCTGAGGTTCATTGAGAAACCAATTTCGACCTAGGATCGACAGTTTAAGAAGCTTCGAAGAAAAATGATACCTATAGTAAAGGTTAAGTGGGACGCTTTTAGAGGTCCCGAGTATACATGGGAGGTTGAGTCCACTATGCGACAAAAGTACCCCCATCTTTTTGAATAAAATCTCGAGGTCAAGATTTCTTTTAAGGGGGTAAGGATGTAACACCCTATAAAAATCGTGTCCAATAGTATAGTGACACGTGTTGTATTTTAAATATAGTCTATTAAAGACCAATAAGGACTAAAGGCATCAACATGCTCAAACTGAGCCTCTGAGTGATGGTCCGATGTCAACATGCATAAATAACAAGCATTTGAGTGACTGATATGTCAACATGCTTAAATCATGGCCTCTGAGTGACTGATATGTCAACATGCGCAGCCTCTGAGTGACATTAGTCAACATACTTATAAGAAGCCTCTGAGTGATCCTTTGTGAAGTCCTAACTCTCATACGTGCCATTTGTTGGACAAGAGGGTTCAAATTTGTAAATTTGTGCAAGTTGGATGATGGAGGGATTAAAAGTGTCAACATGTTAATTTATACCTCTGAATGACCTTTTATTGAACGAGAGCTCGACAATGTCTGGGCATAATCCCGGGTATGCCAAGTATTCGCTAAGGAGGGCTTAAAGTGCCAAAAGGGTGTTTTAAAAGGTTTTTAGAAACTTTATAAAGTTAAGGGGGTTAAAGTGTCAATTTTTGAAACTGGCCAATTGCAGTCGCGGGCCACGAGAGACCTGGCCTGGGTCTCTCGCGGGGCGCGAGAGAGGCTCTGCTGCCAAATATAGTGGCATATAGAACTTGTCCATGACTTATCCATGACTTGTCCATGACTTATTTACAACTTATTTAAAATATAATGGCATTTTTGAAACTGATATTACAACTTAGTTAAAATATAATGGCATATAGAACTTGTCTATGACTTATCCGATTACCCGATATCGCTGATATGCATACGGTTAAGAATATGTAACTAGTTTACAGAAATTAACCGAAATGGGTTTAACCTTATCATTTAGGTCTTAAAATCCAGAATGTTTATAGTTTACCCATATTATACAAGTCAAGGTACTTCTTGGGATTAAACTACATTCTATCAAATCATCGTTCGTCATACGTTTTGGTCAAGTACGCTAGTCGGTCTAAGTCAATGACTTAAATAAGACCGTTAGTATTTAATTGGTTAGTTTATGCCATAATCCAGACTAGAGAATGGCCGGTAAATGCTATCTGCACTTAGTACTTTTGTGTACGGCTGAGTTATTAAAATTAAAAGAAGACTAGCTCAGGTAAATACTCTCGACTTATATCCCCTATACGGGCTTGGGTTACGGTAAATTATTACCGCTCGGTCGGAAATGGGATCAATCGAATGCCGGATTGTGGCTAGTAAATCCGCATATTCTGTTTTAGTTAGTTTTGTTTGATAACTTAAACATCGGGGGTTAACTACCGTGTCCTGGATATCCTCGGCTCATTACAATAGAAATGGCCATGACCTTAGCGCGGGTGTAGGCATACACCCGATAGACGCTTAATTATGCACTCCCACAAGGTTGGGAGGAATTGACTCCTTCGTGAGTCCAAAGTGGTGTGTACGTTAATCATGTCTCGGTCTACGTACCGGGCCCTGTATGTATGGATAATCATGTAAATCTGTTAACAAGGTTGGACGGTCAACTTTCCCAAGTTATAAAAAGATTTTATGCTGATACACACTTAAAAACATTTTTAAAATGTTTTCAAAATGAGTCAGTTGGGTGTATTTACTAGCGAAAGCTGACGTATTTTCAAAAGACTAAACTGCAGGTACAATACGAAAATAGGCTGGAAGTGCTTGGTAGTGATAGAGGATCTTGCAAATCCTAGATATGCCTAAAGTCTGTTTTATATTCTTCCATGTACAATTTATGATCCGCATGTGGATATTGTATTATGAGCCTGTATATTATTTTGTATTTTCGAACATTCAGTGTGTAATAGTAATTTTACTCCAAGACTTCTGCTGTGCCATGTTTAATCGATTATGATGATTATCAACTGACGTCATGATACTCCTCACCCGGGCCCACCGGTGTATGGATTTGGGTTGGAAATCCGGGGTGTGACAGTGTGTGACATTCTGATTGTTTACAAAACAGTTTTTGTTTAAAAACTTTAAGAATGTAATTAACCTCTTTTTTCAATAAAAGCGAACAAACCGAATTAGCAGTGAGAGCTGATCTATTCAAATCAAATTGATGGTTAAATCAAATTCGATTGACCAAGCTGTGATACCAATTGTTAGGATCTGAGTTTGAAACTGTTTATGAAAGTTCTAAAAATGGTAAATGAAAGATAAATCAGATGTACTTTCAGCGGAATAAATGAGCTTTAAGTCATAATAGTTGAGAGATTGTTTTCATTGTCATGCTTTCGTAATTATGATTACTTGCATATGACTCACAATCTCCCCCTCAGCCTAAGATCACTGATTTGTTCGTACAGAATGTAAGTGTTGGTGCGTATTTGTGACAACAGCTTAGATTTGGTCTTTGGATATCGTGTAATTAGTAAAATGATAAACGGTTAGCGGGTTTAGTTTTGTAATAGTTAATCAGAAGTAATTGGGCTAAACCAGATACCATATAACATATGGTAGGCGAATTGGGCCTAGACCCATTAGGAGTCCATGTAGGGAAACCCTAACCCAGTTGCATAATTTGTCTCTATGTAAAGGGAGCTTTGCATTAGGGTTAAGGTTACTTGTTCAGTTGATTAGTGGATTAGCTAATTACTTCAGAGAAAGTTAAGAGAGGAGAGAGAGAGAGAGAGTCTTGAATTGATTGTAAATGCTTGTGTTAGATAATCAATAGAAGACAATTTGAAAGTGATTGTGTTGGTGTTCTTGTTCGGTTTTCTGTGAAATCTGATCTAGAGGATTCCACACTCTAGGTTGGATAGACGATTATGTGAAGATTCATACGGATTAGGGGACCTACAATTGGTATCAGAGCATTCGACTCTAGTTTTTGCTTGGTTCAGAATCGTTTCAACAGAAAAAGTTGGAATTTTGGACGTTTTTGGGGGCTGATTGAAGTATTGACGGTTGTTTTGAAGTTTTTGACAGCTGCTCTAGGATTTGCTGCTGTTTCAGATAAACACCAGGGATTTCGGGTAGAAGACTTGCATCTCGGATCAAAAGTGAAGCATTTCGGATTGAAAGCTTGCTTTTCGGATCAGAAAAGCTTGAATTTCGGTCAGAAAAGTGCATTTCGGATCATCAGAGTTGCATTTCGGATCAGAACAGTCCTTCTCGGATTGCATCTTGGATTTAGAACAGTTCATCTCGGATGCATTTCGGATTCCAACAGTCCATCTCAGATTATATCTCGGATCAGAACAGTCCATTCCGGATTACATCTCAAAGAACAGTCCATCTCGGATTGCATCTCGGATCACTGTTCTGAATCATTAGCTTGGATCAGCAATTCGGATCACTGTTCTAAATCATTAGCTTGGATCAGCAATTCGGATCACTGTTCTGTTTTTCCATCTCGGATTGAATATCCGAGTTACTATCTCGAATTCACTACTTTTCCGAGTTAGGACATAGAAGGTGGAAAGTTAATCAGCTGACGTAACCAAAGTTAAACGTTTTCGGACATAGAACTTAATCCATAAACATACTTGACAAACCGATTGCACGGTTAGACTCGTGTGATTTTTAGGACCAACAAAAATTCCTAAAATCACTATCGGACATTATACATCATTGGATTCGTCTCGTCGAGACGAGTTTATCGGTACAATTTGGTGACCACCCATTTCGGACAAATTTTTAACATTTTTAACGAGCCGGTTTGGTAAAAATGTTGAATATGTCTAACTTAAATGAACTGTTAAGAATGGAGCACGAGGCAGGCACGACTAACAAACTTCCAAAAATGCTGAAAGCATAGAATTACCTTACATGGAAGGATAGGTTTCAGTCGTTCATTGAATATCACTGACACACGGATGTGGATCTGTATTCAAGATGGGTACGTTAACCCCACTCATGACTTTGAGGGCAGACAACGTGTCACTGCTTATGTGAATATGTCAGAAGCTGAAAAGAGAATGAGTCTGAGAAGAAAGCCTTAGCTGCTATAAAGATGTCGTTACCTGATGGCATCAAACATACTTTCAAGGGATATACCACTTCTAAGGAGATGTGGGATACCCTAGAGAAGAGGTATGAGGGCAATCCAGATGTGAAAAAGAACAAGGTTGATCTGCTAAAGAAACAGTTTGCTGTGTTTAAAGGCATGAGGAATGAGTCCCTTGAAGATATTATCACGCAATATTATCATCTGATGTCAGAAATGGACAATTATGACATAAGGGGATACACATATGTTGAGACTAACGATAAGTTGCTTGATTCTTTACCTGCCAAATGGGATATTTATACTTTGATGATAAAGGGTGAAGCTGACTATGAAGATAAAGACTTGGAAGAAATGTTGGGAAACTGAGAGCTTATGAGCTCAACATGAAGAAGAAGGAAACTGGATATGATCAGGTTCAAGATTCGGGAATCTATAAAGGGCTTACTCCTTCATCTTCCAACAATGCTTCAAGTGATTCGACAACTGCGTTTCTTTCATGTGAAAATGAGCAGATTGTGACAAATGCTGAGGGTGAAGTATGTTTTGTACCTGCTTCAGGAGACTCATCATGGGCAAAGAGACAACAATCAAGTAATAATAACAACAGTACTAGGTCTATACCTCTGTGTGTCAAAAGTGCTGAAGATCATCTGGCATTGCTTGCTTCTTTCGTTGTTTCCTACGAAAACTACATTCAGGGAAGAATAACTGATCCTGCTACGTTTGATGAAGATTATGATTAGAATGACCCTGATGACCTAGAGAAGATGGATTTACAATGGCAGATGGCCATGATCTCTAGAAGAGTGAAGAGGTTCATGAATAGAACAAGCAGGAAGTTCGTTGGAAAGACTGTGCGTTTTGACAAGTCTAAACTGAAGTGTTACAATTGTCAAAACTACGGACATTTCGCTAGAGAATGTTAACGACCGAAAACTGAATCTCGTTCTAATTTATCCTTTCAAGATTTTCCTTGTCATGGTTCAAGCAACATGAATGCATCAACCAACACTGGATCAAAGGCCCTGATCTCTACTGCTAGAGAGGGTTCCTACGATTGGAGTGTTCATCTGGAGGGTGATGACAATGCAACACAAGCCTTCATGGCTGAAATAGCCCCAGTTGATGATGCAGAAGTAAAGGCTAATGTTGAGGTAGAGCGAGAGACGGTAGCTGAAAAAACTGAGGGAGAATAGAATGCTGCAGAGAAGAAAATGGCTGCTGATTTTGCTGCTTTCATGGCTAATCTTAGCAAATCAACACGAGAGGTACATTCTAACTCTGGTAGTTCTGTTTGTTTAAAATTTCGAGAACTTCAAAGTGAAGTTGACACTTAACAAAACAACACCAAAGTCTGGTACATGAGCTCTCAAACTTAAAAGAATCAAAATTCTTCGTAAAATGAAATGAGTCATTATATTTGAAGAAACATAAAGGTTATGAAGAAGAAATCAATATTCTAACCTGTAAGCTTAATGAAAAGCTTCAAATTATTGACTTAGCTCATGATACGATGAGTGAGAAAACAAAAAAGATTTCTGAAAAATGCAAAGAGTTGTCAGAAGCACAACTTAAAATTTGTGAAATTGAAAAGAAATTAAATCAATTCAGAGATTCATCTTTTGTTATGAAAAACATGATGAATGGCCTGAAGAAGAGTAATGACAAGACATGTGTGGGCTTCAAAGGTTTAAATGAAGTTCCACCACCTCTTGGTCATGACTATTCTTTCTTCCCAGATGAAGAAGAGCTTACAGACTTTGTGTCAACTGGTAGTTCCACATCAGGTAATGTTGATTGTTCTAAGAATGCCAAGAAGGATAATAACAGAGACACAATTTTGAAAACAAAGAATACACACCCTAAGAATTAAAAGCAAGTTTTTATTAAAAAGGTTAATTTTGTTAAAGGGAGTGATATGAAAGAAGAGATCACTGTTATTACAAAAGAGTCTAATGTGCAGTTTGCTAAAAATAAAAACAAATAAAAATCAGAAATTAAGCAAACTAAACTAGATCCTTCTAAGGCATCATCATCTTCATCGTCATCATCGTTACATGATAAATCTCAACCTGAGACTTCAACTAAGAAGTTCTCAGCTAGAAGATCCTGCTTCAAATATCACAAAAAGGGACATGTACCTAGCTGTTGTCCTAACAAAAAGAATGAAGCACAGGTTAGTGATAGACAGAGAGAAAAATCACCAAAGAAAATTGGTGATGGTGAGCAGAAGGTTACTAACTCACCAAAGATATCTGCTACCAAGCAACAAAGTGTTGCTGCTGGTGTAGATAAGGCTGAAAAAGGAACTCACCAAGTTCCCTGTTTTCAAAGAAATCAACAAAGGTTTCAGTCTGAATCTACATCAGGATCTACATCAGCAGATATGAAAGACCTAGAAGTAGTTCACCAAGAATGAATAACCTTAATGGTCGATCAAGTAATTTCAGAAGTAAAGG
The DNA here is from genome assembly GCA_947069175.1 of Scalesia atractyloides. Classification (NCBI taxonomy): domain Eukaryota; kingdom Viridiplantae; phylum Streptophyta; class Magnoliopsida; order Asterales; family Asteraceae; genus Scalesia; species Scalesia atractyloides. Next base: position 32,053,298 of record CAMTDV010000013.1, read on the forward strand.
TCACTATCAAACTCGATATCAGAATGTTGGTTATCGAAATTTTTATAACAATGGCTTTAGAAATTATTACCATCAAAATTCAAGAAATCATAGTAAAATTTCCAAAGGTCACAAAGTCCAAACATGTTTAGGAAAGCTCAGGACTAGAGGCCTAGTGGAAATCAAAAACCATTTCCATCAATAGGTCTGAAATACAAGACTACTGTTAGGAGTGATGGATATTGGATGAATGTTTCCGGTGGTTGATGAATCTGGAAGACCCAGGCCATTAAGGCTTGGGTCCCCTAATCTAACTAATTTTTGTTGGGTTGTGAAGGAGCTGCTAAGGAGGATTATCAACTTGTGGTGTGTTGATAGTGGCTGCTCCAGGCATATGACAGGGGATGCGAGGTTCTTGACTGAGTTTGAGAATATAGATGGAGGTTATGTGAACTTTGCAGATGCTAAAGGAGGGCACATTACAGATCGAGGACAAGTAACCAACAGGAAGATCACATTGGACAAAGTGAACTATGTTGAGCAACTAAAGCACAATCCGATGAGAGTGTCTCAAGTCTGCGACAAGGGTCACTTGGTCCACTTTACTAAGTCTGAAGCTTTGGTGTTGAAACTTGGTTTGGTTATACCGGATGATTGGATAGTGATGAGAGCGCCAAGGAGAAACGACACATATGTCATGGACATGAGTGCTAAGGATTCTTCCATTGTGGTGGCGTGTTTACTATCAAAAGCATCTGAGGCTGAGTCATTGCTGTGGCATAGACGCATGGCCCACATCCACTACTGAAAAATGAATTATATTATTAAAAATGGTTTAGTGGAATGGGTGCCAGTGCAGAGGTTTCACGTGGAAGATAAATGTCTCCCATGTCAAAAAAGAAAACAACATAAGAAACCTCACAATATTCATGGGTTTTCTTTTTAGGTACAAAAGATGAGACAGTGGAGATGCTGATAGATCTTTTTACAAAATTGGTAAATGTCCATGATGCACAGATTAAGAGGATAAGGAGTGATAATGGCACAGAGTTCAAGAATCAGATTCTGGATCTCTATTGTCTTCGAAGGGAATTGAACATCAATATTCTGCTCCTTATACACCTCAACAGAATGGAGTCGCTGAGAGGAATAACAGGACGTTGATTGAAGCTGCAAGGACTATGCTTTCTGATTCAAAGCTTATAGTTCTTTTCTGGGGAGAAGCTGTGAACACAGCTTGTTATGTCCTGAACAAAGTTTTGACGGTTAAACAGTTTAACAAAACATGTTCACGAACTATTGTTTAACCGAAAACCAAACTTAAAAGGCTTTGAACCATTTGGATTACCCTGCACCATTGTGCGAAATAAAGATAAGCAAAAATTCGGTGAGGTAGCTGATGAGGGTTACTTTCTAGGCTATATGCCTGGAACACCGAATAAAAGGGTTTTTAATATAAAGACTCGTAAAATTGAGGTGGTGTTTAACAAGGAAATCACTAGCTATTCACCTCAAAAATCAATGAGTGGTCCTCCTTTATTATATGATTATGATAGTGTTTTTAAATCATTTAATATTCCTGATTTTTCCAATGCAGATGAGTCTCAAGTGATCCAAGTTGTGATCAATGAAGATGGAGAGGGTGACTTCATGCCTAGATCGAGTATATCGATGACATATGCTCTAGAAACTTCTTCCAGTGCAGCTCCATAGGACTCTAGTGATAGTGAGTCTGAACCTGTTCAGGGGGAGGATTTTACTAATCCGTTTGCTAATAAGATCATTCAGGGGCAGGTTGGATCTAATCTGGGAGATAATCTAGTTATTGACACCACTGCTACCAGACGTGTACACAAAGATCATCCAGTTGAAAACATCATAGGTGATGCTGCTGCAGGTGTTTAGACAAGGAGAGGTGTGATCGAAGGTTCCTGTTTATTTACTTCGATTCAGAAGACATGGATGATACATGAGTGTTTGTATAGCTGCTTTATTGCCCAAGAGGAGCCGAAGAATGTTCACATTGCTCTAAAAGATAATTGTTGGGTTGAAGCTATGCAGAGGAACTAGCTCAGTTCAAGAAGTTGAAGGTTTGGGAGCTAGTTGTCTTGCCTAAATGAGAGAAGGAAGTAGGCACTAAGTAGGTGTTCAAGTGCAAGAAAGATGACCGAGGGATTGTAATAAGGAATAAGGCTCGGTTGGTAGTGAAAGGGTTCAATCAGCAAGAGGGGATTGGTTACAATGAAGTGTTTGCAGCAGTAGCAAGGTTGAAAGCAATTTGTTTGTTCCTAGCTTGGGCTTCAAAGATTACCAACTTGACATGAAGAGTGCGTTTCTTTACGAAAAAGTCCAAGAAGTGGTGTATGTCTCACAACCAGATGGGTTCACTGATCCAGATTATCCAGATCGAGTCTATTACTTGATAAGGCATTGTATGGATTGCATCAGGCACCTAGGGCGTGGTATGAGACACTGGCAGCACATTTATTAAAAAATGGTTTTGAAAGAGGTCAGATTGACAGTACACTTTCATTACAAGGAAGAAGGAAGACTTTCTGCTGGTACATGTATACATAGACGACATCATTTTTGGGTCATCTGATGAGAACATGTGTCACGAATTCGAGGAGGTAATGAAGAGTAAGTTTGAAATGAGTGCGATGGGTGAACTGTCCTACTTTTTGGGTTTACAAGTTGAACAGAAGAAGGGTGGGATGTTTATACATTATACGAAGTATGTGTATGACATTTTGTATCGTTTCAAAATGGAAGATTGCGCTACTTTCAATACACCTATATGTGAGAATCACAATCTTGGTCCAGATCATGAGAGTCTGGAGGATGTTGATCCTACTCAATATAGTACTTGACTGCTTCAAGACCCAACATGATGTTCGTAGTGTATCTTTGTGCCAGATATCAAGCGAATCCAGAAGAGTCCCACATGAAAGCGGTGAAGCGGATTCTTCATTATTTAAAGGGGAAACCTAAACTTGGGTTATGGTATCCAACTGCTAGTGATTTGAAGTTTGTTGCTTTCACTGATTCAGACATTGGAGGATGCAAATCAACAAAGAAGTCTATCGCAGGTGGTTGTCAGTTCTTAGGAGGGAGGATAGTGTCATGGCAATCCAAGAAGAAGTCTTGCGTGTCTACCTCGACGTGTGAAGCTGAATATATTGTTGCGGGTAGCTGTTGTTCTCAAGTTCTCTGGATCCAACAGCAGATGCGTGATTATGGTTTGAATTTCACTCGTACTCCTATTATGATAGACAATAATGCCACTATATCAATCACCAACAATCCTGTAAAACACAGTCGCACAAAACATATTGACATTCGTCATCATTTTATACGGGATTGTACTGAAAAGAAATTAATTGAACTGCATGGGTTGACACACTAGATAACCTGGCAGATCTTTACACAAAAGCTTTTGACATGCTCACTTTGAACATTTAGTCGAACTCAACGGGATGAGGATCCTGAATAACCAGTTTTCATAAAATTTTTGTAAATAATTTACTGTTTTTCAAAAATAAAAACATAAAAAAATATAGAAAATCAAAAATGAGTTTTCGCTGTATGGAAAAGAAGAAATGTACATCAGCAAGTTAGATTGTCACACTAATATTTAAAACTAAATTGCTTATGTTTGAAAGCAGCTTCATCATATGATGTACCAGTAGGCACAAAAAACATGAAATAATCAACTTACCTTGTGATATAAACATAATGAACTGTGTATGAGTGGGTAACATATCAGTAGCGTATGGTTTTATAACCTTAAATCTTGCATTGATAGATTGCCAATATATGAGGTTTTAGGTCTTTATATCGTTATTTCATCTGGGGTATCAAGGTTGTCCTTCTGCTACATCCAGATATATGCTGAGCTAGGCACAACCAGGATATCTTAAAAGAGCTAAAATGCCAAATCCCAAAAATTGAAGAAGCTCTCCTAGAGAGTCATTCCATTCAAATGTGCAAATTGCTTATTCGTACCAAAATTTGGTATTTGTCGTAACCCTCGTTAGATATTGGTCTCTTTGTTGTATGGAAGTACTGACCTGATCACCAACTATCTAACGTTGTAACTCAATAAGGATGAATTTCGGTATACTTACCTACTACGAGGAATGTTTGTGCATACCTTGATCGTGGGGGTATGTCCTGAAGTGGGACACACTAGTATATTAGTATAAATTATCTTATCATATCACTAGGTAATGGTACTTGAAATATTCATGTATTTTGTTTAAGTGGATAAACAATACTGGCAATCGTCTTGAACTGCTTTTCATGAATATTGCATATAGAATTATCAAATAGTGTGAAAACAGTTTGATGTTGCTGATATGATCTTCTTAACGGTGAATCTCACAAAAACAGAGTGTTTATTATTTCGTTCTTTATTTGCTTTCAGAAAATATAAAAATCCAAAAATATTTCATTTTCATGTATTTTCTTAATGTACGGAATATGGTTGTTCGTGGAGGAGTTGTTACCAATAGGGGGAGACGATGTTAGAATCTGAGTTCATTTTTTATAAATCCTGCAGGTTCAGTGTGTTTAAAATTTTAAGCGTGTGGTTTGAGTTGAGAAGTGCATAATCTGTGCTACAGCTTTACTATCTCTTGAATAATAATAATTTGTTTAAATTGTGTTGAAAAATTCTTATGGTTTCTTGAGATGCTTGTCTTATAGTATGCAGATTGTAGCAGTGTGTTGCTGAGAAGTTTGGTGAAGAGGAGTTTGCTTGGATGCATGGTAGAACCTCCTTTCTACATTGCAGACAAAGTTTGAAAAGTTTGAAGATTCCTATGCAAGGACTAAACTGGAGTTTACTCAAACGCTAATGATTTAGAAGATTTGGTGATTGGATGCATCAACTTAAGGGGGAGTCTGTTGCTGACAGAAGCTATTAAAGCTGAAGCTATCCAAAGATCAACGGTTTTTCAAAGACGCTGAAGATTGAAAGATGACTGAAGACAAATTTGTTTTATGAAGCTATTGTCAAGGGGGAGTTTGTTGGTGCATATTTGTGACAACAGCTTAGATTTGGTCTTTGGATATCTTGTAATTAGAAAAATGATAAACGGTTAGCGGGTTTAGTTTTGTAATAGTTAATTAGAAGTAATTGGGCTAAACCAATACCATATAGCATATGGTAGGCGATTTGGGTCTAGACCCATTAGCAGTCCATGTAGGGAAACCCTAGCCCAGTTGCATAACTTGTCTCTATATAAAGGGAGCTTTGCATTAGGGTTGAGGTTGCTTGTTCAGTTGATTGGTGGATTAGCTAATTACTTCAGAGAAAGTTAAGAGAGAGAGTCTTGAATTGATTATAAACTCTCGTGTTAGATAATCAATAGATGACAGTTTGAAAGTGATTGTGTTCGTGTTCTTGTTCGGTTTTCTGTGTAATCTGATCTAGTTCCGCACTCTAGGTTGGATAGACGATTATGTGAAGATCCATACGGATTAGGGGACCTACAGTAAGGAAGATAGGTTAGATTGATAATCGATGGAAGTGATCAAATAGAATAGTACAGGTACTGTTCTATTTATACTACAATCCTAACCACTGAGCATCTTATTACGATGTTAGCATGAAAGTGATATTTAACAAAAATAACAAACTAATACATCTACTAAGCTAACCACTGCTATACATTAAACATTACAAGGACTGATAGAAACACTGATGATACGTCCTCTGTTGGTCTTCAGCAAGCTTTGCCTTGAGACCTTTAGCTTATCTTTAGCAGAGCTTTGTCTTGGCAGACCTTTTAGCTTTAGTCTTTAACAGAGCTTTGGCTTGGCAGACCTTTTAGCTTTAGTCTTTAATAGAGCTTTGCCTTGGTAGACCTTTAGCTTTAGACTTCAGCAAAGCTTTGTCTACAACAGAGTTTAGCTATAGCAGACCTTGGACATTTAGTCTTCAGCAGAGCTTTACTTGGGCAGACGTTACATTATTATTTGGATCAGAGGTTGTAGTATATTTTGGCTTTCTATCATTTGTTCTTTGTAGGGTTCAATTCCAATAGGATTTCATTCTCATGCTACCGTGTAAAATAAGTAACAACCATGTTTTTCCCCAAAATAGAAAAAAAACATTAAGAATGGGTCATGAAACTCACCACTCTACGCGTCCTAGAACATCTAAGACACCGAGGGCGTAGGTGAGCTCAATCTAATTATTCAGAACTTCACCCCTCCACTTGAAGAGTGAATCTAGAATGGCCATGTTGACATGGAACATCCCAGGAGCAAAGTGTCATTCTAGTAGCGTTGTCACTAGGGGAGTTTAGACTAGGAGATCGTCCTTGTTTTCCAATTCTCGTCTATGATTCTCCTTACATTGTTGATATTCCATTTCTAGGTATTAATGGCTAATTGGGAGATAAACATCATTTGGAATTCTCCTAAGACTCTCATTTAATTCCATTCAACTATTTGAAACTAGAAATCAATCTTTGATTAATTAGTCTTAAAAGTAAATAGAATATAAAAAAGGGACAGGGAAAGGGTTTAATTAATACTACTGGTCATAACTAGTGTTATTTCTTATTGCTAGTTTTTGTTTCAAAACAACTATTCTTTAATCTAGAAACTACTCTTTCAAAACTGCTCTGTAGTAACCGCTCTACAGTAACTACTTTATAATAATTAATAACTGCTCTTTTTTTTCAGTTTATCATCTTCCACAAATTCAATCTACAATCTAGTTTTACTTCCATCCTACTCATTCACTAAATCGACCGATCATGGCAGTGCTAAACCTTCAACCTACTCACAATCTACTACCTTATCTCACCAAATTACAAGACCATCCACAATACCATGTGACGATTGATCTGATCAACAATTCACCCAACATTCACGCCATTATACAAATCCCGAAATTAACATGACCACTTTACATGTTTTTGGACAAATGCTAGGGTGATTAGATACCGCTTGTAGGTCCATTTGGAGGATCAAGATAAACCTACTTACTTGTTTATACAACACACAAACGAGTGCGGAATCCAAGTATGTATGCAAACCAAAGCAAAGTAAGAAACACAAGATAACCAAAGATTCACTATCTTGATTAACAGATGAGAACTAGTACAAACACATACAAACAATGTTCATACAGACTCAAAATATTCACTCTGTGCTCTTACTCTTGTTCTCTCAATGTCTCTCTCTAGTGCCAATGCTTGAACTTTGAACTCTAGCAACTAAGAAGTGCATGTCTACTTATATAGTGCCAACACCTAGCAACAATATGAAGAATGTTTCTGGTCATAGAAACACTATAATCCACGAAGAACATTCAGCAAGGGTGCTCGTACAAATGACTCATGGTTCGTACGGTATAGATCTGGCTCTTATGAACAAGCAAAGTGCTTGTTGACTGAGATCCACTCGTACGACTATAAGGTCACTAGTATGAATGGAAAGTGGCTCGTACGAGCAACATCTTGCTCGTATGAAGCACCATTAACTCATACGTGAAGTGTTCTTTTGAGAATGTGTCACATACATGACGTCCACAAGACTCAATAGTATGCACACATGCAATTGTTTTACAACATAGAGAAACTAAGCGTCGCACTAAATCAAGATAGGAGGATATCTTGATTTGGCCGACGCGACCAAACTTTACAGACACAATAAATAAAGACCGTACATTTACAGACGTAACTAAGAACAAGTGACAGACACAAAAGTGTATCAATAAACTCCCCCATGGCTGTTGCTTGGTCTTTAGTCTTCATTTCTGAACTTCCAGTAGTATCAACAAACTCCCCCTGAAATTCTTTAATCCAGGATGATTGGGGATCAGCTCTTCAACATTTTCCGGAAACATTAAACCTTTCCTGTTTCCTCTTGAGTGCCACTGGAGGTAACTAGATCGGTCACGATCTACTGTACATTAGACTCTACCACTGGAACTGAAGCAGAAGCTTTTGGTTACGAGGATGAGGCTGAAACATCAGGATTGCCAGGGTCTTCACTATCCTGATCACGTTTACGTTTGATCTCCTGTGCTTTGCATCACTAATTCCACAGAATGTTCACTCGCTTTCTACTCATTTTATATACGTCTTTACATTAAAGCCTTCAACCAGTTTAGCATTAGAGAATGATACCATTCTTTTAAGTCGTTATGCTTAGTAGTTAATGTTTGGCAGATCGCTGTACATCCGCACTACGTTCTTTCAGCCTGTTCAACTCAATCCCCCGAGGGTTATCAGCGACTCTCATATGTTGTAGCTGAGTTGCCCTTTCAGCATCTACAGCCTTCAGCTGCTCATTTTCTTTGCTTAACTGCGCAATTTCATAATTATGTTTTCTAACAGTCTCTTTCAAAGAATTTATCTCCAATTGTTGTTTGACAACTGTATTCCGATTTGAAGACATAAACTCTGCATTGCCGCATCTTGCAACTGAGTGAAAGAAAATCCACTTTCTTATCCTAATTCATTTCAGAAAACAAACGACAACTTCATTTATATTTTGTTGATGAGTTGTGGATTGGGATTGTTGAACTGAAGAAGTAGTAGGTTGTGATTGAACTGGAGTATTTTTAGCCGAAAGTGTTTCAGCTGCTGTGGTATTTGGAGGTAGTAGTTTAGAAGTTGTAGTGGATTCCATCATTAAGGTTTAGTCTCCTCCGTTGTAAAAGTAGACTGGGCTTCTAAACTAGTTCCGGTACGGTTTCTTGTTTTTGGGTGTAGGTTGTGTGATTTCAGGTTGAGCTGAGGAAGTTTCCGTAGACGTTTTCCTCTGTTTCTTTCTACCCTTGTCACCATCTGTAGTACCTACATCACATTCACCACTATTTCCATCAATATTACTATCATCACCATCACCTTTTCCCTTAGGATAACCAAACTTATCTTCGATCAGCTTCTTCAAAGTTGGTTCTTCATTATCTGACTCACTATCATCATGGCGCCACTTGTCGTTTTCTGGTGCAACATAATCATCATTTTTCCAGAAAACCGAACGATTTACGAGGAGGTGTGCTTTCATTATGATGTTTAGAAGCTACTCCTCTAAAATCTCCAACGAATGTTCCATCATGACATCAACTTTTAGTACATCGTTGTCGTTCTTCGAAAGATTCAGATGTTTCACATTCAAGATCATCTGGAGAAAACGAGGATACATCCAAAACTTGTTTCCACCATATCCAGTTCTACTCAAGTTTTCCTTCATGTTTGCAAAAATATACTTTGAAACATTGAATGGTTTGTTCAATGTCAAAGCTACCATCATTCCAACTAAGTCGTTATTTGCCATGTCATCACCACTTCGTCTGTTGCTCAAACATTGAATTAAAACGTGTAGAAATAACTTTTATCGGAGTAGCAACCATGCTTTGTTTAGTTGTCCTACGAGAAAATCTCCAACACATTTCTACGCTAGTAAACATCCACGTTGACACTTCAACGATACTGAGAATGGAGCTTCAGGACCATCGTCAAGCTGTAATATTGAGTTAATGATTTCAACAGAGATATCTACGTCCAAGTTATTAACTTTTCTGTGGATAGCTTCCTGCCCATTTTCTTTAACAACTTTAGCTGAATTCCAAAATTCCTTGATCAACGTCTTGTATACTTTAGTCTTGTGTGTGATTGCATGAGTATCCTTGAGTTGCGTAAGAACTTCATTATACCGTTGAACTCAACAAATTTGTCTTCCGGATCCAAGTAGGCCCACCATGTGTCTTCGCTCTGACATGATTTCCACTTCTGACTTTTCAGTTCTTCTAGTTGCGGGTTTCCTTTTATGTTCTTTTTGTTCCATTCTGTTGACAATAGATAACTAAAATAAGAACATAATTTCATTGGGGAATATACACAAAAAGTTTTATTCCAACTTTCTGCATGTATGTATTCCCTCAACGAAGAACTACTGATTCATACGAATGACAATCTATTCGTACAAAGAAAAACTGATTTACTCGTACAAGTACCTGACTGGGTACGAGTGACAGGTTACTCGTGCGAGTGATATTTCACTCATACGAAGCAAGGCTATCTGTTCGCACACAAAATCAGTGAAAAATATGCATGAAGAACTTGTTTTTCGTTAAGAAGTTCTTTACTTAAAGTTTGTTGTTCATGTCAGACAATGTCACATAGTCAGATAATGGTTATCATTTATTATCTTCAAGGTATGCCTTCATTGTCAATCTTACCTTAAGGATATCAGAAACAACTTAAAGAGTGAAAGGATGACGTGAGCAAGGTGAAAGTAAAGTTATCCAAAGAACTACATCACCTTTTATACCACATACTCATACTCGTAAGAATAAACTTTGCTCTTACGAAGAACTGTCATTCGCACTAGACACAAAAATTCAATCGTACGAGGCACACTCACTCGTACGAGTGACCTCTGATTCGTGCGAGACCTAGTTTTTCAAAAACTGGACTTTCCGTTCTTTGTGGGCCTTAGGTTTTTCGTTGACCTGTTTGTTCTTTAAGATGAGTTTACCCATTGTAAGAAATTACTTTATGAAGTTATGAAATCAAAGCGAATGGTTTTTATGGGCGTATCTTGGTAGAAAACCTTTGAGCTTCAACTTTGGGTAATTAAAAGATAACTTAAATTAACAACGGAGTAAACTAAACTTAAAGTAACTATTTACAGATAAGACTAAACTATATATTTACTAGGAAATCTTTTTCAAAGTTTCAAGGTAAGAGAATCATACCAGCTTTTAATCTTGCCAAAAACGAGTTTATGTTTTAAAATCATTAAATTAAATAAATAAGTATTCTACTATGATTATCGGTATTGTTGGTCCCGTAAGCTCAACTTATCAGATGTAATCATGATTTAGGAGATATGATTAATGTATGAATTATACTTACTAGCCGGTGTTTAACCACTTTACGACACATTCCCGTATCAAGATATGCACGAGATAAAATCTTACCGGTGAGTATACTTCTTATCATCTGTTTTGACGTATATGATGTGAGATACTCACTTATTTTGATTGAAAACAAGCCCTATGTGATTAGATCACTAATCATAATGAGGAAATTGATTTTCAGATGCATGTAGGGCACAGTAGTAAGTCCGTGAACAGGTTAGTACCATCGTACCGACAAAGAGACGAACTTAGCTCCCGCATAAAGCTATGATATTTTATCACTTATTTTTGGGTGAATGTGATATTTTTTTCACTTATTGATGGTTGTATGCAGTATTTACACGTATGTATGGTATCATGGAAGTTCTAGACTTGCGTCACCGTTATTTTTCGGTAAAAGATTCAACCATGATACCCAGATGATAAGCAAGCATAAAGACTGCATATCTCAGATCCTCAGCATACTATCAAACGAAATTTCGGTACCAAGACCATATGCCAATGAATGTTTCCTACCTGGTTTCAGTCCCTTATGTTTATGTCAACATGCACATTTATAATCTGATTGTGAGCCTACCGATACATCATTACTAAAGCTACTTATCAATTTTTGTTGTATGCTTTTGACCGTTTTTGACAGATTACCGGTGTATCATTATCTTCTCTTATCTTTCCAAGAAACTCATTTTTGATTTTTGAATTTTCTATTATTTTTGTATTTTTCTAAAGTTTTCTCCCAGAAAGTAAATAAATAAAAGACATATTTTTGTATTTTTGCATTTTTCTCATGTTTTTTTATTTTCTTAAAAACTTCTCCCCCTAAAATATAAACTAAGAGAAAATGAATTTTTTTTGTTGTTTTAGATATTGAAGAAAAATATTTATGAAAATGATTAGCCAAGGATGATTTACTCGGGTTTCACCTTGATGCCATTGACCAAAAGAAGATAATCGAAACATGATTTATCAAAGGGTTTTGTAAACAGGTCGGCACGTTGGTGATCGGTGTGGATTTTAACAACATTGATAAGTTCTTTTCATAACAATCTTGTATGAAATGATACTTAATCTCAATGTATTTGGTTTTGAGTGCTGTACAGGATTACGAGTGATCTGTAAAGCAGCTTCATTATAAACATAAATAGGAGTAGTTAGAAATTCAAAACCGTACTCGCGCATTTGTTGTTGGATCCATAGAACCTAAGAGCAAGAACTAGAAGCCGAAATATACTCAGCCTCACAGGTTGACGTAGCTACACAGTCTGCTTTTTGCACTGCCACGTGACCAGGCGATTTCCCAAGAACTGACATCATGCTGATGTTGATTTTGCATCGATCTTGCAGCCACCATGATCAGTATCACTGAATGCTGTCAAATCAAAGTTTTCATCCTTAGGGAACCAGAGACCAGTGTCTGGGCGACCCTTCAAATAACGAAAGATTCTTTTTACAGCTTTCAAATGAGCAACTTTGGGACATGACTGGTAACGAGCTAGAAGACAAGTTGGGTACATTATATCGGGTCTAGAGGCATAAGATAGATAAGAGATCCAATCATAGCACGATAAAGAGACAGTTCCACATGTTCACCCATCCCATCAAGAGTAATCCCATGATTCTGAGCTAATGGAGTTCCCAGAGGCTTTGAGTCTTCCATTTGAAATCGTTGAGAATATCCCCGACGTACTTGGTTTGATGAATGAAAATTCCTTCCTTAGATTGATGAACCTGCAAACCTAAAATGAAAGTCATTTCTCCCATTGCGCTCATCTCGAACTTCTCTTGCATAACTTGCTCGAATTCTTTGCACATTCTTTCGTTTGTAGACCCAAAAATAATATCATCAACATATGCTTGTACCAGCAGCAAATGCTCATTCTTTTCCTTGATGAAGAGAGTACAGTCGATCGATCCACGTCAAAAATCATTTTTCAGAGGATAGGAAGACAACCTTTCATACCAAGCCCGTGGAGTTGATGAAGACCATATGACGCCTTGTTGAGAAGGACAAAACTTGTCAAGATGGTTTGGATCTTCAAAACCAGGCAGTTGTTCAACATATGCCTCTTCTTCAACCACACCATGAAGAAATGCACTCTTCACATCCATTTGATAAACGGTAAACTTCTTGTAGGACGCATAAGCCAAGAAAATCCTTATAGCCTCAAGACATGCTACCGGTGCATAAACTTCATTGTAATCAATGCCTTCTACCTGATTAAAGCCCTGGACAACCAATCTTGCTTTGTTTCTCACAACAACGCCTCGGTCATCCTTCTTGCATTTGTACACCCATCTTGTACCAATCTTCTTGTAGTTGTCGGGCCTGTCAACCAATTTCCACACGCCCAACTTTTGAAACTGCTGAAGTTCTTCTTGCATTGCTTCAACCCATGAGTCTTCTTTCATTACTTCTTTTCAAGATTTCGGTTCTACTTGGCATACATAGCAGGAAAAAGAACCAAACATTCTCTTCCCCAGATTCCCTAATTTCCAAATACAAACCAACATTCTAATTGTTTCAAAGCTGATTACGAGTCTGCACACCACTCTAGAGATCTCCTACAATGTCCTGCTGAGGATGTGTATTATGGATTCGAGTTTCAGGAACATCAAGAACTCGAGAACTTATAGTCAAATTGTTGATATTCAGATCAACAGTCAAGTCGAGTGCTGGATTTGACGAGGATGTAGATGCATGACCTTTCGTAGTCCCTTGATGTTGAACATTTGACGTGACATCATAAATGCCAGGAGCCGGATTAGAAGTAGCTTCATTTGCATCATGGAACTCATCATCTTCTGATGAAACATTGTAATCAGCAGCATCCTTGAATTCCTCATTTTGAACAAGATTGTTAACTGAAGTCGACACTTGAGGAATGATGAGTCAACTACAATATTACTTTCTAGTAACATTTGAGCAGCTGCAGATGCATCATCAAAAGTTGGCAGATTAAAGGAGTCAAACAGTCCATCGTAGTCAAACATCTAAGGAGCACCCGGAGCCCTTACTGATTCAATGTATCTTTGAACCTTAACTTCACCCCATTCTTCAATCTTCTTTGTTGACAAATTACACACTCTGAAATTAGGAGTAGCATATCCAAGAAAGAAACCTTCGATAGCCTTTCGTCCAAATTTACCATGTGGGTCAATCATAGTGCATGGAGCTCCAAAAGGCTCTAAGAAAGAAACATCCGGTTTCCTCTTATGTAACAACTCAGAACATGTTTTCCCATGCCTCTTCATCGTAAGAACTCTATTTATCATATAACATGCAGTAGCCATAGCTTCTCCCCAAAATTGAACAGGAAGTTCTGATTCTACTAACATAGTTCTTGCTTTTTCAATCAGAGTTCTATTTTTCCTCTCAGCGACACCATTTTATTGTGGAGTGTAATGAGAACTGTATTCATGTAAAATGCCTTTAGAAGAATAGAACACATCCATAACATGATTCTTGAATTTGGTGCCATTGTCGCTTCTGATTCTTGAGGATTTCAGGAATTTCCTCTTATGTAGTCATCAGTAACTACCAAACAATATGAATCACCAAAAGTAGTCTTGTGTTTCATAGGTCCAAAGAGGTCCGTATGAAGACGTTCCAGAGGCATATTCACAGTATTAATCTTCTTCACAAGATGAGACTTTTCGAGCTTGCTTTTCCTTTTGGCATGATACACAGACGTCTTGAAGATGAAAATTCTTGACCGGTACACCATTCACAAGATTATTCTTCACCAAATAGTTCATTTTTCTCAAGTGAATGTGTCCCATTTGTCTGTGCCAAGAGATTGATGATTCCTTTTCGGTGGCTTTTGAGACAAAAACATGTATCTTGTGTAGACGTGGTAATAGCTTGGCTCATGTCAAGAATATACAAGTCATTAATTCTTGGAGCCGATAGAAGAATCCATTCTTTGGGAATCTTGAAACCATGTTTCAGCACATAACAACCGGTATCATCAAAATGAACGGTGAACTTCTTGTCGCAGATTTGAGAAACACTCAGAAGATTGTGATCAATTTAACGAACATAATTGATCTTATCAAAACTAACAACAAGATTGGAGACCATTCCCTCTCCATTGATGTATCCGCCCTTATCACCAGTTAAAGCAACATAACCACCCCTAATGCTTTTCACATCATAAAGGAGCCGTAAGTCGCCTGTCATGTGCCTTGATGCTCCACTATCAACAATCCAATGACTATTCACAGTTCCTCCTGGAACACCCTTCACATCAACATTTCCCGATCAGTTTGAGATGGGGACCCAAGCCTTAGTGGTCTTGGGTCGACCCTTATCATCAAGAAATGTGATTTTCTATTTC
Organism: Scalesia atractyloides; assembly: GCA_947069175.1. NCBI lineage: Eukaryota > Viridiplantae > Streptophyta > Magnoliopsida > Asterales > Asteraceae > Scalesia > Scalesia atractyloides. The sequence goes on from CAMTDV010000013.1 coordinate 32,068,505, forward strand.
CTAATGATTTGGAAACTTTGTGCCTCCCCATGAAACCTTACTGGTTTTTGGTTTCCAAGATCGTTGATTATTACCAGATTGACTATTATTTACAATTTTAGATTCTTCTGGTTTTATTAATCTTGATGAACTTGGTTTTCTTTCAAAAACATCCGGTTTTAATGCTTTCTCAATTATTTTAACTTGTTTATGTCTCTTTTTTTCTTCTTGTTCCTTAACAATACGTTTGTCTTATTTAGGTGACACTGATCGATGTTGACAAGTTGTTTCTGAAGGGGCCTTTTCCACAAACCTCGGTTTTGCGGGGTTGTACAATTCTTGATTATGTGGCCAAATTATCCACATTTGAAACATGTTCTCCTTTCAAAAAATTTAGGAGATCGTGTTTCATGATTTTATGTTGAACTTGTAGGTCTAGAGGTACTTGTTTCTTCATCACACCCATTTGTATGTTGAGTGTAATTGTTTTGACTGTTGCGTTTCAAAATCTTGACTTGATTTACAAAATGAATATTAAAGATGCTTTCAAAAGTCTCGATTTTATCAGTATCATTTGAACTCACAAATTTAACTTTTTTCAATTTTTTCTTATAACGAGCGCCTTTAGCTTCAACCTTTGGTTGTGCTACCTTAAGTTTTTCAACTCACTTTTCTTGTTGTTTTTCTTTTGAAACTAATAAAGGTTGTGACTTGATTGGATTCTTCTCTTCCAAAAATTTAGTTGTAGAATTTTCAAAAACTTGGTCAATTGAAGTTGGATTTACATTTTTGATTGGAAAGTCTTTGTTTGAGTAAATTTTCTTATACCCAATCAAGGTATACAACACATTATCATTTACAACTGTAGACACACTTGTCTTGACATATTCATAGGATCATTCTTTGATTTTCAACAGTTTTCACAATAGGAGTATCATAAATTTCTACTCCCTTTTCTTCATCAAGAGATTGATCTTGATCATTTTTGTTTGACTCATTATCTGATGTATCATCTTCCTCTATAATAGATGGATTATGATCAACAACAGACGATGAGTTCTCTGTTTTTCTTGGTTCTTCTGAGGAACTATCCAACTTGAACCCTAATCCTGCTACAAACTCTTCAGGATTGAGAGGTACAGATGGTTCAAAGCATGGCATTTCCTCTTCATCAGGCAATTTGGTATAATTGTGTTTCAACAGAGGTGGACACGCTTTATACCCAATGCACTTGACATCTCCTTTTAAGTTTTTGAGCGTCATGATATGATCAAGGACATATCAGAAGCTAGAGTAACTCTCCAATTTTAGCTTGATCGCATCATGTTCACATTTGGCAATGGCTAACTCCTTCTTTGTTTCTTCAAGGATATTAATGTAATTATAAATTCCTGTTTGCTTGTTCAAAAATGTCTTTGTTAATTCAGAACGCTTTTCTTAAGAGCTTCTATTACAGACTTGAATTCTTTTTCGTTTCGAGTTAAAGCCAAATTTGCCTCTTTGCATTTTGACATTTCAACAACTAGTTTTTTATTGTGACTATTTATTGTTTCAAATTTTATTTTTAATTCAGCATAGTCACTACAAATTTTAGGAGAGTCGGAGTTTACCTGACTTGTCGAACCAGCAACATTAGCCATGAAGGCAGTATGATGGGTGAAGGATGCATTATTTGTAAAGATTTTCTCCATTTCCTTCGATGCAATTTCAGATTTCTTCATCAAACCATCTTTTTGACTTTTCATCTTTTCTGCTTCTTTCAGCAACTCTTTGACCTCAGTATCAATCCTTTCCCTAACTTCTGAATCAGATCCATAACCACCTATACTTGAGCATTCTTCATCAGAACTACCATTATACCCCGAACTATCATCATCATTAGAACTGTCAATACTGTGAACATGTTTGATTCGATTGATAATCTTGGCGTAACATACAGTTCCTCCTTGTTCTCGTTCCCAACTGTACAGACCAATCGCATCCTTCATCTGCTTGAACTACTAAAGCTTTGCTATTGGAAGGCCCAGACTGATTGGAGTTGTGTTGGTTGTTAAAAGCTACTATTCTTCGTTCATTGTTAACTTGAGTTGTGTTGGATGGTTGTGGTTGATTTCAGAAAGGGTTGTAATTTCCTTGTTTACTGGGTCGATTACATGCGTGCTTGAAGTGACCTTTTTCTCCACAATTGAAGCAAGTAACAACATCTTTGTCAAAACCATACTTTGTATCTTTCTTGCTTTCCAGATTTGTTCTTCCAGTTCTGCTCATGTAATCCTTAGCACTTCTTACCACACTTGCAAATGCCCATTTAATATCCATCAACTCCATCTCATCTCTGTCTATTTGTTGATAGTCTTCATTAGTCAAACTGATGTTTCCAATTTGACCAGCGACTAGTCCATAGTAAGCACTAACCATAGTGTTCAGAAGTTCCATGTGTTCCCGTGCAACTTCTATACTGACCTTGGAAAGATGTGATGTATCTAGTCTGACGGTATTAGGGTTGAAAGTTGTTTCCAAAGAAAGCTTGTTGAGAAGCTTGCTGTGGAACTTGAGGTGTAAGATCTCGTGGTTGTGGTAGAAAGGCTTTTGGATCAAATACTTGACCATAGGTTTGAGTACTTGAGCTTGCAGACTGATTTGGTTGAAATGGTTGTGGTAGAAAGGGATTAACGTTTGACACAAACGCGGTTTGAAGTTTTGGTTGCTGAGTAGTACTAACACCTGTGTTGATACCTCCGAAGTACATTTCAGGGTTTTGTGGAACAGAAACCTTTGTGCTTTTCGGATTTCCTCTTCATTCTTGTTCTCCAAGTTCTACACAAATTCATAAATACTGATCGCATCCAAAACACCCATATGTTTTAATAAGTCAATGAATTGACCCCATTTTGGAGGTAAGGCGTCAGCAAAACGCATCACGATTTCTTGTGGAGATGCTAACACTTTGTATAAATACATTTCACTAAGAAGATGGTAGAAACGTGTTGTCATATTGTTCACTGTTTCATTCTCCATGAACATGAAGCCTTCAAACTCTTTCTTTAGCAAATAATGACAGATCTTTCTTGTTGCAGCATTTCCTTCTCCTTTTGCTTCCAACGTATCCCACAAAATTTTGGTGGTGGTACAGTACACAAACTGGTGATAAATATCCTTATGAAGTACTTGTGTAAGGATAGCAAACGCCTTCTTCTCTAAATCATAGGCCTTTTTATCGCTTTCATCTAGGTTAGCTAAGGAGGTTGGATTTGATCCTGCTTCTTCGAGAGATTCCTTATCCGATGTAGTAAAACATGTCCATAATTCTGTATCTTGACCGTGAATGTATGTATGAAAACGACTTTTCCACTAATGATAATCATTCATATGGTTCAGTTTTGGTGGACGGTTATTACTTCCGGTTTCACTCTCGCTCATAAGAAGAGTCTGAATGCTCTGGCTTTGATTTGCTACACACTGTCACACCCCAATTTTCATTGTTGCGGAAGCGTGTGTGAGGTGTGGCCAGAGCGGTAATCGTTTCATTCAACCAAGTAAACGACAATTTAAAACATAATAAGATGTTCATCCATACATTTTATTTGAACCAAATTTACAATCAACTACTTGTTTCAAAAACTTAGTACATTTTCAACGACATTGTTCAAACTTTAAAACACAAGTTTTACAAACATGATAACCAAAAACTGGATGACATCAAACTTGCTTGACTTCAAAACACACGAACATATGTTTCCAAAGTTGTCCACTAGTTACCTATAATACATGTTAGTTTCGAAAAACGTCAACAAAAGCGGGTGAATTCATGTATTAATTTGTATCAAATAATTTTTGAAATTATTTGAAGTATTGATCTGGTATGTAATCAAATGAAACTTGTAAGATCATTAGTGTTTTGCAAGGACACTAATCTGTATGCCGAATAAGGTGGCAACCAAACCTTGACGATTTATTGTGTCTGGGAAAACTCATTTTAGACACAAAAGCACTCTATTACGTCAGTTATTATTGCCGTATTAGAGTGGGGCTCGCCCGAACGCAATAGATCTATCCCCTTTTTCCTCGGTACTTGTTATTCATTAATGGCCCCAATGCTTAGCCTCATTCACATGTGATCTAAATATTTTCAGTTTTCCCAGCTATATTAATTGTAACATGTATACATCCCCGTGCGTCTAAAACCATAAAATCGTTAAAATAAAAGGGGAAAACATGAACTCACAGATTCGCGTTCCGTACAAATCTCTATGTATTGTTTGATTCTCTGTTCAGTTTTCTCAACCTACAAGTGTTCTAACTCCATTAGACACTTAGGTTTATGATCGTTTTCATACAAGTGTTCGTCTTGAATTCATAATTATACTTGTATTTGTTTTTTTCTTTGTTGGCATATATATATATTATATATATATATATCCCATATATATTTCATATCCTTTATATTTGAATGGGCCTAGCCCAAGGGTTATGTGTAGAATTCAATTCTTATATTTTTGTATGTGTGGGCCTAGCCCAATTGGTTTCATATGTGTGGGCCTAGTCCAACTTGATTTAAATGTATGGGCCTAGCCCAAATAAGTTTATACATGTGGGCCTAAGCCAACTTGTTTTAGATGTGTGGGCCTAGCCCAAATAAATTTACTTAAAATGGTTCAAGCCCAAATGACTTTGTAAAAGTGGCTTTAGCCCAAGTCAATCATTAAGAGTAGGCCTAGCCCAAAATAGTTTATAGAAGTGGGCTTAGCCCAATTTAGTTTATAAAAGTGGGCTTTAGCCCCATTTCAGTTTATAAAAGTGGGCTTTTAGCCCAATAGTTTATAAAATTGGGCTAGCCCATATGGTTTATTTAATTGTACTTAATCCATGTTTAAATATTACTAGTAATAAGTTATAAAAATTATTTTCTAAAACTACTAGTATCTTATATAAGTTTATTTTTATAAATTCTTGTATGCATATATATATATATATATATAGTGTGTGATGGTTTGTTTGTTTTGATCGTTTCGGTTGTGTTGCCCACTTCGTTAGCGTTATTCGTTTCGTCCATGTCGTTTGTTTCGTCCGTGTCATTTTATTTGTTTGATATGTCCAAATTGTCCGTTTTTTTCCGGATTGTCTTATTGTCCGATTTGTTAGTTTATGTCCATGTTTGGACACAAATATTTATACTTGATCTAAATACATAATGTTTATACACAAAATAGACATACATACTTGATCATACCTAAATATATATATTTTATCAAAAAATATATATTTATTCATTATAAGTTTAAGAAAACTCTTAAATTTTATCTTAAACTTTTTCATCCAAATTTTTGTTTAATCATGATTAAAACTCTTAGTCATTCAAAATCTTTAGTTTAACCATACTTTAATCATATTAAACTTTATAAAAATTTTGCCATAGTTTTCCTTAAATATGGACTTTCCCATGTTTAAATAAACATGTTTTAAACCATTTTCAACTCAAATAATGATCAAGTATAGTGACTAATCTTCTAGATCATAAATCTCTAACAAATGTTATGAACTTGTTGAGGTTCTAAACTTTCTAGAAATGGAAACTTTATTATCACATTTTAACAAAACTTTTAGATTATTTATTTATATAAAAACCCATACTTTATGTTAGTATACAAAATCTTTTTAAGTTTGTAGACATGTTTACATCATTTCCAAAAATAAGTGCATGTTCATGATCTTTCCAAAAATGGAAACTTTATTACTACTTTTCAACAAAATTTCTAGATCATGAGTTTTAAATAACAATCTATATATTTTATAATGCATATGACCATTTTAAGTGCATAAATCATTTTCATAACATTTTTTGTTAGTAAATATTTGCTAGAACTAAACATGCATGTGTTTAGATCTTCATTTTCAACCATAAAATGCAAGATTACTTCTACTACAGAAATGACAACTTCAAGATCATCAAATAAGTTAAATAAGCATATTAATATGTCTATTCTTTTCATTGGTTTTAGATTATTTTTATGTGAAATTTCAAGATGATCTTGTACTAATCATAATATAAGAATGTAATAATAAAATATGAAGCTTACTACTAGTTAGATGAACAAGATGAAAGTGATGATAATATGAAGAAAAGATGATGATCCAAGAGCTCCAAGTGGGTCTTCAAGTCTTGCAAAATCTTTGAATCATTCATGCACCTCCATATTTGCTTGAAATCTTGAGTTTGAATTTTGAAAATATGAAGATGATGGGTGCTTGATGTTGGCAGATTTTAGAGAGAGAAAGGAAAGAAGTGAATGATTTTTGGGTGATGTTGGAAATGAGGAAGGGTGGAGTGTGGTTTTGATTAATGTTCTTACACTTAACCAACACTAATCATGTTTTCCTTGTTCCAACACATCAAAGAAAGGTGAGTGGGCATGGGGACCCACCTATAGCCGTGTAAAAGGGAGGGGGGGTTTGGTTTTATTTTTTTTATAAAAATCTTGTTATATTTTATAAACTTTAAAATCTTGAATGTTTGTATATATTAGTTTTTATAAAGTTTAATGATCCAACACACTAAAGAGATGTTATAACATGTGAAACTAACTCACTAGGCTAATTTTTTCGTTGTTCGGTTGATAGATTCGGTTCAGGTCTCGTACAAGGTTGTCTCGTACCAGGTTAAATACTGATATTTTGTGTTCTTATGTAATTTTTATCTACACAATTGTCTTTCTACAAATTTTATTGTCCAATTTATTAGTCCAACTCTCCGGACTAATAAATTTGTTATTTCGGCCTCAGTTCCTGTACCGGCTTTGTTGTGGGGTATTTACTGAACTTTCCATGTAGCTTAAAAACCTAAAGTTTAAATAAGGGTTTTGTTTTGTTTTTAATACCCTACATATTATTTATGATAAATAATATTTATTTTTGGGTTTTGGACATTTGTTGTTTTCGTTATGCGGAGTGCTATACATTTAGCAAAATTGCTATATTTTTCTACGAACTGGACAATTTTGATGTTTTAATAAAAATTTCTTCGAAAAGTAATATTTGCACATTATTTAAAACTAATGTTCCCAAATAATAATTATCATGGACATACTTATTTCTTGTTTTTGCCGTGCCAGACTGTACCGCGACTAGTCCTGACATGTACAGTGTGTTCGCGTTTCCGCCATCAGTCTAGGATATAATTTTATATGTTTCTAATGGTGGTGGGTTTATTATCATACCATGCTATGATTTTGAAATTCCTAGATGTTTAAGACTTAAAATCAAAAATTAAGTCATGTTATACGATAAGTAGACAATGTACTAGTTGTTCAAATTGTACAGAATTACCAAAATTTTGCCAATTGTCACATTCTCCCCTTGTTCAAGAAAATTTCGTCCCGAAATTTAAGTCGTGTCATCCTTTGTGTAGGATTTCACAAACAAGTGGGGATACTTTCTTTTGATTTCCTCTTCCTGTTCCCAAGTGAGCTCAGGTCCGCGCTTTGAGTTCCAATGGACTTTGACTAGTTTTATACGACTCCTCCTTGTTTTCTGAACTTCCGAATCTAAAATTTCGACAGGTTCTTCGATGAAATGGAGTTTGTCGTCTATATGAATTTCGTCCGTGGGGACAATAAGTGACTCATCTGAAAGACACTTTTTTAAGATTTGACACATGAAAAGTGTCGTGAACGTTATTAGGTGTTTCAGGCAATTTCAACTTATATGCGACTATTCCAATCTTCTACAAGATTTCGTATGGCGCTATATACCTTGGGCTAAGTTTTCCTTTCTTCCCGAATCTAACTACGCCTCTCCAAGGCGAAACCTTTAATAGCACTTTGTCTCCAATCTCAAAGGACAATGGTTTGCGGCGTTAATCCACATAACTTTTCTTTCTATCCTGAGCGGCGTTAATCCACATAACTTTTCTATCTATCCTGACCTATCATTTGTTTGTCACATATTTCCGCCCAATATAACGGAGATCGACATTTAGTCTGTATAACGCTTCAAATGGAGCAGCTTGGATACTCGTGTGATAACTATTGTTATATGAGAACTCCACTAAAGGCAAGTGAGTATCCCAATTTCCGCCTAAGTCAATTACACAAGCACGAAGCATATCTTCTAAGGTTTGAATGGTTCGTTCACTTTGGCCATCTGTTTGGGGATGAAAGGTCGTACTTAGATCCAAGCGAGATCCAAATGCCTTTTGAAATGATTGCCAAATTCTTGATATGGAATGACCATCTCGATCAGAGATTATGGAAACAGGCACTCCATGTCTTGCCACAATCTATTTAAGATAAAGTTCAGCTAACTTTTTGGTTTTATCTTTATCACGTACCGGCAAGAAGTGAGCTGATTTGGTTAGTCGATCAACAATTACCCAAATCATGTCGTGACCGCTAGAGGTCCTGGGTAATTTTGTTATGAAATCCATAGAAATTTGTTCCCATTTCCAAGTGGGAATTTCAGGTTGTTGTAACAATCCTGAAGGTTTTTGGTATTCGGCCTTAATTTTTGCACATGTTACATTTTCCAACATAAGTTGCAATATCTCTCTTGAGATTAGGCCACCAATAGAATTCTTTAAGATCGTGATACATTTTATCCGCTCCGGGATGTATCGAATATTTGGACTTATGGGCTTCATCTAGAATTAGGTTTCGTAGATTACCAAAAAGAGGAACCCAAATTTTGTTTGCAAAATACAAAGTTCCATTCTCATTTGGTTCTAATTGTTTTTCCATACCTCTAAGCATCTCTGCTTTAAAATTTCCGCTCTTCAGGGCTTCCTGTTGAGCGTCATGAATTCGAGAGGTAAGGTTATTGTGAATGGTGAGTCTTAATGATCATACACGAAGAGGCTTCACTCGTTCCTTTCGACTTAGAGTATCTACGTAATGTTCGCCTTACCCGGATGGCATTTAATTTCACAATCGTAGTCATTCAACAATTCAAGCCAACGTCTTTGGCGCATATTTAACTCTTTCTGGTTAAATATATGTTGAAGACTTTTGTGATCAGTAAAAATCGTGCACTTGGTGCCACAAAGATAATGACGCCAAATTTTTAACGCAAATACCACTGCACCTAGCTCTGGGTCATGTGTGGTATACTTCTTTTTGTGAACTTTTAATTGGCATGATGCGTACGCAATAACTTTCTCTCGTTGCATTAATACGCATCCTAAACCTTGATGTGAAGAGTCACAATAAACTACAAATTCGTCTACGACGTCCGAAAGTGATAAAATCGGTGCATCACAAAGTTTATCCTTTAGCAGTTGGAAAGCTGCTTCTTGTTACTCTCCCCAATCAAACTTTTTATCTTCTGAGTTAGGGAGGTTAGTGGTTGAGCGATCTTTGAAAAATTCTCAATGAATCTTTGGTAGTAACCCGCCAATCCTAAAAATTGGCGTACTTCGGTGGGTGTCTTAGTTGCATTCCAATTCTTAATGGCTTCTATTTTGATGGATCGACATGTATGCCTTTCTCATTGTCTACATGTCCGAGAAATTGGACTTCACCAAGCCAAAATTTGCACTTAAAGAATTTTGCATACAATTTTTCCTTCTTTAACAACTCAAGAATTGTCCTAAGATGATGTTCATGATCTTTCTTATTTCGTGAATATATCAATATATCATCAACAAATACTATCACGAATTTGTCAAGGTAAGGTTTGCACACATGGTTCATTAAGTCCATGAACACCGCCGGTGCATTTGTTAGACCAAATGGCATAACAAGGAACTCGTAGTGACCGTAACGGGTTCGGAATGCTGTCTTTGGTATACTTTCTTCCTGCACTCTAAGCTGATGGTATCCTGACCTTAAGTCAATCTTCGAGTAAAAACTTGATCCTTGAAGTTGATCGAACAGATCATCGATCTTCGCTAACGGATACCGATTCATGATCGTGAGTTTGTTCAATTCTCGATAATCTATACACATTCTAAAGCTTCCATCCTTCTTTTTCACGAATAAAACTGTAGCTCCCCAGGGTGAGAAGCTTGGCCTAAAGAAACCTTTATCCAACAATTCTTGAAGTTGCATGGACAACTGTTGCATTTCTGAAGGAGCTAATCGGTAAGGGGATTTTGCAATAGGTGCGGCTCCTAGAATTAAGTCTATATGAAATTTGACTTGTCGTTGTGGTGGCACTCTCGGCAAGTCTTCTTGAAAACTTCAGGAAATTCCTTCACAACAGGGATCTCTCCAAGTTTCGGTTCCTTAGCTTTCTTATCAACTATGTGTGCTAAGAATGCTATGCATCCTTTCCGTAAGCACTTCTGAGCCTTCATACAAGTGATAACTCGTAGTTTTGTTTCATTTTTCTCGTCATGAACAAGAAGTATTTCGTCATTAGGAAGAGGAATACGAATGAATTTATCGCAACATACGACTTGAGCTCGGTTATTGGATAACCGATCCATACCAACTACGATATCGAAACTTCTTAATTGAACGGGTAATAAGTCAATGTTAAATTTTTGTTCACCAATCTCTAAAGAGCATCCTTTAACAATCTCTGCAGATTCAGTTATTTTTCCATTCGCTAGTTCGATAGTGAAAGGAATGTCTAATTTATTTGAATTTACTCTAAGTATATCTTTGAACTCTAAAGATATAAAACTAATCTGCGCCAATATCAAATAAAATAGATGCAAAGTGATTGTTAATAGGAAACATACCCGTGATCACATTAGGATCTTGGCGTGCTTCTCGGGCTCCTATCACAAAGGCTCGACCGGGACCTTTGTTTTCTTTTGGGCAATTTTTCGTAAAATGACCCAAATCTCCGCAACCATAGCAACCTTGGTTCTTTCCTTTCTCGTTTCCATTTCCACTGTTGCTTTCTCTCTTCTCTACGTTCCTGCCTCCCTTGTTATTTCCCCAACAATTCTTGGTGCGGTGTCCTAACTTTCCGCACTTATCACACTTTGTGGTTCGGCATCCACCATAGTGATGATATCCACATTTGTTGCACCTAGGTGCATTCCCTGCATAACCTTTTGGTCCAGTTTCTGTTGTAGCTACAAATGCTTTAGCTCCTCTGTTAGCGGGGGTTTCCTTTCTCTTGTTGCTCGGTCTTGATCCTTTTTTAAAATGAGGAAATTTCTCTTGTTGTCATGCCAAGATAACTCCACATGTGTCTCCTTTGGCTTCTCGACACCTTTTCTTGAAAGTTTATTCATTCTTACCGCCTCTTCGGTAAGACTCACGGCAGTTGTTATAGCTTCGGTGATAGTTGCGGATGCGATGATGTAACCATACTCTGGATCTCCGGGGCTAATCCCCAAATGTAACGTTCGATTCGTTTGAACTCGGGAGTTACCATATACGGAACAAACCGAGAGAGATCATGAAAACGTTGGGTTATAGCCGTAAATGTCAGATCCAATCATCATTAGATTCCAAAATTCCGTGTCCAGCTTCTGCAATTCAGCTCTTGAACAATATTTTTCTCTTATCATGTCCTTCAATCTTTCCCACGTAATAGCATATGCGGTTGCATCTCCTAGTGTCTACACTTGTAGATTCCACCATGAAAGAGCTTCATCAATGAACAAACCCGAAACATACATAACTCTCTGATTAGGAGAACAATTGCTCATACGGATCACAGAATCTGTCTTCTCAATCCATCGTACAAATGCCACAGCACCGTCAGTGCCGTCATAGTTGAGTGGTTTGCAATCCAAAAATTGCTTGTGCATGCATCCTTAAATGTTTGTTTTCAAAAATTGTCGAAAAATATATATTTTCGCAAATAAATACTAATGATAATCCTTTTGGAAAGGTTATGAATAACCAACCGTTAGCAAAATTTTGAACTCCTGGTGGGCTTGAAATCTAGCTTCGTTATCTTGATTAGTACGGTTAGTCTCATGTTGTGGATCGCCTGGTGATTCGCTAGTTCAACAGAGTATCTAGTTCAGCTTGTGATGCAAGTAGAGAGGTTGGTTGACGTCGGCGTATATTTCTTCTTTTTGGTGCCATAATCTTCATATATATAACATATAGAAGTGATTAGAAAAATATTTAAATAAATATTGTCATTCATGGACTCAAATTGAATAAATACGCCATCATAAAGTATACTAATGTATAAAAATCGAATAAATTGAATCAATACTTCACATAAGGTTTCCATACGATAGTCATCACATCATAGTTAATATCAATGCATAATAAAACAAACAGATAAAAACTTTCACACACACACACACATATATATAGTCAACTTGTGGCATAATTTTTGTGAAGAACAAAAATAATTCAGAGTTACATCGCTCTGGAATACAAGTCATAGAAAATACAAAATAAGCAAGTATTTTTCTTCACATCATTTCTTCAAAATCTTCAGGTTGACATATATATATATATCTTCAAAATCTTCATTCTTCAACCAAGCGGGTACAGTTACTACCCTCAAAACATGATCACATACCAAATCTAGACAGACGGTGGGGGTGGGGGTGAACATGCGCGTATCACACCACAAAAATACGCTATCTCCTCCTCGATAGCACTGATACGCCTCTCATAAGATGAAGAGACAACATGGGGTGGTGGAAGTGAGGATACTGATGGACGATGGTGGTAGTGGAGATGTCGGTAGTGGTGGTGGTGGTTGAGGTGATGATGTATATAGTGGTGGCTGGGATGATGATGATGGAGCACTCTAAGATTCTCGAATAGCAGAAAGTTGAGCACTAAGCTCATGTAACCGTCGAAACAAGATACCGAGCTGTATCTCGGTGGATGTGACCCTATACTCGATGGTGGTAGGTGGCAAATGGTTCGGGTGGTACGGATCGGATGGGCTCATGCCCGGAGGTGGCTGAACATGTGAAACAAGATACTAAGGTGAGGAGTATGTAATAGTACTATGCACATGTGGTGGGGAAGACAGATCTCCAGCAGTAGGGGTCGGAATAAAAAGAGGATACTTAGACATAGAATGACTATGTGGAACAGGTGATGGCCCTGTAGCAAACGGGTCCTGATAAGAACTGAGAGTCGATGTGACAATAGTAGAAAAAGATCCAGCAAAAGGATAAGGGGGTACATGATCAGCAGGCTGAGAAATACCACCAAGGGTAAAAGGAGACGGTCCATCAAAAGGGTGATGTATTGGGTGATCAGGGTGGTGTGTGATATCTCCCATAGAATACAGTAGTGGTGCAGACTCAGATAAATGATTAGTGGGGAATGTGTCCGGTAAAATGGGATCACCATGTATAGGTGGAGTATCTGAAGATGGTGGTTAAATGGTATCGGGTGAAAGCATAGGTGATGGTGTCTCAGATGTGGATGGTGCAGAAGATGAGATGTCGACAACCTAGATCTTAGGCTGAGCTACCTCTAACATGGATATGTCAAAGTCCTCTCCTATGCTGAGTCGTCCTCGAGGTGGTCAACATGTACGACCAGGATGATATCGTCATCATCGTCGATAACGGGAGGAATGAGGTGGTTGTTCTCATCGATATCCTCGTCCAATGGACCTACCACATTAAGTGGTATGAGGTCATATGCAACAACATGTTCACCCTCAGGGTGACCATAGATAATCATCTCATGATAGTATGGTACAACTGGATCATCCTCTAAAGGGACATCTGCAGGAACAGGCTCAGGAGGGCAAAGGGCTGAAAGTCAATGTTCATCCATTCATTGTCCGAGAGGTCGTCATCGGAGATGATGATGATGGGTGGAACGGGGTCATCTAGTGGTATATAATCAGCATCTGAGGTAAATCTTGTGGAATCAGTGTCGGAACTGGTACTGGAAGACATGGTCCTGGCAAAATAATCCGTACAACTCATGGGTAAACAATTATTACTTAAAATAAATTTGGGGAATTGTATTTTGGTTTTGTTGTAAGTTGCCTCATGTATTGTTTGGATCAATCTTATTGTTATCGTGTCTAATCCTCATACACTAACTTGTATATTGTCCTTGCATTATAGTTACGAACTTTAGTTTGGTACCAGTGGACACTTTGTGACAATGCAATGAAAAACACTTGTTGCGATTTCATAAACGACTTATTCGACTTTTTATAAAATGACCATTTTGAAATTGTAGACTTGACTCAAAAGAATCTTAGTTCACTACAATTGTAGCTCTGATACCAGGTCTGTCACACCCCGATTTTCGTTGTTGTGGAAGCGTGTGCGAGGTGTGGCCCGAGCGGCAATTGTTGCATTCAACCAAGTAAACGACAATTTAAAAAATAATAAGATGTTCATCCATACATTTTATTTGAACCAAATTTACAATCAACTACTTTTTTCAAAAACTTAGTACATTTTCAACGACATTGTTCAAACTTTAAAACACAAGTTTTACAAACATGATAACCAAAAACTGGATGACATCAAACTGCTTGACTTCAAAACACACGAACATATGTTTCCAAAGTTGTCCACTAGTTACCTGTAATACATGTTAGTTTCGAAAAACGTCAACAAAAGCTATTGAATTCATGTATCAAATGAAACTTGTAAGATCATTAGTGTTTTGCAAGGACACTAATCTGTATGCCGAATAAGGTGGCAACCAAACTTTGACGATTTATTGTGTCTGGGACACTCGTTTTAGACACAAAAGCACTCTATTACGATCTGTTATTATTGCCGTATTAGAGTGGGGCTCGCCCAAACCCAATAGATTTGTCCCCTTATTCTTCGGTACTTGTTATTCATTAATGACCCCAATGCTTGAGCCTCATTCACATGTGATCTAAATATTTTCATTTTTCCCAGTTATATTAATTGTAACATGTATACATCCCCGTCCGTTTAAAACCATAAAAACGTTAAAATAAAAGGGGAAAACATGAACTCACAGATTCGCGTTCCATGCAAATAAAAGTGTTCTAACTCCATTAGACACTTAGGTTTATGATCGTTTTCGTACAAGTGTTCATCTTGAATTCATAATTATACTTGTATTTGTTTGTTTTCTTTGTTAGCATATATATATTCCATATATATATTTCATATCCTTTGTATATGAATGGGCCTAGCCCAAGGGTTATGTGTAAGAATTCAATTCTTCTTTTTTTGTATGTGTGGACCTAGCCCAATTGGTTTCATATGTGTGGGCCTAGCCCAACTTGATTTAAATGTATGGGGCTAGCCCAAATAGTTTTATACATTTGGGCCTAAGCAAACTTGTTTTAGATGTGTGGGCCTAGCCCAAATAAATTTACTTAAAATGGTTCAAGCCCAAATGACTTTGTAAAAGTGGGCTTTAGTCCAAGTCAATCATATAAGAGTGGGCCTAGCCCAAAATAGTTTATAGAAGTGGGCTTAGCCCAATTTAGTTTATAAAAGTGGGATTTAGCCCCATTTCAGTTTATAAAAGTGGGCTTTTAGCCCATGTAGTTTTTAAAAGTGGGCTCGAGCCCAATTCAGTTTATAAAAGTGGCTAGCCCATATGGTTTATTTAATTGGACTTAATCCATGTTTAAATATTACTAGTAATAAGTTATAAAAATTATTTTCTAAACCTACTAGTATCTTATATAAGTTTATTTTTATAAATTCTTGTATGCATATATATATATATATATATATACATATTTATATATACATATATATATATAGTGTGTGACGGTTTGTTTGTTTTGATCGTTTCGTTTGTGTTGCCCACTTCGTTAGCGTTATTCGTTTCGTCCATGTCGTTTGTTTCGTCCGTGTCATTTTATTTGTTTGATATGTCAAATTGTCCGTTTTTGTCCGAATTGTCTTATTGTCCGATTTTTTAGTTTATGTCCATGTTTAGACACAAATATTTATACTTATCTAAATACATAATATTTATCCACAAAATAGACATACATACTTGATCATACCTAAATATAATTATTTTATCTAAAAATATATATTTATTCATTATAAATTTAAGGAAACTCTTAAATTTTATCTTAAACTTTTTCATCCAATTTTTTGTTTAATCGTGATTAAAACTCTTAGTCATTCAAAATCTTTAGTTTAACCATACTTTAATCATATTAAACTTTATAAAAATTTTGCCATAGTTTCCCTTAAACTATGGACTTTCCCATGTTTAAATAAACATGTTTTAAACCATTTTCAACTCAAATAATGATCCAGTATAATGACTAATCTTCTAGATCGTAAATCTCTAACAAGAAATGTTATGAACTTGTTGTGGTTCTAAACTTTCTAGAAATGAAAACTTTATTATCACATTTTAACAAAACTTTTAGATTATTTATTTTATATAAAAACCCATACTTTATGTTAGTATATGAAATCTTTTTAAGTGTGTAGACATGTTTATATCATTTCCAAAAATAAGTGCATGTCCATGATCTTTCCAAAAATGGAAACTTTATTACTACTTTTCAACAAAATTTCTATATCATGAGTTTTAAATAACAATCTATATTTTGTACAATGAATATGACAATTTAAATGCATAAATCATGTTCATAACATTTTTTGTTAGTAAATATTGCTAGATCTAAATATGCATGTGTTTAGATCTTCATTTTCAATCATAAAATGCAAGATTACTTCTACTACAAAAATGACAACCTCAAGATCATCAAATAAGTTAAATAATCATATTAATATGTGTATTCTTTTCATTGTTTTTAGATGATTTTTATGTGAAATTTCAAGATGATCTTGTACTATCATAATATAAGAATGTAATAAAAAAATATGAAGCTTACTACTAGGCAGATGAACAAGATGAAAGTGATGATAATATGAAGAAAAGATGATGATCCAAGAGCTCCAAGTGGGTCTTCAAGTCTTGCGAATTCTTTGAATCATTCATGCACCTCCATATTTGCTTGAAATCTTGAGTTTGAATTTTGAAAATGTGAAGATGATGGGTGCTTGATGTTGGCAGATTTTAGAGAGAGAAAGGAAAGAGATGAATGATTTTTGGATGATGTTAGAAATGAGGAAGGGTGGAGTGTGGTTTTGATTAATATTCTTACACTTAACCAACACTAATCATGCTTTCCTTGTTCCAACACATCAAAGAAAGGTGAGTGGGCATAGGGACCCACCTATAGCGGTGTAAAAGGGGGGGGGGGTTGGTTTTAATTTTTTATTTATAAAAATCTTGTTATATTTTATAAACTTTAAAATCTTGAATGTTTGTATATATTAGTTTTTATAAAGTTTAATGATCCAATACACTAAAGAGATGTTATAACATGTGAAACTAACTCACTAGGCTAATTGTTTCGTTGTTTGGTTGAGAGATTCGGTTCAGGTCTCGTATCGGGTTAAATACTGATATTTTGTGTTCTTATGTAATTTTTATCTACACAATTGTCTTTCTACAAATTTTATTGTCCAATTTATTAGTCCAACTCTCCGGACTAATAAATTTGTTATTTCGGCCTCAGTTCCTGTGCCGGCTTTGTTGTGGGGTATTTACTGAACTTTCCATGTAGCTTAAAAACCTAAAGTTTAAATAAGGTTTTTGTATTGTTTTTAATACCCTACATATTATTTATGATAAATAATATTTATTTTTGGGTTTCGGACATTTGTTGTTTTCGTTATGCGGAGTGCTGTATATTTAGCAAAATTGCTATATTTTTCTACGGACTGGACAATTTCGATGTTTTAATAAAAATTTCTTCGAAAAGTAATATTTGCACATTATTACAACTAATGTTCCCATATAATAATTATCACAGACATACTTAATTTCTCGTTTTTGCCGTGTCAGACTGTACCGCGACTAGGCCTGACATGTACAGTGTGTTCGCGTTTCCGCCATCAGTCTAGGATATAATTTTATATGTTTTAATTGTGGTGGGTTTTTTATCATACAATGCTATGATTTTGAAATTCCTAGACCTTTTAAGACTTAAAATCAAAAATTAAGTCATGTTATACGATAAATAGACAATGTACTAGTTGTTCAAGTTGTACAGAATTACCGAAATTTTGCCAATTATATTTTAGTTTATGAAAATTAAAAGAATTTAAAGATTAAATTTTTTAAAGATAATAATATCCTTTTAAAATTCACAACTTTGAAAAATCACAGATTTGAAAAACTAAAACATGAAAAACAGATCAAAGAAGTTTATTCTTCATACGAATCAGTGATTTGTACGAGTAACACTCCTTCGTACGAACTAGGTTATTCTTACGAACAGAACTCTTTCGTGCGAGCAACCTGTGCTTCGTGCGAACAATGTTCTTCGTGCGGATGAGTTATTCTTTCGTACGAATAGGCTTGTCCTTCGTGCGAATGGGTTATTCGCACGGATGTTTTTCGTAGATAGGAATATTTTTCAAGGGTTGGTTTGGTGAAAATTTCCTTTTCTAACACAGACTTGTTTTCGAAAGTGGTCTGTTGTCTATACAATTTTGGTTAAAAAGACAAACATTCTATATCAGCTTTTCAGTCAAAAAAGTCAAGTCAAGTCAGAATGTCCAGAGATTTGGTCAACCCTACAAGAATATTCCGTTGAGTTTTCTGGCAGATCTTTCACCTGAAGATATGTCCAACTTAAACTTTGATAGAAAATTTTAAGAAAAACCAGATCCTAACATGTCTCCATGTATTCTAACAAGGTTTTTATGAATTTTTTTGGGTGCAACAAGTTTTAACTAAGTTTTAAGCAAGTTATCTTTTAAAAACTTAAGTTTCCTGTTGAAAGTTTAAGAACACGTCCAGAAACCCTAAAACCAGCTCAGACACAACACTAAGCTTGGTTTTTCAACAAGGAAGAGAGCCAAAGCTCTGTACCATTTGTAGGTGTCACACCCCGGATTTCCAACCCAAATCCATACACCGGTGGGCCCGGGTGGGGAGTATTGGTTGGGCAACGGTGGCAATGATCCCGACCTTTGACCTGCACGTACCGACATTCGTGCTCCTCGTTTCCTCCTGGGCGGCTCAGGTGGAGGTTGGGGTTGGTCCACGGGTTCCATTGGACATCTTCCTACATAGGAGATGGTTGGGAATGATGGGAAGGAGTATTAGAAAATGTGAATTGGCTCCAATATTGGTCCACTCATTAGGACCTTGATATTGCGATCTGGCATAGGAGTTGATCGATTGAGTTTTCAATAGGATGCACGTTTGATCTTGATGGTGGCATCTCCGGGTAGGAGTCCTCATCCATTGGGTTGGGTTGATCCAACTGATTCTGATCAGCTGGAGGTGTATTCAAATATTGATTGGGATTAAACTCATCATGGTATGAATGATGAGTGATGGGAGTGATATGAATGATAAGAGTGGTAAGAACTTTGGGTATGTGTAGGCGAACGCTGCGCAAATGGCCATGAATCTCCCGAATCCTCATAAGGGTTTGGGTGATGGGGATGTGAAGGGATATGGCATGATGGTCCTCTCCTCATAGGTCCTTTTTCCTCGTCCTCGTACCCTTGGCGGCATTTTCCTGTCAAAATCAATTTAAAACATACTAATAACTTAATAATGAAATGAGTAATCCTAGGGCAAAGCCTAGACTCGGAAGTCTAAGGAATGTGCTTGTAAGTTTGAGATTAACACAAGTAGGCTAGTGTTTAATTATCTCAAACGTTAGCTCTGATACCAACCTGTCACACCTCGGATTTCCAACCCAAATCCATACATCGGTGGGCCCGGGTGGGGCATATTGTGACGTAAGTTGATAACATCATTGTTAATTAAACAAAGCACAGCGGAAGTCTTGGATTTAAATTACAATTATAAACCAAATGTTGAAAGTACAAAATAATATACAGATGGTTCGTAATATAAGATCCACAGACGGATCGTAAACTGTAGAATGAAAGAATGTAAAACAAACTTTAGGGCAAAGCTTAAGGATTTGCAAGATCCTCTTATTTCATTACCGAGTAGCTTCCGACCTATTTCGTATCGTACCTGCAAACTTAGCCTTTGGACGATACGTCAGCTTTCGCTGGTACATACACCCAACTGACTAATTTTGAAAACATTTAAAATGATTTTAAGTGCAAAAGGTAGAAAATCTTTTATTAACTTGGGAAAGTTGACTTTGCATCCTTGTTAACATATTCACATGTTTGTCCATACATACAGGGCCCAATACAGAGTCCGAGACATGATTAAATACACACCACTTAGAACTCACAGAGGAGTTATCTCCAACGTCTTGGGTAATTTGCATTTGAGCGTCTGTCAGGTGTATGCCTACACCCCGCGCTAAGGTCGTGGCCATTAACTATTGTAATGAGCCGAGGATATCCAGGACACGGTAATTTAACCGCTGATGTTTAAGTTATCATACAAAATAATTAAAATAGAATATGTGGATTTACTAGCCACAATCCGGCATTCGATTGATCCCTTTTCCGACCAAGCGGTAAAAATTTACCGTAACCCACGCCCGTATAGGGAAAATAAGTCGAGAGTATTTACCTGAGCTAGTCTTCTTTTAATTTTTAATAACTCAGCCGTACACAAAAGTACTAAGTGCAGATAGCATCTTCGGCAAGGATCTATGATGGATTATGGCATAAGCTAACTAATTAAATACAACAGTCTTTATTTAAGTCATAGACTTAGACCAAGTAGTGTACATGATCAAGACGTATAGCGCTTGATTAAACGATGATCGGATAGAATGTAATCTAAACCCGACAAGTACTTTGACTTGTATAATATGGGTAAACTAATAACATTCTGGAGTTTGAAACTTAAATGACAAGGTTAAACCCGTTTCGGTTAATTTCCGTATATAGTTACATATACTTAAGCGTATGCATTTTAGCGATAACGGGTAACCGGATAAGTCATGGACAAGTTCTATATGCTGTTATACTTCAAATAAGTTGTAATATCAGTAGGATATCAACTTATATGCCCGTTAAGGTTTTAAAATGAAATCATGCCTCATAAGGGCATTTTGGTAATTTTACATTGTATAAAAGGAACTCGAATAAAATTTAAGATTATTATTATAAGTATTATGGAAAAATTAATTAATTTATGATATAATATCAGTATGATATCAATTAGATGTGTAATTTATCTTTTATGACCAAACTATGCACCAAAAGGGCATTTTGGTCATTTTACACATTGATTATAAATTATTTTGGGATTCTGAGTTTGTATCTTGTACCTACTGTAAATATGTTTAAAATAAGTTTTAAAATCAGTAGGTAACAAGTCTTGTTCAATTAATATGGTTTAAAACCATATTATGCACCGAAACGGTGCTTATGTCGTAAAATGACGTTTTATGTGACGTTTAATGAAAAATGATGTTAAGGTTAGATTAAAATGTTTTAGATATGTTATTAATACAACATATCAGTAGGTAAAAGATTTACCTTAAAAAGATTTGATTAAAACTATTTTATGAGCCATAGGGGCTAAATTGTCATTTATCGACATAGTTTAAGGATCTACTTGTAAACTCAGTTTATAACTTGGTTTGACATCCCAAATAATCCTACTTATTATATTATATCAGTAGGAATCTTATTTTCAAGTTCATTATCATTAAAACCTTGATTTATGCAAAAATGACATTTTAGTCAAAATGACATAATTACGGAACTTGCGTATAAACTTAGATTCTGATTATGATCATGTAATATAACCTCAGAGGGTTATGCTACATTATATTATGATCATAATGAAAATTTAGATCAGTAGCTACCTAATCTAAATCGGGTCAGAATCGAAAGTCAAAGAAGAAGTCAAACCTCACGACTTTCGGTTGCGAACCGACCCTAGAACTAAAATTGAGGAACCGAACATGTTCTAATAATTATTACCAACTTGTTTAAGTGTCAAAACAAGTTTCATAACACATATAAGATGAATTTATAATTTTTCCGAAAAATGGCCTGTTTGACTTTTTAATTTCATAACTTTGACCCGTCAATTGGTCTAGCAAACGTGATCTTCAGGAGGTGCCCTTTACAGGGATTAACACCTACCTTATTATGATCACTTAGCCATGTTCATTATGAAAAATGGCTGGACCATAATGGTCTTAACCGAAAGTCAAGGCATTTTCCGAAAAACGCTTGACTTTTGGCTATAAAAGTCTATAAACGAAAATGCACAAGGAAGGAACACTTACCAGTGATTCCTAAGGTGCAAAAGAACTATGTTGGATGCTCCTTTCAGTTAGGAACTTCCAGAGGAGGGAGAAGAGTTATGAATAAGAAAGGTGCAAGTTCAAATAGTGAACTTGAGCACCTATTTATAGTTGGAGAACTCAAAGAAGGTGATGCCAAGTGTTTAGGTGTGTAAGAGGGAGATTACAATTGTCCCAAAACGTGGCATAGCTGATTGCGAGTCCGTAGTTTCGAAAAAAATGGTTTTAGGAAATATGTGTGGAGGCCAAGCAAACTTTCTGCAGATACAGGTCTCTCGCGCCCCGCGAGCGTGCCAAATGCAGTTTCAGAATTTGTCACATTTAGCCCCTCAACTTAATAAACATCTGTAAAACCTCCTAAAACACCCTTTTGGCATATTTAGCTCTCCGTAGCCAATATTTGGCATACCCGGGATTATGCCCGGACATTGTTGAGCTCTCGGTTCGTTAAAAGGTCACTCAGAGGTAAGAATTAACATGTTGACACTTTTAACTCCTCCATCGTCCAACTTATATATATATATATATATATATATATATATATATAGAATTGAATCCTCTCGTCCAACAAATGGGACATCTGAGAGTTTGGACTTCATAAACGATCACTCAAAGGCTCAGTATAAGCATGTTGACCCTGATGTCACTCAGAGGTTGGGCATGTTGACACAACGGTCACTCAGAGGCCAATGTTTTAGCATGTTGACACTAATTGTCACTCAGAGGCTATGTTTTAAGCATGTTGACACTAATGATCACTCAGAGGCTCGGTTTATGCATGTTGACACCAGAAGATCACTCAGAGACTTAGTTTGAGCATGTTGACGCTTTTAGTACCTGATAGTCTTTAATAGACTAAAAATAAAATTATAACACGTGTCACTATACTATTGGACACGATTTTACAGGGTGGTACAGTAGGTCCACTTGGAGGATCAAGATAAACCTGCTTCCATGTTTATACAACACACATACGAGTGCGGAATCCAAGTATGTATGCAAACCATAGCAAAGTAACAAACACAATATAACCAAAGATTCACTATCTTGATTAACAAATGAAAACTAGTACAAACACATACAAACAATGTACATAAAAACTCAAAGTATTCACTATGTGCTCTCACTCTTGTGCCCTCAATGTCTCTCTCTAGGGCTAATGCTTGAACTCTAAACTCTAGCAACTGAGAAGTGCATGTCTGCTTATATAGTGCCAACACCTAGCAACAGTACGAAGAATGTTGCTGGTCGTACGAAACACTATAATCCACGAAGAACATTCAGCAAGGGTGCTCGTATGAATGACTCATGGTTCGTACGAGTAAAGATCTGGCTCGTACGAACAAGCAAAGTGCTTGTTGGCTGAGATCCACTCGTACGACTATAAGGTCACTCGTACGAATGGCAAGTGGCTTATACGAGCAACATCTTGCTCGTACAAAGCACCTTTAACTCGTACGTGAAGTTTTCTTTAGAGAACGTGTCACATACATGACGTACACAAGACTCAATAGTATGCACACATGCAATTGTTTTACAACACAGACAAACTAAACGTCGCACTAAATCAAGATAAGAGGATATCTTGATTTGGCCGACACGACCAAACTTTAGAGACACAATAAATAAAGATCGTACAATTACAGACGTAACTAAGAACAAGCGACAGACACAAAAGTGTATCAACAAACACCCTAACTTCCAAGTACTAACTACTATAAATTAGAAATAAATTGTTAGCTATTGATAATGTAAGTGCCAAACTTGAGGGGCCAATAGTGACTAAGTGGAACGTTGAAATAATGAAAACAAAAATTAAACACAAACACACACATTAGATGTGTGTGCGTGTCTGTATCGACCTAACAACGGAAGAACAAGGAGAAACCCTTGTTATCATAAAATCTGCCAAATGAAAAGAGAATTGAAGCTTAAATTCATGCATGTGTTAAGAATTATGTTCACATAAGTGTTTCTAATATCAAGTAAGTTGAATTTCATGATTTAATGGTTTTTGATGAAGTGCGTTATGTGTAATCCGTAAAGATAGTATGAAATTGAACATGAGTGTTAGTTTATAACAATGTGTAGAAGTTGTAATGTGCTTGATTTTGACTATATTGATGATTTAGGATGAAACCCATTTGTAATTGAAGAATGATGAAGTTTAGTTATGTTTATGTTTAAATTAGAATAATGTTAAAGTTGAAAATGC
Source organism: Scalesia atractyloides (assembly GCA_947069175.1). Classification (NCBI taxonomy): domain Eukaryota; kingdom Viridiplantae; phylum Streptophyta; class Magnoliopsida; order Asterales; family Asteraceae; genus Scalesia; species Scalesia atractyloides. Next base: position 32,092,794 of record CAMTDV010000013.1, read on the forward strand.
GTTATGGAAAGTATTTTGATGGATGATTTGATATAAAACATATAATACATGGTTATGATAATGATTTATAAGAATTGAATAGTTTTCTTAATCCGTAGATGAACTAGGAAGAATGTGCTTGAATTACTTGTATGCAATTCTTAATTGATGGTACGCACACCACATATTTGATGAAATGCCTTGAAATGAATTAGTTGGGTTTTAAAGCTAAAACTTGTTAAATCGATAAATTAGTATGGAAATTGGATTTTATGCGGTTAAATAACGTCATAATTGAAAGTCGAAGTATGAGTATATAATGAATATGGTATAAGCTAAACATATGATGCTGCACCATATAGGAGTGAAGAAAGAAGGAGATACAAGCCAACCGCAAGCATTGAAACACAAGATCGCGGTAAGTTCTTATGAACTTCGTCAATTTTTAATGTGGTTTAAGATGATATGTTCGTTATATTGATTCTATTATAAAAGGGTGATATAGATGTAGTAACTTGATGAATTATGTTTGAAGTAACCATTAGAAATGAGAAAAATAAAAGATACGTATGAATCCATTACTAATGGATGAGAATAGATAAAATAATTGAGCATTGTTCTTGGAAATGACATTATTCGTTGTCAAATGAGTTAAGTGAACGAACGATTACAAGGATGAAACAGATAATGCGTTGACTTGATACGAATGGGTCAAAAAATTCAAGATAAGACTAATGTGGTTAAGTGATAATTTATATATATATATATATATATAATTATTTTTTATTTCTTTTAAATGTGAATGATAGGTAAATCGCTTGTCTAGAGTTGGCGAATTTGGGACGAACACACCCTATGGCTCTTTTGCGCTTCCGGTTATGTATAAACGCCAAACGGTTTCAAAAACTTGTTTTGGGTTGTAAAATGTGAATTTTATATTTGTGTCTTTTGTAAGTACATTAAGTTAACACTTGTAGTTTAGTAGTTTGGTTTATTGGTATTAAATAGGTTTTTATGTCAACGATTACTAAATCAGTTATATGGGTATTTTGGTCAAAAGTCTTGTTACGAAGAAAACGTTTTTCATCTTTTGGCATTTTCCATTTTTATGGATTATGGGCCTTTCAATTTGGTATCAGAGCCAAGGTTTAAGGGATTCGAGTATCCGAATTAGTGTACTTGAAACTCAAACGAAAACTCATGCAAGTTGGTGTTCGTTCCGTAGCGCAAATAGGTAAGTGTTCTTTAAAAATTTTAACGCATATACTTTTAGAATTTAGAAACGGAAAGGAATTGTGAAAATCTCATTAGAATAACTTGAGCAGGATTATTACAGAATGTTATGATTAATACGAGACTGCAAACGGGTCAAAACGGGGTTCGAAAGTGGAATTTTTTAGCTGTTAGAACTATGCAGCGTCTGCATATCAGATGGGGAATCGACGACGATCCCTTGTGGCGTCGGCGATGCCACCTTTGATTCCCGACGTGTAAACCTACTATCTACGCAACTACTTCAGCGACGCGCAAATTTATGATCCGTCGGCGACGCAGCTCAGGGCCGTCGCCGACGCCACTCCCCAAATAAAACTTGATATTTTGTTATTTTATTGTGCCAAGACATTCAAACCCGTCTTAAATATTTGTTAAGCCTTAGAAAGGCACTATAATGCTAATGGAACTACGGTTACAAGCTGGTTAGCCTTAATATCAATAGTGAATGTATGAATAAATAGGAAGTTGCATGTATAAATGAAAGTATGACTCGAATGGCACCTCGAGAAAGTTTGTGATAAGAATCATCTGAGCCCATAATTTATAGGAATAAAATGTAAAAAAGTATACAAATAATAGAATGATGAAAGAAATAAATGGTATGGCAACTAACATAAGGATGAAATTGTAGATAACTGAGAGGGAAGTCCAAGTGCTACGGATGAATAACTCAAGATGAACTAAGTAAGCTGATTGCGGAAGAAGTAGGGAAGGCACTTGATGCAAATCTCCCTCGTGTAGCACAAGAAGTAGAAAGTCAAGTGTTAAACGTAGAAGAAACTATGATGGCAAGCAAGATAGACGAACTGAAAGAAATGATAAGCGGGATACAAGGCAAGAAAGAATACGACTGTGTACATACAAAGAATTTATGGCATGTAAACCCTCATTTTATAATGGGGAAATAGATCCTATAGAATGTCAGAGATGGATCTCTAGTATAGAAGGAGTGTTCATCCGAAGAAACTGTGAGAATGAAGACCAAGTTATGTTTGCTCCGGGACAATTTCAGCAACAGGCTAAAGATTGGTGGGATGCTTATCGTAAAGAAATTGGTGAGGATAAACTCTCAACTCTTACATGGAAAGAACTCAAAGAACCTTTCATGAAATATCATTGTCCGCAATCGGCTGTAGATCGAATTCAAGAAGATTTTCTCCGTCTTCACAAAAGAATGAAACAATCGATGAAATCACGAACATTTTCCTTAACAAAATGAAGTTTTGTAAGGAGTTCACAAGGAGGGAGAGGATGAAAATTAACCGCTATCTGTTAGTGCATATTTGTGACAACAGCTTAATAGTTTAATAGTTTAGTCTTTGGATATGTTGTATTGGGCTTAGCATTTGTGTTTAGCTTGTTTAGAGTAGTAATGGGCTTGGAGAATGGCCTAACCTAGTATAAAGCCTAGTATGCAGACATGTAGTATATATACACGTGCATTAGGGTTTTGTGTTGTTAGAAGAGGAGAGATTTCTAGAGAGTCTTGAATTGATTGTAAACTTTCATGTTTGATAATCAATAGAAGACAGTTTGAAGGTGATTGTTCGTGTTCGTGTTCTTGTTTCTATGAAATCTGATCTAGGGGATTCCGCACTCTAGATTAGATAGACGATTTTGTGAAGATCCATAAGGAATAGGGGACCTACATTTGGTATCAGAGATTCGGCTCTTGATTTCGCTCGGTTCAGAATCGTAATAGTAGAAAAAATTGGATTTTTGGACGTTTTGGAGGCTGTTTTGAAGTTTGTGATGGCTGAATTAGGGTTCTGCGGCTGTTCTAGGGTTTTGCAAAGCATTTCGGATTAACAGCAAAGCATTCCGGATTGGAGACTTAAATTTAGGATTCGAAACCTGCATTTCGGATCATCAGACTTGCATTCGGATCAGAAAAGCTTGCATTTCGGATCAGAAAAGCTTGCTTTTCGGATCAGAAAAGTGCAATTCGGATCATTAGAGTTGCATTTCGGATTAGTAAAGTCATCTCGGATTCCATTTCGGATTGAATTTCGGATCAGAGGTGTATTCCGGATTCCATCTCGTATCAGAATAGTCTATTCCGGATTCCACCTCGGATCAGAGTAGTCTATTCCGGATTCTATTTCGGATCAGAACAGTGCATTCCGGATTTCATCTCGGATCACTATTCCGAATCACCATTTCGGATTAGCAATTCGGATTACTGTTCCGGATTTCTATCTCGAATTGACTATCCGAATTACTGTTTTGGATTTGGTACTGTTCCGGGTTTCATACTAAAAGGTGGAAAGTTAACCAGCTCACATAACCGGAGTTAAATGTTTTCGGACATAGAACTTGATCCACAAACAATCTTGACAAACCGGTTGCGCGGTTAGACTCGTGTGATTTTGAAGGCACAAAAATTCCTAAAATTACTATCGGACAATATACATCATTGGATTCGTATCGTCAAGACGAGTTTAACGGTACAATTTGGTAAACACACTTTTCAGACAAATTTCTGAACGTTTTTAACGGTTTGGTAAACACACTTTTCGGACAAGTACATGTGAACAAGCAGGTTTAGCTGAGACTGGTGCTATGAAGACCGAAGAAGTAGCTGCTAAGAAAGACGAAAAGCAGGAAGCTGAGAAGGAGAGAATGGAAGTCAAGGATGCAAAAGCTACAGTGTGCATGGATGATACAGATGAGCTTACAACAAAGGTACAGGTAAAATCTAAATCTGTAAGTCATACTTGTCAAAATTACGCTGAACTACAAGGTAAAGTTGACAAACTATTGGAGCAAAACAAAATTCTGTTAGCCGAATTAGAAAAACAAAAAGAGTTAAATGTTCTTTTGAACAAAAGGGAGTCAAATTGTGATAAAACAGGAGTGGGGTTTAGTAAAGCTTCATCTTCTGAGGATTATGATTACTCATTTTTACCAAATAAAAATGAGCTAACAGATTTTGTGCCTACTACACCAGATGTAGTGGTTCCGATAACAGTTGACAGACCTAATAGTCCAGGTTCTTTGAAAGAATCAGTTAGGTCTAACAGTACACCTCATAAAGTGGATGAGGATACTAAAGACCAAACAGTCAAATCATTTAAAAAGAGATCTAACCAAAAGAAAGTTTTTAATAAAATATATTGTTTTAAATGTCACAACAAAGGACATGTGGCTAGTTGTTGTCCTTTTAAAAAGGGTAAGAAAGCAGAGGCTGAGGTTGAGGTTAAGGATGGGAATCAGGTTGGTTCAAATAAAAATGAATCCAGTTTTCAGACAAATCAACTGAGATTTCAACCTAAAACCCTCAACATCAAGATGATTTGTTGGTTCAAGAAACTGTTCTCCTAAATCATATCATGATAATGGCCATTCAAATGTTTTTCAAAGTAAAAATTTTGGATATCGAAATCGATACCAAACTTCTGGTAATCGAAACTTTTAAAGAAGAAATGAATATAGGGGTTTAGCTAACTCAAATGTTCAAAACAATCCAAAAAATTTTCAAAGATCAGATTATGAAAATGGGGGAAGAAGGTTTCGAAATAATTATTTTCAAGGTTGGAAAATTCGAGAGTTTATTGGAATTCTCGCGATCAAAGATCTCGTGAAAATTATAAATCGTGTCCAACAACTTGGAAGACATCCAGGACACCTGTAGGGTGTGATGGATATTGGATGGATGTTCCAATGGTTGATGAATCTGGACGACCCAAGACCTTTAAGGGTTGGGTCCCCCAGTCTAACTAAGTTGTTGAGTGTGTGCAGGATGACCAAGAAGGACTGTTGATGAGTTCAACAGTGGTTATTCCTGTAAATCATCTCAGGTGAATAGTAGGTTACACATGGTAAGAATTATTTACTTCTGTGTTAGATACTGGTTTACTAAAAGTGAAAACCTTTTGTAAGGTTGAAGTGGGAATCTGTTTGTGTTTAAATTTCTGTTTTTAAAACTTACTCCATAAAAACAAAAAATTAGCGGGAGAAATTTCCCTAATCCAAAAAGAGTTATAGTTAGTGCTTGAGTTTAGGGGGAGTAAGTTGAAAAGTTTAAAGTTTTTTCAAAAATTAAAAAATGAGTTTCACTGTGTGGAAAAGAAGAAATGATAGTACATCAGCAAGTTAGACTGTCACACTGAAATTAAAAATTAAAATGCTTAAGTGTGATAGCAGCTTCATCATATGATGTACAAGTAGGCAAAAGGCATGAAATAATCAACTTACCTTGGTGATACAAATAACATAAACTGTGTATGAGTGGGTAACATATCAGTGGCGTATGGTTTTATGACCTTAAATCTTGTGTTGATAGATTGCCAAAATCTGAGGTTTTAGGTCTTTATATTGTTATTTCATATGGGGTATCAAGGTTGCCTTATGCTGCATCCAGATATATGCTGACCTAGGCACAACCAGGATATCTTAAAAGAGCTAAAATGCCAAATCCCAAAAATTGAAAAAGCTCTCCTAGAGAGTCCTTCATATGTGCAAATTGCATTATTCATACCAAAATTTGGTATTTGTCCTAACCCTCGTTGGATATTGGTCTCTTGTTGTACGGAAGTACTGACCTGATCACCAATTATCTAACGTTGTAATACAAAAGGATGAATCTCAGTATACTCACCTACTACGATGAATTTTTATGCATACCTTGAGCGTGGGGGTATGTCCTGAAGTGGGACACACTAATATATCAGTATAAATTAGGTTAACATATCACTAGGTAATGCTACTTGAAATGTTCATGTATTTTGTTTAAGTGGATAACAATACTGGTAATCGTCTTGAATTGTTTTTCATGAATATTGCATATAAAATAATCAGATAGTGTGAAAACAGTTTGATGTTGCTGATATGATCTTCTTAACGGTGATACTCACAAAAATAGAGTGTTTATTTCTAGTTAGTTATTTGTTTTCAGAAAATATATAAATACAAAAATATTTGATTTTAAAGTCTCCCAGTTTGATATGATAAGTTGTTTGTTTTTGCATGATAAGATAAAATATTGGTTTGTCTTTAATGTGGAAAAGAACTAATGGTTTTTCGAGCTACTTGCTTGTGTTTCTAAACAGATTGATGCAGTTATCAAAATGAAGTGCAGAATACAAGTAAAGTACATATTAAGAGTGGAATGCAGAATGTGTGAAGGTGCATGGTAGGATCCTTCTACTATATTTCAAAGGGAGGCATAGTGGAAGTTGGAGATAAGAGCTTAACCAGAGAATGCTAGTTCACTAATCTACAACTAATGAAAGTCATGGAGATTGGAAGCATCAGCTTAGGGGGAGTATGTTGTTGTCAGAATCTACATGTAGCTGAAGTTATCCAAAGACCAAAAGATCATAAGATGTTTGAAGACAAAATTACACTATGGAGCTATTGTCAAGGGGGAGTCTGTTAGTGCATATTTGTGACAATAGCTTAATAGTTTAATAGTTTAGTCTTTGGATATGTTGTATTGGTCTTAGCATTTGTGTTTAGCTTGTTTGAGTAGTAATGGGCTTTGAGAATGACCTAGCCCAGTATAAAGCCTAGTATGCAGACATGTAGTATATATACATGTTGTGCATTAGGGTTTTGTGAAGAGGAAGAGTGTGAGAAATCTTCAAAGAGTGGCTGAGAGATTTCTAGAGAGTCTTGAATTGATTGTAAACATTCATGTTGGATAATCAATAGAAGACAGTTTGAAGGTGATTGTTCGTGTTCGTGTTCTTGTTTCTGTGAAATCTTATCTAGGGGATTCTGCACTCTAGATTAGAGAGACGATTCTGTGAAGATCCATAAGGAATAGAGGACCTACATTATCTTGATATGCTAAAGGCCGAGTACAGAGAGTTCACACTCCTTCTAAATGCGAAACTTTTAATGAGCTCATTAATTGGGCAAGAGTTAGATAGATCGAATTGAAAAGGCAAGAAGAGCGAGGGGAGAAGAGGTAAGTTGAAAAGGGAATAACTCAACGTACTCCCAAGAAGCCCAAGCATTATGATCATAGTAAGAAAGAGACTTCTAAGAGAGGATTTCCACGATGCAAGACATGTGGGAAACTTCACACGGGAGAATGTTTATGGGAAGAAAAGGGTGCTACAACTGTGGGCAATAGAGACATCCATACTACAACTGTCCCAATCCAAAAAGGGTATGCTACAATTGTAACGAATCAGGTCATGTGAAAGCTGAATACCAAAAACTCAAGAAAGGAATAAAGAAGGAATGAAAGAAGGAAGAAATCCCAAGGGCTAGAGGAAAAATATTTCAGATCTAGTCAGAAGAACCAAGAGCTCACTTGAATGTTGTATCAGGTATATTTGTGCTAAACCTTATACCAACATATGTATTCTTTGACACTGGAGCTAGTAGGTCATTTGTTTCAAACGAATTTATTCATTCCCCTTCATTTGTGATAGAAAGAATACCCATACCTTTAGAAGTAGAAATAGCCGATTACAAGAGTTACTTATTACATGAGATATGTAGGAATTGTAAACTCACCATAGAAGATGAAGAATTTGATATTGATCTTATTCTCATGGTTTTGAGAGAAATAAAAGTAGTGGTGGGCATGGATTGGCTATCACGACACCATGCGGAAATTCTATGTGAAAGTAAGATTATTCGTGTTATATCTCCTAAAGGGAAGCAAGTAAGTATATATTGGGAGCGAATGGTAGAAAATAAATTATGCCATTGTTGAAGCAGTTAAACATGTAAGAAATGGAAGTAAGGCCTTCTTAGCCTATGTGGTCGATACTAAACAAGATACCCCAAGAATAGATGGTACAAGAATTGTGATGAATACCCGGATGTGTTTCTGGATGAATTACCAGGATTACACCTGAACAAGAAGTAGAATTTCGAATCGAATTGGAACCAAATGCTAAACCATTAGCCAAAGCTCCTTATCGGCTAGCACCCGCTGAAGTATAAGAATTAACGGTACAATTACAAGAACTCCTTGACAAGGGTCTTATATGTCCCAGTGTATCCCCTTGGGGAGCACCTGTCCTGGTTGTAAAGAAGAAGGATGGTTCGATGCGCATGTGCATCGACTATCGTGAGCTCAATAAAATCATGGTGAAAAACCGATATCCCTTACCGAGAATAGATGATCTTTTCGATCAATTACAAGGGGCAAGTTGGTTTTCAAAGATTGACCTGCATTCGGGATATCACCAGTTACTAGTGAGGGAAGAAGATGTAGCTAAGACTGTGTTTAGAACTCGATATGGACATTATGAGTTCTTAGTAATCTCCTTCGGGTTGACTAATGCCCCGGCCACATTTATGGATTTAATGAATAGAGTATGCCAAAACATGCTAGACAAATTTGTCATAGAATTTATAGATGATATTTTAGTATACTCTTGAAGCGAAATCGAACACGCTCATCACATGCGAGTAGTACTCGAGACACTCCGTAAGGAGCGATTATACGCTAAGTTTTCCAAATGTGCGTTTTGGCTCAAAGAGGTGCAATTCTTAGGTCATGTGATTAATGAGAAGGGAATTTCAGTAGATCCGTCTAAAGTAGAAGCCATGATTAATTGGTTACCTCCAAAGAATATTAATGAAGTAAGAAGTTTCCTAGGCTTAGCTGGTTATTATAGGAGATTTATCAAAAATTTCTCTAAATTAGCCCTGCCTATAACCAGATTGACCAAGAAGGAAGAATTTTTTTTATGGGGTGTTGAACAAGAGAAAGCCTTTCTTATGCTAAAGGAAAAACTGTCAAGTTCTCCGGTCTTAACCATACAAGAAGGAACATAAGATTTGGTGGTATACACGGATGCTTCGCATCAAGGGTTAGGGTGTGTCTTGGTGCAACGAGGCAAGGTCATTGCCTATGCCTCAAGACAACTTAAACAACACGAAGGCAATTATCCGACTCATGATTTAGAGTTGGCAGGTGTAGTTTTTGCTTTGACTATTTGGAGACACTACTTGTACGAAACAAAATGTACCATTTACTCAGATCACAAGAGCCTCAAATATTTTTTTGAGCAAAAAGACCTTAACATGAGACAAAGAAGGTGGTTAGCATTGATCAAAGATTAAGCGGAAAGGAATATCCACCACCCATCCGAGTAAAATCAATGAGAATGATATTCACCCCTAACCTTATTGAAGCAATATGGGAAGCCCAAATTAAGTCATTGAATGCAGATAATCCAAAGAATGAAAGGACGAAAGGGCTTGTTGATAAACTTGAAACAAACGCAAATGGAATTAAGACAAGATATGACCGGATTTGGATACCACGATTCTGTGATGTGAAGACTCTGTTATTAGAAGAAGCGCATGAGTCCCGTTATTCGATTCATCCGGGAACTACCAAAATGTATCAGGATTTAAAGAAGAATTATTAGTGGCCAGGGATGAAACGTGATATTGTCAAGTATGTATCCAAATATTTAGCTTGTTTACAAGTGAAAGCGGAACATCAAAAGTCGTATGGGAAAATGCAATCATTGGAGATTCCGGTATGGAAATGGGAAAACGTGACCATGGATTTGATAACTAAACTTCCCAAGACAAAAAGGGGTCATGATGCCATTTGGGTGGTTATCAATCGTCTCATGAAGAGTGCTCATTTTTTTACCAATACAAGACGCTTACTCTTCAAAAAAAAATGGCAGGAATATTTGTGAATGAAATAATCTCCCATCACGGAGTACCTGTATCTATTATCTCGAATCGAGATGCCAGATTTACTTCTCGTTATTGTAAAATATTTCACGAAGATATGGGCACCAAACTGCACTTGAGTACCGCATACCATCCTCAAACGGATGGTCAATCAGAAAGAACCATACAAATCTTAGTTGATATGTTAAGAGCATGTGCCTTGGATTTTGGGGGAAACTGGGATGACCACTTGCCACTGCCACTAGTAGAATTTTCATATAACAATAGCTACCAAAGTAGTATTAAGATGGCACTGTATGAAATGTTGTATGGAAGGAAATGTAGAACCCCCGCATGTTGGGGAGACGTGGGACAAAGAGAGCTTGCCCCTAAGGATATAGTGGTAAAAACAAATGAAAAGATTGATCTTGTACGAGCTCGACTAAAGGCAGCACAGGACCGAAAAGTCATATGCAGACAAAAGAAGGCGTCCTACTGAATTCCAAGTGGGAGATCAGGTATTGTTAAAAGTCTTCCCATGGAATGGTGTAATACGATTTCGTAAACGAAGGAAGTTGGGTCCTCGTTTTGTAGGACCGTATAAAATTTTAGCTCGTATTGGAAAAGTAGCATATCACCTAGAATTACCTCCAGTCCTAGATGGTATTCACGACACCTTTCATATGTCACAATTACGAAAATGCCTTACGGATGAAACGACTCATATACCACTCGAACACATTGTGGTGGATGAAAGGATGAATTATATCGAAAGACCGGTATCTATAAAAGATTTCAAAGTAAAAATCCTACGTAACAAGAAGGTTAAGCAAGTATTAGTTCAATGGCAACATAGGAAGGGATCGGATCTCACTTGGGAACCAGAGGATGAAATGCAAAAAAAATTACCCAGCTTTATTCGGTGCGTATTTAGGTTTTGGGGATGAAACATTCTCTAAGGAGGGTAGATTTGTAACACCCCAACTTCCAAGTACTAACTAATATAAATTAGAAATAAATTGTTAGCTATTAATAATGTAAGTGCTAAACTTGAGGGGCCAATAGTGTGATATCCCGGGTTTTTCGGATAAATTACACGTGACACTTGTCGAATAATATATGTGCTAAGTATCAAACGTGCATGGATTAAATACGTGTTGTGTGTTGTGTGAATTTTAGTTATAGAATAATTACTGTAGAAATGTACACGAACTAAACCGAACCGCGACGTGAACCAACTTCGATTCATCGTGACTCTAGGAGTAACAAGTTTTAAACTTTAGCTCAAGTCAAGTCCCTCGGCCATAAGATTAAACCAAACCAAGTTCTCGGCCACAAGTTCAAACCCAAACCGAATCCACCCTAGTACTTGGCCGCGAGATCAAATCCAAATCAAACTAACTCACTCTAATACTTGGCCGCAAGATCAAAACCGAAACCACAAGATCAAAACCAAACCAACCACCCTAGTCTCACGGCCACAAACCCAACCGTAACCTTGTTCTCTTGCGGCCGTGTGCTAAACCAAACCGCAACCCTATCCCTTTGCGCCTATAAATATCATCCCTTGCATGCCTTCATTCACATATACAAAAACCCTAGAGTTTCCTTTGCCGTCGGCTGCCTTACCCTCATCATCATCTCGGTCGCAGCAAGCAACAGTTTTCCTGCTCTTTTCTTTCGGTCGCAGCAAGCAACAGTTTTCCTGCTCTTTTCTTTCGGTCGCAGCAGCAACCATTGCCATCTTCAGTCTCGGTCGCAACTATCCAGGATCACCGGATTCCTTAACATATTTACGGTTCGATTACCTTATCATTAAAAGTCTAGAATTTATCATATGTTTCTAGATCATAGTCGGGTATATGTGTATTGATTTTGTTGTTTCGGAATTGCATAATTGAAAAAGATAGAGGATTGTATTGTTTCGGAATATATATATATGTACATGCTTGAAAGAATTGATATAAATGTTTCGGATACATGTATGCTTGAAGGGTTAGTTGTTTCGAATATATGTGTGTTGATTGTTGCTGTTCACAGACTGCATGATGGTATAGTTTCGGAGTATAAGTGCTGTTAAGTAATCGGCTGATTTGATCATTGTTCACATGCAGAATTGTTTTCGGAAATCACAAGTTACAAGTATGTTTTGGTTATAATAACTAGAAGTAAGAACTAGAGTTTGTATGGATAGGTTACTAGTATTAGTCTATGATTAAAAATCAGTTCTTGATCGCCTAGATTAATCGCATGAACGGGATTACACGAGTGTTAGATATGTTGTTTGTGTGTATCACTTTGTGAGTAAATTGCGTGTGGAATTTGTATTGGTGTGATTTCACAATGACGTGTAATTAATTGGTTTGTTAGGACGCAACTAGCGGTCCCATCTCTTATAACATCTTTGCTACACTAACCGAGCAAATAAAGGTGAGTTCATGGCCCCTAACTTTATCCGGTTTTTTTAAACAACAGGGGGAGAAACATGTATACACTCTCAAACTCAATCTCTTTACATTATACGAATTTAACGTCACATAACTATACGGTAACTAAGTTAATGTTAATGTAATGTTATGGTCACTAAGCAGCTTTATCACTTAAGTCCTCGACAATCTCCTCGGATCGTTAGTATTTGGGTTAAATAGCGGGGGAATTATAAGTAGTACTACTGGGCCCGACAAGCCCCATCCGAGCTAGTCGCGCTAGCCGACCGGGTATGGTCAACGGGTGAATAATTGGCCTAACACCGCCATGGTCATGTGATAGGCCTGGCAAAACGGAGGCACAACAGTCAGCTTCGATCGCGAACTCTTACGTGACATGACTTTAGGCTAGCTACCTATATACATTAATATTGAACTTAATTACGGAACAACTTAATATTCCGGGTTTGGAATATTGGAAACATCAACTTATTATCCCGGGTTGGGGATAATGGAAACAACAACTTAATATTTCGGGTTGGGAATATTGGAAGCAACAACTTGTTATTCCGGGATTGGAATAATGGAACTGATATGTTATCCTGGGTTGGGGATAACGGAGTAAACAAACTATAACCGAACAAACGAGTTTATGAAAACCTGTGAACTCACTCATCTTTAATGTTGACACTTGTTTCTTTACATGTTTCTCAGGACGCTAGGAGCTCTAGGTGCACGCACATGCATTGAACAAGACATCTTTATCGAGTCTTATTTATTAATATTGTTTTGGGATTTTTTTCATTTGTTTTGGCGTTTGTGTTGGCGCCCGCATCATTACTTATTTATGCTTCCGCTCAAACTTTAAAAACTGATACTCATGCTAAATATTGGTAATATAAAATTAACAACAAATGATTTTTGAGAAACGTATAATCAAATCATGTAGAGTCGTTCGACGTACTAGTGTTTCAGATTCTGGTTTGTTCACACGCCTCGCGGTAAAACTCCGCAAGTGGAAATTGAGGGTGTGACAGATTGGTATCAGAGCCACTAGCTATAGAGAACCAGGTTTGCATTAGAAGTAGACCTAAACTATAGCTGATATCACGACACTAGACTTAGTTTGGCACCGAATTATTATATCTTGTTATGTAATATACCACAACTGTGTTTGGTAGATTATGCCTTCATGATAAGGAATGAAAACAACTCATAACTAACTACACGACCTAACAGGCAATGTCATCATCCTCATCGTCATCATCGTCCGACAGACTTACACCACCAAGGGCACTAGGAAAGGCACCAATGGTGGAACCCATACCACCTTATGGCGTGGAGACACGCTCAGCGGCGAGGAAAAGGCTCGCTCTGGGGGAGGAGTCGTCGTTACGCCCAACTATTGCTGTACCGGTTGAACCGGTTAATCCTGTAGAAATAGGAATTGACATGCTTAGAATCCTAGTGCATACACAACAGAAACAGCTAGAAAGAATGCAGGAAACCATCTTAGCACAAGGATGGATGATCCGACACCTTACCGGAAAGACCGACTCGCTCGAGGAAGAGCATCGTACGAGCAAGATAGCTCGTAACACCATAGCCAGAGATCTGCGTGCTGAGCAGATAAGAGCCGACTGGCTGGAGGACAGAGTCCTGGAAAACAGTTGGAACATTCAGGAACTGCAAAATCAAGCACTTGAACCAGCACCGGCCCCTCCAGTGCCGGTAGAGGAGGATCCAGAGGAAGATCCAGAGGAGGATCCTGAAGAGGATCCGGAGGAGGACCCAGCTGAGGAAGCTGGAAATGCCGCACAGGATGACGGCAACGACAGTGACTTGGGGAATGGAGACGTAGACGACTGACACGTCTCGTTGTTCCTTCAGTTTATTTATTTTCCCACTTGTGTTTAAACTTGAGACTTTATAGTGAATTCGTATGTGTGATTTTCACTTTTGTAAGACATTGAAATTTCAATTAATCAAGTATTTCTTTTGATTATTTAACATATTGAGTTGACATAACTTACTAATTATTAAATTACGAAGTAGAGTAGCTATATTGGATATATAGACTTATCGGGGTGTGTTTGTGTTGGGTTTCGAAGATCTAAATGGCGACTGGAAGACGTGGAAACCTTAACTTGACGCCCGAAGAGCTAGCTGCCATGATTCAGGAGCATGTGAACGCAGCTTTAGCGGGTGTTCAGAACCAGCCGGCAGGTAACCATTATTAAATTTTCGCGTGGAAATCTAATAGTGAGGCTAGTAAAATTCCTTGCTGACTTCCTGTTCTCTGTCAGCAGGAGGGGGCTTTAACCCCTATAAGATGTTCCTTGACGCAAAGCCTAGCAAATTCTCGGGGGCGGAAGGACCCATTGGATTGGTCCGCTGGATCGAAAAATCAGAATCCGTTTTTGAAATGTGCAACTGCCTAGAGGCAAACAAGGTCAAATACGCAGCCTCAACGCTGGAAGATGGGGCACTGACATGGTGGAATGCCCAAGTCCAAACACGTGGACTGTTAGCTGCAAATGCAATGGCATGGACTGAGTTCAAGGCCCTGATTAAAGAGGAGTACTGTCCACGAGACAGAGTGCAACAGTTAGAGCAAGCTCTATGGAACCACAAGATGGTGGGATCGGAAATTGAAGCTTACACTGCAAGACATCATGACTTAGCATTTATGTGTCCCGATTTGGCCAACACGGTGGAGAAAAAACTCGAGTTCTATCTCGGGGGTCTGGTTCCGGAAATTCAGGGTATGGTGATGTCTAGTAACCCTGTAACTGAACATCAAGCAATCTGATTGGCTCACAAACTCACCGATAAAGCGGTGGAACAGAAGAAACTGCCAACATGGGGTACCACTGAAGTCGCCCCAGATAACAAAAGAAAATTTGAAGACTCCACTGTTCGACAGCCTTCGTCATCACATCCGCAGCAAGGGAACCAGAAACGGTTCAATCACTACCACAGCCACCGGGGTCATCAAAATCATCCCAACAACAACAACAACAACAACAACAATATCAACAACCCGAATGCAAGCGGCTATGCGGGCCGAAAGCCGCAGTGCAACCGCTGTAATTTCCACCATAACGGCCCTTGTGCCGGAAGTCGCTGCCAAAGATGTGGCAAGATGGGACATGCAGCAAAGGATTGTCGTGGGGAAATCATGTCCCGACAAAATCAGAACCAGCCCCAAGGTCAGCAGCAGGGTATAAGCCGGGGATGCTATCAGTGTGGTAGCACTGCTCATTTCAGAAAAGACTGCCCACAGTTGCGCAACAACAACAATAATGGTGGAAACAACCACAACAACCGCAACAATAATAACAACATCAATAATGGGAACGGTGGCACAGGAGGTGCCAAGGGTCGCGCATTTACATTGGGCCGCGGAGAGGCCAGAAACGACACGAACGTGGTCACCGGTAAGTTTCCCCTTAATGAACATTTTGCTTCTGTGCTTTTTGATACGGGTGCGGATAGGAGCTTTATATCTGAGTCTTTAAGGAAGAACCTAAATCTCACGCTTAAACCATTAGAGACCCCTTATGTGATAGAATTAGCCAATGGTAAATCGGTAGATGTGACCCAAATCGTATCTGGCTGTCAACTCAAACTCGCGGGCCACACTTTTACCATTGATCTGATGACAACTACCCTGGGTAGTTTTGACGTGGTAGTCGGAATGGACTGACTATCCGACGTCCGGGCTAAAGTTCTCTGTTTCGAAAAGTCTATCCGTATCCCACTCACGAACGACGAAATCCTGACGGTACAAGGCGACAAGGCAAGCGCCGTCACCAACATTATCTCATTTATGCAAGCGCAGAAGTATCTTCGGAAAAAGAATTCCTTCGCTTTACTCGCACTAATTACCGAACAGCCTAAGGACGAGAAACGTATGGAAGACATCCCTGTCGTCCGTGATTTTTCCGATGTATTCCCAGAAGAACTACCTGGTCTTCCACCACATCGACAATTGGAGTTTGAAATCGAATTGGCAAGCAATGCAACTCCTATCGCCAAGGCTCCATACCGCCTAGCTCCAGCCGAGCTGCAGGAGCTGTCTACCCAACTTCAAGAGCTGCTAGAAAAAGGATTTATCCGACCAAGCGTTTCGCCATGGGGAGCTCCAGTCCTGTTTGTCAAGAAGAAGGACGGGACATTCCGCATGTGCATCGACTATAGGGAACTCAACAAGGTTACAGTCAAGAACCGATACCCGTTACCTCGCATCGACGACCTATTCGACCAACTGCAAGGGTCAAGTTACTACTCTAAGATTGATTTACGGTCCGGTTATCATCAGCTACGCGTCAGGGAGGAGGATATCGCTAAGACAGCATTTCGCACTCGGTATGGCCACTACGAGTTTTTGGTCATGCCATTCGGTCTTACTAACGCACCTGCGGTGTTCATGGACCTCATGAACCGCGTGTGTGTAAACCATACCTCGACAAATTTGTCATTGTGTTCATCGATGACATACTCATCTACTCCAAAAGTGAAGAGGAGCATGCTGAGCATCTGCGATTACTACTAGGATTACTTCAACAGGAAAAGCTATATGCCAAGCTCTCGAAGTGTGATTTCTGGATCCGGGAAGTTCAGTTTCTCGGGCACGTCGTGAATGAAAAGGGTATCCACGTAGACCCTGCCAAGATTGAAGCCATCAAAAACTGGGAAGCACCTAAGACACCGACGGAGATCCGCCAATTCTTAGGATTGGCTGGTTACTACAGACGCTTCATCGAGGGGTTTTCAAAGATTGCACAACCGCTCACTACCCTTACCCAGAAAGGCATCAAGTATGCTTGGGGTGAAAAACAAGAAGCAGCATTTCAATTGCTGAAGCAGAAACTTTGCAGTGCACCCATTCTGTCCTTGCCGGAAGGGACAGATGACTTCGTAGTGTATTGTGATGCTTCCATTCAGGGATTGGGATGCGTACTCATGCAACGCGATAAGGTCATCGCGTATGCGTCGCGACAGCTGAAGGTCCACGAGAAAAACTACACAACGCATGACCTGGAATTGGGAGCAGTAGTGTTTGCACTTAAGATTTGGAGACACTACCTCTATGGAACGAAGTGCACAATCTTTACTGACCACAAAAGCCTTCAACATATCTTTGATCAGAAGGAGTTGAACATGCGACAGCGTCGCTGGGTCGAACTCTTGAACGATTATGAGTGTGCCATTCGGTATCACCCGGGTAAAGCTAACGTGGTAGTTGATGCCCTCAGTAGGAAAGAACACTTGAAACCTCGTCGCGTACGAGCACTACAACTCACTATTCATTCGGGGCTACCCGAACAAATACGCGACGCCCAGTTAGAAGCAGTTAAGGAGGAAAACATCAAAGCCGAATCAGTGGGAAAAATGGAACGTGATTGGGAAGTAAAGCCCAATGGAGCCCGGCATTTCATGAATCGCATATGGGTACCTCTCTACGGAAACCTTAGAGAGCTAGTCATGGACGAAGCTCACAAATCTCGATACTCTGTCCATCCGGGTTCGGATAAGATGTATCAAGACCTTAAAGTTGCGTATTGGTGGCCCAACATGAAAGCCGATATAGCCACCTACGTGAGTAAATGTTTGACTTGTGCAAAAGTCAAGGTGGAGTATCAAAAGCCATCGGGGCTACTCCAACAACCTGAGATCCCAGTGTGGAAGTGGGATCAGATCTCAATGGATTTCATCACTAAACTCCCGCGAACCTTGGGTGGTTGCGATACCATCTGGGTGATCGTGGATCGTTTAACTAAGTCCGCACACTTCCTAGCTATTAAAGAAACAGATAAGATGGAGAAGTTGACTCGCATCTACATTAAGGAAGTAGTTTCTCGGCACGGTGTGCCAACGTCCATCATCTCAGACAGAGATGCTCGCTTCACGTCAAACTTCTGGCGGTCACTCCAGAAAGCGTTGGGAACCCGCTTGGATATGAGCACAGCTTATCACCCTCAGACTGATGGTCAAAGCGAAAGGACCATACAGACCTTGGAAGACATGCTTAGGGCATGCGTGGTGGACTTCGGAAATAATTGGGAAATTCACCTGCCTATAGTAGAATTCTCATATAACAACAGCTATCACACGAGTATTTCGGCAGCACCGTTTGAAGCATTATACGGTCGTAAATGTAGATCACCGGTCTGCTGGGCAGAAGTCGGTGACAGTCAACTCACAGGCCCTGAGTTAATACTTGAGGCTACTGAAAAGATTGTACAAATCAGAAACCGCATGGCGGCGGCACGAGATCGACAGAAAAGCTACGCTGATCAACGACGCAAACCGCTCGAATTTCAAGTAGGCGATCGCGTCCTACTAAAGGTGTCACCCTGGAAGGGTGTAATCCGCTTTGGAAAACGGGGCAAACTTAACCCACGGTACGTAGGCCCGTTTGTAATCTTGAAACGAATCGGACCCGTAGCATACCAATTAGACCTCCCTGCCGAACTCAGTGGAGTTCACAACGTATTTCACGTGTCAAATCTGAAGAAGTGTCTATCAGATGAAACTTTAGTTATTCCATTGGATGAGATCCAAGTGGATGAACAACTACACTTCGTGGAAAAGCCTATTGAGATCATGGATCGTGAGATCAAGACTCGAAGGCACAGCAAGATTCCAATCGTTAAAGTTCGTTGGGACTCTAAGCGTGGACCGGAGTTCACGTGGGAAAGAGAGGACCAAATGAAAAGCAAATACCCACATCTCTTTGCAACTGAGCAGCAAACTAACGATACCAGTACCTAAATTTTCGGGACGAAAATTCTTTCAACATGGGGATGATGTGACAACCTGGAAATTTTCTCATACTTTCGTGTACTATTGTTGACTAAATTCTCGTGCATGGCACTTGGAAATCTTTGTGTATGACACTTGGGAACTTCTTGTAACGTTACGTACCATTATAAACGAACTAACTCTTTGTGCGTGGCACTCTAAACATGTACGTTACATGCTAAACCGC
Organism: Scalesia atractyloides; assembly: GCA_947069175.1. Taxonomy (NCBI): domain Eukaryota; kingdom Viridiplantae; phylum Streptophyta; class Magnoliopsida; order Asterales; family Asteraceae; genus Scalesia; species Scalesia atractyloides. The sequence goes on from CAMTDV010000013.1 coordinate 32,112,075, forward strand.
GTTTACTCAATTTTCGGGACGAAAATTCTTTCAACATGGGGATAATGTGATATCCCGGGTTTTTCGGATAAATTACACGTAACACTTGTCGAATAATATATGTGCTAAGTATTAAACGTGCATGGATTAAATACGTGTTGTGTGTTGTGTGAATTTTAGTTATAGAATAATTACTGTAGAAATGTACACGAACTAAACCGAACCGCGACGTGAACCAACTTCGATTCATCGTGACTCTAGGAGTAACAAGTTTTAAACTTTAGCTCAAGTCAAGTCCCTCGGCCATAAGATCAAACCAAACCAAGTTCTCGGCCACAAGTTCAAACCCAAACCGAATCCACCCTAGTACTTGGCCGCGAGATCAAATCCAAATCAAACTAACTCACTCTAATACTTGGCCGCAAGATCAAACCCGAAACCACAAGATCAAAACCAAACCAACCACCCTAGTCTCACGGCCACAAACCCAACCGTAACCTTGCTCTTGCGGCCGTGTGCTAAACCAAACCGCAACCCTATCCCTTTACGCCTATAAATATCATCCCTTGCATGCCTTCATTCACATATACAAAAACCCTAGAGTTTCCTTTGCCGTCGGCTGCCTTACCCTCATCATCATCTCGGTCGCAGCAAGCAACAGTTTTCCTGCTCTTTTCTTTCGGTCGCAGCAAGCAACAGTTTTCCTGCTCTTTTCTTTCGGTCGCAGCAGCAACCATTGCCATCTTCAGTCTCGGTCGCAACTATCCAGGATCACCGGATTCCTTAACATATTTACGGTTCGATTACCTTATCATTAAAAGTCTAGAATTTATCATATGTTGCTAGATTATAGTCGGGTATATGTGTATTGATTTTGTTGTTTCGGAATTGCGTAATTGAATAAGATAGAGGATTGTATTGTTTCGGATATATATATATATATATATATATATGTACATGCTTGAAAGAATTGATATAAATGTTTCGGATACATGTATGCTTGAAGGGTTAGTTGTTTCGAATATATGTGTGTTGATTGTTGCTGTTCACAGACTGCATGATGGTATAGTTTCGGAGTATAAGTGCTGTTAAGTAATCGGCTGATTTGATCATTGTTCACATGCAGAATTGTTTTCGGAAATCACAAGTTACAAGTATGTTTTGGTTATAATAACTAGAAGTAAGAACTAGAGTTTGTATGGATAGGTTACTAGTATTAGTCTATGATTAAAAATCAGTTCTTGATCGCCTAGATTAATCGCATGAACGGGATTACACGAGTTTATAATAATAACATGCTGAAACAGGATGCTGAGTGAAAGTTACAGCCGATTTCATCTGGCTGTAACTTGGTCGTTAGTTGTCGAAAAACGGATTTTCTGATGTCTAAAACGTAGAGATTTGAATAAGGAATCTAATGGCGCTGGATTCATAATTTTCTGAAGTCGTTTGATATTTTTAAAGGGCTAAACAAGTTCAGTAGCTAAAGCTGTTAAAATTCTGGAATTTTGTTGGTTGTTTATCAAGTTGGATTTTAAAATCAGTAGGGAGTTGAGTCATGATTTTTGTACAGCAACTAGGTATAGAAATTTCCGGGCAACTCCAACTGGAATTTTGTTAATCGGACGATCAGTGATTTTTAAATAAATTCTTCCGTGGACTGCAGTCAGAAAGCGGTAAATCTGACTGCAGCTTAATGAATTAATATTTATGGCTAATTGGTAAAGATTTAAGACTTGGAAAAATTATATAAATTTCTATGGTATAAATGTCACCTACTGTAAAAATATGGGAATTTTTGGAATGTTAGAACTATTTTATAAAAATCCTAGAAAACAGCTAAATAATTGAGTGTTAAGCAGAAAGTTGATAACTTGTGATTGCATGCATAAAGTGTTGTATGGATTTGGAATATGTTCATGATAAGTTGTTTGATTTCTATGATCACATGAGAATACTTGCATGCATGTTTGAGTGTTAGATATGTTGTTTGTGTGTATCACTTTGTGAGTAAATTGCGTGTGGAATTTGTATTGGTGTGATTTCACACTGACGTGTAATTAATTGGTTTGTTAGGACGCAACTAGCGGTCCCATCTCTTATAACATCTTTGCTACACTAACCGAGCAAATAAAGGTGAGTTCACGGCCCCTAACTTTATCCGGTTTTTTTAAACAACAGGGGGAGAAACATGTATACACTCTCAAACTCAATCTCTTTACGTTATACGAATTTAACGTCACATAACTATACGGTAACTAAGTTAATGTTAATGTAATGTTATGGTCACTAAGCAGCTTTATCACTTAAGTCCTCGACAATCACCTCGGATCGTTAGTATTTGGGTTAAATAGCGGGGGAAATATAAGTAGTACTACTGGGCCCGACAAGCCCCATCCGAGCTAGTCGCGCTAGCCGACCGGGTATGGTCAACGGATGAATAATTGGCCTAACACCGCCATGGTCATGTGATAGGCCTGGCAAAACGGAGGCACAACAGTCAGCTTCGATCGCGAACTCTTACGTGACATGACTTTAGGCTAGCTACCTATATACATTAATATTGAACTTAATTACGGAACAACTTAATATTCCGGGTTTGGAATATTGGAAACATCAACTTATTATCCCGGGTTGGGGATAATGGAAACAACAACTTAATATTCCGGGTTGGGAATATTGGAAGCAACAACTTGTTATTCCGGGATTGGAATAATGGAACTGATATGTTATCCCGGGTTGGGGATAACGGAGTAAACAAACTATAACCGAACAAACGAATTTATGAAAACCTGTGAACTCACTCATCTTTAATGTTGACACTTGTTTCTTTACATGTTTCTCAGGACGCTAGGAGCTCTAGGTGCACGCACGTGCATTGAACAAGACATCTTTATCGACTCTTATTTATTAATATTGTTTTGGGATTTTTTTCATTTGTTTTGGCGTTTGTGTTGGCGCCCGCATCATTACTTATTTATGCTTCCGCTCAAACTTTAAAAACTGATACTCATGCTAAATATTGGTAATATAAAATTAACAACAAATGATTTTTGAGAAACGTATAATCAAATCATGTAGAGTCGTTCGACGTACCAGTGTTTCAGATTCTGGTTTGTTCACACGCCTCGCGGTAAAACTCCGCAAGTGGAAATTGAGGGTGTGACAAATAGTGACTAAGTGGAAAGTTGAAATAATAAAAACAAAAATTAAACACAAACACACATATCGGATGTGTGTGTATGTCGACCTAACAAGGGAAGAACAAGGAGAAACCCTAGTTATCACAAAATCTGTCAAATCAATAGAGAATTGAAACTTAAATTCATGCATGTCTTAAGAATTTTGTTCACATAAGTGTTTCTTATATCAAGTAAGTTTAATTTCATGATTTAATGGTTTTTAATGAAGTGGGTTATGTGTAATCCGTAAAGAAAGTATGAAATTGAGCATGAATGTTAGTTTATAACAATGTGTAGAAGTTGTAATGCGCTTGATTTTGACTATATTGATGATTTAGGATAAACCCATTTGTAATTGAAGAATGATGAAGTTTAGTTATGTTATGTTTAAATTAGAGTAATGTTAAAGTTGAAAATCCGTTATGGAAAGTATTTTGATGGATGATTTGATATAAAACATTTAATACGTAGTTATGATAATGATTATAAGAATTGAATAGTTATGTTAATCCATAGATGAACTACGAAGAATGTGCTTGAATTACTTGTATGCCATTCTTAATTGATGGTACGCACACCACATATTTGATGAAATGCCTTGAAATGAATTAGTTGGGTTTTAATGCTAAAACTTGTTAAATCGATAAATTAGTATGGAAATGGGATTATATGCGGTTAAATAACGTCATAATAAAAAGTCGAAGTATGAGTATATAATGAATATGGTAGAAGCTAAACATATGATGCTGCACGTTATAGGAATGAAGAAAGAAGGAGATACAAGCCAACCGAAAGCACTTGAAACACAAGATCGTGGTAAGTTCTTATGAACTTCATCTATTTTGAATGTGGTTTAAGATGATATCTTCATTATATTGATTCTATTATAAAAGGGTGATATAGATGTAGTATATTGATGAGTTACATTTGAAGTAACCATTAGAAATGAGAAAATAAAATATACGTATGAATCCATTACTAACGGATGAGAATGGATAAAAATAATTGAACATTGTTCTTGGAAATGATATGATTCGTTGTTAAATGAGTTAAGGTGAACGAACGATTACAAGGAAGAAATATATATATATATAATACGCTAATTAGGTTTTTATTTCTTTGAAATGTGAATGATAGGTAAATCGCTTGTCTAGAGTTGGCGAATTCGAGACGAACACACCCTAAGGCTCTTATGCACTTCCGGTTACGTATAAATGCCCAACGGGTCAAAAACTTCTTTTGAGTTGTAAAATGTGAATTTTATACTATGTCTTTTGTAAGTACATTAAGTTAACACTTGTAGTTTGGTAGTTTGTTTTATTGGTATTAAAAAGGTTTTTACGTCAACGATTGCTAAAATCAGTTATAAGGGTATTTTGGTCAAAAGTCTTGTTACGAAGAAAAAAAATTCATCTTTTGGCATTTTCGATTTTTATGGATTATGGGCCTTTCACAAAACGTGTAGAAGTTACACCCGCCCAATACACCACAAGGTAAAAGCTTGGTGATGAACAAAGGGCTGACCTATTTGTAAAAAAACTATCATGGATAATGAATTCATTAAGAGAGGTTATTTAGGTTAATTATGAAAAACAAAGAAAAAACTATGTATAAGAGTGAATACTCTCGCAAACTTGAAATTCCTTTTTCACACTCTTTTGCAATGCCTTTCAGGGAAGAGTAAGAGTTAGAATAAAATTTTAATTTACACTCAATATGTGGCTTCTTCAATTCTAACTGGAATCATTTTTAATGATATGGTGTCTAAGTTAAACTTAATTGAAGATGGAATATGGTGTATGGTTCACGCCTTCTATTATAGTCAAGACATTGAAAGTGGTACATAGAGTCTTGGCATCATAGAAGAACTTTCATTAGATGTTCCACCAGTTTCCCAGCAAGGGGTGAGGACTCCAGGAAGAATAGGATCACCTCCCTTAACTGATGTCCTTATACTTCCAAGGAATCTAGTTACAAATATTCTGAGATGGAATGTAGACAAGCGAACAACCAAAGTGACCCATCTATGGAGCTAACAAAGCTGAAGACAAAGTAGATGCACATGACATCCTTGGGTATAAAGCTGGTGGTCTGAAGATGCTAGTTAATCTTCCATTAGAAAAACGAAGGGGGTGACAATGCACTAAATCCGGAACTAGAGATCAAAGGACAAATCAGGGAAGGTTCTAAAGAATGGTAAATAGTCAGTTTTGGACTAAAGAAACAACTATCAAGACCAATCGGGTTTTTTATATTGATCAAGACTAATAGTGTTATTATGTTAATCAAACTTCATTGTCACCCTGTGTTTGTATTTGTGTGAATTGATCTTACTACTTAATCGGTTACTATTTTTGATGAACCAACATTACATGTTCTAGTAGTTTCAAGGATTAAATAGTTAATTTAGCCAAATTCAGGACTAAAGAAACAACTGTCAAGACTAATAGTGTTTTTATCATTAATTAAATTTCTGATGACTTAATCATTTAGTGTATTTGTGTGCATTGACGTTGTTACTTAATCATTTAGTTAGAAACCTACAAGACTAAAGAAATAATTCACAAGACTACTACTGTATTTGTATGAATTGAACTTCTTACTTAATCATTTAGCTAGAGAGACTACTTGAATAAACAAACAACTATCAAGACTTATAGTATCATCCAACAGTTCTCACCATTTTTACCCTTGTTTAACCAAACATGCATACATTAAGTGTGCATAAATGATTTTACTGTAATCAAACCTACATACCCATTTGGACTACATACTTACCATTTGACCCATAAAACCAATAAACCTAAAATCTAGCCCATTTAACAATACCAAGTGGTCCTAATGACCCATTTGACATACCAAAAGATAGGAATTCTAAATTAGATTTGCCACAATATTACCAATCTATAAATGCCAATATATAATAGTAACATAACACCATTCACACATCAATTACAAAATAGGCAATTGAACAAAAACATTATTTAGCCAATATAAACATCATCCAATTACAAACACCAACCATTAAAACACCAACCATTAGATCTAGATAAGATATACCAATTTAAAAAGTTACCAATATATAAATGGCAATTGTAGTAATTAATATACACATGCATGGTCAAGGATAATGCATCAAGGACGTGTTGAAGATATATATTTGAACAAGATAAACATATAAAATATAACAAGAGAATTATGGTCGGAGAAATATAAAAATACTATATTATATTATCAAAAATAATTCCATTTACAACCACCACCACTACCAAAATTTTTTTAAACCACATAATAAAAAAAAGAATGATCCATAAACATGTAAGAAAAAATCTAATTTTCACCACCACTACTACCAGCTTGGAGAAACACTAAAATATGTTCTTCATATTCTACCCAAGCTCCCCTCTAGTAGATCATCATCCTCATCTTCTTCCATCATATCTTCTCTTCTAGACCATGTGACCATAGTTACCTGAGCCTTCGCAAGCTTCTCAAGATATACTCCAAATGGTGCTTCGGGTTAGCTGATCAGTGGAAGGTCAGACAACTCCTTCAGAAAACCAAGATTATTGAAAAAAAGGATTAAACTTGGATCGTGATCTTCAACAGTCCCATTGCTCTAGCCCACCAACACCTTGAATTGTTCTGACAAGAATTATGAAGAGCTTACCCTGACTACTTCTCTATACCATTTGTTAAGAGAATGAAACAACTTGTCGGTTTCGTCAGCGTCGCTTCCTCGTAATCTTTCGATCTGGTGCAACTTCCTTAAGATCGGTTCTTAACAATTTACTAGCACACTTTTGGTGGAGTGGAAGATTATTTTGCTTTTGTCATTCATCAACAAATAGAATTTCCATTCTTTATACCACCAAGCAACAACCATTTATTGGCCGTTTTGTTTCTCTGAGTGAATTTAGTTAGTGTTTGTTTTTGGGTGAAAACAACAGATTTGTGAGAATGTGAAATGGTCGGTTAAAATAAATTTGATTAGAATATTTTTATGAGATTTTGTGCCATCAATTGCTATCATTAATTTCATCTTTAGAAATTTGCATCGAGACGTTATATTTTCCGGGCTGACATACGGTGATGTGAAAGAGGTTTATGATCATGGCAATTGGCAAGGAAGGGTTTAACTATATGCATCTATTAACTTTAGCTACCAAAAAAACATTTTACCATGACCATTTCAAACTTTCATCCATACATAAAATCAAAAAAATACCATGGTAGTTTGTAACATTTGGCTACACTAATGTCATAAAACTTGTAACTAAAGGTTTAGAAGAAATGGTAACATCTAGTCCCATGAAGAGATATTCAAAATAATTCCATGGCAGTTGGTAATAATTGGCCACATGAAGCTAATTAAGTGTGACAATACACATTTAGTAGTCATATGTTTACTATTTTCCCATCACTATTGTTTGAGATAGAATTTCTGTAGTCAGGATCCTGAATCTTGTGGGTCTTCGATAGGATCCTGATATGGTTAGTACATGCTAGGATACTAATGGAACCTCGGATCCTGAATGTTATTATTACTAATCAACTTTTTTGTTTTTTATATAATGCAGGAATATTCCTAGGCTAACGACCAATGGATGGCTTGTACCTGAATTATCAAAGAGTTAGCTCAAGAAAATGTGTGGAAAAGACTGGGAGCTACCCAATGGTTGATGACCTATTCTCCTCAGGACCCAGAATTTGTCGGACCTTTAGTTAGGATTTGTTTCTGAGTTCATACTTAAATGGACTTTATATGATCATTTTAGGAACACTTTTCACACTCTCGAATACCCCGAGAACACAATACACTAATTCATAATAATATAATCATCATTGTAAAACATAGCTCAATCCATCAAGTTCTTGTTTTGGTCAAAAATCAATATAAATAGAATGTAACCAAAATTTGTAGCCAATGTGTATGAATAATTGAGTGATCAAAGTTTGAAGTAAAAATGACTTTGAACACCGATTTTTGTAAGAGGAAAAGGCCCTTGATCCTGATAGACCTCTAGCACAAAAAAAACTCGGGTGATGGAAACTACCAATCACCAAATTATAATACAAATAAGTAATGATCCTAGTACAACTTTGGAAGACAATGAGCTCAATACAATGTTTTCTAGAGTGTGTGTTTTGCGGGAGAGTATCAGAGTATTGTGTGTTCGTATGATATATTAATATGCCTAAAATGAGCTCCTTATCCCTGTTGGGCTCCTAGCTAAAAGGTTTACACATTAGTGTTGCATTTTGGTCTAAGGGTGAAGGAATGGGCTTCGTAGAGTCTTATGGGCCTAGGGTAACTAGTGGGTTTTGAGATTAGTATAAATACATGTATTGGGGTTAGGGTTCAGGTTGCTAGTCAGTTTGTTATTCAGATATCTTGTATCAGACACCATTCGGTGTATGCAAGTTGATTAATTAGAGATTGTTCATGTTCTGTTCATATAATCTTTATTTCCGCAATCGACAAGTGGTTGTGATATTGTGTACAGATCCATAACAGGGACTTACAATTGGTATTAGAGCCTGCTGTTCAATACAGGCTCTCGGTGTCACGGACTGAAGAAGAACTGTTGCTGTTCGTCATCTCAGAATATCACTGTTGAAGATCTATTGAAGATTGCTGCTGTTTTCTCATCTCAGACTTCTACTGCTCCGAGAAAACCGAAGGAGATTCAAGAAATTTAGATCCGAAATCGTTGAAGATCCTGAAGAACACGAAAAAGATCATTCATCTCGGATTGATTCCAGACAACTGTTCATCGGCTATCTCAACAACCTTATCTGGATTACTCGCATTCCAGATAAGGAACACTGTTTAAATTAACTTGTGTTTATATGTTTGTAGGAATTTCGGAACACTATTGATTCGAATAAGGGTTCTTATTTCGGATCAGACTCTCATTCCAGATCAAGCTTTAATTCTGGATCTGTCTTTCCATTTCGGATTACCTCTCATCTCAGATTGGCATTCATCTCGGATCACTTGGAATTCTATCATTTCTCATTTCGGATTTCATCTCCATTCCGGATTGATTTGTAATCTCGGATCAAGAAAGCATTTCGGATTCATCCGAGTTACTGTTACTGTGTCTATGATAGCATTCAGGATTACTTTTTCGGATTAGTATTTCGGATTCTCATTTCGGACCATTATCTCGGACTTGTTAAGGACTGTTCATAATCAGAAATTAAAATTAACTTTAATTTTACTTGGTAAAACATAAAAATGAACAGTTACATGACAGCTCAGGATTTGATAAATGTCACCCTGGCAGCTTTGTAGTCACAGACGCTGGCTCTTCATCAAGAGCTAGACCAAGTAATTGGCACTTCTACAAACGTGCCCCGTCTGCTATATGGTGATGAATATTTGAATGGAAATTCAGGTTTGAGCAATACTGCAAGGCTAAAGAGCAGGGGTTTGGAGATGTATCATGAATGGTCCTCGAACCATAGTTTATAACACTGCTGAAGATCCGGACACAAAGATCCCCAAACCTAGTCATTTATGGGCTCCGTAAGACGTGAAGATAATTGAAGAAGATGAGAAAGCCTCAACTGTTCTGACAATGGCACTCGGACCCGACATCTCATAGCTTTCAGAAATTGCAAGACGGCTAAGGAGGTTTGTAGCGAACTACAAAATCTCTATGAGGGAAGCGCGGATATGAAACCAAGTCGGTTAATCAGCTGAATCAACAGTTCAGCTCTTTTAACCACATATATGGAGAAACCATTGAGAATTAAATTCAAAGATACGTGAAGGTTGTCTCTCAGATGATTTCAGCTGAAATCTCTCTTACAAACAGTGCTATGAATAGGCAGCTGTTGAACTCTTTTCCCAAGAGCTGGGATGCTGATGTGGCCATGATTAAGAAGATGAAAAATCTGAACGATGTCACCCTCACGGAAATAATTGCAACTATCAAGTCATGTGAGATAGACAATAAACAGAGGGACATCAATCATCAAAGCAATCTGATGGCAGCTGGTATTACAGGGCAGGACACGACATTGATGTCTCAAAATCTTGTTTACAGCCCCTACAAGGAAGCCACACACACACACCGGGTAGCTCTAACTTGGTGTATAGTCCTCTTACCTCTTCACAGAAGACTCAGTATGTTTATGGTCTTCAATCTCAGACTCCTACAATGATCTCTGCAGCACAGGTTCAGACACAATATCATGCCCAGTATCCTAACATGGTTTATAGTCATTCCATTCCTGCAAACAGCTCAACAAGGCGGCATTCCTCAATTTGTTGTTCCCGCACCAACTCCTACTCCAGCTGTGTCAAATTCTCTTTTCTCACAAAAGGGAATGAGGAGAAATTGGCCATAAATGCTTCAATGATTAACAGTTTAAATGCTTTTTTAGCAGTGACTTGACCCCTCCATTTGTTCTTCCAACTGAAGTAGATCAGATCATGGAGGAGGATTTGGATGAGATAGACGTGTCCTAGAATCTTGCAATGGTTGCTTTTTGTGTCAACAAATTTCAGAAGAAGTATGGGAGGCAACCATTGTCGAATATTAAGACTGGGCTAATGAAAGATAAGCTCAGGTGCTATAGATGTCATGAGCCAGGGCACTTTGCACGGGAATGCAAGAAGACACCATCTAGATATGTCTCATCCAGAGTGGCAGATATTCAGAACACTGACAGACAGCTCGCGCCCGTCTCTTCTTCAAAGTCCCCTTCAAGTCCCTCGAGCAGCTCTAGTGGGAAATCAACAGCCTTGGGGGCACAGCAGCACGAAGGGTTCAACTAGGCAGATGCTACAGCTCAGATGGAGACTCTTAATCTTTCCAAGAACAACAATCATTGCATGATGGCGCAGACAGCTGAGACACCTGATCTTTCAGAAACAGTAAATCGCTCTCTGTTAAGATAGTCGTCGTTTTAAATTATCATAAATGAGCACCATAATTCAACTGTTGTAGCTGAATATCAACAAGCTGCATCACACAACATCGCCCTTAAACATAAGAAAAAGCTTCTTATGGAAAAGGTCGAAGCAAAGAACAAGACATAGCTCAGCTAAAGCTTGCCTTGAACTAACAACAATGTTTGGTATATGACTATAAGCTAAAATTAGGTGAAAAGGACGTAGAACTTCAAGCAGCTTTAGCCAAGCTAAATTCCTTGACATGAAAGTTTCAAGAAAACGAATTAAATATTAAAAAATTTGAAACTTCCAGCAAGTTGGTCAAGGACTTGTGTAATCTACAGCTTGAATATCAGAAAAACTATAGAAAAGGTCTTGGGTATAATTGGGCTTCTCCACCATGTAATCATAACTACACATGAATGCCTGATTCTGAGGCAGAACTAGAAAATGAAGAAAATATGATGTATGGTAAACCTCAGATTACTTTTCAAAACCGTGGAAGCCCTACTACCCAAAGTTTTCTAAGCCAACTGAACTAGGACACTTTTTTTCACTTCCACACCATTTTCGCAAGAATCTGGTGACACCTCCTCTTGTAGTTTAGATGGTTTGGAGAAAATGACGCCTAAAGAAGAGGCAGCGACACCACTTAAAGAATTAAAACAAGAAAACCTCCTGAAACTGACACAATTAACGCTACTAACGCTTCTACTTCATGTGCAGAAGAAATATTAGTTGAGGATATTACAGATGGTGATAAAGAAGAATGTCTGAATTCAAATTCGGACAATTCATCTGCTGATTATGATTTTTATACACCTGCTTTTGACATTTTGAATCTTTTTCTTGCTGAACAATCTAAATTCTCGGACAATGTTGGTTGTGTTGATAACTTAGACGTTTTTAATTCTAGTTCTTCATCTATGTTGATGTTATGAATTCTGATAATGCATGTGATAACTCTTGTGATGAAAACATAACTTTTGCTATAGGTATAGCATCGACAGATGATCTGATTTCTCAATTCCTCCTGAAGAGACTGGAAGTTCTTCAGATGAAGCACCGTCTGTTGATGCTATTTCTAGGGTTGACAATGAGGAAATCAACCAACCAACCGACTCTGTGATGAGTGACGCTGGTAAAGTACCAGAAGAATCAGGCGAATCAGATTCTTCAAACGAAGATTGGTTGGCTAATTCTGAAATGATGGAAAATGAGCAATCTCCCTTTGCTGATTCAGATAAAACTTTTGAAACTGAATCTGAATCTGAATCTCAAACTTTTTGAAATATGGAGATTCTTTTTGCTACTAATGATCAAAGCTCATCTTCTGACAGTTCAGAAAAGGATGTTCCTACTGAATCACCCGTCTCCTCTAAAGAATCCGCCATGCAAAATGGTTTGAAATCTAATAAAAAGAAACGGACAACACGTAGATCCATAAAGAAGAAAACCAAACAGGCGTCTCAGCCTACTGAAAAGGCTACTGCAGATTCAGTTCCTCATTCTAAGAAATTAACTCAGCATCCCCAAACTGAATATGTTAAGGCATCTGTTGAATAGGAATCAGTTAAAATTTTGCCTATGTCTACCAACTCCAAAGTATCTAATTCAAATCATAACACTTACAACTGTGTTGATGGTTGTGAGCAGATTACAGCCAAGACTAAGACCTTGCGCCAGCCGTCAGTACCAGCAAGCAAGAAACTGCCAGTTAAGCTGCCTAGAATTTCCCATGCTGAACGGACTGTCTTCTTCCAGAAGAGGCAGACCTGCTTCAACTGCAATTTTCCCGAGCATATTGCACAAAACTGTCAAAATGCATTTATGCCTTTCAACGCCATATCTTCGAAAAATCAGAGAGCTATGCCTAATCGCCTACATCAGGCTTGACTTACTCCGGCTAAGCCCTCTGATCAAGACTGGAACATGGCCAAGAGACAAAATCAAAACTCTCTAAGACCTTCAGGTTCTCTGAATCCTTCTAGCACTCCGAAAATTGTACAGAAGTCTGAATCGCTAGCCTGGAGGCCTAATGTCTTGACAAAGGCCCAATCTTCTGTCCCAAAATTGGACATATCAAAAGCATCACCGATCTCATCCTCAACTAATTTAATTTTTCATGAGGTCACTTATGTTGATGCAAATGGAACACCCAGATCGTCAATGGCCTAGGTTGCAGCTTCTAACTAAACCTGTTGAAATGTGCAGGAACAGCTTTGGAGGACTCTCGTCAGACTTTGGTATGTCGACAGTGGTTGTTCCAGGAACATGACAGGAGACATCTCACAGTTGAAGGACATTCAGTTTTTCGATGGCGGGTTCGAATCCTTCGTAGGTGGTGAAACAGGAAAGATAACGATGAGAGGAATGGTGTGCAATGGAGTCTCAGTTTCAAGAACGTGAACTATGTCCCTGAGTTGAAGCATAGTCTCTTGGGTGTGTCTCAGCTCTGTGATAATCATTTAGATGTGTTCATTACAAAGAAAGGTTGCTATGTGTTGAAACCAGGCCTCATTATTCCTGATGAATGGATTCTTCTTAAAGCTGGGCGTAAAGGAAACGCTTACGTCATCGACATGAACAAGGCCCCACCAACAAGCTTACCTATTTGTTCTCGTCGACCGCTGAGCACGATGCAATGTTTGGCACAGCCGACTAGGACACGTCCACATGAAGAATCTAAACAGACTTATTGGAGATTTTATGTAAATTGAAATGTGTGAATCATGTGCTCGTGGGAAACAACATCGAGAGCCACAAAGTCAAAACACGCACCCTCCATGTCAAAAGTATTGGAATTGCTTCATATGGATCTTTTTGGTCCCACCGATATTCTGAGCATTGGCAGGAAGGCATACTGTTTGGTTATTATTGATGACTACTCCTGTTTCACTTGGGTATTCTTTCTGGCACACAAGAGTGAAATAGCTGAGTTAGTTAAAAAAGTTTATCATCTTAATGGAAAACCATACAGACATAACAGTGAAGGCTATTCGATGTGATAATGAAAAGAGTTCAAGAACGCCATTTTGAATTCTTTTTGCTCCTCCAAGGGAATTGATCGACAGTTCAGTGCAGCCAGAACTCTTCAGCAGAATAGGGTTGCGGAACGCAGAAACCGCACACTCATTGAAGCAGCACGTACTATGTTGGTCGAATCGAAACTACCTCTATTTTCTGGGCAGAAGCCGCCAATACCGCTTGCTACATTCAGAATCATGCCCTGGTTAACAAAAGGCAAATGAAAACACCGTATGAAGTGGTTGAAGGTCACAAACCGTCGGTCAAACATTTCCACAAATTCGGATGCCCCTGTGTTCTTCTACTCATGGATGCTTAGGGAAAATTTGAATCACGCGGAGATCCATGTATCTTCGTTAGTTACTCTAAGAAAACTTCTTATCATGTCTACAATAAGATCAAGAAAATGGTAGCTGAAACCTACAATGTGGGTTGGTTGGAGGAGAATCCCAAGGACACACGAATTGATCCCAACTGGCTCTATGATTATTCCTCTTTATTTAAATCTGTTGATGTCTCTTCTGATATGCATGTAGGTACAGGCATAAGTTCTGAACCCCCACGGATGCCTATCTTAACTGAGGATGATGAAGATGCGGAACATCTGCAAGAATCTTTCAAGCAGCTGAGTGTAGATCCACCTGGATTCACTGACACCTCCACTAGCATCACAGAATCAGGAAACTGTTTCTGAACAGATTCCGCGACGGGTTCCCTTGAAGTTGAGGGTCCAAACACAGAAACTCCTATAACAAATGAAGGAGCTACAACTCCTGATGTCTTAGGATCATCTCTGTTTCCTGAGCCTACACCACCATACTGTTCTGTTGATTCATCAGTCAACATTCCCACTGGTGCAACTAATGAGGGGGAACATCTGGAGTCGCATCATAGAGCTTTACAAGCTTGCAGTTAGATCTTCAAGTTCCTGCTACGCCTATACCACAACATCTACAGCGCGATCATCCGATTGAAAATGTTATTGGTCCTGTTACTGCTAGAGTTCAGACTCGCAGTCAATCAGGAGCTATCAATACATGTCTTTACTCTTGTTTTATCTCACAAATTGAACCTAAAAGCATCGATGTTGCCTTGCAGGAACCAGGTTGGGTGACACTATGCATGAAGAACTCAATTAGTTTGAGAAACTTGGGGTATAGTAATTGGTGAAGCTTCCTCAGGGGAAAACATGCTCTTGGAACTCGTTGGGTATTTCGCAACAAACAGGATGACACTGGTGTGATTGTGAGGAACAAAGCTCGACTGGTTGTTCAGGGTTTTCTCCAGATCGAGGGGTTGGATTACGATGAAGTTTATGCATCAGTGCCTAGATTGGAAGCCATTCGCACTTTCTTGGCATATGCATCATACATGGACTTCATAGTCTATCAAATGGATGTCAAGACTGCGTTTCTTTACAGCACGGTGAAAGAGGAGATATACATGGCGAACCACTGGGTTTCACTGATCCTGACAAGCCAGACTATGCATACAAGCTGGTCAAAGCTTTGTATGGGTTGCATCAAGCGCCTCATGCGTGGTACGCCACCCTAACAAAGCATCTGCTTGCTCACGGATATACCTGGGGAACTGTTGATCAGACTTTGTTCATCAAGCATGTTGACAAGGACATCATTCTTGTTCAAATTTACGTAGATGATATTATTTTTGGTTCTACGAATGATGGGTTTTGTCGCGAATTTGAAGAGGTCATGAAGAAGAAATTCGAGATGGGGAGATGACTATGTTCTTGGGTCTTCAAGTTCGTCAGAGCTCACACGGAATTTTGATTCATCAAGGAAAATATGTGAATGACGTTCTTGCCAAATTCAAGCTAAGAGATTCCAAGCCTATGGCTTCGCCTATCGCTGAACGGCCCCTTTTAAATGAAGACGCAGAAGGAGCGCTGTAATCCAACCATGTACCGGTGTATGATTGGTTCACTCATGTATCTCACGACAAGTCGGCCAGACATCATGTTTGTCGTTTCCCAGTGTGCTCGATATCAGGCTACTCCTAAACTCTCTCATTACTTGCTATTAAACGAATTTTTAGGTACCTCAAAGGGACACCATCACTGGGACTCTGGTATCCTAAAAAATCTGAATTTGAACTGTATGCTTTTTTGACAGTAATCTTGGGGGTACAGAAAGGGAGATCCGATCAACTTAAGCTGGATGCCAATTCTTGGGAGATAGATTGATCTCTTAGCAATGCAAGAAGCAGTAGACGGTCTCACTTTCTACAGCGGAAGCAGAATATGTCGTAGGATCAGCTTGCTGCTCCCAGGTTTTATGGATGCAACATCAGCCTGCGTATTACGGTTTGACTTATCTAAACACAACCATTTATTGTTACAATGACACCGCTATCCAAATTGTCAAAACCCTGTTTTCACTCCAAAACCAAGCACATAAACATCAAATTTCATTTTATTCGTGACTGCTATGAAAAGGGTCTCGTTAAACTTGAACAAATCCACACCGATGCAAATGTTGCAGATTTGTTCATGAAACTCGTTAGCAACACGCGTTTTCAAGTGCTTGTGGATCATCTCAAAATGATCTGGTTTTCTGACTAAGCCTCCTTTCTCTTTCCTTTTAGTTTATTTTCTTTTTCTGCTTGCCTCGTAAATTTGTTCACATATATGTACAAATTTAGGGTGAGAAAATCACCAAAAATACAAAAACATTTGAAAAATTAGAAAAACACAAAAACATTAAAAAAACTTCAGAAAATTCAGAAAATGACAAAAATAATTTCAAACAGCTTTGCAATGATTGGGAAATGAAATGATTTCTTGTGATAAAGGTTTTGGCTAACACATGTAAGGTGTTGTGGCTGGAACGACTTGAATCGAAAGCGATATGTTGATAGGCTTAGAGCTCAAACGGATATTATAAGCTAAATGACATAAACATAAAGAACTATATATCCAGTGGGTCACACACTATCGGCATATGATTTTATGGTCTTAAATCATGTGTTGATCGATAGCCAACGTCTGAAGTTTTGGGTCTTTATGTTGTTGAGTCATCCGAGGGATATTTTGGCTGCCCTTTTGTTGTATCCAGATTATATGCAGACCTAGGCAGAGTCAGGATATTCTTAAAAGAGCCAAAATAGAAGGACCAAAACCTTAAAAGAAAGGAAATCTCACCACGAGAAAATTCCATGTGCTTGAAAAGTCGAACATACCATATAAGGTATTTGTCTAACCCTCGTCTAAATATTATTTGTCACTCTGCTATACGAAAGTACTGACCTATTCACCAATAGTCTGACATTGTAAAAGATAAAGGATGATCTCAGTATAGTCATCTGCTACGATGAATTGTTAGCTTACCTTGATCGCGGGGGTATGTCATGGAGTGGGACACACGGGTATCATAGTATAACATTACCTTAATCACATCATAAAGCAAAAAGTAGAAAGTTGAGCGCTAGGTTTAAATGGACAAATATATTGGCAATCGCTTAGACCAGTCTGACCAAGCTCACACTAAAAAAAATGTTCCTTAGTCTGCCTGAAAACGATTTGATCTTATAGCAAAACTGTGTATATGTTGTATTGATTTTTTTAAATACTTTGCTTATTTTTGTACTTCTGTAATGTCTGTTTGGTTGCTCGGTTAGTTAAACTGTTGATTCTTGAGTTAGATGATGTATGTCAAGGGGTATTGGACTGGCTTACTGAGTTTTGGAATTGGGCTAATCCAAAAGAATTTTCAAATTTGTGCAATTAAACAGTATTGGGCCTATTATGGTACTATTCTGGATTGGCCCTTTAAATTCATTCCGGATAGGCCCATTTACCGAATTGCGACCCTCCTCCTTTGAACGTTTCGGACTGGTTACTATTCCGGATTGGGCTCAAATAACCTTGACCAAGCCCATTTCGGATTGGAAACCGGATGATGTTCAGTTGGATCCGGATTGACTTGGGCCCAAATTCTTAGGCCAAGCCCATTCCAGAATAGTATATCTGATTATCATTGTTTCATTTCGATCATTCACTAAAAAATTCTCATCCGAAATACTCTGATCATCATCCGAATTAGGCTTTCTTCGTTTTCATCCGAATTGCATCAAAATTAGGTATAAAGTGCTTAATAATCATCAAAATTACATGTTAATCTTCAAGTCTTCATGTAATTAAGCATCTCGGATGGTATCTTGGATAAATCTTCAACATACTCTACATTCACGACTCCATCTCTGATGAGTATTCAACCGAAATGGATGAACTTGAATTCCATTTCGGATGGCATTCATCTGAGATGTTAAAGGGTTCCTCTGAATTCCTGTTTGAACCTTATGATTCCGGATCTCAGTCTTTGAACTCTCCGAGATGGTTTTTGAACTTTCCAGATTGCTTTGACCCTTCCGGATTAAATGTTGAACTTTTAAAATGAACCTTCAATTGAACCTTGAACCTGTCAAATTCACCAATGACCTCTTCTTGTGTTTGAACTGTTATTGGACTTGCTTGTTGGTCCCTTTTGGATTCGACTTGCTTATTGATCTGCCAATCAGTTTTAAGCTAATGAGTTTTGACCTCTTAGTTTGAAATTGGTCAGTTAACTTACGTTAACTGTGATATCTGGTTTGATTAGTAACTATTTGCTGAGTATGGTTTAATCTGTTGTTCTTCTGACAGAAATGGCTGAAGAGGCTTTTGATGCTGTTTTATTGGTTGAGAAGTAGTTCCATAACCAGGCAGGTTATCTGTTGGATCTACCAGCAGAGTTTTTCCAATAGTTCAGGTCTATGATGGTGGGTCTGATGACTGCAGGATCACATATGCACTCCAAGCGAATCTGGTTATCTATCGTGATCTAGTGCACATGTTTTCGAAACGGGCAAGATTTCATTTGAGGGGTGCTGACGGGAAGCCTTATATTAGTTCATCTATTGAGAGAAAAGAGATTGTCATGAACAAAGCATGTATTGAGATGTATTGAAGTTTACAGATGTAGCAAGTGATCTAACATTATATGCTAAGGAGAAGTTGATGCCGATATTGACAGAAATGGGTTATGAGGGAATATATCCGCTGTTGTTGAAGAAGATGTTCCTGGCGTACTAGAGATTGTTAGTTCACATGTTTATGCAGTGCGTATCGGAAAACAAGGGTGGGTTAGATTAGCCGAACCAGACGCAGACTTCAGCGATAGTATCTTGAGTGATGGATTGGAAATATAACTTTTTTGGTTATATTTTCGAGAATATGAAGAAGATTCTTGAGCAGTCGAAGAAGAAGATGTTTTTGTTGTGTCCTCGATTTGTACAGTTGATTTTGGATGCTCGTTATTCTGATTTAGCTAAGGATGCTTCTGATACGAACTTGCTGAATATGAAGCCTATGGGTCCGACTATTTTGGTACGATGAAGAAGAACAGATGGACGTCAAAGACAGTTTTTGTTGGAACGATACTGTTGAAGAAGTTTGGGAAGTTTTCTGAGGCGATTGATCAAGATATTCCAGCACCTAAGACGATAAATACTATGGTGGCTGAAGAGCATCACGTACCAGTGGTAGAGAAGGAGCTTGAGGTTGAGGATTTGGTTTCTGATGCTAATACTGATGATGAAGAAGCTTGGTTTGAATAATTACAGAATCTGAAGTTCATCCGATTCCAGAGCTACAAGAGATTACTACTGAGAACTTAGTGGCTCTTATTGCACATCTACAGGGGATTCAGGAGCAGCAAGGGAATCCTCCTCTCGTGTTGTCTCATTCTGACATCCCGGTTACTAAAGCTGATACAACTGAAGATATTGAAGAAGAGGAAGAACCATTGTTGAAGAGGCGACAAACAAAAGCAACCGAAGAACCTACTCATACAGACGAACCTATTCAAACAGAAGTCCATATATAAACCGAAGTTCATATTTATGATACTCCTGAAGAACCGATCACTATTACATCCTCGGTCACTTTATCTTTGACCGATATTTCCACTATTGAGCCTGTTATTGCTGAAGAATCAACAATTCCTCTTGTTGCTACTCAGTCTACTATCGTGTCCATTCCAGCTGAATCTGTATTAGAGATGATGGATTTTGGTGGTGGTAGTGGTAGTTCTGCAGTTGCTGAAGGCTCGGGAGCAGGTGGTAGTGGTTCTGGTGGTGGTCAGGATGAAGATATTGAGTATTTGAAGTGATCGGAAAAGAGAGCATTCGAATTTAGTGGGGTTGATAATGATGAGGAGACGTTGATGTAGTCGATCTGAAGAAGAGAGTGGTAATACTCGAGCAGGAGGTTATTCTTAAGGATGCACAGATAGCTTCTCTACAGACTCGATTAGATGCGCGTGATCTGACGATAAACCAACTTCAGGGTGATGTTTCGTTATTGATGACTATGGTTTTCGATTTGAAGGCGAAGTTGGAGAATAAGTTTGGACATAAGTTTTCTGATCCAGTTGATGATTATATGAATGTTGAACATCGTCATCAAGCTGCTAAAAAGAGAGAAGCTGACAGAATAACTGCTGAACAGCTAGCAGCTGACCATCTGGCTGGATTAGATGATTATCTGAGCGATCCAAAGAGGAAGTTTACTACTAGTCAGCGAAGGCAAACTGCTCCAAAGAAGAAACAGATGGCCTTGATGAATAACGTTGATGTAAATCCACTAGACGAGAAATTTCAGTTGAAGGATCCTATTAATCAGTCTAATTGATTTGTCATGGAGCTTGGATCTAGCTACTTCAGCAAGGTTGGGAATAAGTCACGTGTGCTGCTAGATTTGTCATGGAGCTTGGATCTAGCTATTACAGTAAGGTTGGGAATAAGTCATGTGTGCTGACCTGGATTTATATCATGTTAAGAAGATGTGGTTGATTGTTCGACAGGATGGTACACGCGAATATTACTCCAAGGAGTCCCAATTTGAGAGCAGGACGAAAGTTGCATTGACTGATCTTCTAAGGGCTCCGTATACCGATACTGATACGACTGAGCGTGGTCTAGGATGGAGATTCTTTAAGAAGCTGGAGCAAGAAGTGAAGAATGGATTCAATGCGATGAAGACAGTTGAACCGTATCTATGGGCAGCTAATGGTGTTAGAGATGCGAGAACTGGTAGAAGGTTTAAGTCTGTGATGTGGCCTCCGAATGATAAGGAACTAGTGATACCAGTCGCTCCAATATTTCCTAAAGGCATTTTGAAGAATTTTAACTTTTGGATGTATGATCCGAAGGTAAGGAGTGTAGCGATTGTGACTAAATAGAAAGCCTTCGCGTGAACGATGTTCTGGATTTAGTGAGCTTTCATGATGAAGACCTACAATTAGTAGCGAATCAGATTCAAACAGCAGAGTTGTATGAGGCATGTGCTAAAGATTGGATGGCGGCAGTTGCAGGGATCATAGCTGGCAGAATGGGAGTTGATGCGTACCAAAGGATTAGTCGCCTAATGTTGTAAACCTAGGGAGGAGATTGTGGGGCCCCTAGCTAAAAGGTTTACACATTAGTGGTGCATTTTGGGCTAAGGGTGAAGGAATGGGCTTCCTAGAGTCTTATGGGCCTAGGGTTGTAACTAGTGGGTTTTGGGATTCGTATAAATACATGTATTAGGGTTAGGGTTCAGGTTGCTAGTCATTTTTTATTCAGATATCTTGTATCAGACAGTATTCAGTGTATGTAAGTTGATTAATCAGAGATTGTTCTTGTTCTGTTCATCTAATCTTTATTTCCGCAATCGATTAGTGGTTGTGATACCATGTACAGATCGTAATAGGGACTTACAATCCCCTTTATAAAATAGAAATTATAATATAACAAACAAAGCAAAAATGGTGCAAGCATCACCATGTTCTCCATAACGGCTACACTCTTCCGTGCACATGCTAATAGAGAGCATAGTCCCCGAAGTATCAACATTGACCAAGCCCAATTCGCTATATTCCGGCGAATAAAGTATCAAACAAAGGATACAATTGTTAGTAAATATAAATAATAATAAAGATCCGTGATCCTCAGACTTCCTACATCATCTGTTAAGGATCAGTGATCCAGGCCAAATCTTAGTATACATGATTCATAATATTAAAAATTAACCCCTAACAATTGCCCCCAAATATGGTTGATATTAGGTTAAACTTATCTGCCATATTTCCGTTAATATCGAACTAGCCGTTACAATGTAACTAGCCGTTATAGACTGCTGATGTCACTGATGGGATAACTTGCAACCATCATTGCAATACATAGGGAATAGGTTGAGTTTGAAAACCCATTTAAGATCAAGGATCGCCAATTTAAAACCCATTCCAGAGTTTTATCAGGTATTCTCTTCTCTTCCTTCCATCTTTTCTTCCGTATTCTTCTTCTCTTTTAGTCAATCTATGGAAAAAATGGTTACTCGATCCTCTCCGAATTAGGATCAGGATCTTGATTGTCCACCATGAAGCCAAAATCTCCTGAAGAATCCTTCTACCGAATTATGTAGATTCACCTATCAAGAATTGATCGTTTACACAATTGTTTCCCTGAGGGAAGTTTATTTCGTCCTTTCGACTCCTCCACCAGGAGTGATTCTGTTTCACCCATCTGGGTGTGCTTTCTAGCTATGCCTTTCCAAATAGGCTACACATATCCATTCCTAGAATTCACCCAATGCTTCTTCACCCTAACTGGTCTGTGCTACAGTAAGACAATGCCAATGTTGTGGAGGGTGTTGTACGCTCTAGAACAGATCATAAGCAATGAGGATTTGAGCTTCAATCTTTTGAACTCTCACATCTGTACAGCCTTGTGTCTCATGGATCCCATCGATTTCTATTCAAAGCCAAGCCTTATCAACCACTCCCACTCCTTGAAGATAATTTGGCTAACCTCCGCTCCATTGTCGCCGCTAAGGACAAGAGGATCTCCCAGCTTGAGAAGGAGAAGAGCAGCTTAGAAGAACAACTGCTGTATGCCGAAGTTGGGATACATGAGGTTAAAATGGAGGCTACTGAGAAGGCCAAAGTCTGTGCTACCTGTGCTATCCTTCAAGCAAGGATCAAGATAGCCCAAGAGGCTGTGGATCCAGTGTTTGACCGGTCTGCCTAGGACATTGCTAGCTGGAAGCAGACTCTCCTGGATCTGGGCGGTGATGGTGAGGTGGAACAGGTGAAGGCTTTGGAGGCTGGTACAAGCGGGGTGAAGGAGGTGAAGTAAGGTGGTGAAGAAGGTGAAGCATCAGCACAAGGTGAAGCCGCTAAAGTGGGCAATGAAGGATGTTGATGCCTAGGCCTAAGCCCACTTTTTATGGTTTATAGTTTTTATGTGATGGTGTTTTGATTCTGAACAATTATGGTCTGTAACTTTAAACAATTGTTTTAGGTTAAGGATCACTGATCCTTCAGACAATAGGGGGTGGCAAAGGTGGATGGGTCCTTCTTTTTCATGGAGGATGAAGCTTTTACACCCCTCTCCTTTATTTTCCTACATCTTAAGAACAATCAGTATGGTCACCCTGCATCAACCCGAGTGGACGGGCCATGTTTTGCTAGTAGAAACTCGGTTGATCATTTTGGCAACCTTTTGACAGTGTTTAAATAAAATTACAACCTTTTAACTATACTTTGTGTTGTATTCTTGTTTCTAAAATTTTTTTCTGATATGTTTGTGTTTATTATTAGCTTTATTTTACAAAAACTAAGAACACTTCGGATTGTTAAATATATGCCAATTCTCTATCACAACAGCTTTTAGAGAAAATATGATAACATCTATGATCAATGATCATATATCCTTAATTGAAGGGTTTAGGGTGTAGTCAATGAGATAAATAAAATTAAGGATAAAACATACCGGGGAACCCAAGTTAGGATTTTATATCCTTAGAAACTATCTTCGTGCAAACAAACTAGTAATCGTTAAGGATTCAGGATCCTTTTAGAATTAACTTGGAAATTTCCAAAGCTCCAAAATGTGTTGAGAACAATTTGGGGTTAAATCAAACAAATCAGGGACAAACCCAGATAAAGTTGGGACAAGCCCAAATAAACTAGGGATAAGCCCAAATAAACTGGGACATGCCCAAATAAACTGGTGACAAGCCCAAATAATCTGGGGACAAGCCCACATAAGTGACATAAAAATGCCAAAACCTTAGCTAACATGAAAACATTAGAAACCTTAGCTAACGTGAAAATGTTAGAAACCTTAGGATAATTGATCTATGGTACGTCTAACATTATACTTGAGATCCTACATATCGCCAACAACAATGAAATTGTTAGCCACTAAAGCGTGTACTGGTCCCATTGCTTCGAACCATACTTGGATAAACATCCGCTACTCGCAGGGTGTCAAAATTTAATTCGTGTGAAAGGTAAAAACCCCTTAATCCTTAGAAGGTATAAGATACCTTAAACATGGGAGAAAGTTGGACAACCCCTTAATCCTCTATGAAAGATGTTAAACATTTCTGCAAAAACTTAAAATATAGTGAAATTGGATGTTAAGTATGTAACATCCTTTTCTTATGACAAAGAGAAGTAAAGAAAAATTTAAGATAAAATGTTACCAAGGTGAAGATCCTGAATCCTTAAGGATCCTTATCACATAGAATACTTTTTGAGATGAATAGCGTTCCACGCTCTTGGCAAGAGATCACCTCCCATGGTTAATAGGCGGTATCCCCCTTTCCTGCTTTTGCTTCAATAAGGTAGGGGCCCTACCATTTGGGTGCCAACTTACCATAAGCTAGGTTTGTGGTATTCTGAAATGCTTTTATCAGAACCAAATCTCAAACTTGGAATCGTCTGATCTTACCTTTCTTGTTTTACGCTTCAGCCATACTTTGTTGATAACTGGCCATCTTTATTTTTGCTAAATCTCTTATCTCATCCATGGTATCTAGGTCTTAAGTTAGATTCTCAATATTTGTTCGAGAATCACAGATGCTCATTATGGATGTGGGGACCACCATCTCTCTAGGGATCACTGCCTTAGTTCCAAAGACTAAGGAGAAAGGAGTCTTGCCTGTGGCATTCTCTGGAGTTGTCCTATCTTCCTAGAGGACATATGGTAGCTCTTCAGCCCACTTTCCTTTCTTGGATTCTAATTTTTCTTCAAGTTGTTTATTATGATCTTGTTGCATGACTCTGCTTGGCCATTAGCTTATCGATGAACTGAAGTGGATGTTATCATCTTGATTCCCCAACTGTAAAAAAAGTTAGTAGTTCTGTTCCCAATAAACTGGGATCCTATCACATAAAATTTCAGAAGGAATTCCAAATCTGTTAATAATGTTTCTTTTAATGAAGAATGACTTCCTTTTCTCTAACTTTAACAAAAGCTTCTACTTCTATCCATTTAGAGAAGTAGTCTGTCATGGCTAGCATAAATACTTTTCCTCCTTAAGCCTTTGGAAGTTTGCCAACTATATCCATTCCCCATTTCATTAATGGCCAAGAGGAAATTACTGGATATAAAGGCTCTACGGGTTGATGTAGGATGTTGCTATGTCTTTGCTAGACATCACTTTTCCTTGCATAATCTACTACATCCTTCTTCATTGTAGGCCAGTAGTAAGCTATTCTAAGGATCCTGGACAATAGTGCTCTACCCACAGTGTGGTTTCCATAGTCTCCTTCATGAAAATCCTTCAAAACCTTTTAAATTTCTAGATTCTCAATGTATCGCAAGTAGGGACCTACAAGAGATCTTTTATATAAAATGTTATTTAGTATAGTAAATTTGAGATAACTTGACCCTGAAGGCTCTAGGATTCTCCCCTATGGGAATTTCCCCATTCTGAATGTAGTTCATAATTGGAAGGATCCATTATCCTGAATTTTGTTGCACACATTACAAAATCCACAACTATTTCCAATGCTTCATTTTCCTCAATTGCAGGGAAAATAATATGGATAATAGGTAACCTGATGTCTTTTGGTATCTTTAAGGATGATCCTAAATTTGCCAACGTGTCAGCCTTAGCATTTTCTTCTCTAAGTACCTGCGTTATAGTAAAAGAATCGAAGGCATTTGCTAGCTTTTTAACAATTTCTAAATATTTAATTAATTTTTCACCCTTCACAACATATGAGCCATTATAATGGTTAGTAATTAGCAAAGAGTCTATGTATACTTGTAGATACTTGTTCCGCATTTGTTTAGCTAATTGCAATTATGCTATTAGGGCCTCATATTCTGCTTCACTGTTAGTTATCTGAAACTCACAGGCAATGGACTGGGGTATTATGTCCCCTTGTGGCGATTTTATTAGTATTCCTAGCCCGGTTCCTTTGACATTTGAGGCTCCGTCAGTGAAGAGTGTCCATGGAACCTTGGTCTCCTCAAGCTATTGAACCTCTAGCTCACCTTCCCTTTGTAGATCACTACTAAAATCAGCCACAAAGTCTGCCAAATATTGAGACTTGATGGATGTCCTGAGACATTTCAGTTTTCCTGAGAACATTCTTGATAGGAAAATTAGTTTTCAGAATAATAGTATGTGTTTCAAAATAATGTCTATGTTTAGTAGAAGACATGATCAATGCAAGAATTAATTTCTCTAACTAAGAGTACCTGGCTTCAGCATCAAGAAGGTTTTTATTAGATAATAAACTAAATGTTGTTGGCCTTTATGATCCTTAACTAACATAAGTATAAGAATAATGGTTCATCATCGTCTAGTTTCATCAAGGCTGGAGTCGAGTATAAATAATCCTTGAGAGGCTTGAGTGCAGCTTCTGCTTCTCGGTCTACTCAATTTCTTATTCTTCCTTAGGATATCATAGTTTTCCTTGCACTTCTCTAAGGAATTTGAAATGAACCTATTCAGAGTTGCGATCCTTCTTGTCAGTCTTTGGACATCGTTGGCATTGGCAGGGGATTTTATATTCACAATCGCTTTGGTCCCCTCTTGGTCACCATATATCCTAGGAACTTTCTAGCATTAACACCAAAATGACAACTTGAAGGATTCGGCTTCATGTTGTATTGGTCAACGATGTTGAATGCTACTTCGAGATCCTTGAGATGATCCTTAGTTCTCTTGGACTTGACCACCATGTCATCTATATACACTTCCATAGTGTCTCCAATCTACTCTTTGAACATCATGGGTCTTTGGTTGGTGGCACCTGCATTTCTTAGTCCAAAAGGCATTGCAATCTAACAGTATATGCTAGTAGGAGTCATGAATGTTGTATCCTCTTGGTCAGATGGTTCCATCTGAATTTGTTGGAATCTAGAGGAAGAGTCCATAAAGTTTAGCAACTCATGTCCTACTGTTGCATCCACCATGGAGTCAACGTGTGGTAATGGGAAAGGATGCTTGGGACATGCCTTATTTAGGTCTGTAAAATCGACACATACCCTCCACTTTCCGTTTTTCTTTTGAACAACCACTACATTGGCCAACCATCTTGGGTACTTAACTTCTCTAATCATACATGCCTTCAAGAGTTTGTCTACCTCCTCTTAGATGATAGGGTTCCTTTTAGGTGCAAATTTTCTTCTTTATTCAGGAAGGATACTAGATCCCTGCTCGATACTGTCAAGGATCTCGGATCTTATGAAGACTTTGATTTCAGGATTCTGTGGGTCAAGTATTACATCTTTGATGTCTTGCTCTGCTGCCTCCAAGACACTCCTTAGAGGTTGCTGTGTTTGGTATGCCGCCCTTGGTTTCGATGTCGATTTCATTGGAGAGCTATAACAATTTTGGCCTCTTGTTGGTCGCTTTCTATCTTCACTACCCCTAAGGTATTGGTAGTTTTACACATTGATGGTAGATTGATGGGACATCTTTCATTTCCTGAATCCACGGCCTGCCAAGGATAACATTGTAACAAGACAAGCAGTCAATAACACAATTTTTTTGTACAAAGTTTACCCCCTCAATATAGATTAGGAGCTTGATGTCCCCTAACATGTTTTTCGTTTCACCGCTGAATCCCACAAGGATAGATGATCTTGGAATTATTTATGTTTCTGGGATATTCATCTTTTTCAGGATATCAAGTTTTAAGATGTTCACAAAGCTTCCAACCGTCAATGAGGATCCTGCGAACAAAGTGATTAGCTATAAACAAAGTAATAACTAGGCCATCAGGATAAGGATCCTAAATATCAACACGATCATCCTCATCAAAGGATATAACTTTCTACTAAGTTAGAGTGGAGGTCCTAATGGGCCTGTCTCCATTCTCCAACTTGGTTTCTTTGGCATGCCTCTTTGCCGGTGAAAACGAGGTCCCACAAATATCTGACCCTTCGGAAATAAAGTTTATGATTTGTGCATCGGCCGGAGGTGAAATAGCTTTTTCTGGAATATTTTCAGGATCCTAGATCCTTAATTTATTCTTGCCCAGCATCTCTTTCAAGTGCCCCTTACTAAGGAGATAGCCAATTTCTCTCCTTACAGCTATGCATTCTTCCGTTAAATGCTCAAAGTCTTCGTAGTATGCACAGTATGCACACCATTTGGACTTATCCTTCAAGGATTTAGACTTCTTGTTCTTCTTCGGCCACCTAGCTTTTTCACCTAAGTTCTGCAAGGCAAGCATTAATTCAATGTTATTAATAGAAAAACAATATTCAGATATTCGAGGATATTCCTCCTCCTCATAATCTTGTTCAACTGCATGAACATTTTGATTATCAGGCTTGTAGTACTGCTTGGATCGGTTGTTCTTGTAAAAGGATCCTTGCTTCTTGTTGTTGTACTCCTGTTTGTTAGAGCAAGTGAGCATGTCTTGTATTCTCTTATCATCCTCTAATCGGATAAATCTCATAGCCCTGTTTCTTACTTCGTCCAAGTTCCCGCAAGGGGTTTTGAAAAGGTCATCGTAAAATGGAGAATCCTTTTGTAATCCCAATTTAAATGCCTCAACAGAGTTGCAACATCTAGATTGGGATTTCTAAGGATTCTCGACCAAACTTAGTGACATAATCCCTTAAGGATTCATCACACTCAGGATTGGGGAAATCCACTGAAGGAAGTGTTTTGGTTTCGAATGAGGAGATCCTATCGATGTTTGCCTTGGTGCAAAACTAAATGAAACAACAACATGAGACTAACCAACTATTATTCAAGGAGCTTAGGGAATTTAAAAACTCCAGGAACCCAATGGAGGTGACGACATCTCTGCAAGCCAGAACTCTGAATTTCGGCATAGAAGGATCATCAAAGGATTCACCAAGGAGACTTTGTGCCTATGCAATCAGGATCAACACCAATTGGTCCTACTCATCTGTCAAGATCATCTATATCGAGCAAAGATTCAGGATTAACCAGGATCCTAACAACAGTAACCTTACCAAGAATAATTCATTAAATACTAACTATTTCATGGGATTTCAGGAGTCAATGTAGAGATGGCAAGAGTAGGAGCTGAGAGACATGATCTCGTGTACAAAAGTAGTACAACCAATACCGGAAGTGTCTCCTAAGATCATAGGGTCTCCAGGCTCACTCCCCCAATCTATAGCACAGAGATCCCTTCCAAACTCCCAATATGAAGTTATATAATGGAACCACCAATCCTAAGGAACACGTGGCTCAATATAGGGAACGAATAGAAATTAATCATATTCCATCAGATCTCAAGGAAGCCTGTTTGTGTAAATTATTTGGATCCACTTTAATAGGATCATCCTTAAAATGACTACTCAGCATTCCTACATACTTTATTACTTCTTTTGCTCATTTAGTTAATCTGTTTAATAACTAATTTCTAGTAGCAGAATGTTAGAAAAATTAACTAGTGATCTTTATGGGGTTACACAAGCTCAAGACGAGTCTTCAAGGGCCACGTGAGTAAATTTGGTCGAAAATCCTTGGAGATTCCAAACCATGACACTTGCAGGAACCTTGACTAAGTCCGGAACAGGGCCTTGAGATTCATAAGGCTTGAGGAAGATGGAAGATCCAAAAAAGGATCAACCCTCCTGCTACTCATGATCATCCAAATAGAAAATGGGATTCTTCTAATCCAAACTGTATTCTAAAAATGATAAAATGAGGAAAGACGGGAAGATCAAAAAGATTAGCGTAGTGGATGATGAGGATCCTAAGGAGGATTATCCTAAATTATCTAACTATTGTTTTTATGTTGATGTTTCAAGATTGTTTATTCTATGGAGAATTTGGGAGATAAAGCTCGATGGCCTAGGAAGTATGACAAAAATCCTGGCTGGAAGGACAAGTCCAAGTGGTATGCTTATCACGAAGACTTTGGACACTTAACAGAAGACTACTATAACCTGAAAAAGGAGATAAGCTACCTCCTTAGTAAGGGATACTTGAAGGAACTCTTGGGTTGGAAGAAAGAAAGAAGTCGGGATCCTGAGAAACCTACCAAGTTGGTAGATCCCCACCACTAGATGCTAAGGTAATCAACTTTATCTCTGGGGGATCTGACATATGTGGTACTTCTTACTTTGCAACCAAAATACACGCCAAAGAAGCTAAAGCTGAGCTGAGAGACAAGCCTACAAGGACATTGACGGAACAAAATCCTATATCCTTTGATGAGGATGACAGGGATGTTGTTTAGGATCCTTACCATCATGGACTACTATTACATTATATGTTTCTAACCAATTGGTATGCAGCATCCTAGTTGACGGTGGAAGTTTAGTGAATATCATCCGAATAGGAACTTTAAAAAGGATGAATATTCTTGATTCAGAGATCGTTTCCAAGTCTGCAGTGCTACTAGGTTTTAGTGGCAAAGTCAAGAATACAGTTGTAACGCCTCGCTTTTTCATACTTTCCTTAGTTAGAAATGATTGTTGTATTTCTATTTTTGTAAACTTGTATTCGTATTTCTTCTCCCAATCTTGTAATCCGAGACTTGAATCGTAATAAAATTCACACTTAATCTACTGATACTTGCTATACTTGCTTGCATACAATCGTTTGATACTTGTTATACATGCTTACATGCATTCAATCAATACTTGTTTTTCTGTGCAAAGGACTCATACAATCAAATTCGATATTCAATCTTGCTCAAATTTTTAAAACGTGTGCAAAATGACAAGTTAAACTAAATCTAAGGACTAAAAGTGTCAAAACCAAAGAACCTTCTGGAATACCTAGTCTCGCGGCCCGCGACCGACCCCTTGGAAGCTTCTCACGGCCCGCCAGACCTCTAGCAGCCTGCGACCGAAATCCCTTCACCCTCTCGCAGCCCCTGAGAGGGACATAATCCGGAAATGTTGGCTTCAAGCTACCAGATTGGTCAAGATTGTGTTTTTTGCATTTACTACCCCCAACTAACACCCTCCCAATTTTACCTATTAATACCCCACTCCATCTCCTCTCATTTCACACCTCAAATCATCTCTTCTCTTCTCTCTCAAAAGCTCTAAGAGCTCTTCTTCTCTAAAAGATCAAGGCTCCAAAAAGTGAGTTCTAACTCACCTCTCTCATTTTGATCTTTCCTTCTTCTTCACACTTGAAACACCTCTGGGGATACTTCCATAGGTTTTCCATGGAAAACTAACTAGGAATATCACCCTACTTCAAGGTCCCAAGTCCAAGAACTTTCTTGTTTTAATAGGGTTTTACCCATAAGTGTTGTATCCTTCCCAGCTTGTTCTCAAAACAATACTTGAGTTGGTAGAGTGTGATCACTTGGAAACCTTGGCTATCCTACCTTCGAACCACCACCTCACTTGATGTTTTCGGTTACTTTTGTCTTTACTTTTATGTATTAACTTACTCATGACCATCCTTGTCGTCCTTGTGACGACATGTGCATTGGTAAACTATACAAGAGAGGTTTTAAAAGGAAGGTTATTCTCCTTCCTCCATGCATGACTTCTTTGCGATATTTGAAAAACTCACATAAGAGTATCCGTTGCTACAAAACATTGGGAAAACTTCAAGAGCTAATTCGTGAGCACAATACTCAACCATTAATGAGGGTAACCTCTATAATGAATTGAAGTGTGGTGTCAAGACCCAACTCATAACCAAACCCAATGGCATCATGTACTACCTTGACCGTATTTGGATTCCGAACCGTCACAACCTTCGCAACCTTTTGATGAGTGAAGCTCATAAATCTCGATACTCTATTCACCCAGGCGCTGAGAAGATGTACCATGACCATCGTACGTCTTACTGGTGGCCTAGAATGAAGAAAGATATCGCCTTCTACGTTTCAAAATGCCTTACATGTTCTAAGGTGAAAGCCGAACGTCAACGTCCCTATGGCTTGCTTGAACAACCTGAGATTCCTATTTGGAAATAGGAAAGCATTGCCATGGACTTCATTACCAAACTTCCTCGTACATCGTCGGGTCACGATAGTATTTGGGTCATCATTGACCGTTTGACCAAATCTGCTCACAACCTCCCCATATGTGAGATTCAAATTCGAGAAATTGGCTCGTATCTACACGGATGAAATCATATGTCGTCATGGTATCCCCATCGACATCATCTCAGACCAAGATGGTTGTTTCACCTCTCGCCTTTGGTAAATGTTTCAAAGAGCTCTTGGTACTCATCTCAATCTTCGTACTACTTTCTATCCTCAATTATGACAAACCAAGCATATCATCCAAACTTTAGAGGATATGCTTCGTTCTTGCGTAATCGATTTTGGTGGCAACTGGGACATGCATATGCCTTTGATCGAATTCTCGTACAACAACAGTTATCACGTGAGTATTCAAATGGCACCTTTCGAGGCATTATATAATTATAAGTGTCGCTCGCCCATTTGTTGGTACGAGATCGGGAAGCTCAAATCACCGGTCCCGAGCTTATATAAGAGATGATGAACAAGGTCCTACAAATTCGAGACAACTACTCAAAGCCAGAAGCCGACAAAAGAGTTAGGCGGATCGACGGTGCAAACCGTTGGACTTCAACGTGGGTGACTTTGTACTTCTCAAAGTGTCCCCTTGGAAGGGTGTAGCTCGATTCGGTAAGAAAGGCAAACTCGCGCCTCGCTATGTAGGTCCTTTCGAAATACTCGAAAGGATTCGCAAGGTAGCGTATAGACTGGATCTACCTCAAAAACTCAACAACGTTCATCCTATGTTCCATATCTCAAACTTGAAGAAATGTCTAGCTGACGAAGGGCTTCAGGTTCCACTTGAAGATCTTCAAATCAACGAGACTCTACACTTCATGGAAAAACCGGTCGAAATCATGGACCGAGGAACCAAGCAATTAAGGCGCAACCGAATTCCCATAGTCAAGGTTTCTATGGGAAGGTAAACGTGGCGCCGAATTTACTTGAGAACATGAGAAAGATATGAAGACTAAGTACCCGCACCTATTCGTTACACCTTCTTCTGAATAAATTTTGGGACGAAATTTCCTAAAGAAGGGGAGACTGTAATGCCTCGTTTTTTCATACTTTCCTTAATTCGAAAGGATTGTTGTATTTCTATTTTTGGAAACTTGTATTTGTATTTCTTTTCCCAATCTTGTAATCCGACACTTGAATCGTAATAAAAATTCACACTTAATCTATTCACACTTGCTATACTTGCTTGCATACAATCGTTTGATACTAGTTATACATGCCTACATACATTCAATCAATACTTGTTTTTATGTGCAAAGGACTCATACAATCAAATTCGATATTCAATCTTGCTTATATGTTTAAAACGTGTGCAAAATGACACGTTAAACTAAGTCTAAGGACTAAAAGTGTCAAAACCAAAGAACCTTCTGGAATACCTTGTCTCGCGGCCCGTGACCGACACCTTAAAAGCTTCTTGCGGCCCGCTAGACCTCTAGCGGCCCGCGACCGAAATCCCTTCACCATCTCACGGCCCGTGAGAGGGGCATAATCTGGAAATATTGGCTTCAAGCTCATGGATTGGTCAAGATTGTGTTTTCTACATTTATTACCCCCAACTAACACCCTCCCAATTTTACCTATAAATACCCCACTCCGTCTCCTCTCATTTCACACCTCAAATCATCTCTTTTCTTATCTCTCAAAAGCTCTAAGAGCTCTTCTTCTCTAAAAGATCAAGGCTCCAAAAAGTGAGCTCTAACTCACCTCTCTCCTTTTCATCTTTTCTTCTTCTTCACACTTGTAACACCTTTGGGGATACTTCCATAGGTTTTCCATGGAAAACCAACTAGGAATATTACCCTACTTCAAGGTCACAAGTGTAAGAACTTTCTTGTTTTAATAGGGTTTTACCCACGAGTGTTGTATCCTTCCAAGCTTGTTCTCAAAACACGACTTGAGTTGGTAGAGTGTGATCACTTGGAAGCCTTGGCTATCCTACCTTCGATCCACCACCTCACTTGATGTTTTCGGTTACTTTTGTCTTTACTTTTATGTATTAACTTACTCATGACCATCCTTGTCGTCCTTGTGACGACATGTGCACTTGTAAGCTATACAAGAGAGTTTTTAAAAGGAAGGTTATCCACCTATCTCCATTCATGACTTCTATGATCTTACATGATGCTTATGATTTTCTTATTACGTATAATATATGTATATATTCGCTAACCGAACTCTTGATGTTAATCAAATGATTATCCATCATGGTACTAGGTTACATCACCTGAGTACTTAATCTTTCGTTACGATTCTAATGGGTATCCTAACCCATGAAAACACATCAATCCGAATGGGTCTTATAGTGTCAAAACGAGTATTAAGTATAGATGATTATTTTCTCGTATACATACTTTAGCATTCGTATATTTACCAATCTACGTTTTCCTCTTGTAGGATAACTCGGCGTTCATCCCATCCATCAACCACCTTCACGGGCTTGTCAAGTTTGAAG
Organism: Scalesia atractyloides; assembly: GCA_947069175.1. Lineage (NCBI taxonomy): Eukaryota > Viridiplantae > Streptophyta > Magnoliopsida > Asterales > Asteraceae > Scalesia > Scalesia atractyloides. Next base: position 32,146,914 of record CAMTDV010000013.1, read on the forward strand.
ACTTAGCAAAACCGTGAGTACACTCGAACACCCTTTTTACGCTTTACAGTTTTGGGTGCAATATGTTAGCCTATCAAAATACACGCAATCACACTTATACTTTTATGCAATCACACAAACAATCCATCATACATGCTATAGTTACTTGATACATGATTCGTATACTTGGAACATTCTTATGTGATACTATTCATCATTAACGTTGGCTAAAGCCTCCACCTTAACATGTATAGCGCTATAGGAGTAAAGCATCGCCTGTATTCTAGAGGTCATGTTAAGTTTTATTCTATTTTTGTGGTACACGCGAGGAGTGACTTATAGATTGCATGCCATGTTTACGTAAATCTTGTATGCTAGCTTAACATGTGGATTCGTTTAAACCTTTTGTACTTATGCTATATCAAACTTGTGTACTCGCCAATACTTGTTGTATTGAACTATACTTTTAACATGTTGCAGGTGAAAGATGTTGATCATGATGAATCTTACTAGGGATGGCATAGGTACACACCTAGAATGTTAAGTGCATGTTGCTATTGTTGTATTCAAAATTTTGTGATGCACTTGATAATTGTGTTATGAAATGAAATTTGGTTGATTTAAATATTGTCGCAAATAGCGTTATGATGCAATGAGCAATCTATTTCGTCTCACTCTGATGTTTCCGCCATCAGTTGGGGTGTGACAACAGTTGGAGAAATAAAGCTTCATGTATATATAGAGGAGTTAACTATATCAAAAATTATGTATTGTATATTCTTTATCATGCTACAATATCATTTTAGGTAGGACTTGCATTCACGATATGAAAGTTGTACCCTCTACATACGATCAATGTGTTAAAATTCCTACTCCTTGGGGAGTTGTGAAGATACAAAGTGACCAAAAAGAAGCTAAAGATTGTTATACATCCTCAATGAAAGCCTCTAGTAGGACAAGACATGCATATCAATTACAAAAGAGAGCACAAGACATTGTGGAAACTAAGGAACATGACATTAAAGAAGTATCCTTGAATCCTCAGGACCCTGATGTCAAGGTGCTCCTAGGAATCAAGATCCCTGGAATCTTGAGCAAGAACTTGTTAACTTCTTAAAGTAGAGGATCTCATATTTGCTTGGAAACATGAAGATATGACATGTATATCAAAAGATATTATTACTCACAAATTGGGTGTTGATAATAGTATTAGGCTAATACATCAAAAGAGGTTAAAGTTTGAACCTAAAAGGAACCTGCTAATCTAAGAGGAAGTTGAAAGGCTACTAAACACGAAGATGATAAGAGAAGTTACGTCCCCTAGATGGCTTGCTAAATTAGTCGTGGACCAGGAGAAACATGGGAAATGAGAGTGTGTGTGGAGTCCACTGATCTTATCGAGGCTTGTCCCAAGGATCCTTTCCCTTTACCACATATAGATTCGATGGTATATGCCATAGTAGGGCACGAGATGCTGACATTCAAGGATGCTTCTTTAGAATTCCAACAGATCCAAATGGAACTTACTAGCCGGGGGGACAATACTTTTATGACCCCCACAACTATCTATTTTTATATTGCTATGCCTTTTGGTTTGACCACATATCAAAGGCTAGTGAACATGATACAAATTGAGGGACACAATGGAGGTCTGTTTAGATGATAGTAGTGAAGTCAAAAAAAGTTGATGATCATCTTAGGGATCTTAAAGAAGCCCTCAACATTCTAGACGAGTACAATATAAAGCTAAACCCTTCGAAGTGCCATTTTGGAGTTGAAGCTGGGAAGTTCCTAGGGTAGATGGTTACAAAAAGAGGGATCGAAGCAAGTCCAGAGTAGATCAAGGAAATCCTGAATTTAGGATCCCCAGATAACTTAAGGATGTTCAGAGATTAATAGGAAGAACAACGGCTTTAAAGAGGTTCAAATCAAGATCCTCGGAGAGATGTAAAGACTTCTACGAGATCCTAAGAAAGAACAAGAAGTTTGAATGGAATGAAAAACAGGAAGAAGCATTCTATGAACTTATCTATAACTCCTTTGCTAATGAAACCAGAAAACGAGCAACCTCTAACGTTTTACTTGGCAGTATCATGACATGTCAACAGTGTGGTCTTGGTCAAGGATCATGAAGGTCAGTAGCATCTGGTGTATTACGTAAGTAAAAGTTTACTAGATGCTGAAACCATGTATTCCCATCTTGAAAAAAAAATTTTAGCTTTAATTATGGCATCAACTAAATTAAGACATAACTTTGAAACAAATAGGATTCATGTTAAAATCAACTATCTAATTAAGTTTGTCCATAGAAAACTAGAAAAGTCAGGGAGAATGGCTAAATGGTCGGTGAAATTAAATACTTATGACATAGTATATGATCCTAGAACAGCTATTAAATCATAGGCTTTAGCTGAGTATGTGGCTGATTTCAGTCAGGTTCTTGAAAAAGAAGCATATTTAGAAGTACAACAGTTAGATGAAACTTGGGAAAAATGGACCTTGTATACTGATGGTGCCTCAAATGTTAGGGGGGCATGATTAGGGATCCTACTAAAATCGCCAATGGGAGACATATTACCCCATTCTATACTTTGTAACTTTCAAGCTACTAATAATGAAGCAAAGTATGAAGCTCCAATTGCAGGCTTGCAATTGGCTAAGCAAATGAAGGTTAAGTATCTTTAAGCATTTGTAGATTCCTTATTAATTACTAATCATTTTCGTGGATCCTGTGCAGTTAAGGGAGAAAAGTTTACTCAATATCTCGAGATTGTCAAAACTTTATCTACACAGTTCGAAACATTTGACATTATGCAGGTTCCTAGGGAGGAAAATTCTGATGTAGATGCTTTGGTAAATTGGACCTCAGTTCCCAGGATCCTAGAAGGAACACAAATACATATCTTGCATATTTTTTATCTAGCAATTAAGATAGTAACTTAGGAATGCAATGTGATAGCTAACTTAGAAGTGCAGGATCCTAGTGAAGGATCAGGATCCCAGATTCAAACTCAAGCATCTGAAGTATCTCAATGATCTTGGTGTATCTTATTAAGCGATATATATACCAGGCAGAGAGATTCCTAAGGAAGAAAAGAATCCTAGAGCCTTCTGAACGAAGTTATCCGATTTTACTATCTTAGAAAATGTATTATATAGAAAATCCCTTCTAGGTCCATATTTGAGATGCTTGGAAGAACAAGAAATACATGAAGTATTGAAGGATATTCACAAAGGGGATTGTGGAAACCACACTCGGGGCACGGCACTCTTCTCCAAGATCTTGAGAACACGATATTATTGGCTGACCATGAAGAATGATGCTATGTTGTATTCCCAAAATTGTGATGCTTGTCAAAGGCATATCAGCATCCTCCATCAATCTGATGAGCTAATGGATCGCATAATTTCTCCTTGGCCATTAATGAATTAAGGAATGGATATTGTTGGCAAACTTCCTAAGGCACCAAGAGGAAAATTGTTTATGCTAGCAATGACAGATTACTTCTCTAAGTGGATAGAAGCTGAAGCTTTTGTGCAAGCCAGAGAAAAAGAAGTTATATCCTTTATTAAACATAACATCATAACCAGGTTTGCGATCCCAACAGAAATTATTTGTGACAATGGTTACCAATTCCTTGGAACTAGAGCAACCAACTTTTGTGAAAGTTGGGGGATCAAGATGATTACTGTTAGGATTTGAGTTTGATATTGATGTGATTGTTTTAGATGAAATCAATGAAAGAAGATAATAATCAATGAGACAGTGCAGCAGAAATGTGTAAAACTTTGGAATCACAACATTAGAATGATTGTTTTCATTGACATGCTTTTGTAATATTAATCACGTATGCATGCAAATTACAACTCACCCTCAGCCTAAGATCACTCTAATTTGTTCGTACAGAATGTGTAGAAGAAGTGATAGATAGAACAATACATGCACTGTTCTATTTATAGTACATTACAAACCACCGAGCATCTTTGGCTGACGTCACTATGAAAGTGACATTTAACAACCTAACAAACTCTAAACTCTGCTAGACCTAAACACTGTTACATTAAAATACAATATAAACTCTGATGATAAAAACTAATGAGATATCCTCTATTGGGCTTTATCCATTGTTAGTCTTCTGCAAACTTTACTTCAAAAGACTTTATTTTCATCAAAGGTTCTCATAGTAGACCTTGGATTCCAGCAGATCTTAGCCATTGATCAAACCTTGGATTCCAGCAGATCTTAGCCATTGATCAAACCTTGGATTCCAGCAGATCTTAGCGTTGATCAGAGTTTGGAGTATCAGATCTTTATTTTAAAGGATCAGATGTTAGAGATTGTTTTGTCTTTTCAATCATCTTTTCTTTTGTATGGTTAAGTACATCCAACATCTCCCCTAGAACAGGTAATGCCAAAACTCTTCTTTATTGTTTTATCTTTATTTCTCAAAAAAATTCCCTAATTTGCTCTTTGAATGGTAGTTCAAAGTCGTAGATAACATATCTTCAAAATCCCTTTGTAATTCTAAGTTCAGTAGATCTTGGAGTTCAGCTGCATCCAGACCATATGCATCCTCCATTTTCAGCTTTAGAATCTTGCCATTTGATCTGAGCGGAGTCAGTTCATGGGTGTCTGGGGATGACTTCCATTTTAGAATTTTTGAATCCTCTGGATTTTGTGGGGGAAGACTTATTGTTGAGCTTGGTAGAAGTGATTTGCTTACAAGTTTGGAAATTATTTCTTTTAGTTTGTCACTTGCAGCATCAGTGTGATAGAGTAATTGGTTTTTGATTCCCTCTTTTATATGTTCTTCAAACCTCTGGTCATCATTCTCATCCGTCTTTTTTTTCCTTTTTACTTGATGTAAGGTAATTGTGGGTAAGACAGAGGATAAGAGATGCTTTTTAAAGGTTTGGGTCTGATGAGGGATAAATCTGTTGAGTAGCCTTGCTTTCTTGGAACTGTAAGATCTTTCTTCCTAAGCTTTTCCAGTTTTCAGTAGGTGTCTACAACCCTGGACTCAGATATCTAGCAACCAGCTCTTGCTTCATCCTTTTAAGCTTTAAAGCTCTGTTTTGATCTATCTGTATGTTTTTCTTCCAATCAGGTGGTGTTGGCTTCTGTAGAGGATCTTTAGGCATTGCTTGTATTCTGTCAATCTATTCTTTAAGATCATTTGTTTACCAATCTTTGAACTGTCCTCTGGTAGCTTTATAAGGTTTGTATTGCATAATATGGTCAAGGTAATCCCATTTCAGTTCTTTATCCAGCTCAGCGTTCACAAGCCTTTATGACATAGACTTACTCATATCTTTGGCAAAGTCTTCAATCTTTCTTACTTTGCTCAGTTCATAAGACAAAATGCCTTGAGTAGTCCTGTCATCTTTCCCTTTGTTCTTCTCTTTGGCAATATTCTTAGCCTGTCTAGCCTTCAACTTTAGATGTTCATCTGAATTTCTTGGCTTTCTGTAACCAAAGAGAGATGGAAAGTAAAGTTTTGTATTGTATTATCCTTGGCTATAAGAATGATTCAATTTCTTTTCGCACAACCATTAGTTCTAGAGGATATTTGGTAGCAAAAGGTATGATGGATGGTGGTTGATAAATGGTTGGAAGTGAAGTGGTTTTATGTTAAGATGATGAGGATGGTGCTGAAGTGATAGGTTTTGATGACAAAGGAACTGGTGATGGAATCCCTTCATCACCATCTTCAATAACATAAGTTTTTCTTTTGCATTGGAATTTGAGTTGTGGTGAAGGTGGTTATAATGGAATTCTTGTGGTGTGGATAATGGTTGGGTTAAAGTGGGAAATGTGATCATGGTAGAGGTTTGATTAACATGTGTTGGAACATCTGCTGAGGGTTTCTTTCGTCAGGGTTTTTGTTTCTTTTGAGGTGGTAGTGTTGGTTTTTTTGGAGTAGAGGTTACACTTGTTGTAGGCATGGCAATGGTTTTAGAAGATGTGGTTATTGGCTGTCTAACATTTCTTGTTGACTTTCTTCTTTTTAAAGTGGCAATGTCTTCTTTTTCCATCTGCTTGGCCTTTTTCTATTTCCATTAGTTTAGAAGCTTTAACTCCCAATGTATCTTGCTTTTTCTCTTTTCTGTGGCAATTTCTTCTGCTAGTTTGTTAAGGGTCTCATCAATCCCTTTTTGAACACAAGCATCTGATGACACAGCAGAAGTTTGATTTGCAGCAGTGGTTATAACAGACCCTTGCTGTGTTGATGGCTGACTTTGAGAATTTTGTAAAATCTGCTTCATTATATCTTTCATTTCAGTGATTGAAGACTCCATTGATGTCATTCTCTCTGTCAATTCTTTGTATCTCAATTCATCACCTAATTGAATAGGATCATCTGAATTCCTACCAAAGGTAGTTGTATTTGGATCATTAACAGGAGGAATCTCCATGTTATCAGACCCAAATTACCCTTTGTCTGGGTACTAGGGACTTCCAACTGGAGCAGAAGTTACACTTGTAAGTTCAATAGTTGTTGCCTTTAAGGAAGTTTGATGGATGTAACCATTGTCCAACAAAAACACTATTGTGTCATTAGTTGGTGTGGCTGCTTCACTTAAATTACCACCAAAAGTTACTTGTAACTAATGGGGTGTAACCTCCTTAGCTGTTTCTGGGTTAGCAAAGAGATTTAACTCAGTTCAGCAGGATTTGCTGGGATTTTTAATGAAAATACTTTTTACACCTTACATTCAAGGACTCTTCCACACACCTAGTCCTTGAATTAAAGACTTCATAGGCTTTAGAAGTGGTTGAGTATCCCGTAAAATAACCACAATCTACTTCGGCTGCAAATTTTGAAATATGAGATCAGAGGTTTAATTTTGAATAGAATTTCATATGCAGTCTTTTGATGCCTGGGTTAATCAAAACTCTGTTATGTACATAGCAAGCAGTGTTTACATTCTCTGTCCAAAAAGACAAGGGTAAACCTGAGTCTGCAAGCATTGTTCTAGCAGCTTCAATCAAAGTTCTATTTTTCCTTTCAACACCCCATTTTGTTTTGGTGTCCTTGGGATGCTGTATTGCCTAACAATCCTTTTTGACACACAAAGTCAACCAACTACTTATTTTTAAACTCTGTCCCATTGCCACTCCTAAAGACTTTTACTAGTAGGTCAAATTGCTTTTTAACATGTTTTACAAAATTTTGCAAAATACCTGCAGTCTCATCTTTGGAGTGCATAAAGTAGGTCCATGTAAACCTTGAAAAATCATCAACTATTACAAGACAATATCTCTTCCTTTTAAGACTCGTAATTTTATAGGGCCAAACAGGTCCATATGTAGCAATTGCAGACACTAACTTGTTTTGTACTCTTCAATTGGTTTGTATGAACTTTTATGTTGTTTACCTTTTAAACAGGACACACAATGTTCATCATAGGTGAATTGTTTTGATGGAAGACCTATTACAAGACCTTGTTTGGAGAGTGTAGTGATAGTTTTAAGATTTGTGTGACCAAGTCTTCTATGCCATAGTTCTGTCTCTTTGTTAGAAGTAACTGAGAACAAACATGCATTGGACATTGGATTATCTTTCAACATATCAACTACATACACATTACCACTCTTGTGAGCAATAAACTACGTTTTGCTCTTAGCTATGATTTGATCAATCTTTTTAACCACTTTTGGCCCAACAATCTAACAAGTTTTCTCAGTGAAGAATGACCCATAGCCTTTGTCACTCATTTGAGATTCACTAAGAAGATTAAATTTCAGATTGTCAATAAGATTGACATGTTCAAACTTGAGTTTCCAGCCTAGACAGTCCCTGACTCTAACACCTTCCCTTTTGAATTGTTACCAAAAGATATGTCATCCCCTCCTTGTGTGATGAAATATTTGAGTAGGGCTCCACATCCTATCATGTGCCTAGAGCCTCCACTATCTACATACCATAAAGTATCAAGGCAAGTAGAAGCTCCCTGCACATTAGTAAACAATTAGTTTAGGTGAGTTTCCAAACCAGGATGGCTTTGGATGGGGTCACAGACATTTCAGCCTTAAGTGCAGGAATATGGTCGGTGTTTTGAACAGATTTTGATAACATCTGTTGTGGACCGTTTCCTATCAACTGATCATTACCATGAGGATGCATTTTAACTCTTGGTTTAGATGGTCTTTTGTAGACCTCATAGCTAAGTGGTACACTCTTGTAAGTCAGGTTAGCCATATCCCCTTGGAAATTTATTAGCTACTGGTGCATCTGTTAGTTGAACCTTTTTGGGAGCAGAGGTTATATTCAATTGTTTGGTAACAGATGTTTGGACATGGACAAATGTCTTATTGGTCTTCTCATTTTTGAACTCTCATGTGTTTTAGAATTATGCTCAGTTCTTTTAACATCAAAATTTTTGAGATAATCAGACTCTTGAGTTTTGTGGTTTGATCTGTCCCAAATGGTGCAATTTGGTGAATCAATGATCACACTTGTTTTGTTTATATCATAATCCTTTAGAAAAAAAAATAGTGACATGATTCTTCTTTTCACATAAATCACAAAACAAGTTTGATATTTTCACTCTTTTCTTCTTGTTTTCTATCTTTTTGTCGGCAGATGTTGTAACATCTGCTGGAAGATCTTTCAAGGGAATGATCTTGACTTGTGGTGCCTTTATACCTTCAATGGTTTGAAAAATCCATTGGCTTAAAGTTGTAAAGAATGTCACACTCATCTGACCAGGTAGGTTTGAATTGATTCTTTTCAATTTCGTCAAAACTTGAGGATCCTGCTTGTCTTTCTAAAACAATTTTCTTACCATTTGGTTTAGTGACTTTAATTTCTTGACCAACCAAATTTGTTGGAATAATTTCAACCAACTTACAATCATTTACAGAAGTGCTTTGAGAAACTTGGTCATGTTTTCTAAAACCTACACCAAATTTTACATTGCTTTTGATTTGTGATTCTAACATAGCTCATAACCTTTACAGGATTCTACCCACTTTTCACAAGTAATTTCGGTAGATTCAAGCTCCTTTATACAACTTTGATATTTGTCTATGATAGTTTGGAGTTGATCATTGGTTATGTTGGACTCATGTTTGAGGCTACTGATTTCAGACTCTTTTTCAAACAGTTTAGATTTTAACTCTTTTGCAAGTTTTTCAAACCGTATTTCAGCATCTAAAATTTTGTTTCTAAGGTTTTCATTTACCTCTTTTATGTTAGCAAAAGCAATAATACATTTGTCTGAACATAGGTCTTTAAGAACTTGAGGTGATAACTTAGCAGCAGCCATCATGGCACAATCACATTCTCCTTCACAAACATTGGTTTCCCATGGGTCTGACACTGAGATCATAGTTTCTTCACCAACTTTCTCTTCTAAACATCTGCCACAACATTTTCACAAATATCATTAGAATTTAACACTACCTCCTTAGACTCATCCCCTTCAAGTATTGTGTCTAGTGCCATGAAACAAAAATCATCATGTTTCTTTTTAGAATTAGCAAGTAGAGCAAAATTTTCATCAGTCAGTTTCTCAGGTAAGCTACTCCAATCAACAAAACCTTGTGTAAAGAAGCTCTGTTGACTGGTCTCTTTAGAAGCAGAGGTTTGTGTAACTTGTGGTGCAGGTTGCACTTTAACCTAAGGACTTGGGGCTTGAACATACCGTATCTGAGGAAAAGTGGTTTAGACATATTGAACTGGATATGAGGAGTGTTTTGCATATGAATGAGTAGGGTATATTGGGAATAATGGACAGTGTTTTGTGTGTTTTGAGGTCTAGGACTTGGGTGTGTGATAAGCGGACCATTTGTTTGACTCCTACACTCCCTAGAAAATGACCTACACTTGTAGAATTTAATCTTTGACTTGTCCAACTCAACTTTTAACCTTCCATGCAACCCTTGGAATTTTCTACCAATGCTTTTATAGAACTTGTTCGTCCTAACACTCAATAATGATAGTTGCTGTAATATGTCCATTTCTTCTAAATCAGTTGGATCAAAATGTTGAAGATCATTAAGTTCAAATCATAAGTGAAACTTGGTTTTCCCCATTTACTGCAAAAGCAAAGTTGGGTGAGCAAGAATCAGAGTTGAAATTCCCACCAGATGTTATGTCAATAAAATGATCATAACTTTGTTCCTTGGGACTACCAGAGGTTTCTTCTTGACCAAAAAGTGTTGTACTACCAAAAGAATAATCATCAGCCACTTTTCCTAACTCTAATAGCTTCTTTTTCTAGTTAAGCTCTCTCTCATAAGTGAAAAGCCTACCATTAAGCTGGGTCAAACTCATCTCTTTGAACCCAACATCGGTTCTAGTTAGAAAGGGAATAGTGTCCCATTTTTCTGGTAGAGATCTTAGAAATCAACTATTCAAAGTGTAATTTGGATATTCGACTTTTACCAGTCTTAACTCACTAATGAGACAATAAAACCTTTCAAATTGTTGAGTTAATGATTCCCCTTCACATGACAAAATGTTTCATACTGTTGGTTCAAAACTTCTATGTTATTTTCAATAACCTCTTTAGTGCCACCAAATTGTTCTTTTCTGAGTATCCCATAACTCCTTTGCACTGTTGTAGTGCAAGAGGCCAGCATAGATGTCATTAGGCAAAGCAGTTGCCACGAAGTAAATGCCTTTGCATCTACGTCAATTTTTTGAAAATCTTGTGATAGTAATGTTCATGACTCTTTCGAACTTGAACTTTTGGATCTTCGGCACTCGGTACCATCGGAACATGTGGTCCAAAAATAACTGATTTCCAGCAACCGGTATTCTATTGTGCAAGTATGCGACCCATCCGTCATTGCAAGATATTGTACTCTGATCTGACAAGGATCGGAGTTTTGTACATGGTGCTAGTGTTATGTGGATCTTGTGGATTTTGAGACATTCTGATTGTTTACAAGTAGGGTTTTGTTTAAAAACTTTGGACATAAAAAAACTTTTACTTTGTTTTCAATACAAATGAATAAACAAAATAGCAGTAAGAGCTGACCAGTTTATATCAAACTGGTTGTTAAATCAAATTTGAACGACCAAGATCTAATACCAATTGTTAGGATCCGAGTTTGATATTGATGTGATTGTTTTAGATGAAATCAATAAAAGAAGATTAATAATCAATGAAACAGTGCAGCAGAAATGTGTAAAACTTTGGAATAACAACAATAGAAATATTGTTTTCATTAACATCCTTTTGTAATATTAATCACGTATGCATGCAAATTACAACTCACCATCAGCCTAAGATCACTCTAATTTTTCGTACAGAATGTGTAGAAGAAGTGATAGATAGAACAATACATGCATTGTTCTATTTATAGTACATTACAAACCACTAAGCATCTTTAGCTGGCGTCACTATTAAGTGACATTTAACAACCTAACAAACTATAACATCTGCTAGACCTAAACACTGTTACATTAAAATACAATATAAACTCTAATGATAACAATTGTTGAGATATCCTCTATTGGGCTTTATCCTTTGTTACTCTTCTATAGACTTTACTTCAATAGACTTTATCTTCATCAGAGGTTCTCATCAGCAGATCTTGAATTCCAGCAGATCTTAGGCGTTGATTAGATCTTGTGAAAAGTCTTTAAGTCTTAGTAGAGTTTAGAGTAGCAGATCTTTATTATAAACGATCGGATATTAGAGATTGTTTGGCTTTTTAATCATCTGTTCTTTTGTAGGGTTCAATATATCCTACAATTACTTCAACACCAGTTCACCCTCAAGCAAATGGTCAAGCAGAATCCAGCAATAAGATCATCATCAACAACCTCAAAAAGAGGCTCGGGGATAAAGACAAAAAGATAGGCAGAAGTCTACCTTATGTTTTCTAGGTTATTGGCACAACAACAAAAATGCTACTAGCCAAACTCCTTTGTCTTTAGTTTTTGGAACTGAAGTTGTGATAACAGCAGATATGGTGATCCTTACTATAAGATCCTGCTTGCAGTCCAAGAAAACGAACAACCAAACTTTAGCTGAGGATCTTAAAGTAGTAGATGAGCTTAGAGGACAAAACTTTAGCTGAGGATTTTAAAGTAGCAGATGAGCTTAGAGGTTATGCTAAAGTCAAGATTGCAACGTACCAAAAGAAGATAGCAAGAACTTACAACAAGAATATTAGGATCCACAGATTCCAAGTTGGCAATATGGTTCTTAAAAAGGCATTCAGAATTCTACCAATTCGTGTGATGGAAAGTTTGCTCAAAAATGGGAAGGTCCATACCTCAATGATTCTGAAGCTGGATAAGGAGCATATTGGTTGGCCACAATGGATGGTGAAATCTTGCAAACATCCCAAAATGCAATTCACTTGAAAGCGTACAACCACTAGCAGGATCCTAGATTGGTGTAATAAGGATACTATATCTTTAGGATCCTTGGTATGTTTTCTTACCAAATTCCAATTTCATTATTTAGATTTATTTCTTTTATTATCTTTTTTTATATATGATTATGACTTAAGCATCATATGGGTGTTAGCAAAGCTAAGACCCACCCTCACAAAGGTGTCAAAGGTTTTGCAGAGGTATATCCTTGAGGATCCTTAGTTAAAGTTAGAGATTGGCCATGTCTTCTATGCTTAAGGTACATAATTCCGTCTAAGGTTTGGAGTTGCCTTTCGACATACCAAACGAGATTGGGTTTAAGCACCCCGCTAGGAGTGCATACTCTCAAGATATAGTTCAAGGTGGTGGGAACAGTTCATGTAGAAATATGTAGCTGACAATTTCGTTATTGTTGGCTATATCTAGGATTCTTACAAACTTTATCAATAGAGTAACATAGACGTGTTACACATTGGGCTTGTCCCAAGATTATATTTTTCTCACACAATCTATGTTTGGCTAGTCCTAAGTGGTTTATCCCAAGTTTATAGCATTCTATGATATCATATGACTATAACATTTTCATGCTATCCTAAGGCTATGGTATTTTCATGTCATCTCAAGTATCTTATGTTATGATATGAAAATCTACTAAGTTATTATCATATTGAAATCCTTAGTATTCTCAAGAATCCAGAGGATCGTAAATAATTCCGAAGACCATAAAGGATCCTGATTGTGATCAAGATTCTCTTAATGTTTGGCGAATCCAGAATCCTAAGAATACATAGGGGCAATTTGCAGAACATCTGGTGTATCAAAAACCTTTCCACGTTTTAATTACTTTTTATGTAACATTTGTATAAATCGGGTCTCCAAAACCCGCTTCGTTTTGTAATCAAATACCAAGTTACGAAATTTCATTAAGTATTTATGAGTATTGTGAGTTTAAACGTTACATAATTAATATATAAACTAAACTATAAAAATTATTTTTGATAAAAAGTTAAAATAAAATAAATAAAAAATAGTTGGAGCTGACCGGACTCGAACCCGGGTCAACTGCCTTCAACAATTTATCTATCCGTCTCCAAACCACTCCGCCACCAATTGTTTTCTGTTAGTATTATGAAAACAATTAAATTTTATACGCAAACTCGGATGAACGGTTACTGGTATTTGAATAACGGAAATCGGTAAGCCAAATCGCCAAATCAGTTTTCGTTCGTTTAGTTAACTTATAACCGACGCATATCGGTTTCTAATTAAAGTTTAGATTGAATGAACTTCAAGTGTTGAGTTTTGAAACCGAAAGACATTCAAGTTTCAAATAATTCCGTCTCCAATCATTTATACGATTCAGAACAGTCTCAAATACACTCAAATCCATTTTCGTCGCGTTTTCAAGTCATTTGAGCACAAGAAAACTGTCGCCGGAATTTTCTGCAATTCTCGCCGGAAAACCGTATTCAACATAAACCAGTAAGAATTTCCTCTCTTGCTGTTTTAATCTATTGCTAGGACACTACTAACATTATTCCGTCACTCAAAGTCAGTCACAGAAGACTTTGCTGGATTTCTGGTTTCGCCGGAGAAATTCTGGAATTTGCCGGAACCACGCTAGTTGACGGTAAACACATTCAATCGTGCTAATAACCCATGTACTCTGGTTCAATTTCAAACCTAACTCTTAAATTCTGTTGATTAGCCCTCTCAGCCGAAGTTTCAAAAACAGAGTTGTCTGTTCTCGCCGGACTTCCTGAAGAAGACGACCTGTCCGGTATTCCTTTCCCCCAAACTGTTCGGTTTGTTCATTCAAACTAGTAGGCATGATATTTAAGTAGTAGAACCATGAATCAGTTGTCTGAGTAAAAAACCAGTAATCGTAATGAAGAAGACGAATCTAAAAACGAGATAAGAATAAATAAAACTCGGATAATTAACGGGTTAGACACACAGTCCAGCGGTGGACTGTGTGCAAAGTTTATATACAAGTCCCGAGTTCGATCCTTACCATACACACTCTGCGTAATAAACATTCCTTTTTATTCACCAAACTAACCGGGTTAGATCGGGTAGTTGTTAAGTATATTATAAATCAAGAATATAACCGGGTTAGACACACAGTCCAGCGGTGGACTGTGTGCAAAACAAATTGCACGACGCGCGATCGAGTCCCGTCCCAAACACCGGTTTAATGAGATTAAAACGTTTTGCAAAATAAAGGAATTTTCGGTAAAATCGAATAAGTGTATAAATATAATAAGAACTGGATTCCTAACGGGTTAGTCACGTAGCTCAGTTGGTAGAGCTACGTGCGCGTGAACGGAAGGTCACTGGTTCGAATCCCGCTCGGCGCAAGAATTACCGCTGACCGAACCGGTCAACGGTCAAACAGTAAAAAAAAATATATTATTTTTTTTAAATAATTATTTGTTTTATTTAAATTAAAAATCAATTAAAAATACTTAAAAATAACATTTTTAAGGATAGAAAATAGCCATAAACTCACAAAAATATATCTAAAAATCCCATTAAAAATCTTTAATAAAATCCATCCATTTAATATATTTTTCCTATGATTATTTTAGGTCAGTGATTCCTCGTTAACTCGTTTCGTCTAAATCGTGCGCATCTCACCAATTCAAATCCAACGCACCCAATGTGAGTGAACCTTTCAAATTCCCCGTTTTAATCACATTTTTGGGGTGTATCATGTGTCTTGTTCATTTACTTACTATAACTAAGTTATTGTGCATATATCATATCATAACATGTGTGTTATTTGTTGCTGTTAAGTAGTTAGTATTGTTTGCAAGTTATTATTTCAGTACATGCAATTGCTGAGGCCGTAGCTCCCCATCCCTCGAGGTTGAGTTTGATCCCCATTTTATTATGCGGTTGATCAGGGCGTGCCCGCACGATCGGCTCCGTTGGATTGAGCCTTGATCGGTCATTTATTCTCATTTCAGTACATGCAATATGCTCGGCTCCGTTTGATTGAGCCTTGAGTACACAGATTTATTCTCATTTCCAGTTCATGCAATACGCTCGGCTCCGTTTGATTGAGCCTTGAGTACACAGGTTTATTCACATTTTCAGTTCATGCAATACGATCGGCTCCGTTTGTTGAGCCTTGATCTCACAGTTCAGTTATGTTAATTATCATATGATGTTGGTATGTTCATGTATGTTATCAATTGTTAATGTATGTTATAATTGTAACCGATGTTGCCATTGCTTGATTTTCATACATATGCTCTTTTATGATTATGCACAATATTTTTATTGATAAACTAACCAGAAAAATCATTACTAAATGTTTATCTATAAGGTTCACTCGCCAACTTATGTTGACCCAAAAACCTCCCATTTTTACACATGATACAGGTGAACCAGCAGCAGCTAGGAACACGTAGGGCCTGGATTAGAAGAAATAAAACGATTTAGTGTTTGGATTATTACGTTTGGTTATTTTCCTTTGTAATGAATGAACATGTTTGAAGGTTTGAGAAATGTAACTTTGACTTCATTTAATTATGAAACATAATAGTAAATGTCATGTGCTTTGGTGATAACCCAATTATGCCCCGACTCTTATTTCCGCTGCGGGTCGGGGTGTGACAGATTGGTATCAGAGCCATGACTATAGGGATATAGGATAGGTTATTAGACCCTTAGAGCCTATACTATAGTCGATTAGAAACTTATAAGAATTTTGTGTGTTATATGCCAAATTTCATGATGTTTATATGTTTATGTTAACATGTTACATTTGATATTGTTCAAGCATGTTCATAAGTATGTGTTATCAAATAATGCTTATCATGAAATCGTATGATCATAACATATCACATCCATGCAAGCACACACCACACCATGATTGATTTTACAACGATTTTCGTGTTTTCAAATCTCATCAAAGTGAGTTCTCATGACGGGCATGTAGTAACTGGAAGGGTACTAGTACCGGTAGTCGGAACATCCTGTCTAGGCTGGCATTCGTATAAATCCAAAATAAAGGACCAGTTTGCCTACCTGGGGACCAACGATGAGAGTACGAAATACCTATTAGGCCAAAGCATGCTATACCAAACGTCGTGAGAGCTAATCCCACTTTGAGTTGTCATTGTGTCTACACCTGGACACGTTCCGACCAAACATCTCATGAACATATTTTGTGGTTAGCATTCGGGGGATGCGAGTGTTAAATTGCCAATACTAATGTGAATCCTACCAAACCAATAGCCATGGGGGCCCACATGACTATATAGGTGAAGGTATGGGGGACATTTGAGGCCCAACATGAGCGAACTCAAGACATCCTTCGGATGTAGTTGCATTATTGATATTTATGTTATTTTCATTTTTTTTTAAAGACACATAACACCTAAAAGATACCATAAACTCACCATCTTCTCATTTTATGATCCTGTAGATGTCGTATAGATCGCATCGAAGGAATAGGAAATCGGAAAAGTCTCAGGAACGATTGGCCACTCATATCGCCAACCAAATGGCCACGATATTACCTGACATCGTAGTACAAGTACAACAAGCTCTTGCTGCAAATCCTACTAACCCTCCTGAACAACAGGACCAGATCATCAACGACCCTCCTACCAGCAAATGCACCTACAAACATTTTAAGTCTTGCGATCCCCCAAAATTCGAAGGGACTGAGGGAGTCACTGCTCTCCAGCGTTGGTTCGAGGAGATGGAAAACGTTTTCTTAAACTGCGATTGTCCGGAGGATCGCAAAGTTCGTTATGCCACCGGGAGACTACTTGGTGTAGCTCTCACTTGGTGGAATACCGAGAAGGGAAAGAGGGGAATGGAAGATGCGATGGCCTTAACTTGGGAGGAGTTAAGGGAGATCATGACTAGGCGATTCTGTCCTAGGAGTGAGATTAAGAAATTGGAAGATGAATTTCATGCCCTGAAGCAAAAAGATGGTGATCACTCTACTTACAACAGACGGTTCTTGGAGTTGAACCAGATGGTACCAAACTTATTCACTCCAACCTACCGTCTGATCAAACATTACATTCGAGGACTTCCCTCGAAAATCCAAGATTCGGTCCTCAGCGTTTCACCGGTAACACTCGAAGCTGCCATGGTGTTGGCAACAGAACTGACCGAAAACCGAATTCGCAATGGGAAGTTCAAGGAAGAAAAGAAGAAAGCCCCTGCTGAGGGACAAACCTCAAACCACCACACTCCTTCCTCTAAATTTGCTAAAAAGAGGAAGCATAACAACAGGAACTTTGCAGTCACCCACACCAACACCCCTGTTCCTGCTGCACCCATCACTCAAGCCACTCCTCCACCCGCGCACACAAAAGACCATATACAGGACCTCTACCAAAATGTAACCATTGTCAGTATCACCACTCCCCTGTCTATCCTTGCCAGTACTGTACCAGCTGCGGTCGCGCTGGACACATTGTACAACACTGCCGCGCAACTCAACGAACAAACCGCCACCAACCTATAACCCAAACCCACCAACAATTTATGGGTCAAGCCCAACAACAACAACCATTTCCACCCACTCAACATTTAGCCCAAACATACTATCAACCCAACTACCCTATGGGCCAACCTATGCGGGCATGTTTCAATTGTGGAGATCCAAGTCATTTCAGGAACTCATGTCCAAGGCTGGTCAATATTATTCATGCTCAGGCCCAAGCCAACCCTGTGAACCAAGCAAACCAAGCTCCTCCACCTGCTAGAGGAAGGGCTTTCAATATTAACGCAAACCAGGCCAGAGCTGACGGCAATGTGGTCAACGGTACGTTTCTTATAAATGGTAGATATGCCTCTATGTTATTTGATACTGGTGCGGATAGAAGTTTCGTGTCATTAGAGTTTGAACCTATCTTAAGTAAAAATCGAGATAAGCTCGCGGAATCTATAACAGTGGAAGTTGCAGATGGAAAACCAGTTTCGTTAGATTCTATTTTACGCAACTGTACGCTCACCCTAAACGATCACGATTTCTCAGTCGATCTTATTCCTATGAAGCTGGGAAGTTTCGACATCATAGTTGGAATGGATTGGCTTAGTCAGCATAATGCGGAAGTTGTATGTCGTGAGAAATTTATTCGTATTCCTCTTTCAAACGGTCAGACTCTTCGAATTATTGGAGAAACCTCGGCGAAAGGACTCAACTTAATGTCTTGCCTTCAAGCTCAGAAATACCTTCGCAAGAATTATGTCGCGTTTTTAGCCCATATCATCAAGAAGGGGACCGCAGAAAAGAAACTTGAAGATATTCCTGTTGTAAAAGATTTTCCACAAGTTTTTCCTGACGACATTTCAGGACTTCCTCCAATCAGAGATGTCGAGTTTCGCATCGATCTTATACCTGGTGCTACACCAGTGGCAAAATCTCCATATAGGTTAGCCCTCTCTGAAATGCAAGAGCTAGCCAGTCAATTGCAAGAGTTGACTGACAAGGGGTTTATACGCCCCAGCTCATCGCCTTGGGGTGCACCTGTACTGTTCGTAAAGAAGAAGGATGGATCTTTTCGCATGTGCATCGATTACAGAGAGCTCAACAAGTTAACTATCAAAAATCGATATCCTTTACCTCGTATAGATGACCTCCTAGACCAACTACAAGGTGCCAGTTGCTTTTCGAAAATCGACCTTCGATCGGGCTATCATCAGCTTAGGGTGCATGAAGAAGACGTCCCTAAAACTGCTTTTCGAACTCGATATGGTCACTATGAATTCATGGTTATGCCGTTTGGATTAACCAACGCACCAGCTGTTTTCATGGACCTAATGAATAGAGTCTGCAAACCTTACCTTGATCGATTTGTTATTGTGTTCATTGACGATATTCTTATCTATTCAAAATCTAAAGCTGATCATGAGCGTCATCTGCGACTTGTTCTTGCACTTCTAGAAAAGGAAAAGCTTTATGCCAAGTTCTCTAAATGTGAATTCTGGTTAAAAGAGGTGCAATTTCTTGGGCATGTAGTCAATGACAAAGGAATACATGTGGACCCATCAAAGATCAAAGCAGTTCAAGAATGGCAAGCTCCACGTACGCCAACTGAAGTAAGGTCTTTTCTTGGACTTGCTGGTTACTATCGTCGATTCATTTCAAACTTCTCTCGCATTGCGGTGCCACTCACGGCTTTAACCCATAAAGGGAAACCATTTGTATGGGGGCCCAAGCAAGGAGAAGCTTTTCAAACCCTCAAGCAAAGACTTTGTGATGCACCAATCCTCACTCTTCCTGAGTTGTGATGATTTTGTAGTCTATTGCGACGCGTCAGGGCAAGGATTAGGATGCGTTCTCATGCAAAGAGGAAAAGTCATAGCTTATGCCTCAAGGCAACTCAAGACTCACGAAAAGAACTACACCACTCATGACCTTGAACTTGGAGCCGTTGTATTCGCTCTTAAGATATGGAGACATTATCTTTATGGCACGAAGTGTGAAATATACACTGACCATAAGAGTCTTCAACACATCTTCAATCAGAAAGAGTTAAATATGAGGCAACGGAGATGGGTCGAACTTCTAAATGATTACGACTGTGAAATCAAATACCACCCTGGTAAAGCAAATGTGGTGGCTGATGCACTTAGTCGAAAGGGCTATGCGAACTCCATTCATCTTCTATGTTCGCAAATTATAACCAATATTAAGGATCAAATTCGAGAAGCTCAACACGTTTCAATAACAGAGGAAGATGTACAAAAGGAGATGTTCTGTGGAGCCGAGTTAAAGCTGGAAACTAAATCTGATGGTATTTTGTATTACCTAGATCGTATATGGATTCCTAACCATATCAATCTTCGTGAAACACTCATGCATGAAGCCCATAAGTCGCGATATTCTATACATCCAGGAGCCGATAAGATGTATCAAGACCTACGGTACACCTATTGGTGGCCTGGAATGAAGAAAGATATTGCCGTTTTTGTTTCCAAGTGTCTCACTTGTTCTAAAGTAAAGGCTGAACACCAAAGACCCTCAGGACTTCTGGTCCAACCAGAAATACCTGTCTGGAAGTGGGAAAATATAACCATGGATTTCATTACCGGGTTACCTCGCACTTCTAGTGGGTATGACACTATATGGGTGATTATAGACCGACTCACAAAATCAGCTCACTTTATTCCTATTCGAGAAGATTTTAAGAACGAAAAGCTTGCTCGTATTTAAATCAGCGAAATCGTCAGCCGTCATGGAGTTCCATTAAGTATTATTTCTGATCGTGATGGTCGTTTCACCTCACGTACATGGCAGGCAGTACAATCCGCTATGGGCACTCGACTAGATCTCAGTACCGCCTATCATCCCCAAACTGATGGACAGTCTGAGCGCACCATTCAAACCCTTGAGGATATGCTTAGAGCATGTGTCATAGACTTCAAGGGAAATTGGGACGCCCACCTACCGTTAGTCGAATTTTCGTACAACAACAGTTATCATTCTAGTATCGGCATGGCACCTTTTGAAGCTTTATATGGACGGAAGTGTCGATCTCCTGTTTGTTGGCACGAAATTGGGGAAGCTCAAATTACTGGTCCGGAATTGATCCAAGAAACAACAGATAAGATTCATCAAATCAGAAACAATCTTCTAGCGGCTCAAAGTCGTCAAAAGAGTTACGCAGATAAACGACGGAAGCCCTTGGAGTTTAGCGTTGGTGATCATGTGCTTTTAAAAGTGTCACCGTGGAAGGGAGTAGTTCGTTTTGGTCAAAAGGGAAAGCTAGCACCACGTTACGTAGGACCTTTCAAAATACTCGAAAGAGTAGGTCCTGTAGCTTACAAGCTTGACCTACCGGAAGAACTCGACAGAATTCATCCCACATTCCACGTGTCGAACTTGAAGAAGTGCCTCGCTGATGAGAATCTTCATATTCCACTAGAGGATATTCAGATTGATGAATCCATGCATTTTATTGAAAGGCCAGTAGAGATTATGGACTATGGAGAAAAGCGTCTACGTCGAAGTCGCATTCCTATTGTTAGGGTACGCTGGGAGTCGAAACGGGGACCTGAATTTACTTGGGAACGTGAAGACTCAATGCGTGAAAAATACCCTCATCTTTTCCCTACTACATCAACTGTTTGAATTTCGGGACGAAATTCCTAAAAGTAGGGGATACTGTAACATTTGTATAAATCGGGTCTCCAAAACCCGCTTCGTTTTGTAATCAAATACCAAGTTACGAAATTTCATTAAGTATTTATGAGTATTGTGAGTTTAAACGTTACATAATTAATATATAAACTAAACTATAAAAATTATTTTTGATAAAAAGTTAAAATAAAATAAATAAAAAATAGTTGGAGCTGACCGGACTCGAACCCGGGTCAACTGCCTTCAACAATTTATCTATCCGTCTCCAAACCACTCCGCCACCAATTGTTTTCTGTTAGTATTATGAAAACAATTAAATTTTATACGCAAACTCGGATGAACGGTTACTGGTATTTGAATAACGGAAATCGGTAAGCCAAATCGCCAAATCAGTTTTCGTTCGTTTAGTTAACTTATAACCGACGCATATCGGTTTCTAATTAAAGTTTAGATTGAATGAACTTCAAGTGTTGAGTTTTGAAACCGAAAGACATTCAAGTTTCAAATAATTCCGTCTCCAATCATTTATACGATTCAGAACAGTCTCAAATACACTCAAATCCATTTTCGTCGCGTTTTCAAGTCATTTGAGCACAAGAAAACTGTCGCCGGAATTTTCTGCAATTCTCGCCGGAAAACCGTATTCAACATAAACCAGTAAGAATTTCCTCTCTTGCTGTTTTAATCTATTGCTAGGACACTACTAACATTATTCCGTCACTCAAAGTCAGTCACAGAAGACTTTGCTGGATTTCTGGTTTCGCCGGAGAAATTCTGGAATTTGCCGGAACCACGCTAGTTGACGGTAAACACATTCAATCGTGCTAATAACCCATGTACTCTGGTTCAATTTCAAACCTAACTCTTAAATTCTGTTGATTAGCCCTCTCAGCCGAAGTTTCAAAAACAGAGTTGTCTGTCTCTCGCCGGACTTCCTGAAGAAGACGACCTGTCCGGTATTCCTTTCCCCCAAACTGTTCGGTTTGTTCATTCAAACTAGTAGGCATGATATTTAAGTAGTAGAACCATGAATCAGTTGTCTGAGTAAAAAACCAGTAATCGTAATGAAGAAGACGAATCTAAAAACGAGATAAGAATAAATAAAACTCGGATAATTAACGGGTTAGACACACAGTCCAGCGGTGGACTGTGTGCAAAGTTTATATACAAGTCCCGAGTTCGATCCTTACCATACACACTCTGCGTAATAAACATTCCTTTTTATTCACCAAACTAACCGGGTTAGATCGGGTAGTTGTTAAGTATATTATAAATCAAGAATATAACCGGGTTAGACACACAGTCCAGCGGTGGACTGTGTGCAAAACAAATTGCACGACGCGCGATCGAGTCCCGTCCCAAACACCGGTTTAATGAGATTAAAACGTTTTGCAAAATAAAGGAATTTTCGGTAAAATCGAATAAGTGTATAAATATAATAAGAACTGGATTCCTAACGGGTTAGTCACGTAGCTCAGTTGGTAGAGCTACGTGCGCGTGAACGGAAGGTCACTGGTTCGAATCCCGCTCGGCGCAAGAATTACCGCTGACCGAACCGGTCAACGGTCAAACAGTAAAAAAAAAATATATTATTTTTTTTAAATAATTATTTGTTTTATTTAAATTAAAAATCAATTAAAAATACTTAAAAATAACATTTTTAAGGATAGAAAATAGCCATAAACTCACAAAAATATATCTAAAAATCCCATTAAAAATCTTTAATAAAATCCATCCATTTAATATATTTTTCCTATGATTATTTTAGGTCAGTGATTCCTCGTTAACTCGTTTCGTCTAAATCGTGCGCATCTCACCAATTCAAATCCAACGCACCCAATGTGAGTGAACCCTTCAAATTCCCGTTTTAATCACATTTTTGGGGTGTATCATGTGTCTTGTTCATTTACTTACTATAACTAAGTTATTGTGCATATATCATATCATAACATGTGTGTTATTTGTTGCTGTTAAGTAGTTAGTATTGTTTGCAAGTTATTATTTCAGTACATGCAATTGCTGAGGCCGTAGCTCCCCATCCCTCGAGGTTGAGTTTGATCCCCATTTTATTATGCGGTTGATCAGGGCGTGCCCGCACGATCGGCTCCGTTGGATTGAGCCTTGATCGGTCATTTATTCTCATTTCAGTACATGCAATATGCTCGGCTCCGTTTGATTGAGCCTTGAGTACACAGATTTATTCTCATTTCCAGTTCATGCAATACGCTCGGCTCCGTTTGATTGAGCCTTGAGTACACAGGTTTATTCACATTTTCAGTTCATGCAATACGATCGGCTCCGTTTGTTGAGCCTTGATCTCACAGTTCAGTTATGTTAATTATCATATGATGTTGGTATGTTCATGTATGTTATCAATTGTTAATGTATGTTATAATTGTAACCGATGTTGCCATTGCTTGATTTTCATACATATGCTCTTTTATGATTATGCACAATATTTTTATTGATAAACTAACCAGAAAAATCATTACTAAATGTTTATCTATAAGGTTCACTCGCCAACTTATGTTGACCCAAAAACCTCCCATTTTTACACATGATACAGGTGAACCAGCAGCAGCTAGGAACACGTAGGGCCTGGATTAGAAGAAATAAAACGATTTAGTGTTTGGATTATTACGTTTGGTTATTTTCCTTTGTAATGAATGAACATGTTTGAAGGTTTGAGAAATGTAACTTTGACTTCATTTAATTATGAAACATAATAGTAAATGTCATGTGCTTTGGTGATAACCCAATTATGCCCCGACTCTTATTTCCGCTGCGGGTCGGGGTGTGGACATTTTATATATCCACAAGGATTGGATGAATTCTAATATGCTGAAACGACTTGTTTTAAATTCTTGGTATTTATAAAACTGGTTTTAAGAAAAAATGATTTTTCTAAGGATCCTCAATTGAAGTTGTAAACATCAAAAACGGATTTCAATGACAATAAACAAAAATATATGAACAAGGCATCTAAGCATAAGATTAGATATTATTTACGAATGCAGGAATTAAAAGGAGGTGATCCAAGCTTTATCCTAAACCGGGACCCATCCACTTGGACCACCATTGTCAACACAAGCGGAGGACGATCCCGAGCTTCACCCAAAACTTGGGCCCATCCACTCAGGATCGTCAAATATCATTGTTTGAAAACCTCACTCAGGGGGTGCATGTAAAAGATACAGGAAAAATAAATTGTTTAGGGCCCATCTACCCAAGGATCCTCACCAGCCTTACTAGTTTCAGCGCCTTCAATCCTATCACCCGCTACCTTAAGAACCTCGACTCCTCTACCCAATTTGGCCGCTACATCCTTCCACTTATTCACATCCCAAGCCTTAACCTCGAAACCCTCCGCCTTGGCTTCCTCGTACATCAAGATCTTGGATGGAAAGATGGTGAAGGAAGCAGACTTTTTGGCTTCAGATTTAATCAGTTTCAGTTCTCCTGATGAGCCTTCTCTAGCTCATCGCACTTCTTCGGGGTAGCTTCAAGTTCGACGCATAGATCCTTAGAGTTCTTAGCCCGGTGCTCTGTAAGTAGCTCCATATTAGAAATCTTTTCAACATTTTTGTAACACTTAACATTTTTGTACTTTCAGCTTATTTAGAAGGTTGTATTCTTATTTCTATTTTTGAAAACTTGTAACCGTATCGTACTCAAATTTCATTTCCAATCTTGTAATCCAAGACTTTGATTATAATGAAATTCATCTTTTCAATTTATTCTTGTTATAATTATACTTATTGAAAAAAGGCCTAAACTTTTGCGAGTGGCGAAAAGGCGGAATCCGCAGCGAGTTGTTGGCAGCTCATTGATTAGCCATCTTCCCCACACCTCTTCTTCACCCAATCACTTCACAACTTCATTTAACCATAAACCCTAACCCACCATTATAAAACCAAACCTCTTACACCTCCATTTCACTTTTCCAACTCTCTAAACACTCTAATAATCCTCTCTAATTAGCTGAAAGTCTTAGTTTTGGAAGATTATACTCAAGCACAAAAGTGAGCTTCTACCTCACTTTTCTTCAACTTTCTTCACTTCTCCATCTTCTTGAAAGCTTGGAGCACCTCTTGGAGTGTTTCCAAAAGTTTACCATGGTAAACTAAGGTGGGACATCAACATTTTGAGTTCCAAACTTTTGTTTTAGAATAACTTTTACTTACATCTTTATAAACTTATTTAAACCTATACAATTTTACACCTATCTTGCTTCTAGTCAAGCTATGACTAAGGAGCATGTGTATGGTGGATTGTCATGAGTTTAGAGGTGCAAACCCCCTCTAAACATTCTGTTTTGATAAGGTTCCAAGCAACCTTCAAGTGTGTGACCATCCAAGCTCACCATTTTTCATATGGTGAGTCTTGTATTTGTCTAAATCCGTGAACCATTGAAGCTTAGGCTCTCCAAACTTGTTCCACTACCTCACTTGCTTATTTGTTTGTGTTCTTCTAGCTAGCTTCGAAGACCCAAAGTAAGTTAACCCCTCCTCTCCTCCAATATTTGCCATGTTGGGTATGACACGCTCGGGTTGTTCTTATTTGGCTACTTAGTATCTTAATAGGATAGACATCTTATTTCTTTTTATCATTCATGACCAACCGGATTTATCAACTATGTTGATGAACTTGTTCTTTGGTGAATCATACAAAGAGGTTTAATGGATGGCAATCATCCTACCTCCTTGCTTGACATACATGATAATACATTATGGACAATCTATAACTTATATTGTGTAATATATAATATATACGTATAAACCGAACTCTTGATACTAACCGGATTATGGTTAGATGTCAAGAGCTAGGTTAGATTATCTTAGTTTCTAGACTCCTCGTTTGTGATTCTAATGGACAACTTAGGACCCATGAACACACATGAAAACATAGTGTCCAAACGAGTATCTAGAACAAGATATATTTTCGTTACACTTATACTCCTTTTGTATTAATTCCGAATCCAAACTTCCTACGAATTCCATATACTCATACACCTTCGTTTCCCCAATGTAGGGTAACTTTGGTGCTCAACCCTCAACAACTCGTCAAGTCACGTTATTTTGGAAAGCTTTGCAAACCGTGAGTATACTCGATCCCATTTTCCCGTTTTACACATTTTGGGTGCAACATGTACACATTATACAAATCACATATCATGATTAAACTTGTTTACATACATACTCTATCCATTACACACATGATACTTGATATATTCTTGTTATTACATGCTATGTTCAACTTGTGTTCAATATGTTCATTAACTTTAATAGCATCCCTTAACAATTAAAGCCTTATAGGATTAACACACCGCCCGTATTCTTGTGTTATTGTTAAGTAAACTGTTTTACAACCTTGTCGTTTCGATGACAACGGTATGCACGATTAAGGTACACTTTGGTTTGACTTATAGTTAACACATGCTAGGATGATAACGAACAATGTATGCATTTACCATGTTGGATATGAGACAACTTTTATTCACAATTATGCTATGTATCCAAACTTGTCTACTCACCAACTTTTGTTGATCATTATTCTAATACATGTTGCAGGAAACTAGTTAATGACGAATGAAGAAATGATATTTAGGGTGGACTAGATGCACACTTAGACTTTAATTCATGTATTTTGCCATGTTGTTAAAATTAATTGCAATATGTTGCACTTTCCGTTTCAAACAATGTATTTCCCATTTTAGTATGAATGAAATTAAATTTCCTAAATATTGTCATAATTAGTCGTTATGAAGTCTCTTGCAATCTCATTTTCGTCTCACTCTGATGTTTCTGTTGATACATAAGTCTGCTGCCTGAGTTTACGAGTCGTATCGAGTTGCTAACAGTATTTAATGTTAGATTTTGAATTTGTATGTATAAAAGTACCCCTGTATGAAGGTGGTACTCCGTACGGAGGTAAATGTTAGTTCGTATGGAGGTAAATGCTAGTTCATACGGAGGTAGTTCCCTTAGTCTGTACGGAGGTGTCTTATTTCACACGATTATCGACTAAATTGGATTCTGCACAATTATGAACTAGGTTAACAGATTTAGACCTGAGCTATCCAAGGATAACCGATCCTCATAAGTGGTATTAGAGCTTGGAGGATTAAATCTAAAGATAATCAACTAGATTCAGCAATCGAAGACTTTTCTTCTACTCATTTCTTCTCATTTTTATCATTTTTTACACATTAAACCGTCAAAATGGACTAAATTTTTCAAGGATTGCATAAAATACATTTTTTATAAAACCATTGAAAAATTGTACCAAAATTCAATTGAAATCATAATAAAAACGCTGAAAAACAAGAAAATGTGAGTTTTCATCTTTGCACGAAGGAAAACGTTCGTACGAACTTAGTACCTTCGTGCGAATGTAAAACTTTCAATAACAAAGATACCTTCGTATAAGCGTGTCAATGGATGGATATGGATCGGATCATGATCCATCCATTAATGATCCAAATTAAATGGATCATGATCCAATCCCTGATCCAACATAATGGATGGTGATCCAATCCATATCCAAATAATTTTAAACGGTTGGATCATTAACCGGACCGATATATATTAAAATATATATATATAATAAAAACTCTAAAAAATCACAATAAATTAAAAATTCTAAAAAAATAGAAAAATTGTAAAAAATTAAAAAAAGTCCTAGAAAATAAAAAAAGTTCTAAAAGAATAAAAAAATCTAAAAATTCTAAAAAAATCAGTGAGATCTGTTTAAACACTTTTTGACAATACATTTCTTTAGCGTACTATAATAGTCCACTAATGTACTATCATTTCCTCTTTTATACACGAAAACTATTTTTTTCTTTTTCAATGCTTTTGTTGTTTTAGAATTTTTATATGTATTTGTATTTTCACCACAAATTTCTCCCCCTAAAATCAAAAACTTATTTTGGATTTTTGGTTTTAAAGAAAAAACTTGAAAACAAAAACTTGACAAACCGATTTTGTATAAAAGTCTGCTTTATTTTCATAAGCGTGGATTTTTTTCAATACGAATAAACTTTTTCTTGTAACAGTCATGAATAAAGTGATGTCGTATCTCAACGCGCTTTGTTTTAGAGTGTTCAACGGATTTTTAGTTATGTTAATTGCAGCCATGTTATGTACATATATCGGCTTATTAATGATAGTCAAGGAATCAACGGGATTAGATGGGTTTGGGTAGAAAATAACTAATTCGGTAGAATGTTATTAAGAATGGAGTAGAAGCAGAAGTCGAATGATTCATTTATACCGAAAGAGTATACATCTTTACAAGCCGGAGAAATTGTCCCCTCTGGAAACTCCAAAACTTATCAAACTATGAACACACGACGCTATATATAGGCTTTCTACCTTTATGCGAACTAGAGCCATTTACCATCGTACGAAGTAACATATACACACCTCTCTCATTCACTCTTAAGTCATTTGTGCGTATCTAAACTATATAATATTCCACACCATGCTCTATCTAGCCTATTCGCATATTGGCGGACACACGAAATATGCACCAACAATTTCCCCCTTATACGTCACTATCGAATATTGATCTTATAATATGAGAGCCGTGTTTGAATATTCTGCAACTTCAATCAGGCATCTTGAAATCTTCAAAGAATTCCTCCTTGATTGATGATTCAGGATTGCATTATCTTCATGATTCACAAATCCCCCATGGAATGAATCTTCAAGTCTTTGTTTGCATTGTTCCCGACCTCCTCTGATTCCTTAACTGTAATCTTCACGACTAATCACCAACTTATAAACTGATAGATGTAACATCTCTGTTTTTCTATGTTTACTACATCCGTGTTTGGTTTTAGCATATTCCACTTCTCCATAGAAACTTCGAACATCACATTGATTAACTTCAAGTTTGTGAATACTCGCGAAATTCTGAAATCCTGTTTTCGATAATCAATTTTAAGCACACTCCTGAATGATTGATTAGTAGAACAATAATCTCTTCAACCAGCAAATCTTCATCGGTTAACAAGTTATCTTGTAACACAATCAGATCAGAGAAACATTCTTCCACGATCAGATATACATTCATCATCTTCAGTCACAATAATAGATGTTTAATCTTCTCCATTAGTCCCGATAGCAACTTAATCAACAAACATCATCATTGCATGACGGTTACTCCGAAAACAATTCCTCTGCTTGAAGATTAATCATTCTAACACTTTAGACTATATCCTCCTAACTGGCTTGACGAAGACCCAGGAGTCAAACCCTAAGACATCAATCTCTATCATGATCCAAATACTCCGAACTTCCTATGATCACAAACTAACAAATCTAGATCTTATGTATTCCCGGATAATCTGAATTTAGAAACACCCAAATAATGTTGCATGTCATGAATTTCAAAAATGCCAAAATTTCAATATATTCTATGAAATGTTTTATTCCCCCTCCTTTTTGCAAATTTTGACCTCTCTAAAACTTATCACTGAATTTCCACCTCAAAACTTGCAAATTCAGTCCCATTTGTTTACTAAAAAGTCCACTATGTGGAAAATGTGTCATTTTGGTCCACAAAAGTGTGTTTTTCATCAATGCGGATTTTTCTTTTAGGCCCATTAGTAGTCACTATACCAAATGATCGTCGTTCTACAAACAGATCAGTGACTACCCCGTTATCTTCAACCCTCTCTGATCGCGTCATCAAATCTGTTCTCTGAAGCCCACGACGGTATCCCCGAACAACACATATTTGTCGTTAAAATCTCGAAAAAAAATTACCAATTTTTTTTTTTTTATTTTTAGGCATTTTGGTAACCTTCGTACGGGGTAACTTACCTTCGTACGAGTACCTTTGTACGAGGGTAACTAACTACCTTCATGCGAAGGTGGTACCTTCGTGCAAACAGAGTACCTTCGTACGAGGGTAACTACTACCTTCGTGCGAAGGTGGTACCTCCGTGCAAACATAGTATCTTCGTGCGAAGGTAATCCATGATGATCACATTTTTCGATCCAAAAATTTAATTCTTCGAATTTCATGATGATTCATTCACAAACATGGTCGAAATTCATTTCTAAACAATCCTATGGTTTCAATTTTAATTTTTCTCAATGGATTGTTCTTTATTTTGATTATTTACATCTAAAACCCCTCAAAAGTCCATAATTCATGAGCTTAGGTGATTCAATCGACTGTTAGATTTATTGTATCGGTATGGTAGCTCTGATACCACTTGATAGCCAAGTAACCGGTGGGATTAGACGGAAGTTTGGGTAGAAAATAACTAATTAGGTAGAATGTTATTAAGAACGGAGTAGAGGCAGAAGTCGAATGATTCATTCATACCGAAAGAGTATACATCTTTACAAGTTGGAGAAATTGGAATTTCTCTAGCATTTCCCCTCTAGGAACTCCAAGACTTACCAAACTATGAACACACGATGCTATATATAGGCTTTCTACCTTGGGGGCCAACTAAACCCATTTACCTTTGACGATCATTGGATGCGACACTGTGGGACATGATTGGTAGCATGCGTAGAGGCATGTTGGATACATGATATCCGGTCGTGATGCTGCTAGATACATTAAAGAGCCAATCATCGATCGGTAGAGAGTTTCATCGATCTTCTATCTAGTTGGGTCTGGTCTGATGTCTTGATTCTGAGCTAATGGGGTGGACATTGGTGATGCGTTAGACATCTTGAATTTCTCCAAAACATCATTCACATACTTTGTCTGATGTATAAAGATTCCATCAGGAAATTGATCGAACTGAAGTCCTAAAAAGAACTTCATCTCCCCCATAGAACTCATCTTGAATTTCGTCTTCCTGACTCTTTCAAATCTTTGCACAACACATCGTTTGTCGAAGCGAATATGATATTATCCACATAGATTTGTACTATTAGGATATGTCTTTTTGCTTCCCATGTAAAGAGGGTGTTGTCTAGTGTTCGTTTTATGGAGCCGTTGTACAGGAGATGTTGAGAGAGTGTCTCATATGAGGGCTCTCGGGGCCTGTGTAACCTGTACAATGCCATATCCAGTATCTAAACCTTGTCTTTACGTATCAGATCGATGAACCTCGGTGGCTGGCCAACGTACACCTCCTTTTTCGCTTTTCAGTACAGGAATGCAGATTTGACATCTAACTGGTACACTTTGAATCCCTTCCAAGACATGAATGCAACGGAGATGCTGATTGCTTTCAATATGGCTACAAGAGCATAGACTTCAGTGTAGTTAATTCCCTCTTGTTTACAAAATCCCTGAACAACGAGTCGAGCTTTGTTATGCATGATTACACCTCTATCATCTCTTATGCATTTGAAGACCCATTTTGTATTTATCTTCTTATGGTCTTCTGTTAGATCAACAAGTTTCGACACACCAAGTTTTTCAAATTGTGAGAGCTCCTCCTGCATGGCATTTACCCAGCTTTCTTCTATTAGTGCTTCCTTATACCTTTTAGGTTGTACCTGCAAAACAAAACACATGTATGAGATCCAATTTTGTAAAGTTGCTACATTAGAATAAAAGCAACTAAGATCCTGATTGATTTGATGTCGTGTTTTAACACCACTCTTCAATTCTCCGATAATAAATTCTGGTAGATGGTAAGACAGTGTCCTCGGCATAACTTCATTGAATATGCTTACTTCGTGTCCTAGATTCGAAATTATTGTTCAACATTCTGATTAATAGCAGATGTTTCATTCTGAGCACTCATTCCTTCATCCAGATTGTTGAGTAAACTTTCACTCTGAGCTTCACCATCAGCAGAGGTAGATCCGTTGTCATATGTTAGTTCAACTTTAGAGTTAGAATCATCAGATTGATTGAACGTGGGAGTTGTATCATTCATCTCTGGTTCGGCTGTAGGTTCACTTGTTTCAGCAGTCTGTGATTCTGGATGTTGAAAACTCGCGCCTGCTTCCGCATCATTTGTACGAACTTGTGTCTAAGTTACAACGATTGGTCTCAGAACTTGATCTTGTGAAAAAGATTGTTGTTCCTAATAAAGTACAACAATTTCCTCTACTGTAGGTTTAGTTAGCAATACGAAGGAACTCTAGATTCTTTCGTACTTGAACCGTCAAGGATCGCCTGGATTCTGTGTCGAAGATGTGTAACGTTGACAATCTACGTTCTACGCTTCAATAACCCGGTTTATGCTAGGAAGATAAACTCTATTGAGTGGACAAGCATATCCACGAAGAAACCTTCCATCAATTTGGCCCCAAATTTGACATCCGTGTCGATTACCGAGCACGGTGACCCAAAAGGTTCTAAGTACTTTAGAATTAGGTTTCATTGGTTGAGTAGCTCAGAACGCATCTTCTTGTGTGCCTTGACCTTCAATACTCTGTTCTTGCCGTCTCTATAAGCGTTCTGTTCTTTCTCTCAGCTACACCGTTTTCTTGTAGGGTATACGGTGCACTGAAGTCATGCAGATTTCCCTTCTCATTGCAAAAACTCGAACATCTTGTTATTCTTGAACTCTGTCCCATTGTCGCTTCGAATGTGTCTTATCGGCAAATCGTACAGATTCTCTAATTTTCTAAACAAAATCATCAAACTGTTGAATGTTTCATTTTTTCTTTCCATGAACAATTCCATGAGAACCTCGAGTAGTCATCGGTAACAACTAGACAGTAAAGGTATCCTGTGATACTTCAAACATTAACTAGTCCAAAGAGATCCATCTGCAGTTTTTCTAGTGGTAGCTTTATCGAGTTAAGAAGCTTCCTTGGATGAGACTTTTTGTGTTGCTTGCCCTTCTCACAGCTTATGCAGTCATCATTCAAGTGAAAGCTTTTTTGATTGACACCATCCACTAGATTGGTGTGTACCAAGAAGTTCATCTTTAGGAGATGAATGTGTCCCATTTTTCTATGCCACATAATTGACTCCTTCTTTGTCGCTTAACAAAACACTACGCGATTTTTTTATTGTGGTTGCAATGCTCATGTCTTAGACATATAAATCGTTTTCACTGGGAGCGCGCATCAAGATCCACTCTTCTAATATCTTAAATCCTAGCTTCAGAATGAGACATTCTTTATTAGTGAAGTGCGTTGTGAAGTTCTTATCACAAATCTGAGAGATACTGAGTAAGTTGTTCTCCAACTCTGCTATGTAGTTGACCTTGTCGAATGACACCACACCTTTTGTTAAGATCCCTTCACCTACAATTCTACCTCCTTGGTTCCCTGCAAACCCGACGTAGTCTCCTCGGATAGATTTGACGTCGTAAAGAAGAGCCAACATCCCCGTCATGTTCCAGGACGCTCCGCTATCCATGATCCATTTTGAAATGGTGGATCTTGGGAGCCCCTTCATATGCACTTAAACAATTGCTTGAATAGTGAGACCCAAGCCTCACCGGTCTTGGATGGGTTTACATAGATAGGTTCACACACGCTTTCACTCTCTTTTTCAACATTCTTCTCAATCTTTTCATCGACCACAGTTGGAATAGATGTTTTAATCTCCTCAGAAGATTCTTTTTGTTTTATCACCCAAGTTTGACTTTTTGAAATTGCATTTTTGGTGTAATATTTTGAATTTTTTCCATTGTTTAAAGATTCACCAGTTTTAATTAGAACAAAAGGATAAAGCTTTGGTCGTGATACAAGAAGACGAATGATTTAATTGGAAAAAATTACATTCCTAAGACCGAAAGTCTTGCTTTTCTAGCCGAGATTATCGAGGAACCAGAACAGATGGTGGAGGAAGAGATAGTGAAAGAAGTTAGTGATGAATCTAGTGCTGAGATTGCCTTTGTTGAAACTATAGAAAATTGTGAAAATTACTATGTTTCTGAAGCATCACAAGAAGCTTTATGTCATGCATTTAAATCTATAATGCCTCCTGATTTGTTTTCTTCTTTTGCAAGTTTCTTCAACAGCAATGAAGCAAGGTTTAATGGCTTACAGTGTGAAGAAGAGAAGAAACAAGATGATGAAGAAATTAAAGATGTATCAAAGGAAATGAATGCCGAGAATTTAGTAGAGATGGCAGACAAAGCTATGATGGCCCAACTTAAAGAGTTACTTGAAACCTCTGAAAGCTGGAAAGAAAAATTAATCTGTGGTAAAAGAAGTTAAGAGTGAGAAAATTGAACCAACTATTCAATGCACGAAATGCATCGAACCATGAAATCTTTTGTTGAGAAAGACGAAAACTTTAGGGAGTTGAAAAGACACACTGATAATGTGACAAGTGACTTAAAAGAAACAAAAGAAGCATATGATAAACTAAGCATATCTATCAACCAATATCGAGATGCTAGCAGAGAATACGAAGCAACACTTTCTATGCTCAAGACTACAGTCATGGATAAACAAAAAGCAATTAATATTCATATTAACACGATACCCAAATTCAAACAAGAACTAGAAACTACTAGAATAGAAACAAAAAAAGTTGATAAGAAACTGATTAGTTATTCAACAGCATCTTACATTTTGGATCACATCATTCCCAAACCCACAGGAAAAGACGAATCTTGGGAAGATGTTTATGGTTACCACAACCAAGGCATAGGTTGTCATCAAGTTCCACCCCGATGTGGAACAGTTATTCAAGGAAAAATACTGACTGGGTGGAAAAGGCATTGTGTGCAAAATGACAATCGCCTGACAATCATGATATAACCTATACCAAATCCGAAACGTAGTGTCAGTCAAATGTTGTTAAAAATGTTGTTGAAAAGGTTTTGGAAAATGAGAGTGTTGTACAAATTTTGAAATTGCTTTATCAAATATTAAAAGAAGAAGTTCAAGTTCACATTCTGAAAATGAAGATAGTTTTCATAAGAATTATATTCCAAAATCAAGATATAGTTTGGATGATGATCCAAACCTTGTCATGTACAAAATGAGCGGATCAGACAAACTATATTCTGACAAAGAATTCCGATTCAGAACGTGAACATGAACAAAGTTGATAAAGTGGTCAAGTTAGTAGAAGTTGAGATGTCTGAGATTGAGAATTTAACAAAAGAACAAAGATTTTCAAACTTTAAATGAGATAAATCTTACAATACCGAAAAACTACTATTATAATCATCAACAAAAACATTATTATAATGGGAGAAACAATTAAGGATACGGTAAGAGAAATAACAACAGGTTTGGAATTCAAAATTTTTGAAGAAAATGACGATTTTTTCTGGGACTAGCTAAGAAAGTGAAAAAGAGAGCCAGTTTAGCAAACAGTCAAATGAAGAAGTTTTTGCTCAACGAAAACAAAGTGAATAGGTTGATGGTTCATCTGTTCTAAGAGACAGAAGAGCTTGCTTTCGATGCAATCAAGCTGGATATATCGCTAGTTGGTGTCAACAAAATGAACCTAAACTTGTTTACAATGTGAAAAAATCTCTAGTATACCACCTGAAATAGATTCCCCATTATTTGTTCCTACCGAAATTTTGAAACGAAGCAAAATCAGCAAACATTAAAGTTTCATCTGAAAAGTTTTCTTGAATCTTCAAAGTGGAACAAAAAGATTCAAAATATTACACCAAAAATGCAATTTGAAAAAATCAAACTTGGGTTATTAAACAAAAAGAATCTTCTGAGGAGATTAAAACTTCAGTTCCAACTATGATCAATGAAAAGATTGAATAGAATGTTGAAAAACAGAGTGAAAGTTTGTGTGAACCTATCTGTGTAAACCCACCCAAGACCAGTAAGGCTTGGGTCTCTCTATTCAAGTAATTGTTTAAGTGAATGTACAAGGGCTCCCAAGATCCGTCATTTAAAGTGGATGATGGATAGCGGAGTGTCCCGGCACATGACGGGATGTTGGCTCTCTTATATGACGTCAAATCTATTTGAGGAGGCTACGTCGGGTTTGAAAGGAAGGGAGTAGAATTATAGGTGAAGGGATCTTAACACGTGGTGCCATTCGACAAGGTTAACTACAAAGCCGAATTGGAGAACAACTTACTCAGGTGCTTTCAGATCTATGATAAGAAATTCATAATACACTTCACTGATAAAGAATGTCTCATTCTGAAGCCAGGGTTTAAGATACTAGAAGAGTGGATGTTGATGCACGCTCCTCGTGAAAACGATTTATATGTCTTAGA
The DNA here is from genome assembly GCA_947069175.1 of Scalesia atractyloides. NCBI lineage: Eukaryota > Viridiplantae > Streptophyta > Magnoliopsida > Asterales > Asteraceae > Scalesia > Scalesia atractyloides. Next base: position 32,183,449 of record CAMTDV010000013.1, read on the forward strand.
CATGAGCGTTGCAACAACAATGAAAAAATCACGCATTTTTTATATCAAAAGCGACAGAGAAGGAATCAATCATGTGGTATATGAAAATGGGACACATTCATCTTCGAAAGATGAACTTCTTGGTACACAACGATCTAGTGGATGGTGTCAATCTAAAGAGCTTTCACTTGAATGATGACTACATAAGCTGTAAAAAGGGCAAAAACACAAAACATCTCATCCAAGGAAGCTTCTGAACTTGATAAAGCTCCCACTAGAAAGACTACACATGGATCTCTTTGGACCAGTCAATGTTCGAAGTATTTTAGGAAACCTGTACTGTCTAGTTGTTACCAATGACTACTCAAGGTTCTCGTGGGTATTGTTCTTGGAAAGCAAAAATGAAACATTCGACAGTCTGATGATTTTGTTTAGAAAATCAGAGAATCTTTACCATTTGCTGATAAGACGCATTCGAAGCGGACAATAAAACAATGTTCAAAATAATAGGATGTTTGAGTTTTGCAATGAGAAGGGAAATCAGCATGAATTCAGTGCATCGTACACCCCACAACAAAATGGTGTAGCTGAGACAAAGAACAAGATACTTATAGAGACAACAAGAACCATGCTCGCCGATTAAAACTGCCAGTTAGTTTTTGGAGCAAAGCTGTGGCCTCTGCTTGTTACACATTGTATAGAGTATTGACGATCAATGCACATAAGAAGGCGTGTTCTGAGTTGCTCAACCAACAAAAGCCAAATCTAAAGTATTTGGAACCTTTTAAGATCTCCATGCATGGTAATCAATGAAGAGGGTAAATTTGGGGCTGAATGGATGGAAGGTTTCTTCGTGGGATATGCTAGTCCATTAAAGCGAGTTTATCTTACTAGCATAAACCGGGTTATTGAAGCTCATAATGTAGATTGTCAATGTTACATATCTCCGACACAGAAACCAGGATATCCTTTATGAAAGTCTTTGGAATTCCTTCGAACTCACAACTGAACTAACAAAAGAGGAACTTGTTTTGTTTTATCAGCAACAACAATCTTTTTAACATGATCAAGTTGCGAGACCAATCGTTGTGACTCAGACACAGTTGGTGCAAGTGATGTTGTAGCAGGCCCGAGTTCTCAACATCCAGAAACACAGACAGCTGAAACAAGTGAACCTACAACAGAACCAGAGATGAATGATACAGCTCCCACGTTCGATCAATCTGATGATTCTGACTCTGAAGTTGAACCAACATATGACGATAACAGATCTACCTCTAATGATGGTGAAACTCAGATTGAAAGTTTACTTAACAATTGTCACACCCCTACCCGCAGCGGAATAAGAGTCGGGGCATAATTGGGTTATCACCAAAGCTCATGATGTTACTAAAATGTTTCATATTTATTAAATTTGAATTACAACTTCAATATTCAAAACAAGTTCATACAGTTACAAGGAAAAAGAAGGAAAAAGAAACTAATAAAACAATCCAAAGCCTAAACTGATTTATTCTTCTAGGCGTCCTATATGTTTCTTGCTTCAAACATCACCTGTATCATGTGTAAAAATGGGGAATTTTGGGTCAACAAAAGTTGGCGAGTGAACCTTGTTAAAAACATTGTTATTGATTTCTTGTTGTATTTAATATGGAAAAATTGTGCAATAATCATATGTGAGCAAACGTAAATGAATAAATAATCACAAACCACCTTGCTTGAGTATATAACATGAATGATAATGTATTGTGAGATCAAGGCTCAATCAAACGGAGTCGATCGTATGTTGGCAACGTCACGTTCCGCTCATAGGTAATGGGGAACTGCGAGCCTATGATGATGTATGTGAGATCAAGGCTCAATCAAATGGAGCCGATCGTATGTTGGCAACGCCACGTTCCGCTCATAGGTAATGAGGAACAGAGAGCCTATGATGATGTATGTACTGGAAATGATAAATTTAATCTAAACATTAACCACACAAACAATTGATACATATTGGATACACATTTGATCATGGATATGATGGATGCACAATGTAATAAATAATAATCGACACATGATACACCCCAAAATGTGATTAAAACGGGGAATTGGTAGAGATTCACTCACATTGGGTACGTTCTGTTGATGTTGATGGATGCGCACGAGTTTTGGAATTTGATCGACGAGGAAAACTATCCTAAAAATAATCACCAAATAGTTTGGTAATTAAATGGATTCTTAGGTTTATTTTTGTGAGTTTAAGGACTTTTTCTAACTTTAAAAATATTATTTTTAAGTATTTTTAATTGATTTTTAAATTAGATAAATAAATAAAAATAATAAAATTTTTTGACTTTTTGACCGTTGACCGTTGACCGGGACGTTGACCGGTCGGACTGTGAGTAATGTGTGCGCTGAGTGAGGTTCGAACCCGGGACCTCTCGTACGCGTGCACGCAGCTCTACCAACTGAGCTACGTGTCTAACCCGAAATATTCTATGTTTTAATTATATATATATATACTAATTAAATGTTAATTTATTTGGTTTATATTAAAAGGATTTAAAATGGTCGAACCGGTTGCAGGGAGCCGGATCGAACTCGGGTCCTTTGGTTTGTAAGCGCACAGCCCAACCAGTTGGGCTGTGTGTCTTATCTGTTTAACTTACAGTTTATATTAATCATAAAAACATACTGGGACCTACTCTGATTCAGTTTTAAAAAAATTGGTTTTAATTCGGAAAGTCGGTGCGTTTGTAAGTTCGAACTCGTGACGTGCGCTGTGTGTTTGCACACAGTCCACCGCTGGACTATGTATATCTTGTTTTAATTAAACTTATACATAATGTTCGAATTCATCTTCTTCGTTCAAAGACACAGACAAACGATATCCGACTGTTCTGGTTTAATTCGATTAACGAAACTTATAGTTGGTTGGAAAGTATTAGATAATGAGATTAAAGAACAGAATTGTACCAAACAGGATGTTTTTCTCAGAACTACGGCAAGGGTCGTCGGCTCTGATTTATGAATTCCGTCTGAGCGGATCAATTAACAGTTTTGATCAATTAGTTGTGAAATTAAGTTACTATACAAGAGATATCAGGGGGTTTAGATGATTGTACGATTTACAGTGTGATTTCGGAAATTTCCAGAGATTTTCCGGCGATGCAGATTATCCGGCAACATCGTCTGGGACCGATTCTGATTGAAGGATTGAAGTTAGTGTAAGTCTAACAATGGATTGAAAACGAAAGAGTCGAGAATTTACCGATTTTGTGTAAGTTTCGGTTTTCGGTGAAAGTCCGGCGATAGCAGATAGTGATTCCGACGCACAGAAATTAGAGTGAAAACTAAAATTGAGGGTTCTGCGAGTGTTTCCGAGTTATGAGGCGATGATAATATCAGTGTAAATTGGAAGTAAATTTCATTTCGGTTTCAATCTTCAAAATCATATGAATCGAGGCATTGAAGATTGAATTGATTAGAACGTGGGTTGGCATTGATTCATCGGTTATATTAGGAACTCGCGATCACCCAAAAGTCTCTGGATATTTGAAAGCCGATGAGCGGTTTCAGTTCTTGACGCAAACAGATGAATTCACGGGTGGAACTTAAGTTCTTTTTGATTCACTGATTACACAAAAGAATCAAGTGGCGGAGTGGTGAATTGCTTGTGTGTTAAATGAACCGGCTGACCCGGGTTCGAAACCCGGCAGCGGCATTTATTTTTTTCTTCAACCGTTTTTATTGTTTATTAACTATAGTTTATAAATTCTAATATATTTATTAATTATGTATTGTTGAAAATTAAAAAGAGCATTAAATAAGCAACGAAAATTTGTAACTGACTATTCGATTAATAAATGAAGCGGGTTCTGAAACCCGTTTTTCGACGGATGTTACAGTATCCCCTACTTTTAGAAATTTCGTCCCGAAATTTACGTAGAAGTGGTAACAGGAAAAAGATGCGGGAATTTTTCGGGCATTGAGTCTTCACGTTCCCAAGTAAACTCAGGTCCTCGTTTCGACTCCCAGCGTACCCTAACAATTGGAATACGACTCCGTCTTAAACGTTTTTCTCGAAGTCCATGATCTCTACTGGTCTTTCAATGAAGTGCATAGATTCATCGATCTGAATATCTTCTAGGGGAATATGGAGGTTTTCATCGGCGAGGCACTTCTTTAAGTTTGATACGTGGAATGTGGGTGAATTCTGTTGAGTTCTTCTGGTAGGTCAAGCTTGTATGCTACAGGTACTACTCTTTCGAGTATCTTGAAAGGTCCTACGTAGCGTGGTGCTAGCTTGCCCTTCTGGCCAAAACGAACTACTCCCTTCCACGGTGATACTTTTAAAAGTACTTGATCACCAATGTTAAACTCCAAGGGCTTTCAGTCGTTTGTCTGCATAACTCTTTTGACGACTTTGTGCCGCTAGAAGATTGTTTCGAATTTGATGGATCTTGTCTGTTGTTTCTTGAATCAATTCTGGACCGGTGATTTGAGCTTCTCCAATTTCGTGCCAACATATTGGTGATCGGCACTTACGACCATATAAAGCTTCGAAAGGTGCCATGCCGATACTTGAATGATAGCTGTTGTTGTACGAAAATTCAACTAATGGTAGATGAGCGTCCCAATTCCCCTTGAAGTCTATGAAAGTACTCGAAGCATGTCTTCAAGAGTTTGGATGGTGCGTTCAGATTGTCCATCAGTTTGAGGATGAAAAGCGGTACTGAGGTCTAATCGTGTACCCAAGGCGGCTTGTACGGCTTGCCATGTTCGTGAATGAAACGACCATCACGGTCTGAAATGATGCTTAATGGTACACCATGACGGCTTACGATCTCGTTGATGTAGATACGAGCTAACTTCTCGTTCTTGAAGTCCTCGCAAATCGGAATGAAGTGAGCTGATTTTGTAAGACGATCAATGATTACCCATATAGTGTCATACCCACTGGAGGTGCGAGGTAACCCGGTAATGAAATCCATAGTTATGTTTTCCCACTTCCATACAGGTATATCGGGTGGACTAGAAGTCCTGAGGGTCTTTGATGTTCAGCTTTTACTTTGGAACATGTAAGGCACTTGGAAACAAAAACAGCAATATCCTTTTTCATGCCAGGCCACCAGTAGGTGTATCGAAGGTCTTGATACATCTTGTCGGCTCCTGGGTGTACAGAGTACCATGTTTTGTGCGCCTCATTCATAAGGAAATCATGAAGGTTATCGTGATCGGGAATCCATATGCGATTTAGATAGTATAGAATACTGTCGGATTTAGTTTCGATCTTAAGTTCAGCTCCACAAGACAGCTCCTTGCGTACGTCGTTTTCTGTTACTGAAACATGTTGAGCTTCTCGGATTCAATCTTTGATGTCGGTTATGATTTGCGAACATAAAAGACGAATGGAGTTCGCATAACCTTTCGACTGAGCGCATTGGCTACCACGTTTGCCTTGCTAGGATGATACCGAATTTCACAGTCGTAGTCGTTAAGAAGTTCGACCCATCTTCGTTGCCTCATATTCAACTCCTTTTGGTTGAAGATATGTTGGAGACTCTTGTGGTCAGTGTATATTTCACACTTTGTACCGTAGAGGTAATGTCTACATATCTTAAGAGCGAACAAAACGGCTCCAAGTTCCAGGTCGTGGGTGGTGTAGTTCTTCTCATGAATTTTGAGTTTCCTAGATGCATAAGCTATCACTTTTCCTCTTTGCATCAATACACAGCCTGGTCCTTGCCCTGACGCGTCGCAATAAACCACGAAGTCATCACAACCTTCAGGAAGTGTGAGGATAGGTGCGTCACAGAGTTTTTGCTTAAGGGTTTGGAAGGCTTCTTCTTGTTTAGGTCCCCATATGAAGGGTTTTCCTTTATGAGTTAAAGCCGTGAGTGGTACAGCAATACGGGAGAAATTTGCAATGAAACGGCGATAGTAACCAGCCAAACCAAGAAATGATCTTACTTTGGTAGGGGTTCGTGGCGCTTGCCATTCCTGTACTGCCTTGATTTTTGAGGGATCAACATGAATTCCCTTGTCATTGACGACGTGTCCAAGGAATTGTACTTCCCTTAACCAGAATTCACATTTCGAAAACTTAGCGTACAACTTTTCTGTCCTTAAAAGTGTAAGGATGAGTCCAAGGTGTCGTTCATGATCAGACTTAGACTTTGAGTAGATGAGGATGTCCTCGATGAAGACTATGACAAAACGTCGAGGTAGGGTTTGTAGACTCTATTCATTAAATCCATGAAGACAGCTAGGGCGTTGGTCAACCCAAATGGCATGACCATGAATTCATAATGACCATAACGAGTTCGGAAGGCGGTCTTTGGGACGTCTTCTTCATGTACTCTGAGTTGATGATAACCAGAACGAAGGTCGATTTTTGAAAAACAGGTGGCCTTGAAGTTGGTCTAGAAGGTCATCGATGCGAGGTAATGGGTAGCGATTCTTGACCGTTAACTTGTTGAGTTCTCTGTAATCATACACATGCGGAATGTTCCATCTTTCTTCTTCACAAAAAGGACAGGTGCACCCCAAGGCGATGAGCTAGGACGTATGAATCCTTTGTCAGTCAGCTCTTGCAGTTGACTGGCCAGCTCTTGCATTTCGGATGGGGCTAACCTATAAGGAGATTTTGCAACTGGTGTAGCTCCAGGTATAAGATCAACGCGGAATTCGACTTCTCTCACGGGAGGAAGTCCTGAAATGTCGTCAGGAAAAACTTGCGGAAAATCTTTTACTACTGGGATGTCTTCGAGTTTCTTCTCCTTGGTTCCCTTTTTGACGACGTGAGTTAGGAATGCGACATAATTCTTGCGGAGATATTTTCGGGCTTGAAGACAGGACATTAATTTGAGTCCTTTCGATAGGGTTTCTCCAAAGATTCGTAGGGTTTGACCATTTGCAAGAGGAATGCGAATGAACTTTTCGCGGCATACAACTTCAGCATGATGTTGGCTGAGCCAGTCCATACCAATTATAATGTCGAAACTTCCCAACTTCATAGGAATGAGGTCAACTGGAAAATCGTGATCGTTTAAGGTGAGAGTACAATTGCGTATAATAGAGTTTAATGAGACCGGTTTTCCGTCAGCAACTTCTACCGTTATGGATTCCATGAGTTTATCACGAGTTTGGTTGAGGATGGGTTCAAATTCTAAGGACACAAAACTCTTATCCGCGCCAGTATCAAATAACATAGATACATAGCTACCATTGATGAGAAACGTACCGTTAACCACGTTGTTGTCAGCCCTAGCTTGATTGGCGTTAATGTTGAAAGCTCTTCCTCTAGCAGGTGGAGGAACTTGGTTAGCTTGGTTCACCGGATTTGCTTGAGTTTGGGCATGAATGATGTTCACCAAGCATGGGCAAGTGTTTCTAAAGTGGTTTGGGTCTCCACAGTTGTAACAAGCTCGCATAGGTGGTATCATGGGATAGTTGGGTTGGTAGTAGGATTGGGCTAAATGTTGGGCAGGTGGTAGGAGTGAAAGGTTGTTGGGCTTGACCCACTATCTGATGGTGGGTTTGGGTTGAGGGCTGATTGCGGTTCGTTCGCTGAAGTGTGCGACAGGTTTGGATGGTGTGACCCGCACGGCCACAGCCTTTGCAATGTTGGCCGGGATGTTCGGGAAAGTGATGGTTTAGCAACGATTGCATTTTGGGTATGGGCCGGAGTACGGCTTTTTATATGGTGCAGCTGAGGGGGCAACTTGGGTGATGGGTGCAGCAGTGATAGGGAGGTTTGTTTGTATGACAGCAAAGTTTCTGCCGTTTCGTTTCCTCTTACTAGCAAACTTTGAGGAGGAGGTGGAATGGTTTGAAGTTTGGCCCTCAATGGGGGCTTTCTTTTTCTCGTCCTTAAATTTGCCGTTTCGGATGCGATTCTCGGTAAGCTCGGTAGCTAGTTCCATAGCGGCTTTAAGTGTTGCAGGCGAAGTGCTTAGTACTGAGTCTTGAAAATTTTAGGGGAGGCCTCGAATATAGTGTCCAACTAAGCGGTACACTGGGGTGAACAAGTTGGGGATCATTTGGTTCAACTCTAAAAACCTTTTGTTGTAGGAAGTATGATCTCCTTCCTTTTGCTTTAACGAGTGGAATTCATCCTCTAACTTTTTGATCTCGCTTCTTGGGACAGAAGCGTCTCGTCATATTTTCCTTAACTCCTCCCATGTTAAGGCCATTGCATCTTCGATTTCTCTCTTACCTTTTTCTTTATTCCACCAGGTAAGAGCTACTCCAAATAGTCTCCCGGTTGCGTAACGTACCTTGCGATCCTCGGGACATTCGCAATTGAGGAAGGTGTTTTCTATTTCCTCAAACCAGTGGAGGAGAGCAGTGACACCTTCGGTCCCTTCATATTTTGGGGGATCGCAAGACTTGAAATGTTTGTAAGAGCACTTTTTGGAGGGAGGTTGTCGACGTTCTGGTCTTCTTGATTGGGAGGGTTGATGGGATTTGCGGCGAGAGCTTGTTGGACTTGAATTACGATGTCAGGAAGCACCGCAGGCCATTTGTTTTGCGATTTGGGTGGCCAAGCGTTCGTTTGACCTTCCTGACCTTCTACCTCCACGTAGTTGCCTAGCCGACATCTACAGGAACATTCATAGGAAGATAGTGAGTTTAAGAAGTTTTTTGGTGTCATGTGTCGTTAAAAGTAATAAAATAACATAATCATAAATAATGCAACTACATCCATAGGATGTCTTGGGTTTGCTCATGTTTGGGCCTCCAATGTCCCCATACCATCGCCTGTATAGTCATGTGGGCCCCCATGACTATTGGCTTAGTAGGATTCACATTGGTGTTGGCGGTTTAACACTCACATCACCCTGATTGCGGGATGTATGGTAGGAGGGTGTCCAGGTATAGACACAATGACAACTCAAAGTGGGTTAGTTCACACGACGTTTGGTATAGCATGCTTTGGCCTAATAGGTCCTTCGTACTCTCATCGTTAGTCCCCAGGTAGGCAAACTGGTCCTTTATTTTGGATTTATACGAATGCCAAGCCTAGACAGGACGTTCGACTACCGGTACTCGTACCCTTCCAGTTACTACATGCCCGTTATGGGAACTCACTTTGATGTGATTTGAAAATACAAAAATCATTGCAAAAATCATAGGAATTGTGAGGTGTGTTCTCTCATGGATATGATATGTTATGAGGATATGATTCATGATGAGCATTGTATAATAATATGTACTTATGAACATGCTTGCATAACATTGAATATAACAATAAACATAAAGCATATAAATCATCATGAATTTTGTATGTAACACATAAAAAAAAATTTTAATTCTAATCAACTATAGTATAGGCTCTAAGGGTCTAATAACCTATCCTATATCCCTATAGTCATGGCTCTGATACCAATCTGTCACACCCCGACCCGCAGCGGAATAAGAGTCGGGGCATAATTGGGTTATCACCAAAGCTCATGATGTTTACTAAAATGTTTCATATTTATTAAATTCGAATTACAACTTCAATATTCAAAACAAGTTCATACAGTTACAAGGAAAAAGAAACTAAGTAAAACAATCCAAAACCTAAACTGATTTATTCTTCTAGGCCGTCCTATATGTTTCTTGCTTCAACTACATCACCTGTATCATGTGTAAAAATGGGGAATTTTGGGTCAACAAAAGTTGGCGAGTGAACCTTGTTAAAAACATTTGTTATTGATTTCTTGTTGTATTTAATATGGAAAAATTGTGCAATAATCATATGTGAGCAAACGTAAATGAATAAACAATCACAAACCACCTTGCTTGAGTATATAACATGAATGATAATGTATTGTGAGATCAAGGCTCAATCAAACGGAGCCGATCGTATGTTGGCAACGTCACGTTCCGCTCATAGGTAATGGGGAACATGCGAGCCTATGATGATGTATGTGAGATCAAGGCTCAATCAAACGGAGCCGATCGTATGTTGGCAACGCCACGTTCCGCTCATAGGTAATGGGGAACAGACGAGCCTATGATGATGTATGTACTGGAAATGATAAATTTAATCTAAACATTAACCACACAAACAATTGATACATATTGGATACACATTTGATCATGGATATGATGATTCACAAGTGTTTTAATGTAATAAATAATAATCGACACATAATACACCCCAAAATGTGATTAAAACGGGGAATTGGTAGAGATTCACTCACATTGGATGCGTTCTGTTGATGTTGATGGATGCGCACGAGTTTTGGAATTTGATCGACGAGGAAAACTATCCTAAAATAATCACGAAATAGTTTGGTAAATAAATGGATTCTTAGGTTTATTTTTGTGAGTTTAAGGACTTTTTCTAACTTTAAAAATATTATTTTAAGTATTTTTAATTGATTTTTAAATTAGATAAATAAATAAAAAGAATAAAATTTTTGACTTTTTGACCGTTGACCGGTCCGTTGACCGTTGACCGGGCCTTTGACCGGTCGGACTGTGAGTAATGTGTGCGCTGAGTGAGGTTTGAACCCGGGACCTCTCGTACGCGTGCACGCAGCTCTACCAACTGAGCAACGTGTCTAACCCAAAATATTCTATGTTTTAATTATATATATATACTAATTAAATGTTAATTTATTTGGTTTATATTAAAAGGATTTAAAATGGTCGAACCGGTTGCAGGGAGCCGGATCGAACTCGGGTCCTTTGGTTTGTAAGCGCACAGCCCAACCAGTTGGGTGGTGTGTCTTATCTGTTTAACTTACAGTTTATATTAATCTTAAAAACATACTGGGACCTACTCTGATTCAGTTTAAAAAAATTGGTTTTAATTCGGAAAGTCGGTGCGTTTGTAAGGTTCGAACTCGTGACGTGCGCTGTGTGTTTGCACACAGTCCACCGCTGGACTGTGTGTCTAACCCGGTTTAATATCTTGTTTTAATTAAACTTATACATAATGTTCGACTTCATCTTCTTCGTTCAAAGACACAGACAAACGATATCCGACTGTTCTGGTTTAATTCGATTAACGAAACTTATAGTTGGTTGGAAAGTATTAGATAATGAGATTAAAGAACAGAATTGTACCAAACAGGATGTTTTCCTCAGAACTCCGGCAAGGTTCGTCGGCTCTGATTTATGAATTCCGTCTGAGCGGATCAATTAACAATTTTGAATAATTAGTTGTGAAATTAAGTTACTATACAAGAGATATCAGGGGGTTTAGATGATTGTACCGATTTACAGTGTGATTTCGGAAATTTCCAGAGATTTTCCGGCGAGTGCAGATTATCCGGTAACGTCGTCTGGGACCGATTCTGATTGAAGGATTGAAGTTAGTATAAGTCTAACATTGGATTGAAAACGAAAGAGTTGAGAATTTACCGATTTTGTGTAAGTTTCGGTTTTTCGATGAAAGTCCGGCGATAGCAGATAGTGATTCCGACGCACAGAAATTAGAGTGAAAACTAAAATTGAGGGTTCTGCGAGTGTTTCTGAGTTATGAGGCGATGATAATATCAGTGTAAATTGGAAGTAAATTTCATTTCGGTTTCAATCTTCAACAATCATATGAATCGAGGCATTGAAGATTGAATTGATTAGAACGTGGGTTGGCATTGATTCATTGGTTATACTCAGGAACTCGCGATCACCCAAAAGTCTCTGGATATTTGAAAGCCGATGAGCGGTTTCAGTTCTTGACGCAACCAGATGAATTCACGGGTGGAACTTAAGTTCATTGATTACACAAAAAATCAAGTGGCGGAGTGGTGAATTGCTTGTGTGTTAAATGAACCGGCTGACCCGGGTTCGAAACCCGGCAGCGGCATTTATTTTTTTCTTCAACCGTTTTTATTGTTTATTAACTATAGTTTATAAATCTAATATATTTATTAATCATGTATTGTTTAAAATTAAAAAGAGCATTAAATAAGCAACGAAAATTTGTAATTGACTATTCGATTAATAAACGAAGCGGGTTCTAAAACCCGTTTTTCGACGGATGTTACAACAATCAAGCTGAAGGAACGAGTGCTTAGAATGAAACATCTACTGTTAATCAGAACGTTGAACAAAATATCACAAATCTAGGATACGAAGTGAGCGTATCCAATGAAGTTATGTCGAGGACATTATCGTACTACCCACTAGAGTTTATTATCGGAGAGTTGTAGAGTGGTGTTAAATTACACATCAAATCAACCAGGATCTTAGTTGCTTTTATTCTAATGTAGCACCTTTACAAAATAGGATCTCATACAGGTGTTTTATTTCGTAGGTAGAGCCTAAAACGTATAAGGAAGCACTGATAAAAGAAAGCTGGGTAAACGCCATGCAGGAGGAACTCTCACAATTTGAACAACTTGTTGTGTGGAAACTCGTTGATCTGCCAGAAGACCATAAGAAGTAAATACAAAATGTGCTTCAAGTGTAAAAGAGATGATACAGGAGTAATTGTGTGTAGCAAAGCTCGGCTCATTGTTTAGGGTTATACCAACAAGAGGAATAGACTACACCGAAGTATATGCTCCTGTAGCAAGATTGAAGCAATCCGCATTTTCATCTTGGAAGGGATTCAAAGTGTACCAGTTAGATGTCAAATATGCATTCCTATATGAAAAGGTGAAAGAGGAGGTGTACGTCGGCCTACCACTAGCGTTCGTCGATCCGATACACAAAGACAAGGTTTACCAACCAGATAAGGCATTGTACGGCTTACATCAGGCCCCGTGAGCCGGGTATGAGACGCTTTCTCAGCATCTCCTGGACAACGGCTTCATCAAAGGAACAATAGACAGCACCCTCTTCACACGGGAAGCAGACGGACACATCTTAATTGTAGAAATCTATGTGAATGATATCATTTCGGATCGACAAACGATGTGTTGTGCAAAGATTTTGAAAGAGTCATGAAGAAGAAATTCAAGATGACTTCTATAGGGGAGATGAAGTTCGTTTTGGGACTTCAGGACGATCAATTGCCTGATGGAATCTTCATTCATTAGACGAAGTATATGAAAGATGTTTTGGAGAAATTCAAGTTGTCTGACACATCACCAATGTCCACCCCATTAGCTGAGAATCACGGCATCGGACTAGACCCAACAGGAGAAAAGATCGATGAAACTCTCTATAGTTTGATGGTTTGCTCTTTGATGTATCTTACATCATCACATCCGTATATCATGTATCCAACATGCCTATGTGCACGTTACCAGTCAAGTCCCTTAGTGTCTCACTTGATGATCGTCAAAAGGATTCTTTGATACCTTAAGGGTTGTCAAAGCACAAGCTTGTAGTACCACGAAATGATGACTTCAACATTGCAGGATACTCTGACTCTGACTTTGGGTGTTGCAAACTCAATGCTAAATCTAAAAACTGTAGGATGCCAGTTCTTTAGCACACGTTTGGTAATGTGGAAGTGTAAGAAATAGGCCGCAGTCGCTCTCTCGACTTGTGAAGCAAAATACGTTTCAGCTTCAAGTTGTTGTTCCCAAATCTTGTGGATACAAAAACAGATGAGAGAATATGGTTTATAGTTTCTTAATACGCCTTATATGTAGATAACGAGGCTGCCATTAACTTAACAAAAATCTGGTTCAACACTATAAAACAAAGCATATTAAGATATGACATCACATTATTCGTGACTCCTACGAGAAAAAGTTGATTCGTATTGAAAAATCGACAATGATGAACAGAAAACAGTCTTTTATACAAAACCATTTGACAGAGCAAAATTTAAATATCTTTTAAAATTAAACTGGATGAAAGAGCTGGCATCAGGGGGGACAAAGAGGTTGAAACCATGATGGATGACCAAGTAAACCTCATCGGTTTGTCAAGTTTTTTGTTTTCAAGTTTTCTCTTTAAAACCAAAAATCCAAAAATATGTTTTTGATTTTAACGGGAGATATATGTGGTGAAAAATACAAAAACATATAAAAATTTGAAAAAGACAAAAAGAGTTTTCGTGTATAAAAGAGGAAATGATAGTATATCACTGGACTATCAAAGTACGCTAAAGAAATGTAGTGTCAAAAAGAGTTTAAAATGGTCTCACTGATGATGTGCCAGCAGACTTCGCATATTCAATAAATTGTTTTCGAGATATAAACATTAAGAAAAACTTCTTAATTAGTGGCTTAACATCTCTCGGATATATGGTATTAATACACCAAAATTTTGTTTGAGAGATTGTGGTATTCTGAGTTATTAGGGTTTTATAAATAATTGATACCTAGGGTATTATATAAGTTCTTTTGATTTTGCATAAGCAATGACCTAGGAATGCAGATTTGACATCTAACTAGTATCGAAAGATCTGACAATTGTAGTCAAAAGATTCCAAAATTTGGAACACCACTTTTAAGTCGAACTTTCACCTCTTTGTCTGTACGATAGTACTATCCTGAGCTCTCAATGAGTCGCACAACCCAGATATAGTGATAAGTCTCAAAAACTAATATGATCCTCTTACATAAACTCACATAAATGTCTGTAAATATGTTTGTACATAGCTGTTTCATTTTAGAAAAACCCAAAAAGATTTTTAGATTGTTGGAAAGTTTATTTTCAATTACAAATTATGGAAAGCTGATTTTCAAAGTCTAAAGGATGCTAAGCAGAATCTAGAACAACGGTTTGGGAGCTAATCTGAAGTGAAATTGAGAAAATGTTTTGAAAAGATCACAAGTTCGTTAATTGAAACTCACAAAAATGTCTGTAAAAATGTTTGTACATAGCTATTTCATTTCAGAAAACCCAAAAAGATTTTTGGTGTGTTTTAGCATAAACTTTGGAAAAATCAAAAACATTTTATTTTATCTTATTTTCGACTGCCGATGATGGATTGCTGACCTTCAATATCCGAAGCTGCAGAACAAAATCTGATGAACAATGAGTTGAGAGCTTATCTGAAATGAGAAAACGTTTTGAAATAATAAAAAGTTTATTAATTTGAAAATTATAATTGATAGATAACGTAAGTTTGTTCATAAAGTAGTCAACCAATGTCATTAACTTGGACTTGGTAGACAAATCAGCTGACCAGGGTCATTAACCTGGACTTGGTTAACTGAGTGGGTTGTTAAACTGGTAAAATGTTTGAAAAAATTGAAAAGTTTGAAAAACAATGGTTACCATCGCACGAAGGAACACCCTCGTACAAAGGTAAGTCATCTTCACACGAAGGTAATCTGAGACTTATATAAATTCCTTCGCACGAAGATAACATCACTGTATTGTTTCAATCTCCTCCGCACGAAGTAACTGTGAGAGAAAAGGTTTTCTAAACGACGAAGTGCTGCCCAAATCAAACCTTAGAGTGCTGATTAGCAAAACACTTACAATGGTGAAGGTAGATTTGAGACCAATTGGACCTAATTTGAACATAATTGCCTTAATAAGATAAAAACTTAGATCTAGGCAATTTGGACCGTTAAAAATTGAAATTGCACACAAATTCATGAAAATCGACGTGTTTAGGTTTCATTACAACCTTCAATTTGGACAAAACATACAAAAATCAAACAATTGATCTTAACTTGTTCATACGGGGATAACTACCTCCGTACAAAGGTAATTGTCTACCTTCGCACAAAGTAAAGTGCTTAAAAGATATATGCCCTCACACGAAGGTAAATTGTAATTGGTAAAGTCTGTTTTGACATACCTTCGTACAAGGTACATATGGTACCTCTGCATGAAAGCACCTCCGCACTAAAGTTGAGATTTTTGAGAATTTTAACTAAGTGTTGATTTTATGTGTTTGTGAAGGCTAAATAATTTAATTTTGATCCGAAGCAGAACATGTGTTGTGTTCTTGATAAAACATTGACGAAATGAAGCCGTCCAAATCTATCTTAGAGTTTATGGAGCATATTAGAATCAAAAAAGCACTGACCCATCAACATAAAGCTTATAGATCACATGTTGAACGTTTCTACGAGCATGCTGTGTTTATTCCTAATCCTCCTGATATTAGGTCTTTTGTTAAAATCGGAAATGAAGATAAAGAGTATTAATTACTGAAGCATTGATCATGAGACTGTTGGACTTCAAAGATAAAGATGATGATCCGATAGGATACTTAGAAAGGATGGTTAAATGTTGTTTCTACCGAATGGGCTACATCGGTTACGTTAACGAAACAAATTTTTCAAAAGCATATCTTTCAAGGCCCTACAAGTTCTTCCTTCATTCTATTATTCACGCCTTAGGGCATAGAAAGGGTGGTTTTGATGTGTTGGTTGACTACCAAATGTGTATGATAGCTGCATTGACATTGAATCTGGCATACAACTTCACAAGACTGATATTCTAGTAGATGAAGGCCAACATCACGAAAGAGAAATTTTCAAAATATCCGAGATTTATGTAGATGATGCTTGATGATCTAGTTCCAAATTTGGCAAAAGAAGGATCTAATGTGCTGCCTCTTGAACATTTGACAAATTTGTCATTAGATCGCCTTAATCAATACTTATCAAAGATGATTCCGCGATTCAAGAAACTTTTCGGTTGCATTAAAGACAAAAAATGTGTTGCACCAGAGAAGGAAAAGTGGAGAATGGATGAAAGAACTCTAAAAATGATGAGGAAGAAAGGCTAAAATGTTATGTGGTGAAAAGGAGTAACTAGTATGAAAAGTAGGATGAAAAGAAACGAAAGAGACATGAAGCGAAAATGAAATGACAACAAAGGAAAGCTGCCCGAACCATGCAAAGAGATGAAAGCATTGCTGATGAAGAAGAACGTGTGCATGAAAATGATTGAAGGTGAAATAATCTCTTCTACTTCAGATCATGAACGGATGAGAAGAGCACCGAAGATACAACCGAATTGCAGGTGATATAGAGATTCAAGCATGTGAAGGTGGAAATGATGCAGATTCTGAGGAGACTAAAAGTGATCCTAATAATCCATTTATGAAAAGAGCATTACATGATCCAAGAAAGATAGCAGATCAAAAAGCTACAAAAAGAATGAAAAAGGCAGCCGGTGATGATAATGAACCATATGTGCCGCCAAAGAGAGCTAAAACCAAGGCTACGGATTTGAGTAAGAGAAAATATTGGGTCTCCGATGGCGAAAAGATCAAGAAGGGAGTAATTGAAAGTTACAAAGAAAACAACTGCTGAAGCTGAATTAGTGGTTAGAGAAAGAGACGCCAATAATTGAAGCTGAAGTTGAACATGTTATACCGATTCAAACCCCACCGACAACTTCTCAGCAACCTCCATCCCCACAACAGCAACAACCACCGTCTCCACCAAGACAACCATCACCACTAAAAACAACCATCACCACCGAGACAACCACAATCAACTCCTCAATCTTCTACAAGACGACAATCTCATCCTGCTGTTAGAGATACATAACATATTTTCGATAATGATTTTCCATTTCCGAATATGGAATCGATGGAAGAAATGAACTTTGATTTTCTCGATAATCAAAATGATCAGAAAATAAAATATTTGGAAAACAAGATGAAGGCTTTGGAAGCTAACGACAACAGATGAAGCAGTTATAACAAGTCTGGTTTCTAAGAATGACATACTGAGAAAAAGATTAAGCTATTTAGAAGCGTACAAAACTGTTAACGATCGGAAGTTTGAAGTGTTATACAACGTTCTTGAAAAGAAGATGGGATTAGACTTTGAAGCTGAATACATTCAGATCGAAATCGATGAACCTAAATAAAGGGTTGTAGAAAGGGCTCGTAAGGCTACTACTAAAGTTGAAACTACTAATGCTGATAAAGGAAAAGGAAAGATTGATGATGTTCCTATTATTAAGCCTGGGCCAGAGAAAAAGAAAGAAACAGAGATTGATATTTCGAAATATGTTCTGATTGGTCCTGTAAAAGATGTTCCCTATTATTCAAAGAAAAAGAAGAAACAAGAGATTGGGAAAGTGATAGAAGATAAAGAAAATGATGAAGTGTGGATGTTGATGGTGCTGATCATGGTAATGAGATGATAAAGGTGATGATGATGATGATGATAATAACCATGGAGGTATAGGGTTGGTGATATTTCAGGCCAAATCTACCGAAACTTGTGAGTATGATGATTCTTAAATGATAATGCAAATCAAGAGGATGATTCTTATCGAGAGGGGGAGAAAGGTGATACTATACACGATGAAGAAGATTCAGGAATCTTCACAGACGATGGTTTTCGAGAATAGATTATTCATTCCACGGTTGATACGGCCCTCAAACAACCCCGGAAGTGGGAACGATGGATTGGATAATAGGAAACCATGAGGGTAAAACCAAATGATTTCCAAGAATAGGTTATTCATTCCCAAGTGGATACTTCCTCAAACAACACCGGAAGTGGGAACGGTGGATTGGATAATAGGAAACCATGAGGGTAAAACCAAATGGTTTCCGAGAATAGATTATTCATCCTCCCCAGTGGATACTTCCTCAAACAACACCGAAAGTGGGAATGAAAATGGATGGTTTTGGTTAACCACATAAGTTTCATACAAAGAGTAGATAACACATATGGGTCTAAGATAACATAAAATTTTCAAGTGATTTGAATAACACTACAATGGATAATACAATAAGAACACTTATATATAGGAAGTACCAACGGCGTATCCACCATGTCCTTATCGTATTATACTCGTCTCGTTGTCTAATCACCCCAGATTTATATCATCATACTTAACAGGGCTTACTATGATTTCCATGCATAGAATTTCAAAATTATATGTGCACCCATAATTACTCATTTCATCGCATGGTCCGCACAGCTCATCTTGTTAAGTGGGGAAAATAAACAAGGTTGAAGTAGCATTTAAATCAAATAAGTTCATAGGATTGGTAGTTATCGTGTGGCCGCACTAGGTGCGATCACAAAATGGGTGAAACTATGAGAGTAGTTCAATTTGTAAGGAACAGAATCCTCGAAGTTGGTACGTAGATGTATATTACACATACGTGTAATCATACTAGATTTTGTAAATGAAATATGGATAATAAGATGGAAGAAGGAAAGAATTCTTGAAATCGATATATATACTTAGAAAAACAACCGAGAGATGTTTATGATTTTTGGATGACAAACGGAAAATGTAAAGTTTAAATAGTTGTAAGTGTGTTGTTATCAGCATGAGCCTCGTTATCGCCGATGTTAAACATGCGTTCATGGGTTGAGTTATCATTTGCAAGTCTAAAACAATAGTGTTTGAAGTGTTTAGGATCACCATAGTTGTAGTAGGTTTCATATGGATAGAATGGACAAATAGTTAAAGTATGTGGAGGAGGTGCGACAAGCCAAGCAAGATTTGCAAAAGTTGGATTTGGTAGTGTAGAATAAAAACGGAAAGCATTAGCTAAATGACCTAAAGTATTTAATAGAGATAGCAGAGTTGAATTGTCTGGAATGAACAAGGTGTAAACGCATTCGTGTTCTTCTTGTTATTATCGTTGCCTGCATATGCTTGATTGAGTTGAGTCACATGGGCTGGGAGTATTTTAGCTATTTGTTGAATGATTAATGTAACCAATTCAGAATTTCGAGTATTGCTGTGTTGAGGAGGATATTAGGGAAAATGAATGGATTCAAGGTAAATTGAGTAAGATCTATATGGTATCAAAAGAATAAAGTAATTAAGTGAACAGTTTAATTTGTATGAGTCAAAAATCTTGTTTTTGGACTTTGGAAAACAGGTTTTGAAAGAAGGAATGCTTGATAGATGAGCTTTTATAAAAATTTGGATGAGAAAAGACAAACCAAGTTAATGATTTGTGCTATTTATAAATTCTTTATTTAAAAAAAAGTTGTTTTTAAGATAAATATTTCTAGTTGAATCGTATAAATAGAGAAATATATGCAAATAGTAAATTTTTAAAATCTTCATCCAAATTTAAAAAAAAGTTTACAAATATGATAGAGTAGTAAACAAAGGAGTGTACTTGAGAATACAATAGGAATACAAAGAGTTTCGAGGCGACATGTAATTTGTTTCGAAAGTTTTGACTAAATACATATTACTTAAGGTAATAGGGTGGAATATTGACACAAGGGTCATAATGTATTGAAAACATTCGACTAAGAAAGGTAGATGGGTTTTCATAATGTTTTAGGAAGACGTGCTTTAGCCTATAAGTGGACACTCACCCCAAGAGTTCCCAGGTAAGAGTGACTGGTCCGATTATGTGGATTTGTACAAACACTCTAGCCTTAGATAGAAAACTCGGAGTATAGGCGTCCACCCCTCCGGATTCCATGTGTTCACATTATTAAAACCCAAGATTTCAACTAGATTTTTGGGAAATATCTGTGGCATAAAGCCTAAGGATTTAAGATAAATCATCTAAGGTTAGATGATTTGTAAGTTATAGAATTGTTCGACAAGGATAAATATGAGGATGGGGATTAGGATAGAGATCCTAAGTTTAACTGATGTTTGGGTCCCTAGGAAGGTTATAGTCTAGGTCAAAAGCATTCTAATTAACCTAATTCCCTATAACCAGTGCTCTGATACCAATCTTTAACACCCAGACCGCGTAAAACAACTTGCGGCGGAAACGTCGGGGAGTCACATTAAAAATTGCTCATAACATATGGTACTAAAGTTTCATTATGCTACATTGTTATTCAACACAAATATTACAGATATTTTTTTTTAAATTAAAGGAAACTAAGGCCTGAGTCCATGCCTATGTGTAGCATACTTGAATAATCCTCATACATGTTAACACCTAAAACATATGTGAAAATAAAGTTAAGAATGAATGTTGACGAGTAACATAGGTTTTGTGGTCAAATTCAAGGCTATAAGTTTGTATTGAAAAAAAAGTTTAACCAACTACAAAAGTTGATTTGGTAAGTAAATCTTTGTAACCTTGAACTTTGACAAAAATGTTTGTTTTGTAAAATTGTGCAAGTAATCGGAAAACTTTGTATGATTTATATATCTTTAACTTGAAAACCATTTTTCATTTTACCTAAACCAATTGTCCTTATTTTGTGTAAACCAAATTTGTCTTGTCTTGTCTAAAAATCAAATTGTCTTATCGAGTATAAGATTGTCTTGTCTAGTATAAAACTAAAATGTGGTTTGTTGCAGAATACATTCAAGCCTGTGTGGACTGTCGGATAATCCTTGTAAAGGGTATATCAATTTGGATTTCTCGGATCCAGTCATTCCCAGAGGAACTTCTGAACAAACCTAGGAAGTGGGAATGGGACTGTCAACTCTATAGCGCTATAACCTACTACATGTCAGCTTGATCAAAGTTAATGAATGTATCATTTTCGAGTTTAAAGCACCATCAAGTTTCATACAAATTGAACGTGTACTATATAACCATATATATTGTTTCCAAAGTGTTTGAAAATAATAATAGGCACATATGAATCACCCCAAAACTTTTAGAAAACCTGAAGAGGGGACTATGTACTCACATTGAAAATTATTTTGTATATAAACAATATATATTGTTTTGAAATCTTTAAAAGAATAATAGGCACATATGAATCACCCCAAAACATTCAGAAAACGTAAAAGAGAGGACTATGTACTCACAGGTTTGTGTAGATCTCTTATTCAATCGTGTATGCAAGCTCAAGTGTTTCCTAATTATCTTGAGTTGTTATAAAGTTAGTGTGTATTGGGACTTAAACCGAAGAATGGATAGAATGAGGTTTATAGTACCTTACAATTCTAATTAGAAGGTTCCTAAAGGTGTATTGACCCGTTATGACTTGTTAAGGTGGTTTACGCACGCCACTTAAGTGGGTCGTATGCGTTACTACGGGTCCGGATGGTCGAATGGGTCCTATGAAGAGTCCGATATGTCAAAACATGTTTAGTAATAATGTATGATCAGTTTATTAGTAAAAAATAATAAGCATGTTTGTTTAAAACTATTTTATGTGAAAAAGGGTATTTTAAACATTTTAAAAGTGTACATAATTGACTCGCCATTTGACTAACCATACGACATGACCAGAAGCTATAACCTCGGAGGGTTATTCCCAATATTACTATGGTCATATAAATGAGCTTGGTCAGATCCTAAGTTAAACTAAACAAGTCTGATTTGAAAGTCAAAGTAGAAGTCAAACGGCTCGACTTTCGACTAATGAATAAGCGCTAAACCAGAAATGACGAGCTAGACATGTTTGAATATATTTAATTATGTTATACAACAAATTTGGTGTCAAAACTTTAAGTTTTAATACCCGAAAACTCATTAATCGTAAAATGCATTTTTATGCATATTTAACTTTTATTTCGTAAAAGATTGACTCTTCATTTCACCTACTAAACGTGATAATCAGAGGGTTTAATCACAAGGGATTATCACCTTCATTATTACAATCATGTAGCAAAGTTCATTGTGAACTTTGACTTGACCAAAATGGTTAGAACCGAAAGTCAAAGCAAAAGTCAATCTGCTTGACTTTTGGCTCATAACTAGCTAAAAGAAATGAAATAGACTAAGAGAAACACTTACTTGTGTTTCAAATGAAAGATTAAACTTAAAGAATGAGGCTTCAATGTAGAAGCTAGCTCCAAGAAGGATAGAAAGAAGAACTTCACACTTTGACTTTGAAGTGTCTGAAGTTGTGTGAAAAAAATAGATGAATCAAAGGGGTATTTATAGTGTTTAAGGATCAAGGATGTGATGACAAGTGTTACCAAGTGTGGATTAGTGTCCTAACATGTGTTAATACCATATTAAGTGTGGCAAAATTCATTCTAGGTGTCAAATATTGAAGCTAGATGGCAAAACTTGGTGATCAAGGCAAATTTCTGCATCTGGGTACCCCTTAGGGACCATAACCAAAGCCTTACGGTCCGTAAGGCACTCTGACGGCAAAAATATTGCATTTTTGACAGTTTTGGCCCCTGGACTTGTACTATCAGCTTTTTGGCATTTTAACCCCTCTAACTTGTTACTAAAACTATATGAATTGTATTTAGGGTATGTGTAACTTATATCTTTCTCTCAGAATGTACGTTATTTAAAGTTATTTCGTTCAAATATCGGTTAATGACACATTTGTGAAAGAAAAAGTTTCGAAGGATCGAATTTTCACGGGGGTTACAAATTTCCATTCTAAATCTAGTGGACCTTTACCGAAAAGATGGAAATTTATTTCCTTAACTCGTTCAACAATTATTAACCACACTTCGGTTAAGATGCTATCAAGTTAGGGGTGAAACCCGCATGTTGATAACTAATCCCACTCTTCGATTTTCAATCTCGCCAAAGTGTTGAACTTTCGTTTGACTTGGGAATTTAGTAATCGGAATGGTGAATATCGTTAACCAAAATTTCGGTGAGAGTATGCTACCTATTAGGATGCTTTCCAAACTCAAAGGAATTTTTCGACCACTTTGGAATAGTCTTAGTTTCGTTCCAAGACGCTCCACATTTTACATTGAATCTCTTTTATGTCATATCAATTTTAATGTGTTTTACATTTGATACCTCTCTCATTTTAAGTCGAAACACGAATCACACTTTACTCGCAATCTCATACAATGATAAATCGCTGCTAACAAACTAAATTAAAGAACTTTTGTCTTTTTTACACAATGTGAATTCTTGTTATGATTATGTGAACTACTTGAAACTTACATGTTATGTGAGATGTTACATGCTAAATTATACAAGTTATATTCAAAACACATTATGCTCAAGTCTCATTCTTTTACTCAACCTTATACATGTCTTCCAACCATTTCTCTAACTCTAAGAAGGGTTCCAAGTCGAACTCAAACAAAAAGATGCCTTCGTTCATGGCCAAGAAAATGGCCCTAGTCATACCCGATATTGTGAGAAAAAATCAACGGCAATACCCCTGACTCTTTGGTTGACTCCAAAGTCAACCAACCTAAGCAAACCTCGTTTAACTACAAGCACTTCGCTACTTGCAACCCCTTGACATTCACCAACAATGAAGGTGCCACCAGAATGCTTGAGTGGTTCGATAGCATTGAGCTGACATTCATCAATAGTGAGTCCCGAACATTTGAAAACCCAAAGTGCAACCAGCGTCTACCAGTCAAGGGCTCTTGACTAGTCGACAAACCAGCGCAATATCCATAGCAACGAAGAATCTTATGCCCTCTCTTGGGCCGAAGGTCAAGCAAATATGTTTGCGGAATTTTATCCTCCGCATGAGCAGCAAAAGCTCAAGGAAGAGTTCTAGCACCTCAAACAAGTGGGTGACGATAACCTCGGTTACATCACCTACTTTAGTCAACTAAGCATCATTGTACCCCACCTAGTTCACACGCTCGAGCGTGCGATTAGGAAATACCCACATGGCCTCCCCCTGTTATCCCCAATATCATCCAAGCCTCTTGGCTTGACACCATCGAGCTAGTTTTTTTCCTAGCCGCTGGTGTCAACAAAAACTGAGTGACGGACAAGTACTCCTCAACCCCCATCACCACCAAATTCGTCAATCAACCTACCACAATCCTGAAGACCCCAAATAACAACCGCGAAACAACAATGGCAAGAAATGAATGTTTCAAAACCAAAGTTTCAACGCTATCGCACCCGTTAACAAGCCCAATCACCCACAAGAACCCGCTAGAAAACCGTACACCAGGACTCATCCCAAGTGTAACACGTGTCACTACCATCACCCAACCAACACCGCATGCCGCCATTGCACAACTTGCAATTGATTTGGCCATTTTGCCGCTACCTACTGAAGTGGCCCAACGCCACAAGGAAACCAAATTCAAGCATCACTCCAAAACCAAAACTGTCAGCTTTCATGAACAATGTTAGAGCTTGCTACAAGTGCGGTGACCCTAACACCTTCGGCCTCAATGTCTGCAAAATGATCATGCGTAGCAACAAAAACAACAACCTTGTGGACGCGCCTTGAACATTAATGTCAATCAAGCGCATCACGACAATGAAGTCATGAACGGTATGTTCCTTGTAAATGATTTATATACTTCATTACTATTTGATACTGGTGTGGATAAAAGTTTTGAATCAGTAGAATTCGAACCAATGCTTAAATGTACACGCTCTAAACTTCTAAAACCATTCACCGTCGAAGTATAGCAAATCAATCACCATTGACTCCTTCTACGCGATTGCCTTCTCACTATTAACGATCACGAGTTTCCTATCAATCTCATACCCATATCATAGTAGGCATGGATTAGCTTCGTAACAACCATGCTAAAAACATCGGCGATGAAAAGTTTGTTCGACTTCTTCTTTCGTTCGGTGAAACATTGCACGTCTATGGTGAAAAGCCTTCAAAAGGGCTTAACTCATGTCGTGCACCCAAGCGAACAACTACTTACATAAAAGTACCTTGCCTTCTTGGCCCACGTTGTGGAAGAGAAAGGCAAGGGAAAATACGTAAGTTATGTTCCGGTGGTGTGTGATTTTCCAGATGTTTTCCCGAAGATTTACTAGGTCCTCCCCCTCCTCGTTCAGACGTTTTTCGTATTGATCTCCTTCTTAGCACTACACCCGTTGCTAAATCTCCTTATCGCCTCGCACCTTCGGAAATGCAAGAGCTATCGAGCCAAATTCAAGAATTACTTAATAAAGGCTTCATATGCCCGTGCACTTCTCCTGGGGGCACTCCGGTTCTCTTTGTCAAGAAGAAAGATGGATCGTTACGCATGTGCATCAATTATGGTGAGCTTAATAAACTCACCATCAAGAACCATCATCCTCTTCCTCGCATCGACGATCTCTTCGATCAACTCTAAGGCGCAACGTGCTTTTCCAAGATCGACCTTTGTTTTGGCTACCATCAACTTCGAGTCCTCGAAGAAGACATTCCAAAAACCGCATTTCATACTAGATACAGTCACTATGAGTTCGTACTCATGCCTTTCAGGTTAACCAATGCACCCGCGGTCTTCATGGATTTGATTAACCGTGTGTCTAAGTAATACTTGGACCGCTTTGTGATCGTATTCATAGACGACATCCTCATCTATTCTAGAACCTAAGCCGAACACGAGCGACATCTATGTTTGATCCTAGAACTCCTTCGTGCCGAACATCTATACGCCAAATTCTCCAAGTGTGAATTTTGGCTAAAGGAAGTTCAATTTCTCAGTGATGTTTGAACAAGAAAGGCATTCATGTCGACCCCACCAAAATCAAAGCATAAAAAATTGGTTCGCACCAAATAGCCATCTGAAATCCGTTCTTTCCTTGGATTGGCAGGTTACTACCGCCAATTCATATCCAACTTTTCAAAGATAACATTCTGCTTACTTCATTGACTCAAAAAGATAAACCTTTTGTTTGGGGTTCCGAACAAGAGGAGTCTTTTCAAACTCCAAGGACTTGCAATGCAATGCTCCTATCCTTGCTCTTCTCGATGGAAACGATGATTTCGTTATGATGCTTCTAACCAAGGTTTCAGTTATGTTCTCATCAACGAGACAAGGTTATCGCTTACGCATCAAGACAACTTAAAATACACGAGAAGAACTACACTAACCACAACATTGAACTTGGTGCGGTTGTTTTTGCATTAAAGATTTGGCAACACTACCTTTACAGTACTAAGTGTGTGGTCTTCACCGATCATAAGACGATGGTAGAGTTGCTCAATGATTATAATTGCGAGATTCGCTACCACCCCGGTAAAGCTAATGTCGTCTATGCCCTTGGTCGAAAAAATCACGTAAAAACTATGTGTTGCTTCCAAATTCTAAACAACCTTCAAGACTGCATGCACGAGGCACAATACTCATCCGTCAATGAGGATAACTTATATGACGAGATGAAATGTGGTGCCGAAAGCCAGCTTGTATCTAAATCCAACGGAATTCTATACTACCTTGATCTCATTTAGATTCCGAACAGTGACAACCTCTATGACATCTTCATGAAAGAGGCACACAAATCTCGATACTCCATTCATCCTGGTGCCGACAAGATGTACCAAGATCTTTGTATATCTTATTGGTGGCCTTGTATCAAGAAGGACATCGCAACCTTCATTTCTAAATGTCTCACTTGTTCCAAAGTCAAAGCCGAACATCAACGTCCCTTTGGCCTACTCGAACAACCGAAAATTCCCATATGGACATGGGAGAGTATAGCAATGCAATTCATCACCAAACTCCCATAAACCTCGTCCCGTCATGGTAGTATTTGGGTGATCATCAATCGTTTGACCAAATCTGCTCACTTCCTCCCCATTTGTGAAGACTATCGAGTCAAGAAATTGGCTCATATCTACACCAATGAGATCATTTGTCGTCATGGTATCCCATTTACATCATTTCTGACCGTGATGGTTGATTCACTTCTCGCCTTTGGCAGAGTTTCAAACCGCGATGGGTACTCAACTAAATCTTAGTACGACTTTTCATCCTTAATCGGTTGGTCAAATCAATCGTACTATCCAAACCCTCCAGGACATGCTTCGTTTATGCGTAATTGATTTAGTAGAAACTAGGATGTACATTCATCTTTGATAGAATTCTCGTACAATAACAGCTATCACTCAAGTATTCAAATGGCTCCTTTCGAGGCATTGTCTGGTCGGAAGTGTTGTTCGCCTATTTGCTAGCATGAGATCGGTGACGCACAAATCACTGGTCCCGAGCTCATACAATAGACGACGAACAAGTTCCTACAAATCCGGGACAATCTCCTCAAACCTAGAAGCCGACAAAAGAGCTACACCGACAAAAGACACAAACCCTTGGAATTTAACATTCGTGATCATGTACTACTCAAGGTATCCCCTTGGAAAGTAGTTATTCGTTTTGGTTAGAAAGGCAAACTCTCACCTCGCTTTGTAGGTCCTTTCAAGATTCTCGAAAGGATTGGTAAGGTAGCCTATCGATTAGATTTACCTCAAGAACTCAACGACGTACATCCGACGTTCCATGTGTCCAACCTCAAGAAGTGCTTAGCCAAAGAAGGACTTCAAGTTCCACTCTACGATTTACAAATCAACGAGTCTCTACACTTCGTCTAAAAACTGGTCGAAATCACGGACTGAGGAATCAAGCAACTTAGGCGCAATGGAATTCCCATAGTCAAGATTCGATGGGATGGAAAATGTGGCACTGAATTTACTTGTGTTGGATCTAGTGGACCCCATAAAGGGATAGATGATAGGAAAGCCAAAATAATATATAACATTTTATCCTTAATAACAGTGCTTATAAGATCTGCTCCCCCAAAGACAAAGACATCAACATCTCTACTCAAAGGTCTGTCTTACAAGGGTTGTTGAAGATAAGCTCTGCTAAGAGTATAAGGTCTGCTAAAGAGAACCTCTGTTATTGAAGATTAAAGACTGTTGAAACAAAGGTCTGCTGGACCAAGAAAGGTTAAAGCTCACGAGAATTTCTTCAATAGATGTTGGATCAATAGAGTTTATATATAGTATCAATGTAATATTGTTTTACCCTAGTAGATGTTAGAGTTTGTTAGGTTGTTAGATGTCACTTTCAAGGTGATGTCAACTTAGATGCCACAATGGTTTGCTTTGTACTATAAATAGAACAGTGCATGTACTGTTCTATTCATCACTTCTCCTTGACATTTCTTGTACGAACAAATTTGAGTGATCAGGCTGAGGGGGAGTTTATATATCTTTCATGCATACGTAAATCAAATTTATAAAAGCATGTTGATGAAAACATTCACTTCATTGTTGTGATTTACAAGTTTACATTTACGCTGCCTTTATCATCTTGATTTTATCATCTTCCATTGATTTCCATCTTTAAACTGTCACAACATTTAAACTCAGATACTAACAACTTGGGAACTCAAGAGGATATGAAAGCCAAGTATCCACACTTGTTCGTTGAGTCTTCCTCTTGAATAAACTTTGGGACGAAATTTCCTAACATAGGGGAGACTCTAACGCTTCGCATTTTTGTACTTTCCTTATTTAGAAGGTTATATTCTCATTTCTAGTTTTAGAAACTTGTAATCGTATCGTACTCGTATTTCATTTCCAATCTTGTAATCTGAGACTTCGATCATAATGAAATTCATCTTTCATACTTATTCATGTTATACTTATGCTTATAAGCAATCAATCCTTGGATACATGTTTTGTGCAAACTAAGACTTATGACACGCTTAATTCTCATTTATACGTAAACCGTGCATGTTATATACTCATACAATATCTTTTTACACTTTAAATATCTAGAAAATGGGCATAAAATGATGAACATTACAAAGTCTGGGGGCTGAATTGGAGGAAAACAAACTTTGGATGGAAAAAAGGCTCCTCACGGCCTGCGAAAGAAAAATGCCTAAACTTCACACGGTTGGCGAGAAGGTTGAATCTGCAGCGAGTTGTTGGCAGCTCAAGGATTGGCCATCTTCTCCACACCTCTTTTTCACCCAATCACTTCACAACTTCATTTAACCATAAACCCTAACCCACCATTATAAGACCAAACCTCTTACACCTCCATTTCACTTTCCAACTTTCTAAACACTCTCATAATCCTCTCTAATCAGCTGAAAGTCTTAGTTTGGGCAGATTATACTGAAGCACAATAGTGAGCTTCTACCTCACTTTTCTTCACTTCTCCTTCTTCTTGAAAGCTTGGAACACCTCGAGAAGAGTCTCCTCAAGTTCACCATGGTAAACTAAGGTGGACCATCACCATTTTGATGTCCAAGTTTTGTTTTGGAAGAACTTTTACTTACATCTTTATAACTGGTTTAAACCTATACATTCTTACACCTATCTTACTTCTAGTCAAGCCTATGACTAAGGAGCTTGTGTATTGTGGATTGTCATGAGTTTAGAGGTGCAAACACCCTCTAAACTTTCTGTTTTGCTAAGGTTCCAAGAAATCTTCAAGTGTGTGACCATCCAAGCTCACCATTGTTCATATGAAGAGTCTTGTATTTGTCTAATTGTGTGAACCATGGAAGCTTAGGATCTCCAAATTTGTTCCAAGACCTCACTTGCTTATTTTTTTTTCTTCTAAGTATCTTCCAAGACCCAAAGTAAGTTAACCCTTCCTCGCCTCCAACATTTGCCATGTTGGGTAAGACACGCTCGGGTTGTTCTTATTTGGCAACTTAGTATCTTAATAGGATAGACATCTTATTTCTTATTATCATTCATGACCAACCAGGGTTTATCAACTATGTTGATAAACTTGTCCTTTAGTGAATCGTACAAAGAGGTTTAATGATGGAAATCATCCTACCTTCATGCTTGACTTACATGATAATATACGATGGACAATCTATAAATTATATTATGTAATATATAATATATACATATAAACCAAACTCTTGAGACTAACCGGATTATGGTTAGATGTCATGACCTAATTAGATTATCTTAGTTTCAAGACTCCTAGTTTGTGATTCTAATGGGAAACTTAGGACCCATGAAAAACACATTAAAACATAGTGTCCAAACGAGTATCTAGAACAAGATATATTTTCGTTACACTTATACTCCTTCGTATTAATTCCGAATCCAAACTTCCTACGAATTCCATATACATCATACACCTTCGTTTCCCCAATGTAAGTAACTTTGGTGCTCCACCCTCAACAACTCATCACCTCAGGTTATTTTGGAAAGCTTTGCAAACCGTGAGTATACTTGACCCCATTTTACACACTTCGGGTGCAAAATGTACACATTATTACAAATCACATATCACGATTGAACTTGTTTACATACACACTCTATCCGTTAAACACATGATACTTATTATATTCTTGTTATTACATGCTATGTTCAACTTATGTTCAATATGCTCATTAACTTTACTAGCCTCCCTTAACAATTTTCGCGCTATAGGATTAACGCACCGCCCGTATTCTTGTGGTGTTGTTAAGTAAACTATTTTACAACCTTGTCATTTCAGCGGCAACGGTATGCATAATTGCGGTACAGTTTCGTTTGACTTATAGTTAACTGTTGATACTCCAGGCCATTCCAGTATGAAGACCAAAGACTAAAGACCGAAGACCAAGCAACAGCCAAGGGCGATTTTGTTGATACACTTTTATATCTGTCGCTTGTTCTTAGTTACGTCTATAATTATACAGTCTTTGTTTACAGTGACTGTATAAGTTTGGTCATGTTGACCAAATCAAGATATCCTCCTATCTTGGTTTCGTTCGACGTTTTAGTTTGTCTGTGTTAAAAAGTTGCATGTGTGCAAATTGTTGAGTCTTGTGTACGTCATGTCTGTGACACGCTCTCCGAAGAAAGCATTCTGTGCGAGTGGGAATGCTTCGTACGAGCAATATCCACCTGCTTCGTACGAACGACTACATGTAAACAAGTATTACACTTGTTCCGTACGAGCTAGTTGATGCTCGTACGAACCAGCTTGTTCGTACAAGTATCTTTGGAGTAGTTCTTCGTTTCTTTTAGTGTGTTTCGTATGAGTAGCAACATACTTCGTACGGTTGCTAAGCATGGACACTATATAAGCAGACATGCACATTTCAGTAAGGGTTGGTCACTGGTAAAAAGCTGAAATGAGTGAGTTGAGCAAGTGAGACCTTTTAGAGAGACTAGAGACACAAGAGCATAGAGAGTGTTTGGTTGAGTCTGTATGGGCATTGTTTGTATATGTTTGTACTGTTTCTCTTCAGTTAATCAAGATATTGAATCTTTGGTTATCCCGTACTTTGCTTTGGTTTGCATTCTTACGAGGATTCCGCACTCGTACTTGTGTTGAATGAACAAGGAAGCAGGTATATCTTGATCCTCTTGGTGGACCTTCAAGTGGTATCAGAGCTTTGGCTTTCTTCATGTTCAAAACGAAGCTTAGTGATTGTGTCTGAGCTAGTTGAGAGGGTTTCTTGAAGTGTTCTTGAACTTTTAGCATGAACTTAACTTTTTGAAAGATAACTAACTTAAAACTTAGTTAAAACTTGCTTTATCCATAAAGTTTTCATAAAAACCTAGTTAGAGCACATGGAGACATGTTAAAATCTATTTTTTCTTAAAATTTTCATATAAAGTTGAACACACTTGCAGAAGAAACTCACCAGAGAAACTCACGAAATATTGTTTGTAGGGTTGACCAAATCTCTGACTTTCTGGACTTGACTGTTAAAACTGAAAAGCTGGTAGAATGTTTTTCTTCTTTAACTAAAATTGTATAGACAACAGAACACTTTCGAAAACCAATCTATGCAGAATAGGAAAGTTTTCACCAACCAGAGCCTAGAGCCCTGCAAAAAAGATTCCTGTACGAAAAACACCTATGCGAATAACCCATCCGCACGAATAACCAGACTATTTGTGTGAAAGACTTGTCATCCGCATGAAAGATCTAGTTCGCACGAAGGACATAGTTGTTCACACGAAGTAACATCCTCCGTACGAAAGAGTGGTTCGTACGAAGAACAACTCAGTTTGCTTTGTGTTCAGTTTTTCAAATCTTGTAATTTCTCAAACTTTGTTGTGAATTTTTAAAAGGACCCTTTATTTTCAAAAATCAACCTTTAAACCTTTTAACTTTTCATAATTAAGAAAATGAGTTCAAATCCGTGAGATTGGAGCAATAGCTCACGCACAAATCTGGACTCTTCGCAAAGATCCGCAACCTCATGGGTTAAATCATTGATGCCCCAACATATAGCCATGATTTCTGCATATCAATGGGCGTGTGTCGCAAACCAGAACCAAAGTGTTCAGACTCTTTGATGAGTGAGAGTGAAAGAGGGAGTAATAATCGTCCACCTAAGCTAAACCATATGAATGATTATCCTTCGTGAAAAAGTCGTTTTCACCCTTATGTTCTCGGTCAGAACACAAAATTTTGGACATGTTTTACTACACCCTATAAAGAATCTCTCGAAGAAGCGGGATCAAATCCAACCTCCTTAGCCAATCTAGATGAAAGCGACAAGAAGGCTTATGATCTGGAGAAATAGGCGTTTGCTATCCTTACACAGGCACTACATAAAGATATTATCATCAGTTTGTGTATTGTACCACCACCAAGAATCTATGGGATACGCTGGAAGCAAGAGGAAAAGGTAATGCTGCAACAAGAAAGATTCGACATGATCTACTTAAGAAGGAGTTTAAAGGCTTTATGTTAATGGAAAATGAAACATTAATGATATGACCACACGTTTTTATCATCTGCTGAGCGAAATATACTCTTACAGAGTATTAGCATCTCCGCAAGAGATTGTGCTACGTTTTGTTGTGCGTTACCGCGAAATGGGGTCAATTCATTGACTTGTTAAAACATGCAGGTGTTTTGGATTCAATCAGTATTTATGAATTTGTGCGAAATTAGAGAACAAGAATTAAGAAGAACTTCGAAAGGCACAAAGAGTTATTGTTCCACAAAACCCTGAGATGTACTTCGGAGGAATTACTACAGGTATCAATGCAAGTCAGCAACCGAAGCTTCAAACCGCGTTTGTATCAAACGTGAATCCCTTTCTACCACAACCTGTTCAAACAAGCCAGTCTATAGGCTCAAGTACTCAAGCCTATGGACAAGCCTTTGATCCGAAAGCCTTTCTACCACAACCAAGAGATTTAGCACCTCAAGTTCCAAAGCAAGATCCTCAACAAGCTTTCTATGGATACAAATTTTCAATCTACAAACCCCAACACTGTCAGACTTGACATATCACATCTCTCAAAAGTCAGTGTAGAAGTTGTACAGGATCATATGGAGCTTCTAAACACAATGGTGAGTGCTTATTGTGGGTTAGTCGCCGGTCAAATAGGAAACATCAATTTGACAAATGAAGACTACCAACAAAGTGAATGAGATGGAACTGATGTATATCAAATGGGCATTTGCTAGTGCGGTAAGAAGAGCCAAGGATTACATGAGCAGAACAGGAAGAACCAGTTTGGAGAGCAAGAAGGATACAAAATATGGCTTTGATAAAAATGTCATTACTTGCTTCAACTGCGGAGAAAGAGGCCACTTCAAACTTGAGTGCACGAGGCCCAGCAAACAAGGAAATCACAACCCCTTTCGAAATCAATCTCAAACGTCCAACACAGCTCAAGTCCACAATGATAGAAGATAGTAGCTGTCGGCAACTCAAACAATACCTATCAATCAGGACCTTCAAACACACATGGAGCTTTGGTAGTTCAATCTGATGAAGGATGTGATTGGTCAGTACAGTTGGGAACTGAGAATAATGGAGGAACTGCATGTTATGCCAAGATCATCAGTCAAATTAAGTATTTTCACAGCATTGATAATTCGGATGATGATGATGCTTCAGGGTATACTGGTAGTTCTGATGAAGAATGCTCAAGTTCAGGTGGTTATGGATCTTATTCAGATATCAAAGAGGGAAGTGATGCTGAGGTCAGAAAGTTGTTAAGAGAATCTGAGAAGATGAAGAGTGAAAAGGAGGGTTTGATGAAGAAAGCTGAAGCTGCATCAACGGATACAGAAAAATTCTTTACAGAAAGTGCAGTCCTTTCCCCATCATACTGCCTTCATGGCGAATGTTTCCGGTTCAACAAGTCAGGTAAATTCCGACTCTCCAAAAGTTTGCAATGACTGTGCATAATCAAAAAGAAAATATGAAACAATTAACAGTCATAATCAAAATTTAGTTGTTGAACTATCAAAGTGCAAAGAGGCGAACTTGGCTTTAACTCGGAATGAAAAAGAATTCAAATCTGTAATAGAAACCCTTAAGAAAAGCATTTCTGAATTGAAAAAAACAGTTTTGAATAAACAGACAGGAATTAATAACTACATTAATCTCCTAGAAGAAACTAAGAAAGAGTTAGCCATCGCCAAATGCGAACATGATGCGATCAAGCTCAAATTGGACAGTTATTCTAACTCCCTATATGTGCTTGATCATATCATTGATGTTCAAAAGCTAAATGGAGATTTTAAATGCATTGGGTATAAGCCGTGTCCACCCCCGATGAAACACAACTATACCAAATTGCCTGATGAAGAGGAAATGCCACGCTTTGAACCCTCCGTACCTCTTAATCTCAAAGAATTTGCAGCAGAATAGGGTTCAAGCTAGACAATTCCTCAGTTGAATCAAGAAAGTCCGAGAACTCATCATCAGCTGTTAATCCAAACCCCTCTACAGCAGAGGAGGATGATTCATCAGCTGATGAGTTGGAGAAAAGTGTTCAGGATCAATCTCTTGATGAAAAGGGAATAGAAATGGCTGCTACTCCCAGTGTAAAAATTGTCAAAAATCAAGAGAATGATCCTATAGCATCGGTAAAGACAAGTGTGTCTGCCGGTGAAGAGGATAATGTGTTGTACACGTTGGCTGGAGACAAGAAAATCTATTCTAACAAAGATTTTCCAATCAAAAATGTAAATCTAAACTCCATTGATCAAGTTTTTGAAAGAAAACCAAATTTTTGGAGAACAAAAACCTGATCAAGTCACAACCATTATCAAAATCAAGAGAAAAACACCAACAAAAGCGAGTTGAAAAGCCTAAAGCACCACAACCAAAGGTTGAAACACAAGGCACTCACTACAAGAAGAAGCTTAAGAATGTTAAATTTGTGAGTTCTAAGGGTACCAATAAAGTCGAGACTTTTGAACACATGTCTAATGTAGATTTTGTAATTAAGGTCAAGATTTTAAAACGTAACAATAGAAATAATTACACCCACCATACAAATGGGTGTGACAAAAATGAACCCAGTACCTCAAGACCCACAAGTTCAACATCAAGCCATGAAACACGATCTCCTAAATTTGTTAAAAGGAGAACTTGTTTCAAATGTGGAGAGTTTGGCCACATTATCAAGAATTGCACAAATCCAGCAAAACCAAGATTTGTTGAGAAAGTCCCTCATGAACCAACTTGCCAACGTCGATCCGTTTCTCCAAAACAAGACAAACGAATTGTTAAAGAACAAGAAAAAAAAGAGACGTAAATAAGTAAAAGTAATTGAAAAGGCTTTAAAATTGGATTCTTCAAAAAGGAATCCAAGATCTTCAAATTTAATAAAACTAGAAAGTGTTAAAACTGTAAATAATAGTCAATCTGGTAATAATCAAAGATCTTGGAAACCTAAGACCGGTGATGGTTCAAGAGGAGGACACACCATTTGCAAATCATCAAGAAATAGAAATCACATTTCTTGATGATAAGGGTCGACCCAAGACCACTAAGGCTTGGGTCCCCATCTCAAACTAATCGGTTTTTTAAATGTGCAGGGTGTTCCAGGAGGAATTGTGAATAGTCATTGGATTGTTGACAGTGGAGCATCGAGGCACATGACAGGCGACTTACGGCTCCTTTATGATGTGAAAAGCATTAGGGGTGGTTATAAGGAATGGTCTCCAATGGTGTTGTGAGTTTTGATAAGATCAATTATGTTCAACAAACTGATCATAATCTTCTTAGTGTTTCTCAAATCTGCGACAAGAAGTTCACGGTTCATTTTGATGATGCCGGATGTTATGTGATGAAACCTGGTTTCAAGATTCCCAAGGAATGGATCCTCCTATCGGCTCCAAGAATCAACGACTTGTATTCTTGACATGAGCCAAGCTATTACCACGTCTGCACAAGTCACATGTTTTGTCTCAAAAGCCACCGTGAAGGAATCAATCTCTTGGCACAGACGAATGGGACACATTCACTTGAGGAAAATGAACTATTTGGTGAAGAACAATCTTGTGAATGGTGTACCAGTCAAGAATTTCATCTTCAAAATGTCTGTGTATCATGTCAGAAAGGAAAGCAAGCAAGAAAATCTCACCCTGTGAAGAAGATCAATACAGTAAATATGCCTCTGGAACGTCTTCATATGGACCTCTTTGGACCTATGAAACACAAGACCACCTTTGGTGATTCATACTGTTTAGTAGTTACTAATGACTACTCCAGATTTTCATGGGTGAATATGTTGGCACATAAGAGTGAAGTTCCTGAAATCCTCAAGAATCTCCTGACTCTGCTTGAGAATTTGTACAATTTGAAGATAAGGAGAATCAGAAGCGACAATGGCACGAATTCAAGAATCAAGTTATGGACAAGTTCCGTTCTTCTAAAGGGCATTCTGCATGAGTAAAGTTCTCGATACACTCAACAACAAAATGGTGTCGCTGAGAGGAAAAATAGAACTCTTATTGAAACAGCAAGAACTATGCTAGTAGAATCAAAACTTCCTGTTCAATTCTGGGGAGAAGCTGTGGCTACTGCATGTTACACTATGAATAGAGTCCTTACGGTGAAGAGACACGGGAAAACATGTTTTGAGCTGCTACATAAAAGGAAACCGGATGTTTCTTTCTTAGAACCTTTTGGAGCTCCATGCACTATGATTGATCCACATGGTAAATTTGGCCCAAAGGCTATCGAAGGTTTCTTTCTTGGATATGCTACTCCAATTTCAGAGTGTGGAATTTGTCAACAAAGAAGATTGAAGAATGGGGTGAAGTCAAGGTTCTAAGATACACTAAATCAGTAAGAGCTCCGGGTGCTCCTTGGATGTTCGACTATGATGGTTGTTTAACTCCTTTAATCTACCAACTTGATGATGCCTCTGCAGCTGCTCAAATGTTACTTGAAAGTGACGCTGCAATTGACTCATCATTAGTTTGACCAATTATTGTTAACCCTCAAGTGTCGACATTGGTTAACAATCTTGTTCGAAATGAGGAATTCAAGGATGCTGCTGATTATAATGTATCATCAAAAGATGATGAGTTCCATGATGCAAATGGAGCTGTCTCTGCTCCGATTCCTGGAATTTCAGATGTCACATCAAATATTCAGAATCTAGGGACTACTGAAGGTCATGCATCTACATCATCATCTCATCCAGCAAATGAATTAGTTGTTGATATGATTATCAACAATTTGGGTATGAATTCTCGAGTTCCTGATGTTTCTAAAGCTCGAATTCATAATACCCATCCTCAGTAGAATATTATCGGAGATGTCCATAGTGGTATGCAGACTCGTAATCAGCTTAGAAATAATCAGAATGCTGGTTTGTATTCGGTTATTAGGGAATCTGGGGAACAAAATGATTGGTCTTTTGCCTGCTATGTTTGCCAAGTAGAACCAAAATCTCAGAAGAAGGCTATGAAAAGAAGACTCTTGGGTTGAAGCAATGCAGGAAGAACTTCAGCAGTTTCAGAAGTTAGGCGTGTGGAAACTTGTTGACAGGCCTGACAACTATAAGAAGATTGGAACCATATGGGTTTACAAATGCAAGAAAGATGACCAAGGTATTGTTGTGAGAAACAAAGCTAGATTAGTCGTACAGGGCTTCAATCAGGTTGAAGGCATTGATTACAATGAAGTTTATGCACCGGCAGCTCGTCTTGAGGCCATAAGAATTTTCTTGGCTTATGTGTCCTACAAGAAGTTTACCGTTTATCAGATGGATATGAAAAGTGCATTTCTTCATGATGTGGTTGAAGAAGAGGTATATTTTGAGCAACCGCCTGGTTTTGAAGATCCAATCCATCCTGACAAGGTTTGGCTTCTCAACAAGGCGCTATATGGTCTACATCAAGCTCCAAGGGCTTGGTATGAAACGTTTTCTTCCTATCTTCTGAAGAATGGTTTTCGACGTGGATTGATCGACTGTACTCTCTTCATCAAGGAAAAAAATGAGGACTTATTGCTGGTATAAGTGTGTGTTGATGATATTATTTTTGGGTCTACAAAGGAGAAGATGTTCAAAGAATTTGAGCATGTGATACAGGAGAAGTTCGAGATGAGCGCTATGGGAGAAATGACTTTCTTTTTAGGTCTGCAAGTTCAACAATCTAAGAAAGAGATTTTCATCCATCAAACCAAGTACGTCGGGGATATCTCAAACGATTTCAGATGGAAGACTCAAAGCCTTTGGGAACTCCATTAGCTCAAAATCATGGGATTACTCCTAACGGAATGGGTGAACATGTAGAACCGTCTCTCTATCGTGCTATGACTGGTTCTGTCATGTATCTCACTGCTTCAAGACCCGACATAATGTACCCAACATGTCATCTAGCTCGTTACCAGTCCAGTCCGAAGGTTTCTCATTTGATGACTGTGAAAAGGATTTTTCGTTATATGAAGGGTCGCCCAGACACTGGTCTATGGTACCCTAAGAGGATAACTTTGATTTGACAGCATTCAGTGATTCTGATCATGGCAGCTGCAAGATTGATACAAAATCAACATCAGCAGGATGTCAGTTCTTAGGAAATCGCCTAGTCAATGGCAGTGCAAAAAGCATACTTGCGTAGCTACGTCAACCTGTGAGGCTGAGTATAATTCAGCTTCCAGTTGCTGCTCTCAGGTTCTATGGATCCAACAGCAGATGCGGGACTATAGTTTTGAATTTCTAACTACTCCTATTTTTGTTGATAACGAAACTACTTTACAGATCACTCGTAATCTTGTACAACACTCAAAAACAAAACACATTGAGATTAAGTATCATTTCATACGTGATTGTTATGAAAAGAAACTTA
Organism: Scalesia atractyloides; assembly: GCA_947069175.1. Lineage (NCBI taxonomy): Eukaryota > Viridiplantae > Streptophyta > Magnoliopsida > Asterales > Asteraceae > Scalesia > Scalesia atractyloides. Next base: position 32,222,824 of record CAMTDV010000013.1, read on the forward strand.
GCAATGTTGTTAAAATCCATACCGATCACCAACGTGCCGACCTTTTTATAAAAGCTTTTGACAAATCTTGTTTTGATTATCTACTTTTGGTCAATGGCATCAAGGTGAAACCTGAGTAATTCAACCTTGGCTAATCATTTTTCGTAAATATTTTTCTTAAAAATTCTAAAAAGACAAAAAGATTTTCTATTTTCTCTTGGTTTTATATTTTAGGGGGAGAATATTTCAAGAAAAATACAAAAACATGAGAAAATACAAAAATACAAAACTATGCTTTTTATTAATTTAGTTAAGTTTTTATTACCTTCTTAGTTTAGAAAAACTCAAAAACAATAGAAAAATCAAAAAATCAAACATGAGTTTCTTGGATAGATAAGTTGAAGATGATGAAATACACCGGTTATCTGTCATAAACAGTCAAAAACGAAGAACGAAAATTGATAAGTAGTTTTACTAATGATGTATATCAGATCAAAATGTGCAGGTTGATATAAACATAACGGACTGCAAGCCAAGTGGGAACCATTCACTGGCATATGGTCTTGGTACCGAAATTTCGTTTGATAGTATGCCGAGGTTCTGAGATATACGGTCTTTATGCTGACTTATCATCTGGGTATCATGGTTGAATCTTTTGCCGAAAAATAACGGTGGCGCAAGTCTACAACTTCCATGATACCATACATACGTGTAAATACTGCATACGACCATCAAATAAGTGATAAAAATATCACATTTACCCAAAATTAAGTGATAAAATATCACAGCTTATGCGGGAGCTAAGTTCGTCTCTTTGTCGGTACGATGGTACTAACCTGTTCACGGACTTACTCATGTGCCCTACATGCATATGAAAATTAAGTTCCTCATCAATAAGTGATTTAATCATATAGGGCTTGTTTTTAAACAATATAAGTGAGTATCTCACATCATATACGTCGAAACAGATGATCAGCAGTATACTCACCGGTAAGATTATCTCTCGTGCATATCTTAATATGGGAATGTGTCGTGAAGTGGTTGAACACCGGCTAGTAAGTATAAATCATACACTAATCATATCTCCTAATCATGACTACATCTGATAAGTCGAGCTTACATGGACAACAATACCGATAATCATGGTAGAATATTTATTTATTTAATTTGATGTTTTAACAAAACCTGTTTTTGACAAGATTAAAAACTGGTATGAATCTTTTACCTTGAAACTCTGAAAAATATTGACTGGTAAAGTTTTATTATTAGTAATTATTTTAGTTTAGTTTACTATGTTGTTAGATTAAGTTCTTTTTTAAATTAGCCAAAGTTGAAACTCAAAAGTTTTCTACCGAGATATGCAATAAAAACCATTCGTTTTGGTATTACAACTTCACAAAAGTACTTTCTTACAAATGGTAAACTTATCTCAAAAGAACGTAGTACAGCTGTACAACGATCTACGGAAACATTAACTGCTAAGCATAACAACTTGAAAGAATGGTATCATTCTCGAAATGCTACACTGGCTAAATGCTTTAATGGTATTTAAGACGTGTTTGAAATGAGCAGAAAGCGAGAGAACATTCTGTGGAATGAGATATGCAAAGCAAGGAAATCCAACGTCAACGTGACCCAGCTAGTGAAGACCATGGCAATCCTGATGCTTCGGCCTCATCCTCATCAACCCCAGTGGTAGAGTCTAATGCACAGCAGATAGTGACCGATCCAGTTACCTTAAGCAGCAATCAAGAGGAAACAGGAAAGGTTTGATGTGTCTGGAAAGTTTGAAGACCTGATGCTCTATCATCAATGGATAGCAGATCTTTAGGGGGAGTTTGTTGATACTCCAGGCCATTCCAGTATGAAGACCAAAGACTGCAGGCCGAAGACCAAGCAACAGCCAAGGGCGAGTTTGTTGATACACTTTTATGTCTGTCGCTTGTTCTTAGTTACATCTGTAATTGTATAGTCTTTGTTTACAGTGTCTGTATAAGTTTGGTCGTGTCGACCAAATCAAGATATCCTCCTATCTTGGTTTCGTATGACGTTTTAGTTTGTTTGCGTTAAACAGATGCATGTGTGCATACTGTTGAGTCTTGTGTACGTCATGTCTGTGACACGCTCTCGAAGAAAGCATTCTATGCGAATGGGAATGTTTTGTACGAGCAAGATATTGCTCGTACGAGCCACCTGCTTCGTATTAACGAATCCATGTAAACAAGTATTACACTTGTTTCGTACGAGCTAGTTGATGCTCGTACGAACTAGCTTGTTCGTACACGAGTATCTTTGGAGTAGTTCTTCATGTCTTTAGGTGTGTTTCGTATGACTAGCAACATACTTCGTACGGTTGCTAAGCATAGACACTATATAAGCATACATGCACCTCTCAGTTAAGGGTTGGTCACTTGTAAAAAGCTGAAACGAGTGAGTTGAGCAAGTGAGACCTTTCAGAGAGACTAGAGACACAAGAGTGTTTGGTTGAGTCTGTATGAGCATTATTTGTATATGTTTGTACTGTTTCTCTTCAGTTAATCAAGATATTGAATCTTTGGTTATCCCGTGTTCTTACTTTGCTTTGGTTTGCATTCTTACTAGGATTCCGCACTCGTACTTGTGTTGTATGAACAAGGAAGCAGGTTTATCTTGATCCTCCAGGTGGACCTTCATTACACATGCTAGTATGATAACAAACAATGTATGCAATTTATCGTGTTGGATATGAGACAACTTTTATTCACAATTATGCTATGTGTCCAAACTTGTATACTCGCCAACTTTTGCTGATCGTTATTCTAATACATGTTGTAGGAAACAAGTTGATGACGAATGAAGAAACGATATTTAGGGTGGACTAGATACACACCTATACATGTTGTGGATTGTCATGAGTATGGAGGTTCAAACACCCTCTAAACTTTCTGTTTTGATAAGGTTCCAATAAATCTTCAAGTGTGTGACCATCCAAGCTCACCATTATTCATATGGCGAGTCTTGTATTTGTCTAATTATGTGAACCATGGAAGCTTGGGATATCCAAACTTGTTCCACAACCTCACTTGCTTATTTGTTTGTGTTCTTCTACGAAGCTTCCAAGACCCAAAGTAAGTTAAACCTATCTCGCCTCCAACATTTGCCATGTTGGATATGACATGCTCGGGCTTGTTCTTATTTGGCTACTTAGTATCTTAATAGGATAGACATCTTATTTCTTATTATCATTCATGACCAACTAGGGTTTATCAACTATGTTGATAAACTTGTGCTATAGTGAATCGTACAAAGAGGTTTAATGGATGGAAATCATCCTACCTCCATGTTTAACTTACATGATAATATATGATGCACAATCTATAACCTATATTATGTAAATATATATAAATATATACATATAAACCAAACTCTTGATACTAACCGGATTATGGTTAGATGTCAAGACCTAGGTTAGATTATCTTAGTTTCAAGACTCCTCGTTTGTAATTCTAATGGGAAACATAGGACCCATGAAAACACATTAAAACACAGTGTCCAAACGAGTATCTAGAACAAGATATATTTTCGTTTCACTTATACTCCTTCGTATTAATTCTGAATCCAAACTTCCTACGAATTCCATATACTCATACACGTTCGTTTCCCCAATGTAGGTAACTTTGGTGCTCCACCATCAACAACTCGTCAACTCACATTATATTGGAAAGCTTTGCAAACCATGAGTATACTCGATCCCATTTTCCGGTTTTACACACTTTGGGTGCAATAGGTACACACTATTACAAATCAGATTTCACGATTGAACTTGTTTACATACACACTCTATTTGTTATACGCATGATACTTGTTATATTCTTGTTATTACATGTTATGTTCAACTTGTGTTCAATATACTCATTAACTTTACTAGCCTCCATTAACAATTATGTAGGTCCCCTAATCTGTATGGATCTTGACAGAATCGTCTATCCAACCTAGAGTGTGGAATCCCCTCGATCGGATTTCACAGAAAAACCGAACAAGAACACGAACACAATCACTTTCAACCAGTCTTCTATTGATTATCTAACACAAGTGTTTATAATCATTTCAAGGCTCACAAGAAATCTCTGCGCCACTCTCTGTAGATTTCTCGCACTCTCGATATTCTTCCCACTGCCTAACCAAAACACTAATGCACAACATGTATATATACTACATGTCTGCATACTGGCCTTTGGACTGGGGTAGGCCATTCTCCATTACAACTCTAAACAAGCTAAACACAAATGCTAAGCCTATTACAAAATATCCAAAGATTAAACTATTAAACTATTAAGTTGTTGTCACAAATATGCACCAACAGACTCCCCCTTGACAATAGTTTCATAGTGTAATTTTGTCTTCAAACATCTTGTAATCTTTTGGTCTTTGGATAGCTTCAGCTACACGCAGATTCTGACAAAGACTCCCCCTAAGCTAATGCTTCCAATCACCAAATCTTCTAAATTGGTAGCATTAGAGTAAACTCCAGTTTAGCACTTGCATAGCAATCTTCAAAACACTTCAAATTTATTTGCAATGTAGAAAGGAGATTCTACCATGCATCCAAGCAAACTCCTCTTCACAAACTTCACAGCAACACACTGCTACAACATGTAGACTATAAAACAAACATCTCGAGAAACCATAAGAATTTTTCAACACCAGTTAACAAATTATTATTATTCAAGAGATGATAAAACTGTATCACAGATTAAGCACTGCTCAACTTAAACATACACTTAAAATTTTAAGCACACTGAACCTGCAAGATGTTAAAATTTTGAACTCATCTTCTAACACCGTCTCCCTCTATCGGTAACAACTCCTCCAAGAACAACCATTATCCGTACATTAAGAAATTACAAGAAAATGAAATCTTTTTGGATTTTTATATTTTCTAAAAGCAAATAAATAACAAAATAACAAACATTCTGTTTTTGTGAGAATCACCGGTAATAAGATCATATCAGCAACATCAAACTTTTTTCACACCATTTGATTATTCTATATGCAATAGTCATGAAAAGCAGTTCAAGACGATTACCAGTATTGTTTATCCACATAAACAAAATACATGAAACTTCAAGTACCATTACGTAGTGACATGTTAAGGTAATTTTATACTATAAGACTAGTGTGTCCCACTTCAGGACATACCCCCACGATAAGGTATGTACAAAGATTCCTCGTAGTAGGTGAGTATACCGAAATTCATCCTTTTTGATTTACAACGTTAGATAATTGGTGATCAGGTCAGTACTTCCGTACAGCAAAGAGACCGAATATCCAACGAGCGTTAGGGAAAATACCAAATGTTGGTACGATTTATGTATTTTGCACATTTGAATGACTCTCTAGGTGAGCTTCTTTAATTTTTAGGATTTGCCATTTTAGCTCTTTTAAGATATCCTGGTTGTGCCTAGGTCAGCATGTATCTAGATGCAGCAGAAGGACAACCTTGATACCCCGGATGAAATAACGATATAAAGACCTAAAACCTCAAATTTTGGCAATCTATCAACGCAAAATTTAAGGTTATAAAACCATACGCCACTGATATGTTTCCAACTCATACACAGTTCGTTATGTTTATATCACCAAGATAAGTTGATTATATCATGTGTTTTGCCTACTTGTACATCATAGATGAAGCTGCCATCACACTTAAGCAATTTAAGTTTAATGTCACTGTGACAATCTAACTTGCTGATGTACTATCATTTCTTCTTTTCTACATAGTGAAAACTCATTTGTGATTTTCTATTTTTTTGATTTTTGAAAAACTTTAAACTTTTAAACCTATCCCCCTAAACTCACGCACTAACTAAACTCTTTTTGGCTTAGGGAAATTTCTCCCCCTAAATTTTTGTTTTGATGGAGTAAGGTTTTAAAAACAGAAATTTAAATACAAACAGACTCCCACTTTAATCTGACAAAAAGTTTTTCACTTTTAGTAAAACATTATCTAACACAGAAGTAAATAACTTGTTGCCATTTGTAACCTACTATTCACCTCAGATGCTTTACAGGAATTAACCACTGTTGAACACATCAACAGTCCTTCTTGGTCATCCTGCACACACTCAACAACTTGTGTTAGACTTGAGAACCCAAGCCCTACCGGTTTTGGGTTGACCATGAATATCAATATAACTTAATTTTGTCCAATATCCATCACACCCTACTGGTGTCTTGGATGTCTTCCAAGTTGTTGAACAATATATAACTTTCACGAGATCTTTGATCGCAAGAGTTCCAATAAACTCTCAGATTTTCCAACCTTTCAAAATTATTATCTCGAAACCTTTTTCTCCGATTATCATAGTCTGACATTTGAAAAAAAATTGGATTGTTTTGAACATTTGAGTTACTAAAACCCCGATATTCATTTCTTCTTTAAAAATTTCGATTCCCAGAAGTCTGGCATCGATTTTGATAAACAAAATTTTCCTTTGAAAACAATTTGATTGACCATTATAATGACTCGATTTAGGAGAAGAGTTTCTTGGACTATCAAATCTTCTTAATGTTGAAGGTTTAGGTTGAAATCTCAGTTGATTTGTCTGGCAACTTGGTTTAACATGTTATTTGAACCAACCTGATTCTCATCCTTAACCTTAACAATCAGCCTCAGCTTTCTTACTCTTTTTAAAAGAACAACAACTAGCCACATGTCCTTTGTTGTGACATTTAAAACAAGATCTTTTCTTAAAAACTTTCTTTCGGTTAGATCTCTTTTTAAATGTTGTGATTGTTTTGTCTTTAGTATCCTCATCCAATTTATTAGGTGTACTGCTAGACCTAACACATTCTTTCAAAGAAAGTGGACTATTTGGTATGTCAACTGTTATGTGATCCACTACAGCTGGTGTAGTAGGCACAAAATTTGTTAGCTCATTTTCGTTGGGTAAAAAGGAGTAATCCTGATCCTCAGAAGATAAAGCTTTACTAAACCCAACTCCTGTTTTATCACTACTCTTTTTCAAATTTTCTGAATTTGAGCCCTAACTAACGAGGATTTTCCAAATTTGTCTAACTTTTCATGAAGTTCGACAATTTTGGCTTGTGCACTTTTCTAAAAGCTCGTTAGTCTGAACATTCACAGTCTCACGAGCCAAAGCAATAATCTGTAATAGTTCATTGACTTTGTTGGTCAAACTAATGATTTCTTGTTCATTTGATTTGAGTTTATTTAAACAATTCACTCCCTTTTAATCAAAAGAACATTTGACTCTTTCAGTGTTTATAATTCAACTAACAGAATTTTGTTTTGCTCCGATAATTTGTCAACTTTACCTTATAGTTCGGTGCAATTATGACAAGTATGACTTACAGATTGTAATTGTACCTGTACCTCTGTAAGCTCATCTGTATCATCTATGCACTTGCATCCTTGACTTCCATTTTCTCCTTCTCAGCTTCCTTTTTCTCTTCTTTCTTAGCCGTTGCTTTTTCAATCTTCACACTCCAGTCTTAGCTAAACATGCTTGTTCACATGTACTTTGTCTTGAAGAACTCTGATAATGTTTTCCTAAAACTTCCCACAGCTCTCTAGACGATCCATACCTACTACAGATGTGTTTCATATCAGTTGGAAAGGACATCTTTATTATGCTAAAGCTTTCTTCTCAGCATCATACATACGTTTCTCAAAGTCTTCCATCTTCTCATATGAAAGTATTAGAATTCTCCCATAAACTCGACATGTGGAAGCAATGTACCAATGACCATACAATTCCACATCTTAGTATCTTCACTTTGAACCAATGCCTCAAACTTCTTCTTCCAGTCAACATATTGTTCAGCATTTATCAGCTTTGGCCAGTTTTTAACACCCTCACTTAGATTGTTCAATTTGACCATCTTTAACACGCAGCTAACAGTTTAAATGGATTTTGGTATACATGTGTCAAAATCCAAATCTAACCCCTCTTCTGTTCCTTCTTCGTGTTTTACCGTAACCGTAACGTTAAAACTGTTCAAAAATTTGTCCGAAAAGTGTACCAAATTGTATCGTTAAACTCGCCTCACCGATATGAATCTAATGATGTATAATGTCCGACTACTGATTTTAGAAATTTTCGTGCCTTTTTTTGTCCTAAAAATCACACAAGTCTAACCGTGCAATCCGTTTGTCAAGATTGTCTATGGTTCAAATTCTGTGTGTGAAAACGTTTAACTCCAGTTACGTCAGCTGATTAACTTTCCACCTTTGTGGGTACAACTCGGAACAGTACAGAATTCGAAACAGTATCTCGGATAGTCAATTCGAGATGGAAACTCGGAATAGTGATACGAACTGCTGATCCGAGATAATGATTCGGAATAGTGATCCGAGATGCAATCCGAGATGGATTGTTCTGATCCGAGATGGACTGCTCTAATCCGAAATGCAGTCTGAGATGAAATGGTCTAATCCGAAATGCAAGTTTTCTGATCCGAGATGCAACTTCTCTGATCCGAAATGCAAGCTTTTCAATCTGAAATGCTTCACCTTTGATCCGAGATACCTTCCTTCTATCTGAAATGCTTTGTTGTTTATCCGAAATAGCTGAAAACCCTAGAACAGCCGTTAAAACTTCAAACAGCCATCAATACTTCGAACCAGCCCCCAAAAACGTCCAAAATTCCAACTTTTTCTGCTGTAACGATTCTAAACCAAGCAAAAACAAGATCCGAATGCTCTGATACCAATTGTAGGTACCCTAATCTGTATGGATCTTGACAGAATTGTCTATCCAACCTAGAGTGCGGAATCCCCTAGATCAGATTTCACAGAAAAACCGAACAAGAACACGAACACAATCACTTTCAACCAGTCTTCTATTGATTATCTAACACAAGTGTTTACAATCAATTCAAGACTCACAAGAAATCTCTCAGCCACTCTCTGTAGATTTCTCACACTCTCAATATTCTTCCCACTACCTAACCAAAACCCTAATGCACAACATGTATGTATACTACATGTCTGTATACTGGGCTTTGGACTAGGCTAGGCCATTCTCCAAGCCCATTACAACTCTAAACAAGCTAAACACAAATGCTAAGCCCACTACAAAATATCCAAAGAATAAACTATTAAACTATTAAGTTGCTGTCACAAATATGCACCAACAAATTATAGCGCTATAGGATTAACGCGCCGCCCGTATTCTTATGGTATTCTTAAGTAAACTATTTTACAACCTTGTTGTTTCAGTGACAACAGTATGCATGATTGCGGTACAGATTGGTTTGACTTATAGTTAACACATGCTAGTATGATAACGAACAATGTATGCAATTACCGTGTTGGATATGAGACAACTTTATTCACAATTATGCTATGTGTCCATACTTGTATACTCTCCAACTTTTGTTGATCGTTATTCTAATACATGTTGTCGGAAACTACTTGATGACGAATGAAGAAACGATATTTAGGGTGGACTAGATACACACCTATACTTTAATTCATGTATTTTGCCATGTTATTACGTTTACTTGCAATATGTTGTACTTTCCGTTTCAAATAATGTAACTTCCATTATAGTATGAACGAAATTGAATTTCCTAAAATATTATCACAATTAGTCGTTATGAAGTCTCTTGCAATCTCGTTTTTGTCTCACTCTAATGTTTCTTCCATCGGTTGGGGTGTGACAATATTGAGCGACCTTCTCATCTTGCATAGTGAGAAGTTTGGAGAGAGCTTGAATGACATTAGAAACATTAATCAGGAACCTGAAACAAAACAACAATTTTAATTTAACTTGTACATACCAAAATTTGAATCATTTGAAGCTTCTTTTTAATCTCTATAGGATCCATGTTATCGAAATCTTCCAAGTCAATAAAATCTGGATTCTTAAGCTTTTTTGCTGGGGAAGCTTTGGAGCGAAGAGGAAGGACTCTGCCTTTGCTAGCAAAAGGAGCAATTCTCTCTTGCTTAACCTGGGTGTCCTACTCGGCATCGTTGAGGACTCCAGCAATCGTTAAAGAGGCATGGGGGCTTTTGGGGTCCAACATCTAGGCAATAATGATATCAGGATCTTGAACATGCAAAAGGAAATATTTAATGAAAGACAGTAACGATACATGAAGACATGATAGATTCTTGAAATTTTGGGTTAGGTAGAAACGCTATAGCGGATTCGGGTAAGGCTAACACCTTTGATACCTTGTCGTATGTCTCTTGACTTGCAGGTGTTAAGAGTTTTAAGCTCGAAAGCTGCATAGATAAAATAACGAAGTTAAAAATAGAAACAACTACATTTTAAGGGTGCTAGCTGGATCCTAACAGGATATACCGTTTCAAATCCAGTGTTGAGGAAAGATCGTCCATTGGGGATTGAGTCTCAACGAACAAAGAAAATTTGGTTTTCCAGTCTTTTTCATTTATTTTTAAGAGCAGTGAATATTGGTTGGATTTGATTCGAAGGGTAAAGCAACGGGTTCCATGAGTCCTCAACTCATAAACACTAGCAATCTATGCCATGGTGATGGTTTTGGTCAAAATTGGTTTAAGGGTAATGTAACCAAATTTGTAATGTGAGGTAGAGTGCTTAGGTGAACAAAACGGTTGCAAGGCTCAAAATATAAATGAACACATAGATCTATGCGAGAAAAAGCCCTTGTTCTCTAGAAATCACCAGCATAAAATCTCGGGTGGTGAAAACTATCTACCATCATATATTATAAAGCAACACCATGTAGTACAACTTCGAAAATCGATCAAGCTTGATTCGAAGATGAGTGTGTGTTTACAGAGCTAGTATGGAAGTGATGTGCATTATGTTACATTATGTGCTAATGTACTTAATCAATCCCTTAAAAATAGAAAATAACTAAATAACAAACTATGCGAAAAATGTGCTAGGCACACGTCTTCGTCCCACTATCATTGGATAATAAGCATGTGAAGCTCCTCAACCACTATCGGCGAGACTGCTGCTTGGACTTGGTCCACTAGCCATTCACTTACATATAAACATCTGTTTAGACTTGGTCCACTAGTTGTTCACTTGCATATAAACATAACAATATATAGAGAACAATTATTAGTAACCATAGAAAATATTGAGGATCCTCGATCCTCTGAGGTCTTGAAATACATATCGAGGATACTAATATGCATCAGAATAACGGATCCACAACAACTAAACATCAGGCCCTACAGTGATATCAAGAGAGTAGGTGTGATTGATGTTGTTAAAAGTATACAACATTCTCCATAAAAGTGGCATGATCTAAGAGTAAGCAAGCTTGGTGAGGGTATGAAACACTTCAAGAAGTGGTGCAAATGGATAGGTGAAAATGATTGAAAAAGCATAAATTGCAAAGCAAATCCTTTTTCTTAACTAAGGTCGACTTTGGCATTGGGATCAAATTGACCAACGACACTATCAGGAAGGATTTGTGAAGTTACTAAATGACCAATCTATTGATCATCAAAAGATCAGAGCTCCTCAGCAAAAGATGTTAAGATCTTCTAATCAACGAATTCTGGTACATCCGATGATCGGAGGTTTTACTTGGGAGACATTCTAAAGTGAAAAACTTAACGGTAAAGAGAAAATGAGAAAGTAGACTAACCTGTGAGATCTCCCAACTTCTGTGCATATAACTTCTGTACATATAATGAATGAAGAGGAGAAAGAGGGGTGTTTGTTTAAATGGGAGTGACAGCGATCAAATCAAAGGGGTAAAAAGGTCAAGTTATTATCTCTAACCCTAACCACATGATGGATATCAGATTCTTATCTCCACCACACGATTAGTTCAAATTTCAAAAATTTACAGCTTTTATACACAACTCTAAAATTGGGGGAAATTGTTTATGATAGAATCTCTATAGTCAGGATCCTGGATTCTGTGGGTCTACGATAAGATCCCGATATGGTTCAGATCCTGAATGTTATGATTACTAATCAATTGTTTTTGTTTTTGAGGAATATTATGCAGGAATATTCCTATGCTAATGGCTAATGGATGGCTGGTTCTTGAATTATCGAAGAGTTAGCTCAAGAAAATGTGTGGAAAAGAGTGAGAGCTGCCCAACGGTTGATGACCTATTCCCCTTAGGATCCCATATTATGAACACTTTTCACTCTCTCGAGTACACTAAGAACACAATGCACTCACTCGCAATCACTGCAATCATCATTCTAACACTTAGCTCGATCCATCAAGTTCTACCTTTGTAATTTTCTTCACATTGATATTAGTGGAGTTGTGTAGTTTCCAGCTCCCGAGTTTTTTGTGTCGGAGATTAGCTGCTCGAAGAGGGTCAACGGCTTTTTCCCCGTGAAAAATCCATTGTGTTTGTTGCATTCTTTCATATTCAGTGCATTCAAGTTTACAAACAGTTTTCATACACCTCCTGATTGTAACTTCAGGATCTTGAACATAATATTTGTTATTCTCATAAGCATCTTACCTCACTATCTAAATTTGGTTGTAAAATTTACTTTATCATTTTTTGACCAAAACAACTATTGAAATATTTTAGCCACACCTAAAACTCTAACCATGACCATAAAATACTTAATAGTTATTAGTTTTTTCTTTCACTAAGAGTCGAATATACAATGCTCTTTGGTTACGCAAACTCGTAAGCAGGCATATGTATTAGGTTTTAGCAATAGCATTAAAAACGTATAGTAACAGTTAGTAGCTTTTGGTCACATCTTTTAACTCTGGCTAGTGATTGTCACTCTTTTTAACTCTTATTATTGAAAGTGTGGCTAAAGGTTTCAAAAAGATGTGTTTTGCTCATATAAATAAAAAAACTCACAGAAATATCGTGGCAGTTCGTCACATTTGGTCACTCTTTTCTACTTGTTACGTATTTTTCTAATGTGTGGCTAAAGGTAACTAACTGTTGTACAATGGTTATAATAATAATAAAATGTGTAGCTAAAAGTGTTTGAAAATATTAACATGACCTTTAGCCACACACTTAGCAGAATGTGTGGCAGGCTGATTTTGGGAAATGTGTGGCCATAGGCCTTTTTGACGTAGCGAAATACATGTGGCCAAAGTTTAGACAATAGCCACCCTTAAAACTACAAAATGTTATGTGACTTTACATATCCATTAGCCACACCATTGTCATTTGTTTTTTAGCAAATGTCATGGAAAAACAATATGTGTGACCAATAGTTTGACAATAGTCACACTTAGATTTACAACTTTTTTGTGTGTGTCTAGAAATAGGTTTCAGCCATACTCACAATAAATTCATGTGTTCTTTTATACCATTTATCCACACTTAGTGGACCATTTGCTAGATTACACAACTTTTTTGCCACATTTTTTAAATTGATGTGGCTAAAACAAACTTTTTAGTGACTATATAATAGAAACGGCCACAAAGATCATATGGTTATGTAAGTCCCGATAATCCGGATCTAACACTGATATCACACAATCACCAAGGATGGGCGGAATCCAAACTTGGTGATCTGCAAGAAAAACTGAAATGATGAAGAACAATAACGAATTCACTTTAAACCTTACACACGATTCTATTACTTGAACAAGCAAAACCGTCTGGTACAAGATGGAGGTTCTCTAGAGAAAACCTAATAGTCTACCTCAAAACTTAATCCTAGAAATAACATAAGCTTAGCTTATATACCTAGGGTAAGGCATAACCCTAATGGACTTGCCTATGGGCTTGCCTGGCCCACATGGCCTATGGCATGCCCAAAGGACCTATAAAGGTCCAAACCTAACATAAACTAACCTAATTAATCCTAGTTAACTACCATAGACTGTTGCATATATTTGATGCTTCAGTCTCACACTTCTAGGACCTAACAATCTCCCCCTAGACTGATGCATCAAATTGTCTTCATAGTGCAAATTCAGCAACGTCTCAACAGAGACTATGGTTGTCGTCATGCCGTAAGTGTCGTGGAAATCTGTCTCATACTTTTAGGACCTCACTCATCAACGAACTCTCAGCACAGAATCTCTTTCTTCTGCTCTAGTGGCTAGCTTCATATCAGGATCTGGATCAGCTTTGCTTGAAACATCTTTCTCAAAAAGAATGCGAGAGGAGGAATCTCAGCAGCTCTTTTCTTCTTCAATTCTTCTCTTTCAAGGAAGAAGGTTCACAGGTACTTCTTCAAATGTACTACCACTGTCAGACGATGACTTGAATCTGGTTCTTCTGACTCATGTACACTTTGCTATTGCGATGCTTCATGCTTTGCCGGCAACTAACAGCATCTCAATGTTCAACAATCCATGTTTCTTGATCTAAATCAAGATCTGCACAATTCTCAAAAATTTATAAGCAAACAGTCTTATGCAACAGGGAGAGTACCGCATGAACACCTGGTACATCTAAGCACTTGTACTCAGATCAAAATTCAAATTTGTTTCATCTTTTGATGATTAATCAAATCTTCAAGAACGGTTAGTAATTATTTTTAATAAAACAAGTAAAGCACTCTATTATTGGATTTTTAATTTTCTATTTTTTTAATTTTTAAATATAAGAATATAAACAGAAATACAAATAAACAAGAAAACTAATTCAATAGTTGCAACTATACAAGACAATTGCATTGGGATCAAAATCGTTTTCAGGCGGACCAAGGAACACTTTTCGGTGCAAACTTATTCGGACTGATCTGTGCGATTGCCAATATGTTTGTCCACTTAAACTTTAACGCTCAACTTTCATTTTTCAAATTCGTGATATGCTTAAGGTAGTATTATACTATAATATATGTGCGTCCCATACCATGACATACCCCCGCGATCAAGGTAAGCACAACGATTCATCGTAACAGGTGAGTATACTAAGATCATACTTTATCTTTTACAACGTCAGACTATTGGTGAACAGGTCAGTACTTTCGTACAGCAGAGTGACCAATAGTATCTAACGAGGGTTAGGCAAATACCTTATTTGGTATGTTTGGATTCATGGAATTTTCTCATAATGAGATTTCCTTTCTTTTAAGGTTTTGGCTTTTCTATTTTGGCTCTTTTAGAAAGATATCCTGACTGTGCCTAGGTCTGCATATAATCTTGATGCAACAGAAGGGCAGCCAAGATATCCCCGGATGACTCAACAGTATAAAGACCCGAAACTTCAGATGTTGGCTATCTATCAACGCAGGATTTAAGACCATAAAATCATACGTCGATGGTATGTTACCCACAAGATATATAGTTTGTTATGTTTATATCACTTAGTATCTTGTAATCACTTTGAGCGTTAAGCCTACCGACATATCACATTAGATCCTAGTCTTTTCAGCTATGACACCTTACATGTGTCAGTCACGCCCTTTATCACGAAAATTCATTTCATTTCCCAATCTTTTTTATTTTTGTATTTTTCTGTTTTTCAAATAATGTTTTTGTATTTTTCTAATTTTCTCCCCCTCAAACAATACATATATACATATATCGCCCTCTTGATATCAGAGTCGACCAAGGAACACTTTTTGGATCTAACACTTGTAAGTCCCGATAATCCGGATCTAACACTGATATCACATAATCACCAAGGATGGGCGGAATCCAAACTTTGTGATCTTCAAGAAAAACCGAAATGATGAAGAACAATAACGAATTCACTTTAACACCTTGCACACGATTCTATTACTTGAACAAGTAAAACCGTCTGGTACAAGATGGAGGTTCACTAGAGAAAACCTAATAGTCTACCCCAAAACATAACCCTAGAAATAACATAAGCTTATCTTATATACCTAGGGTAAGGCCTAACACTAATGGGCTTGCCTATGGGCTTGCTTGGCCCACATGGCCTATGGCATGCCCAAAGGACCTATAAAGGTTGTATAATAGAAGTGGCAACATTTACTGTAAACTCAGGTGGCCATTGATACTATTTAGCCACACTTAACAGACCATTCACTCGAGTACAACAACTTTTATGCCACATTTTTTTTAAATTGATGTGGCTAAAAGAGTTTTTTACTGACCATATAGTAGCAATGACCACACTTACAGTGAATTCATGTGGTCGTTGCTACCTTTAAGCCATACTTATGCTAGATTCCAACAAGAAATTTTAGTATCCTTGAAGCCACACTTTGAAGTTACAACGACCACTAAAAAGTGAATATGGCCGTATTATAACTACGATGTCCGGAACTTTGGTCACACTTGACCTGAAAAAACTCATGTTCTGAAGGCATATGGCCACACTTTTTCTATATGGCCTTAAACCGTTTTTAACTTAGCGTGCATTAAATCTCAATACAATGTGTGGAATTATACATTCATTTGTATTAGTTATTATGTGACCGATTTGCGCCAATGTGCATCACTCTATGAGAATTAATAAAACCAGGCTTAATTAGTTTTCCTGGCCCCATATATGGCCCAATTGACAACATCATAATAACTTCTGACATGGTTGGTCTCAAAGAAGCTAGTGACTGGGTGCACACTAGAGCAATCTCAATGGTCTTCATCACATTAGCTTTATGGTGTTCTTCTATAACTAATTCTTGATCAATCAATTCTTTATGCATGCCCCTCTCATACAATTGCCATGCCTATTCAACAAAATAATAGTTATCATACATATGCAATAAATTCTGCAAGAGTTTAATTCGTAAATGGAAGTGTCACTTAGATCTTATTACTTAAACATGACTAGTGTAATGGGAATCATCCACAAAAATGGGTTTTTTCCTAAGTAGCCGAAGAAAGATTGTGAAGATAACATGTGGCACTTCTTATAGGTAGGATGAAGGGGTATAAAGGGTATTTTGGTCATAAATATAAACTCTCACCCTTTTATTTTCTCAAAATACAATACAAAAATCTTGTACAAAAAATTTAGCAAAAAAACTCTAACACAAAAAAAAATCTAACACAAAAACTCTAGTACAAAAAATTCAAAACCAAAAATCCAGCACAAGAATTTAATACCAAAATTCAACATAAAAATGTTATAAAACATAGAAATCTAATACAAATTTTTGGCTTTTTAGATCTCATATTTTATATAACAATAGGGTGCTCAAATTAAATATAAAAAGATACTCGATTTTTATGGTCCAGTTTTTCTTAAAATAATGTTGTATGAAAAAGTCATGAACGAGAAAGTTATAAACGTTTAAAAATAGAGGGGGAATATGCATGTGACTTACCTGTGAATAGAGAAAGTCAAAAAATAGCTTATTACAAAAATACCCTTACCTCATCTTTTTTCCAGCACTTTCATCTTAACCATTAATTTTGAAAAATAAAAAATTAAGATTCTTTTTTATCATACCTAGGCAAAATCAACTTTTTATTAGATCATACCCCCTAATGTTATCATCATTATCGCTATCTTATTGAAGAAGACAAGGTTTAGGAGGTTGCATATTACATGTTCAAGAAGGTGAGATGTATCAGGTCCACTAAAATTTTCATCGGTACATCTTCGACCGTTGATGATTTCAAGGATTACGATGCCAAAGCTGTAGGTGTCAACCTTCTCTGATAAATGTCCCTTTGTTGCATATTATGGTGCCATGTACCCTCTATATTAATAACTTCATTAAATATTGTCATGATAAAACTAGAGTATTAATCGAGATTAAGGCATATATCAGAGCAAAGATTTACACCAACTTACAGTGTGCCAGCTGGCCTTGTACTAACATGGGTTTGATCCCCTTGTTGTAGTCTTGCCAATCCGAAATCACAAATTTTGGGTTGAAAATCATGGTCCACGAGAATATTATTTAGTTTATATCTCTGTGAATTATTTTGACATGGGATTCATTATGAAGATGGGCAAGGCCCCTAGCAACTCCAAAGATAATGTCAAACCTTTTCACCCAATTCAGAGTACCTTTTTTTTTTCACCTGCACATGATGAACTTATCAAGTACATGCTTATCTCTATATTTACAATGAAGTGGCTTTTAATTTTCTATTTGGCCAAAAAGACAAGGTTATAAGCGTTAATGTTTATGCAAAACTAACTTACCCCATAAGAAGCTGTCAAGGCTGCCTTGTGGAATGTATGACAAGAAGCAACTCAGATCACTCAATGCACCAACTTAGTTGTCGTACAAGATTCCGATGTTGAACATTGCTTATGAGCCCCACTTCGTTTTTGAATTCTGATTTTGCTTTGGCATAATGATCATGAAGTCTCTTTACTGCTACTACATTCTCACCATCTATAATTGCCTGTTGAATGAATACACTATTATTTTCAAATATGATATCCTAAGTTAAGCATCCGCTTGGGCAACAATGAAAATAGACAACTATCCCTTCAATTGTAAAAGAACTACATACATCATGACTTTAAGAAACCAAGTGTGCAACATTATACTAATAAATAACACAAAACTCTTTCTGTTGGTTGTTTCCTTATGTTTTGTTGTGGTTAATATTTAAACGTAATAGTTAAAAATGAAATACCATTATTTAGATCAAGAGACTTATTTGAAAAAAAAATTTAAAAGATTTAGTTACCTTGAATACTTCACCAAAACCTCCTTTCCCAACCCTACACTCGGCTCCAAAATCATGAGTTGCTAATCGCAATTGCTGGTAACTGTAAATTTTATCCGGTTGTAGTCTAGATTCGGCTAAAAGTATCACATTGAATCATATAAACAATTAGTACTAGTTGTAAACTAAAAACAATATATTGACATGGAACATAATTATAATAAGTTTTTAGATATTCTATGCTAATACGTGATATGTTAAAGATACTGTATTGAACAATATGCTACATCATGGTGTACATATATATATAGTTACCTTCTTCAACGGTCTTAGCTTTCATCATTTTTCGATACCATAACCACAAAGCAAGTATAAGTAAAACAATTCCTACACCACTACTTACTCCAGCTATCAATGCCGAATTTCTTGAACTTCCTGTGGTGGAAAGTTACACATTTTTCTAAGTATAGTAGTGCAAGTTGATAGCTAACAATGAAAAATAATTTAAAACATAAATATATATAAGAGGCCTCCCACCTACACTTAGGAAAGGTCTGATGTTTGTTGTCTGGTTACTTTGGAAAAATGGAGTCTCAGAATACCTCATAGAACAAAAGAAATCAATGCCCCTCCCATCCTTATTAGGAAGACAACCATATAAGTTGTTATATGTTGTATTCAAGCAGCCTTGGCAAATGGCTTGGCTTACATTTTTAACACATTGCCCAATTGCATACACTGTTGTATTGCCAGTTGGCACTTGCCTTGTTGATGCTATATAGAAATTAGATGTTCTTGGAGTAGCGTCTCGAATAACAGATAGCAGATCCCCCATCACTTGGTTGAAGCTTGTTATTGGCTGAGATGCTGACTCATTACTACATACTGCTCTGGACGGGCATCATCATCCAATATCATTTCTGAACCACCAAAAGTTACGCCAGAGTTCTCGTGCCTATCCACAAAAGACGTACACTTATGCATTGATCGTATCACTTGACACGCGAAAATTGAAATTAAATATCATCAAATGTGATTAATAAGTTAAATGAGATTAATTTCTAGGACTTAAAAAAAGATAACCTTGTTTTTTGGTATCAACATGACAACCTTCTCAAAAGATAAATTTTGATTCTTTACTTAATACAAAAGGGCTTTTAGCCTAGTGGAATCAAGGTGTGTTCCTCCTTAACTCGTTGAAGGTACTAGTCAAATGACTGGCATTAGTATAGATTTATGAGTACATTTAGATGCTAGCTAAAGGAGATTATTAGAAATTTTTATTCGTTGCCCTATTTAGGTTGTCTAATGACGTAAGGAAATAATATGTAATCATAAGATTGATGTTTGTAATGATTTTTTGTCCGCATTCAATTCTTATCCCTTTATTTAAGGATGTTGTGTATTCGACAAAAGTAACAATAGAATACACCACAATGCCGCAAAAGCCCATCCCATCATTTTATTTCAGAACAAAATGTGTATTTGGTAATTGTAACACAATCTATGATGAGTTCTACAAATGTGTCGAATACGAACACTAGGTAAGCGACTGTTAAAATCATAAACGAGATGTTACAATTTAAAAAGGGAAAGAAAAGCGTCTAGTTCAAAGTGAAGAAGATACTAAACCAACTCTAGTGTTAATTACCATGTGCAAGCCCCATAAAATTCCCTAAAAGATAAAAAGGATCAGTGTGGTCCTTAGTAGATTAGTCAGAAGACGCACAGAAGTAGATGTCGTCAGGTGGTCAAAGAACATCCGTATGAATGGCACGGATGCGCATGGAAAGAACTTGAATAGATGTCCATGGAATTACGGGTCTACCGGGAAGGGAAGATCCGAGTTGTAGTCTATCAGAATCAAAATTATGGGGAGATTGTTGACCTAATTTGAACAAACAAGTTGATTCACATGCGAAAAAGGAAAGGATAAAGATGCAAAGAAAATGAGAGAGATGCATCATGTTTAAATCAATAGTTTAATTATTATTTAAAGGGATATTGGCCTCTAATAATCCCTACTATACGTCATTGGTTATTGACAGTCATATTTTTTTTGTCCCACCTGACGGTCCCATCTTTCAATTATGTTTCTTCCACCAGGTTTCAGTTAAAAAAAACTTATTTCAGAATTACATTGACATTTTAGGGCTTTTGATCATAACAAGAACGAGAATACGAGTCGAATGATGTAAAACTTACTTTAAAATTGTGCTCCAAATGACGAAAAAGGTGCTTCAATTCGGGTTTTTAAACTTTCTATTAACAAAAATCAAGTCGTTTAGAGCACTGTTTCGAGATAAGTTTTACATCGATAGACTCGTATCCCGGTTCTGATCAAAAGCCCTAAAACATCAGTTTGTAATTCGAAAAAAAAAACTTAACTCCGTTAACTTTTTTTAACTGAGTACTGGTGGAGGAAAAAAAGTTGAAAGACAGGGAGAATAAAAAAAGATGAGAGTGTCAATTGACAATGACATCTAGTAGGGATTATTAGAGGCCAATATCGCTTATTTAAATAGTTTTAATTTATTTAGTTTGTATAAAATAAGTGGACTTAAAAGTGGAATATCTTATGTTTAGTTTAAATAGGAGTTTTGTAAGCTCGGTTACGGTGCATTGAGTGTTAATATTAAGGGAAAATTACAAAAATAACCATTGGTCAAAACTATTTTCAAATTAGCAACCTCACGTGTCTTTGACGCGGCACATCATGCGCTGGATGCGTCTTTCAAACACGAGATCGGAATTTGGAGCGAAACCTAATAAAAATTGACACGTGGCCACCATGACTTTCAAAAAAAGACAACCTTATGCATCATCTTGGAGCAAGACATCATGCACGCGATACGTCCGACGAGTTTTCGAGGCATCCGACAAGTTTTTGAGGCATCCGTCCCGTGCTTAAATACCATAGAGTCAGGTAGCCTTGGCTTACGAAAACCGCTGTCACCAAGCTTCTAATCGGAAAAATCCCAACAAAATTGCACCCTCGGCGCCACCACTAATAGAGGTGCACAAATTAGATTTTTTTTTAATGTTTTATCCAATCGGAATAATTCAAACATTGATCAAAAGCAGATTTTGAAAAAACCGGATCAAAGATTTTATCATGTTTGATGGTCTAATAAATGATCCTATAGCATCAGTTTTGATTATCCAAACAAGATTGTTTAGAAAAATACCTGGATTCGGTATTTTTAAATAAATAAGTAAAATAAATAAGAACTATATAAATAAAATGAAAAATATCATATTTTAATAATTCTTGAGATTTATATAAGTTATATAATAGAAGCTCATTGCATAACATAAAAAACCAATAAATAACAAAAATAAACTTACTAAAATTCATATTTGTAGTTTTTTACAAATAACATAACATAATTTGATAATAAAAAAAAGATATTGGATTTAAAAAACCTCAACTTTTATCAATTGGCCAATAACACTCCAAACTTTCGATTTATACACCATCATTCCCAACTTTCAATTTGGCCGATAACACTTCCTAACTAATAAAACCATAACACAGTTAGCTAATGTCAGCTGCCAAGTCATAAAAAAATGTCAAGTCAGTTGTCACATCAGTTGCCACGTCATAAAAAAATACCACGTCAGTTGTCACATCAGATGCCACATCATCAAAAATGGCACATCAACTGCCACGTCAGCAAAAAGGGCTACATTAGATGCCACATCAGCAAAAATTAACTGGGTTTGGGTTCAGTTAGTTAGAGATTATTATCGGCTAATAAGTTAAAAATTGGGAGTGCTGGTGTATAAATCGAAAGTTATGAGTGTTATTTGGTGAAAGTTGTGGTTATTTAAATTTAATATCCCTAAAAAAATACTTAGATAATTAATAAATGTATAAGGATAAACTCAATAAAATTAATAAAATTCATATAAAAAAGAAATCGGATGTTTTTAAATCCAGATAAAAAATCCGAATCTGATTAGAGAAGATCCTGAAAAAATCTGACAGGTTAAAATTTTTAAATTTGGATTAGATCCTGTGGTCAGAATGGATTGTATCCGGTTTCCAATTGAATCGGTTTCAAAGTAGCCTTCAAAGTACCATAACTTTCGGATTTGGATTTTTTATACACGTCTAACCACTAGAAAAGTCATCATACGCCGCCTCTACACCACCGCCGCACCGGTCATTCACCAGATCATTTCTGGGTTGTTGAGGTAACCCTCTAGTTGATTTGATTAGCTGTGTTATCTCTTTCACTAAGAAAATTTTGCTTGATGAATTAGTTTATAAATTAAGTTCAAATCCATATCTTATATCAATATATTTAGTTCATGTATCAATATTTGTGAATTGTTTCTTAAAAAAATATAAATAATAGAATTGATAATTGATAATTATTAATAATAAACAATATGGTAACATACTTCTACTCCATTATTATAATGTATACATACTTTGGAAATTTCTTGCTAGTTTTCTTAATGAAATTCACAGTTTAAAAACATACTTTGAAAATAAGATTGGGAAAATTAACCATATATATAAATAGGGTGAGGTTATTATGAGAAATTTAAAAGTGTGAGAAGGATAAGAAAGATTTTGGAGGTGACATGTGTCCTTTTTTTTATTTTGGTAGTTTAAGAGTATAAGTGTAATTTAACTAATAAGATCGAATTATGGAATGAATATATGCAACCGATTTTTGGCAGTTATTGTAGGGATTTTCGAATTTAAAATAACACCCTAACTCATAAAAACACCATAGCATGTATATTGAAGGTATACATCTTATAAGGAACAGAATTATAACAGAAACAACACCCTAACTCATAAAAACACCACAACATGTATATTGAAGGCATACATCTTATAAAGAACAGAAATATAACAAAAATAACACTATAACTCATAAAAACACCACATCAGTTATATTGAAGGCACACATCTTATGAAGAACAGAAATAACACCCTACAATTAAAACACCATTGTATGAACATAGAAAAAACACCATGGACTAAAACATCCAAGCGAGACATAATTTTTTTCTCTACATAAGTAAATCAATGTGGTACTCATACTAAAGATAAAAAAACACTCATTATTGTGTATTTTTTTTTAAAAAAAGAGTTACGTATAAAAAGTTATTGACGGTTAAAAAAGAAGGGGGAACTTTGCATGTGCATTAATATTAGTTTTTTTAATTTAGAAATGTTAAATTTACCTTTATACGCTTAATCTAGAAAACTAGTTAGTTTAATAGTCAACACTATTTACAGAATTGCCACTATGATCTCAACCATTAGATTAAATATCTAATTGTTTAGATTATTTCTTATCTTTCTCACACTTTTAAATTTTCTCACATGAACCTCTACCTATATATATATGGGAGTGTTTATTGGTAAACACTAAAGGTGTGGGGAACGGTGGGGATTTTCTTCAAACGAACTGGGTTCGTGGAACCTTAACTAGGATCTCTTAATCCTAAACCCTAAACTCTAAAACTAAACCATAAAGATAAACAATAAGGCTAATACCTAGGTAAAATCGTAAAATCTAAACTATAAACCCTAAATGCTAAACCGTAACCTGACCCCTAAATGCTAATGATTCACCCAAAAACAAAACCCTAATGTCAGACCCAAAAAGACAAACCCTAATATCTTTAGGGTTTAGGCGTTAGGATATTGGGCTAAAAGATCCTAGTTTGGTTTCGACGAGCCGATTCTAACACCGCTGTAACAAGTCAAACCGGAGTTCGTTTATATATATATATATATATAGTAGGGTTCATTTGAGAACCACTCTTATTGCGAGTTCCATGAGAACCAATGTGAACACAACAAAATAAACCCACCACCATCACCCAAAGCCAAAAACACCCAACCCCTCCCTCTCCCCCCCCCCCCCCCCCAAAAAAAAAAAAATAATAAAACCTAACCCCCCACCCCCTAAAAAACCTAAACACCCCCCCCCCCCCCAAACCCAACCCACCCAAGTTTAATGCTAAACACTAAACCATAAAGCCAAACCCCACAACTAAATGCTAAAAAAGTTTTTTTATATTTTTATTAGATATCGCTAAATTTCATCACTAAAATATAAAATTGAACAACATTACAGATGCACATATGCATACATGTGCAACGATAGTTTTTGTTCAATTTTTTTATAAAAAAATGCTAAATTTTATCACTATGAAAACTGAACAACGGTACTGATGCACATGTGCATTTGCCCAGTTCTGTTTGTTTTTTTATTGGCGAAATTTATCGTTTTTTTAAAATAATATTTTTGTGTATTTTAAATTCTTTTAGGTACTTTTATTTTAATTTTTTTTCTAATGGATCCTTATCATATATATATATATATATATATAATATATATATATATATATATATATATATATATAAAAGGTAAATATTACATAGAGGTATACAAGATACACATAATTACAATAAATACATAAATGTCCTATTTAACTTATTTACTACTATGATCCCTCTCAAGCGAAAACATTGGTGAACTAAAATGAGGTACGGCTCAAAAGAAGTTGAATTGTGCACATGGAAGACTCTTGGTAAAGATTTCTGCTGCTTGAAGCTTGGTTGGACCAAACTTGGTTTACATCTTACCTGATGAAACGAGCTCCTAAATGAAGTGATTGTCAAGATCGACATGTTTTGCTCGTTTATGTAAAATTGTATCTTGAGATAAGAATAAAGCAGTTCGGTTTTAACATTTTAAGTTTGATGATCAGGTGATAATGTATGTAACTTTGGTAACTAACTAACTATCTAATGAGTGATTTAAACAATACAATCTCGATAACGATATTAGCCATTGCAAGGTACTCGGGTTGGTAACGGAGCAAGAAATTGTTGATTGTTTCATGGCTCATAAGAAATACTTAATATAACTAGCAAGATAAAAAACCATAGATGGATCAGCGAGTCTCAGTGCAGCGAGCCCATTAAACATCATTAAAACCCAAAGTATATGTTTTGGGTGGTTTGGTAAAAGAAAGACCAAAACAAATATTGCCTATGATATACCATACAATCCTAGTAACACACTAAGAATGTGTAACCATAGGGGATTGAAGGAATTAACATACTTGATTACTACGTAAGAGATATTCGATCTAATCTAGTCATTAAGAAGTAAAATGGTACTAGAGCATTGTAACCAAGCTCGTGGAGCTGGCTGAAGCCAAACAACACATTCTTAAGTTAAAAAAGAAGGATTGTGGAATTTGAAAACATGGTGGTTCTTCCATGAACACTATTTCAACCAAATAACCATACAAAAAGGTGTTCTTCACATCAAGTTAGTTTGGTAGCCCTAATAGCTTTTGAAAAGTCATAAAAGAAGTATCAAGACCATATAAAAACCAATGATTTTATCCATCTGAATGCCCAATAGCATAATCAAAAACAATTGAATTACTATTATTTGTATGCCTTAATTAATAATGTAAGTTTTGAACAAGTTCCGCTAATGAATTGTTATATGCCACCTCTAAGTTAGTCCAGATTTCTTGTGTATTAGAGAGCCTAGGAATTTTTACCACAACATCTTCATTTAATGATGAATGAAGAAGAATGATAGCACATTGATCGGTTTCACACCAGGAATATAAGGCGGGATCTAAAGGCAATGGACACAAAGAATAACTATGAATATGTTACTAATTTTTTTATAAGAAAGAAGAGGTAGCATCTATCTCTCAACAACATGTAACTGGTTGAATAAAGTTTAATAGTAAGCATATGAACGATAGTGGCCATACGGAGGGTGCCATCCGATGAAGTGAAGGCTACCATTGATGCAAAAATGGTGTAGGGATTCGAGAATAACAAAAAACAAAAAAAAAACTAAGAGAATGCAGAACATTGAAGCAAAGAGGAAAGGATCGATCTTTGGCTTTGCTTAGTCGGGAGGCGGAGAGAAAAGACAGCTTGATATCATATGAAAATAAGATTAAAAAAGTTAAACCGTAATTGGGTTATCTATAATATATATATATATATATATTAAGGGAAATGATAGAAGTACACAAATACATAATTACAATAAACACATTAAACTGTTTACTCCTATAGCATACTACTAACACATTTATGTTTTATATGTAGATTCTTCACAAGTTGGTGAGACTTTTAACAATAAACAATATCCTTTATAGTTTATTATATTTCAACTTAACAATAAAAATTTTCTTTATAGTTATTATTTTTCAACAACACCAATTAAATAAAAATTATATATATATATATATATTAGTGTAAAGTTCAAATGAGAAAAAAAAAATTGTAAGAATAAAAAGAATATCTTTTAAATCAATAGAAATTCTCCATTTACTTCATTTAATGTGTGTATTTAATATTATGAAAAAGGACATATAGGTAAATTCATAATTGTCATTAATTAGCTAATTAATTAAACTTTAACTCATTTTTCTAATATATTTTTTCAAGGTAAAATAATTTATAGTGAAGGATAATTTTCGACATGTGTAGGATATAATGTTTTTTATTAATGAGAGATAACATAATTAATGAGAGAAGTTATAAATTATTTAATGTTTTACTATTATGCCCTTTCTTTTTTTCTTCTCACATTAAATTTCTTCTCAAATAAAACTTTTCATAATATATATATATATATATATATATATATATTACAAAACACAATGGGTGTCCTCTCATATAATTATTCTTTATAGTCAAATTAAAGTTTAAAAATGCTTAGATCACTAATAGTATAAGTGATTTTAGTGGATTTTTGAACCCTAATCGAATATAGAGTTTAAGTTACAATATGATGTTCTCAGCGTTAAATATACTTTTTCTCTTTTTTTTTCTCAAAAACATTGCACACTCACTTATTTTTCTTTTATAAGATGTTTCTATAGAATTCCAAATGTATTGTTGCTACACAATTATTTTTATCTACATTAAGATGTAAATTTCATCCCAACTGAGTTTTCGTAATAGTCTATAAGTAATCAAAGCACGAACGTACAACCTACTAAAACTACTATAAGGTTTCTTTTCCTTGTTTTTTAGGTTTTTCTTTACCTCTAACAACCTATAAAATATGACATCTTATAAATTTTATCATCCCACCGTAGCGGGTAGTATAGTTAATTTTTATACTCTACATCACTAAATAATAAAATATACATGTAGATTGTGGAGCTATATACATTACCGCGTAACTCATCTAAACTAGTATAGTTTTGTCTTTTAGTAATCGAATATATTGCTTATCTTTTGAACGTCAAAATCAAAATATGTAATGTGCTTGAACCTAACATTTTAGTGGACGACCTTCACAATCTATTGAACGTCAAAATCAAAATATGTAACGTGCTTGAACCTAACATTTTAGTGGACCACCTTAGCAAGTGGAGCATTACTTCTAATTATATATTAAAGTAAGAGTTAATTATATAGATAGTTATTTTGGTTTATAAAAAAAAATCTTTTAGTACTAAAGTATTTTGTAGCAGGTTTATTTTATTAAAATGTCAAAGGTTATTTTTCTGTAATTTATCATTTCAAAATGTAGTTTTTATTTTGAATATGTACTTTTATATTTTATTTTATGTATTTTTTATAATAACTTATACTAAAGATATTTTTAACATATAAATAAATGTTTTAAAGTTTAAATCAAATAAAAATTATTCAGTTTTGTGGTAATCTGGAACGACACCATACAATATCTAAGAAAATCTTTGAAAATTTGGTGAAATAAGAGAAAAGTGATGAAAAACCTAATGTGACACTCACATGTTTCATAAGAAACTTGAAGAAAATGGTACAATTTTCTTGACCCTTAGTAGACGACTAAGTCGTTGCCTGCTTCTAATTGTTATAATAAAGTAAATGTTATTCATAGTTATCAAATTTTCTAAATCTTGACCACTTGATATTTAGACTCAACTAGTATTTAGGACTTGTTCGTTACGGTAAGACTGTTACGCCGGACAGAAAATAGAAGTAAAAACGTTGAACAACGCACACGTGTTACTATATGTTAATTCACTAAAATAAGACCAAAACATAAAAAATAGAAAAAAAACTAACTCAACTTACGACCCGCACGTTGTGATGCCCGCTAAACCGGAAAAAATAGACGTAAACACGTTCAATCACACACGCATGTTGCAGAATGTTAACTCACAAAATTTATACAAAACCTAATACATTCTCATAAAAATGAATAACTATGTCAAAGTATATGATTTATTATAAATTATATTGTATCACCAAGCTGTACAAGCTTCCACTACTTGTAAAAAATGAAAAACTACTAAAGTCTAGATGAAGAAAATGAAAATTAAGAGATGTAAAATGGTATGAATCATAAAGTTGTAAATTATGCTTCTACTACTTGTAAAAAGTTAGATAGTAAGTGCACCTCACAAACTAGGATATATAAAATTTCTATATTTAACAAATGATTAATCTGGATAAGCTAATGATCAACAGTTTTAATCTCTATTGTTGAACTTAACTAATAATAAATTAAAAAAATATAAAATAATCAATTCATAGAAACATGAAAACTGGTAATGAATTACGTCAGCATAAAAGAAAACAAGATTGTGTACTAACCTGATACTGCAATCATCATAAATTATGTTACCACCATCTGCAAGTCCACATGCTTTTGTACTGTTAACTGCCGACTCAAAACAAGCCAGACACCGGGAGGTCGAGAGATATTCCTTACACAAAGTGAAGGCGTAGACCAAGTCACTGTTATTCATCGTCCTCGCAAAGGCGTAGTACACCTGTGTATCGGACAACTGCCTTTGGAGGCTAGAAAGGATGGTATTGAGGCTGCTTAGGTAAGATTCTGGGTTCTGTGAATTGTACTTTCTACAATAATCTCTAAGCAGAGTGTTGTTCTCACCACCTGCTTGTTATGTCACACGTTTAGCCATAGTCATGAACACCAGAATTACCATGCCAGATGTCCATGACGATATATCGATGCTTGTGTTGGGGCTGCGGGCTTTTTCCCCATCGTGATCACTGGCATGAATGGCTACTTTGAAGCTATAAGATGTATTTTAGTCCAAACTGGAAA
Organism: Scalesia atractyloides; assembly: GCA_947069175.1. Taxonomy (NCBI): domain Eukaryota; kingdom Viridiplantae; phylum Streptophyta; class Magnoliopsida; order Asterales; family Asteraceae; genus Scalesia; species Scalesia atractyloides. The sequence goes on from CAMTDV010000013.1 coordinate 32,252,355, forward strand.
CAGTCCAAACATGAAACAAAATACAAAATGGCTATCTTAAATGTTTGGTTAGAAAGAATGTATAAGTTGGTGCTATGTGCTTATGTAGAGAACTAGAGGGTGTCATCGTCATTTTACTTAATTGGGGCTACTTCCATTTTTTCTGTCAGTAATTATTAACTAGGTTTTTTACTTCATGCATTGCACCGAATCGAAACAAATAATATTGTTAAATAAACATTATTTGAAAGTGAAGCATGTTATTTAGAAAGCCAAATCGTCAGAATCGGTTCAGATTATCATCGTCCCATAAAACGATACCAAATAAATACTCTATTGTGAATACAACTTCATATTTAACAACACTTTATAGTAGAATATCTAAAGAAAAAATAAGCATAGCTACGTATTTAAGTTTGTAGAAAACAAATTAATTAAACCAAGTTATTAAAGAAAATTAAATTACTTGATAAAGAAATATATTATAAAAAGCAAAAATATTAAAAACAAAAAGTAAATAACAAAGTGTCTATGGTTTTAAATAGAAAAAAAAATACTTTAAAAAGTTAAAGTAAATATAATAATAAAGTCTTACAATGCTAAAATAATAAAAAAACAAGAAAAACTATATATTATTATAAAATTACTATTTATCATCTTATGAACAATATATATAATATATATAATACAAGGAATTATAAAGTGCTAAATGCAGTTTGCCTGGCCATTTTTTTGGAGATTTGGAAGGGCAAGAAAGATATAATCTTCTATAAAAATGTTGGTTGAATTGAATGGACCATAGTGAATCAAAATAAAAATAGCTTGAATTAAATTGAGAGTTGTATGAGAACTATCAGAACGAACTATTTAATCGGCATTATTAAAAGTTCAAACGGATTAAACTCAATTTTTCACAAGAACAAGATTGTGATTTTTTGAGAAAACACCGTACGAAGAAGACAATCGAATAAGCCGTTCGTCCGCTTTTTCTATTTTACGGAAAAGATATATAATCTCAAAAGAGTAAGATCAGTTATCTCCTTCCTTAACCGTCATGGCTTTTAATTTTGATTAAAACAAAATAGAATACGAAACATGACAACAAGAAATATAACAGAATTAGATTACAAGTCACAATATATGACAGCATGATATATATCATAATTAAATTATAAGTCGTGCCTCTAGTTTAGGTAGTTTACTGGCCTATAGCCAAGGCCGATAAATCTAAGTAAAAAACATACTTGTTATATAATTAGGCCCACTGAATGTGTAATTAAATTCACAAATTATCAGCCCAATTAACGTATGTATTAGCCCAATCCGATGATACAAACCCACTCATTATAACAACCAAGTTCGTCATTCCTGCATCACCTAACTCGATTAATATATAACGAGAATGCCTACTCAACGAGTTAATCCAATATCATTACGAAAGTCGATAATCACTAAAACTACCGACATTCCTCCCCCATTTTAGCGATATTCATGATCTACGCAACTCAATATCTCAAAGAATTCAAATTCATGCATAAATGAAAATGTCCCGAGGATTTAATTTTCATCTTAGTAAATTACACGATCCAAATATTCGAATATCGGGGTGTCTCTATGAATTGAACATGTGCTATCCATTTGAATACTTGAAGGTAAAATACACATAAGTTTACAACCCAGACGTTCTTACATGACACTATATTGTACTAGCCTATGTCCAATCCTTCATAGACTATATCAAAGCCAAGTCCAAGCTTCTTGAAGCGGCTAAACTTCACACTATTATAGGTACTTTCTTTATTCTTGCACCTGCGAATGCAATTTATCAAAGAACTATTCAGAAGTAACACTTCAACCTACTTTATCTTGTAGTTTGAACACAAACCTTGGGATGATTCTGATATTGTGTTCCAATATCTTTATGACAAGTTTTCCATATTGAATTCTACATCTAACGGTGTATTAGATGGGAATTGGGTGTCTTGACATAGGATATTAATGTATGGACTTTAAACTCATCCCTTTGGCTAATTTGTTCACGAGATCTCTTCCTAACCCTTTAGTTAGATGATCAGCCATTTTATACACAGATCTTACAAAATCAACAGATATCACTCCATTTATGAATGATTCTCTAATCATGCTATGTCTAACACTTAGGTGTCTAGAATTTCCATTATACACTTGGTTGTAAGCCTTAGCCAAACTAGTTGCACTATCACATCTGATAGATATAGGTGATATCGGTTTTGGCCTCAAAGGAATCTCAAAGATCAAATTCTTAGCCATTCAGCTTCCTTACCAACTGCTGTTAAAGCTACAAATTCAGATTCCATTGTTGAATTTGTGATGCAAGTTTGCTTCGTTGAAGCCCATCTCACCTCTACCAACCAGAATACTTGTGGAAGAAGGGTCTTCCTTACTAAGGAAAACCTGAATAACACAAACTATAGTTTATAGTTCCTTTCAGGTACTTAAACAATTTGTTTATTGCCTGCCAATGATGTGTGCTCGAGTTACTTGTATATCTACTAAGTTTTCCTGCAGCATAAGTTATGTCAGGGCCTTGTGCTAATCATAGCATACATCAAACATCCTATTGCTTTGGAATATTCAAGTTGAGATGTGAGGCTACCTTGATTAGGACCAATCGGAGTTACTAGGGAACAATTCAAATTGTTAAACTTCTTCAAGGTCTTCTCAATATAATACGATTGAGAAATTGATATACCATTGTTCCCTCGAGTGATCTTTATACCAAGAATCAGCTTTGCCTCCCCCATATCTTTCATAGCAAACTTTGATGACAAGAACTCTTTGATTTTAACAACTTGAGCTAAGTCAGTACCAAATATCAACATGTCATTCACATATAAACAAATTATAACTCCTTCTCCTAAGGAATCAAATTTGCTATATACATACACATTTATCACCTTCATTAAGTATAAAACCATCTAACAACACCATATCATCAATTTTTGATGCCACTGTTTAGGAGCTTGTTTAAAGCCATCAAATTTGCTATATTCACATTTGTCATCTTTAGTAAGTATAAAACCATCTGACAACACCACATCATCAAATTTTTTGATGCCATTATTTAGGAGCTTGTTTCAAGCCATATAAAGATTTAACCAGCTTGCAAACCTTATGTTTGTTGCCTGGCATAATGAAACCTTCTAGTTGTTTCATATATATTTCTTCATCCAACTCACCATTTAGGAATGCAGTCTTTACATCCATTTGATGCATTACAAGATTGTGGATAACTGCTAAAGCCAATAACAACCTAATTATGGATATTCTTGCTACTAGTCAAATCCTTCTTTTGTCTAAAGCCTTGTATCACCAGCCTGGCTTTGAATTTATCAATGCTTCCATCCACTTTCATTTTCCTTTTGAAAATCCATTTACATCCTAATGGTTTACACCCAAAAGAGTAAATATGCCAATTTCCAGGTTTTATTTTTCATGATAGAATCAATTTCATCTTGAATAGCTTCCTTCCAAAAGGAACCATCCCTTGAAGCCATTACTTCACTTAAAGTTTTTGGATCTTCTTCAATATTGAAACAATATTGATATTGGTGTTCAATTTTATCCCTCGATCCTTCAACCAAATAAAGTTGAAAATCATCACCAAAGTTCTTGGCTTTGCTTACCCTAATACTTTTCCTGGGTTTTGTACTAGTAGAAGGTACATCATTCGTATTGACAGAGTTTCGTTCAAAATCTTTTAGACTATGAGGTATATCTTTAAGTCTAGGTATTGAGGAGAACCGATCCTTATTCCCAAAATCTCCATCTCTTGACTCAATTACTGTGTGAACAGACACATAATCATTTGGTTCTGTCACATAGAACCTATGAACAGGAGAATGTTTAGCATATCCAATGAATAGGCAATCAATGCCCCTCTCACCTAAGGTTCTCATTTTATGTTCACTGAGCCTTAACAGCTCTAGAACCCCAAACTTTAAGATGACTTAAGTTTGGTTCCTATTTGTGCTAGAGCTCAAATGGGGTTACCTTAGTCCTTTTATTTGGGACTCTATTTAATAAATAGTAGGCTATCAGCATAGCCTCACCCCCAAAATCCTTCACTCAAACCCGGATAAGACAACATGGAATTAACCATTTCTTTCAATGTCCTATTCTTCCTCTCAGATACACCATTTTGTTGAGGTGTATAAAGAGTAGTGGTTTGATGTATGATACCAATAGATTGAAAATAAACTTGATCATAATATTCACCACCTCTATCAGTACGAAGATTTTTAATCAATTTCTATTGATGCAATTCTACTTCTTGTTTATATATTTTAAATTTCTCTAAAGTTTCGTCCTTTGTATGTAACAAGTAAACATAATACAACCTAGAAGCATCATCAATAAATGTCACAACATATTTCTTGTTTCCAAACGAGGGAGTGTTATGATAATCATCTAAGTCAGAATGAATGAGTTATAAAACCTTATATTCTCTTTTGACATCCTTAAAAGGTTTTCTTGTTATCTTGGTTAATTTGCAAGTATGACACTGATTATTATTCATATCAAAAGCGGGTATAAGACTCATTTTAGACATGTCTTTCATTCTATAATTAACATTTCCTAATCTAGCATGCCATAATGTTGATTCATTATTACTTTATTACTAGAAGAAGCAATACACATAGATTCTTTAGCAAACGGAACTTGAGCATCTAACTTAAACATACCTAGACAAGATAAACTTGTCAGACTCAATGACCTGTTTAAACCCATAATTATTTAATACAATACTAGACAATAAGTTTTTCTATGTACCCGGAACATACAACACATAATCTAGTAATAAGTGTTTGCCAAAAGTATATACAAGCTTGACTTTCCCGACACCTTTGATAGGCTGGGTTGCTACATTTCCCATTCGTAATTCAGATGCATCATCAATACGTTTGCATTCTTCAAACCACCTTAGATCTTTGCACACATGTATTGTAGCTCCCGAGTCTACCCACCATGCAACTTGAACACACAATGATTGAGTAATAAAGGAAACATAAATCACAACCGGAATACTTAAATTATTATTAAAACTCGAATTCAAATTTGAATCAATAACATTTTCTGTCAACCGTGAATTATTTGAACCACAAGTGTTTCGGTCTTTTGCATTTAATGTTGAGCCCACATAAGTGGCCCTCAACTCACGGCCCATAGGCATGGATTCATGGCCAAAACGTTGATTTGTATTGACATTTAAGTCCCAGCCCAAGTTCATCTTTTTAATTAAGTGCACCAATTTGGAATTACTAATTGGGCCACCACAAATTACTTGTTCAGAATTCAACACTATGCCAATACGTTTTCCACTAAAATCATCACAGCCCAATGCAATTTTAGTACGTGGGCCATAATCAACTTTTTGCTCATAATTAAATTCATGGCCCGTAGTACCGTTGCATCTTTTATTTAACTTCTTTAACGGGCATGGACCATTGCAATTATTAGACTCAATCACACTAGCATTATGTATTGAAATATTACAAGGTTTTTCAAACATTTAATTCATTGACACCAAAATTTATTTTCTTATGAAAAATATTTTCATTAACAGTGGGTTCTAATGGAGCCTTTGTTATTTTCAAGCACTCACTAGGATCAACCGAATTTACACATAAATTAGAACACGTACCCGTTTGTGCCAGTGGATCCTTGGACCCAATTGGACCTGCTCCACCCGAACCTTTGTTGTTTCCCGAAAGCTTCACCCGACAATCCTTTTTGAAGTGTCCCACTTTGTAGCACCGCCAACATGTCTTTTTGGCTTTTTTTTGTTTGAATTTTTGTCATCATGATCAAATTTGTGATTCTTTCCCTTAAACTTGTTATATTTACCGGATTTCCCATCATGTTCAACCATATTAATTAATTAATTGAAGACTGACCACCCACACTTTTACCCTTTTCTTTATCAACTTCTTGAACCCGAAGAGATTCTTCAATCCGAATGTGGCTTTCCAGTTGAACCAAATTCAATTCTTCCTTTTGATGTTTAAGGGTGTGTTTAAAATGTTTCCACATTGGGGGAAGTTTATCAATGATACTTAAATAGAAATTGACTCATCCATATACAAATTGTGTTGAGTGCATTGACCTAATGTGTGCAATACTTCATTATATTGCTCCATAACGAAGTATCAACCATTTTGTAGGAATTAAAATTACTTACCAGAAATTTTTTGCTCGATGCATCCTCTGCCATACACTTGGATTCAAGAAAATCTTAAAGATCCTTGGCAGACACTGCATTTTGGTATAGATCAAACAACCCATCATACATTCCATTCAATATATGCCCTATGCATATATAATCATCATTTTCCCACTTCAACCTTTTCCTTTGTTGATCAAGGGTTTCGTTTTCCCCTTCTTTAGGCATCAATGTACTTAGAATGTACACAACTTTCAGTGTGGTTAACAAGAAGTGCATCTTCTTCCTCCGGCGCCTAAAATCATGCCCTTCAAATTTCTCCAACATCGCAAACTTGCTTGTAATGTCGGTTGCAGATTCACCGATAGTCATGTTCAAATAGTTTGTTCCTCGTTGGTTGAATCGATGAGACCGTAGTGAATCAAAATAATAATTGCTTGGATTAAATTAAGACTTGTATGAGAACTATCAGAATGAACTATTTGATCGGTATTATCAAAGGTTCGAACGGATTAAACTCAGTTTTTAATAAGAACAGGATTGTAATTTTTTGAGAATATAAAAATACTGTACAAAGAAGATAATTGAAAAAGCCATTCGTCTGCTTTTTCCTGTTTGCGAAAAAGATGTATAATCCCCAAAAAGTATGATCAGTTATCTCCTTCCTTAATCGTCATGGCTTTTAATTTTGATAAAACAAAACAAAATACGAAATATGACAATATGATATATATATATATATATATATATATATAATATCATAATGCTATATATCATAATTAAATTATAAGTCATGCCTCTCGTTTAGGAAGTTTACTGGCCTATAGCCAAGGCCCATAAATCTAATTAATATACATACTTATTTTATAATTAAGCCAATGAATGTTTTATTAAATCCACAAAACTATCAACCCAATTAAGATATGTGTTAGCCCAATCCGATTATACAAACTCACTCGTTATAACAACCAAGTCTGTCATTCATGCATCACCTAACTCGATTAATATATAACGAGAATGCTTATTTAACGAGTTAATCCAATATCACTAGAGAATCGATAATCACTAAAATTACCAACAAAAAATTACTATAATTACGAGAACGGTGGAGAATATACTGAAGTTTCTTTTCTTTTGCTCAACATCTAAATTTTACATGTTAAAATGGAAATGATGGTATGAGTTTATTATTCGGGATGTAATTTTGTAATTCATTTTGTTAGTGTTTTCTTTTTTTCGCAACCAATATCTATATTTATATATAGAACTGACAATTTCAGGCACGGACCTGTTAACATGACATGAAAATGACACGTTTATAACATGTTTTGTGTTTTGGCTTAGCATGATTCATGTCTTAAACAGGTAACACGTTTATGACAATAGGTTAAAAACTTGTTAACCTCTTAGTGACATGTTTATATTTGTAATGAATGTTATGATTTGACTTTTATGAATTTTAGTTTTAAATATGCTAAATATCAATATGTTAAGGATTATGTATTAGTTAATACTTTTATGAACTTTTAGCAATTTTTGTTTCACTAAACGCATTCCTAAATATGTGATATTTATAGTGTACTTAAGCACAATTGTTAATAGAATGTTTCGTGTTGACTTGTTTTTAAACAGGTCATGTTCTTGTTTGGAGAAAATGACATGATAAATTACGGTGTCTATCATCTGAGGTCATCAGGTCATTGTATCTTATTGTGTTGTAACTTATCATATCGTGTCTAACATGTTATGCCAACAATATTTATAAGGCAGTCATGTCTTTCAAAAAAAAACAAAAGCAAATTATAAGGTAGTTAGAATTATTTAATTAGTCTACTGCAACATTTCTAAACAACGTCAACAACTAATGGTGGAAGGGGATATGGGTGCAAGCGTTTCTAATTAGTCTACTGCAAGCGTTCTAGGTAGGAGGTCTTATATTCAATCCCAAACATAAAGTGGATAGTATGGGTAAAATAAAATTGTCGTACAATGTTGTTGATGCACTTTTGTGTTTGTCGCTTGTTCTTAGTTACGTCAGTAATTGTACGGTCTTTGTTTGTTGTGTCTGTAAAGATTGGTCGTGTCGACCAAATCAAGATATCCTCCTATCTTGGTTTAGTACGACACTTAGTTTGTTCGTGCGAGTGATAGGTGCTCCGTACGAGCAATTGCTTGCTCGTACGAGCCATCACATGTTCGTACGAATCAAATACATACTCGTGCGAGTGATCTTGTTATCAAGAAGGGTGCTTGGTCGTACGAATGACTGACTCATTCGTACGAGCCATAGCATGTTCGTATGAGTATCATCTCTGAATGTTCTTCGTGTCTGTGTAGTGCTTCGTGTGACCAGCAACATTCTTCGTATTGTTGCTAGGTGTTGGCACTATATAAACAGACATACATTACTCAGAGCATGTGTGTGAGAATAGACACGAGTAGACACACTAGAGAGAGAACACTGAGGGTGTTTAGAGAGATAAGCAGTGTATTCAAGAATCTATGTATTAAGTCTCTCTACAAATCAATATAGTGAACATTTGAAGATATATCTTTTGTCATATTGATATTGCCCTTGCTTTGGTTTACATACACACTTGGATTCCGCACTCGTGTGTGTGTTACATAAACAAGGAAGCAGGTTTATCTTGATCCTCCAAGTGGACTACAAATGTTTACACTCGTCCGACACAAGGATGTGCCCATGTGTCACTAAATTTTTGTGTCCTCGTGTGGTGCATTTCCGCACAAAATGTGGCACATGAAGTCACAAAGAGTACTAAACAATCAATGCTAGTTTGGAGTTAATTTATAGTCATATGAGAATTTTCTCTTATAAATTGCAGAAGATATGGGTCAAGGAAGATCATATATATAGAGAAATTATTTTCATTATGTAATATTATGATTCGGCAAGGACTCAATTTTAATCATTGCATTTCAAGATCAAGGGTCCAAAATCCTTCCTAGCCTTTGCACGGCAATTCCCCTTCCTATATCATCCAACCTATATATATATATATATATATATATATATATATATATATTTATATTAATGGGCTTCATTTTCTACAAATGGCTAAAACCTTACAAATCCTAGGAAAAGATCTCAGCCATCTGATCATACCAATCAAGGGATAAGATTGATGCAGTGGCATTTTTGTAAATAACTAGAACCCTATAAAACGCGCCCATGATCATTAAGGGTAAAATAGTCATATGACGAAATAAGCAATCTCAGTCATAAGATAAAAATAAAGTGGACCTTATAACATAGGCTATAAATGCCAAAACGCCATGTTCGAAAACACAAAACATAGAAAACATTTGAAAATGCTAAAAGGTTTTTGGTGTTGCTTGTTAACTAAAAAACAATACAAAATCGCGAATTGTTTTATAAAATGCCAAAAGGTTTTATAAACATAAATACTATTTTGCAAACAATAAATGCAAATAGGAGAACACCATAAAAGAATGTTAAAAACGCCAAGAAAAAAAAAGTAGTCCAATCGTCTTTGCAAGGTAAGATTATTTTGCACCAAAAAAATGAACAATCACCTTAGTCAATGTTGCATTTATTAATCGTTGAAAACGCGCTAAAAATTCATTATATTAGAACACTCCTACTAAACATCATTCTTTATGTACACATAGGAGAAACACGCCATATTAGAGAAGCACCTTACAAAAAGAACAATAACAAAAAGTAATGGCCAAACATAGTTTCATGGTAGCTACAGCGATCAATCCATAGATTGGTGATTAGGATTGCAGACAGGTTTGAAGATTGAAGAAGGGTGATGGTAAGGAAAATTACTCTCATACTCAATATGGCAAAAGATGTCCAAATGGGAATACTTGGCCTTGCGGTTCTTCTTAATAATGTGTGTTAAAAAAAATACAAACAATAATCTGAAGATAGTAATGATTATGTGGAGTGATAGAGTGGAAGAAGATTTCTTGATTGATACCATCTTAACCAGAGAAGGTTTTGATTTTCAACAACAAATACGTAGTCTTGGTGCTTCAAACACTCTCAAATCTTTGGCAGTGGTTTCACTAGAAGAGATGATGCAATGGAGGCATCAATCACTGATGGACTTAAGCCTAATGAGTTTGAATCGTATCCTGATGAAGATGAAAAGTCTGGAAAACACCAAGAAGGATTGGATACAACTCTGATCACATCAAATGATAATTTTGATTTTTTATTTTGTTTTATGTTTAACAAATGATTTTATGTTTATTTCTTTTTCTCATTTCTGATTTTTTGGTAGGTTTGATTGTTATTGTTAATGAAGGCTTTTCCTTTGTTATTAAAATGTCATGATATGTTAAAACAATAACACGTTTAAAAACGCCACTAATATATTGCTAATGATAAAATGCCAAACTTTGTTAAATGGTTGAAAAACTGACTGGAATGTATATGAGAATAGAAAGCGATGTCCAAATGCTAACGATGTGAATGTTGTGGTAATTGTAGGTTGTACAGAATTATGGATCATCATTATAAAGGACATGTGAGTAAAGATCGAGTTAAAGAGACATAAATTTATAGACTGGATGGTATGTAGTTTGTATTAGCATATTATATTTGCACTATAAAAAATGCCAAATAGTGGCACATGTTTTTTATGACATTTAGCTTTTGTGCCACTAATTTAGGCTTTATGACACTTTGTGTATGCCATGTTTGCTTAGCACACATTTTTAAATGTCATTTAACTTTTAATCACTAATTTAGAATTTTAATGACACTTATATGTGCCACTGAAACTTGGATGGAACTTTATATATGCCACTTAAATTTTAAGAGCTATTGCCTTAAAAAAACTTAAATTTTCAAGCATCTCATTTTCCCTCTTTAAAAACCCTTTAATAAATTTCAAGTAATTTGAAAAACTTCAATTTTCAAGCATCCCCTTTCTTTCCTTAAAAAACCCTTTTAATAAAATTTCTTCTTGTTATGAATAAACTATATTATGGTGACTATCCACATTCTAACTCTCGTCTCTTGGTATCTTTTGTATTAATGTAACATTCTAACTCCCGTCTCTTCATGTCCTTTGTAATAATGTAAGAACACTATATATAGAGGTTCTTTGTATTGCATCATTACATCTCAATGAATTATAATTATCTATTCTATCTTTCTCTATGTGTTCCTTTGATACTTGTTCTTATGTTCATATATTAGTCGCTAGTAGGCCGTTGTTTTACAACACGTTATCAGCACGAATGTGCTCTATGTGTTTTGCCACTTTTGGTATCCCTTTTTCCTTGCGTTTGATGTGAATCATTTTCCAGCCTAACTCAATCTCGCACGTTGAGAAAACAACCCAATAATTATCCAAAATGATGAAAGATGGGTTTCTTATGTGACGGAAAGTTGGAAACCGTAGATGCGTAGCCATTGCTGACAAAACGTTTGATCTTTGGATCTGCAATCTCTACTAATAAAGGTATGATTCTTCGTATGATTATTTCTTATTATATTTGATGATGATGATACATCAATCTTACTGGTGGGATTTATTAATATACATATATAAACTTAAAACTGATCATTATTATAAATTCTAGGATGTAGTCTCATGATTGAACTCTTATCTATATATTTTTTTTCATTTGCTTTTAGAAGTTATTATATATATATATTAGCATATTAGTAATCATCAGGATATAAATGTTACATCATAAATTATGACGTTACAATTGACTAATTCATCTTTTTCTAATACTCATTATTAATTGAATAACTTTAGTTTCCGCTGACGACGACGATATTACGTATATTTATTTTATTTTTCTCTTTTACAAATGATCCCTTCTATTATTCTAAATTGGCTGGATTATCAATTAATTAGTTAATTTAATTATAATATATGTTGTTTAGGATTCTTACAATCTAGTGATGCTCATCTGCATATTCCTTGAGCCACCATAATCATATATGTATGCTTCTTTATTAACCTTGTTTAGATGTAAATATAATTGTTGAATTATTTTGATTTGAGGATGTTAATTTGCAATTTAGAGAATATTAAATGTGATTTTAGAATTAAAAACAATTAAATTTAATTCAATATTACAAAGTATGAAACTCAATATTTGTGGACTAAACAGTGCAATTGTATTAGGTATATATGCTTGTATTGGTGGTAATATATACATGATGTATGTACTAGATTTTCATTTTGTATAGTTTATAATTTACATGAATTGAATATTGTCATTAATTGTTTTCATTAGTCATTGTTAATACATAGCATACCAAAAGACTTTTACATAATTATAAATATAAATGAGTTTATATATACTAATCCTTTGTTTATAAACATCAATTGATTTAGTTTTAAATAAACTATACAACTTATAATGCAATATATTATTTGTTGTTGTTGTTGTTTTTGTTGCTGTTGCTAATATAACATGATTATACAAATATCGTTTGGTGTTTATATTAAGGTTAATGCTATAACAAATTTTGCATATAATAAATTATATAATAGATTAATATTGCTACATATTATTAGTTGTTTTTAGAGAAACTCTTTCTATCAATGTCGGTACCTCTCATGCATTCATTATGCCATGTCATAATGTCAATTTATTTGCATATTAACTATCACTATTAGCTAGTATAAAATAGTGACTATTGCTATTGCTTCATATGCACAATGTATAGATTGCTTACATGATGTCATCAGTTGTTTAAATAACAATATTTGAGAAGAAAAAAATGAGTATGTTATGTAATTCATCAGTATTATAATTTTAAATAAAATTTTCAAATACAAGTAATAAATGATCTGAGAACTTGAAAGAGATATATATTTAAGTTTTAAAGTAAGTGTGCAAAATATATAAGATATTTTTATGTTTGGTTATACCATGACAAGTTATTACATAAATTATATGCGTTTGCTTTTAGTGATAAAAAAAGGTTTCTTATTTTATAAAGGCCCATTATAAGTTGTTTTTATATGATGACATGCTAAAGGTCATGTATTGTATGATTTGTTGCTATCTATACCTTGTATTCTATATGCTATCACTTCTTTGCATCGATAATACCGAATAGAACGACTAAACCAAAGTTGTGGTTTATTTTCATTCTCATAAAAAAGTAGAAATATGCTTCGATTTTACACCCAAAGTGTCATACTCCTTGTATCTCATTATCAACTATAAAATAAATATTATATGACGCGGACATAAATTACTTCTCAATTGACGTTATACGAAGAGAAGTTTATTTATAAGGGAAATCGGATAAAACAAATTTTGTTTGTCAAACCTCAAATATACTCCTGAAGTAGCAATATCATTTAAAGGGTATAAACGGTTTGAAACGACTGTATATCTATATGTTCGAGAAAATAATGAAAAACCATAAAAATTTTATGGTTTTACTATGATTCATGAAGTGAATATATATTGATCATTGTAATCATGGGCATCATTGAGAAAATTGTAATGATGATCATATTAATAATGAGATTGACCATTAGAAGTGCAACAATCATCATGTTAATAAGAGATCAAACTATCAGAAATTATAAGATAGCCAAGCTAATAATGAGATCGAATATCAGTATTATATTGATAGTCATGATGAGAACGACCACCAAAAGTGGTAAACAAGTGATTACATAACACGATGGTTTGAACTTTAAAGTTATAATACATTCTTTCATATCTTATGTTTTGTATTGTATACGTGCAATAATACAAATACAATATCATAAACCATAAGTTTACGGATCTTAATTATATGTTGGCGTGACCGGTTAGACCACACCGAGCCAATAATGATGTGAAACTAATGAATAACCAGAAGATTCTTCATGATAATTAAACATGTCATAGTTGCTCTTAACAAAAGTTAATTATTTACCAACCAAAGTAGGGTGTGAATCCCTAAAATATTATGGAATGAACGAAGTATGTATATATCCAAACATGATACCCTTTAGTGTTTTTAAATCGATGCATCGTCTAAATGGTCATCAAATTTACAACTTGAAGTTGTGTATAGCTTAGCTAATGAGATAGCAAGCATATTATTCCAGATTATCATATTTATGGTGGTTATAACATTGAATTTAATTTCCTTGTTACTAATGAATACTGGAATAAGTATTGAGCTTTCTAAATGCTTAAGAGACAAATTGCTTTTGTTGAAGACGATGAACAAACGTCTACAAATTGATTGCAAAGCCGATAATCAAGTCTTTGAGCACATGTGATTTTACATGCGGTAACATTATTTCACATCAAGCCAACATCTTGTAATAGTTTCTCCTCATTATAGTTGGTTTTGGTCAGGAACCAAATATTTCCCATCAAACTTTTAATTGTGCGGTATACATTGGAATTGATCCACCACAACGCATAAAGACTAAAACTCAAATAATATTGGGAATATATGTTGGGTGAAAATACAATTTATGATTACATACTTAGAGAGCAGTTAACGAGAGATTTATTTATGGCTCGTTAGATCTTACTTTAACTAAATTAGCATTCCCAACATTAAGGGGAGATTAATGGCAGTTGGAAAAATAATGAGTATGCATGAATTATCATTGATCCTCAAACTAAATTAGGTGAAAAGAAGTTCAAAAGATAAATCATTTACCTAGATCAAAGAATTAATCACCAGACATGTTCAATGAACTAAAAACAGTGACTAAGTAAGTCACATAGTCAAATGTTAATGCTCCAGTTAAGATAAGTGTCCTAGAATGACAAACCATATATTAATGAGTCCATTGCACGCCTGAAGCGTGGTAGACTAGTCGATTCCAAGAAATAAAAATTCCTCGAAAAAATGGAGCTAGTAATGAAGAAGAAGGTCAAGTCGAGGTTTTAGTAAAAAAAAGGTCTCTTGAAGAGGCATTAGACATGATGGTTCTGGAAGAACCTCAGGTACCTGAAAATAAAGAGCTCTTAGTAAATTATATCATTCTAGAAGTGTAAAAATCGACGTCGTTATACTTTTGTATATATAGCGCTTGAAATGATGAAATAACGAGGATCATAATTTAAGATCTACCTACGAATGAAAACATATAAATGATTGGCCAAAAGAAAATGGAAAGACGCAAATAAGGCAGAATTGAATTCTCTAATGAAATGGAAAGTTTCTGAACCAACATCAATATAACTGAAGTTGTAAAATATGTTAGATACAAATGGTTCTTTTATGCGATTCATGTGAAATCAAATTAATGAAATAAGGCAAAACTTGTGGCACAAAGATTTTCGCAAAGACCCATGATTGATTATAAAGATGCACACTTTCTAGTGGTGGAGGCAATGACTTTCCAGTATTGTATTCGTCTGGTAATATAAAGAAAGAATTGATATGCGTCTTATGAATTTTATGTATCACGTGATACTGAAAGTTTACATAAAAGTCCATGAAGGATTTAAATTATCAAACTCATGTAAAGTAAGTTTTTGAGAAGACTATGATTCATATTTGCATATATTATAGGTATTATATATAGGCTAAATATAATTACAACTCTTGATGAGTTTACTAAAGTAGTCGAGTACTTAAAAGGTAATATTAAAACATCTTAAGGATGTTATTCTTGTACACCAATAAACATACATAGAAAACTTGTGCCCGGTGATTATAATATCTCAATGTACAACGTATAAGCATGGTGTAATATGGATTTTATCAATAAGCAAGTGTTCAAGACATCTTTGCATATAATATAAAATCAATGAGAAAGTTTACGTGATGGAACTCTTAAAGAGTATATGCACATACATAATTATTCAAAGTAGAAAGAAGTATGTTATTGATTATAAATGCCTAAAGCTCAAAACCTTGTCAATGTATCTTTATAAAGTAAAGAAAAGATTTATATGGACTAATATAGTAGAGTCGAATGTAGTATAATCGACTTGCTGCTAAGCTTAAAAAAAGGAGAAATACATATGGTGTAGTTGATCCATTTGTTCTCAGTAAAAGAACAATATGATGTTTACAAGTATTATTGTATATGTTGATAATGTCATTAAAGATGACATATCAAAATGGCCTCAAATAGTTAAACTAAGAATTTGCAAATTAAAGATGGTGGCAAATTTATGGCTCAGTATGTAGAATATGCATTTGTATTATTATCTATCAATCATAATATATCTAAAAGATGGTGGACATTTTCATATGCACAAAACTTATGGTATAGGTACATATAATGATGTCCAAATAGTTGATATAGAAAATGACTCTTAACATCTCTAATCAAAGAAGCATATATCCTTGGTCTAGAAGTACCATAGTTAAATTCGAATTGTGTTAATATATCTTGCTAGTATGTGTACACAGGCATATGTCAGGAAATTCATTGACAAGATATAAGTCGTGTACGATAAGGAGATAATGTAATGTAATGGGTAAAACATTTATTTTTATACTTAAGGTACAAAAGATATGGATTCATATTTTCCCTTAGCCTATCAACAAGTTTTGTTAGTTTTGTAAATGCGGAGAATGTAGCAAAACACATTCATAGATCTTATGCTATTTACTTACAAGAGGAAGTAATTAAAGTTTCACATGAAGATTATACATCAATGTTCATTGAAAGATTTCCCATTAATGAATCAAGCGACATATCAAGCTGCACGTCAATGATTACAAAGTTTAGAGCAACTTTCAAAGAAGCCTGACACGAGCCACTTATAGGATACATGTAAAAATGAGGGGGGGGATTATACAAGTTACACTCTTTTTCCCTTAACCAAGTTTTTATCCTAATGGGTTTTCTTAGTAAGGTTTTTAATGAGGCAACATACCTGATCCAAAATTATTAGGGGAGAAAATACGCGCTGCACTCTTTTTCCCTTAGCTTAGGTTTTGTCCCACTAGGTTTTTCTAACAAGGTTTTTAATGAGGTAGCATCACCAAGCGTATTACAAGAATACATAATATTTCATCATGTGGATAGTCAATGAGAAGTGTTATGAATAAACTATATTATGATGACTATCCACATTCTAAATCCCGTCTCTTCGTATCTTTTGTATTAATGTAACATTCTAAATCTCGTATCTTCATGTCCTTTGTGTTAATGTAAGAACACTATATATAAAGGTTTTTTATATTGCATCATTACATCTCAATAAATTATAATTATCTCTATCTTTTCTATGTGTTCTTTAGTACTTGTTCTTATGTCCATATATTAGTCACTAGTTCACAACACTTCTAAAATTTTTCCCCTCTCATCTTTTTGAAGTTTTCCCTCTGAAAAGTTTCAACAAAATTAAACCATCTCCCCCAAATTCAATTTCCCATACCCAATGAACCGGAATTCACTAGTTATCTCCCGATTCTGTATCCGGTAATCCATATTTAAAAGCTAGGGTTAGGGTTAGATAATGCCCTGTTCATCTATGTCTACATTTTCTCTGCTTGGCAACAGTGAATTCCATTTCTCATATTTCAGATCCCTCTCTTTTGAAAATGGGTTGTTCTATGTGATTCATTGTTTTGCTTTTAGAATCGGATCTGAATGTTGATTTCTGTTTTTATATGGATGTATGTGTATTAAGTGTAACTATTGATCTATAATTGTGTTTCTTACTTAACACAAGCTGTAATGGAGATTTAGGGTTTGGTTTAGTTGTCATAAGTGTGACTATTGATCTTTAGTTGTGTTCGACAAAATCTGAATTTAAGTTGTTTTGTTCCTCACTCTAGCTTTCAATGCAATTAAATATGAATGGATTGATCTTGAAGAGCTAGGGTTTAATGATAAATTACAGTGGAAACAACATTCTATGTTATTTGCTTTACCAAAAAAACCTGGAGAGTTTAGTCGCTTTGACATCTTATATGCCAAACAAACCTGGACTTAGTGTTCAAAGTTAGATGACAAAGCAAGTATGTTATATAAGCAAAATAAAACTTTTGGTCTCTTTATAGTTGATAAAGAAAACATCTGCATACTTATCATTTATGTAGGGCATAAAAGACCGAATTACTAATGAGGTGTTTATTGCCATGTCAAAGACATTAAACTTTATCAATCTGAAGGATCACCCGGTGCAATGGATACTCTTTGCTCTCGACCCCTTTCTTGAGGTAAACTCATTATTATCTTTAAGCTTCCTGATTAAGTTATTTGGAACCAACTAATATCACAACATTTCAGTTTCATTTATGATTTCTATACATTAAAAGTGAGTCTCTGTTGTTGTTGGCTAAAGACACTACAACTTTCATGACTATATCTTCAATTATTGTCATCTACTAAAGTGGTATAAATAAATCCTTGAAAAGCATTTGAAAGATTTAGCATCAAGTAACCTTTATTTTATTCATATCAAATTTAATTTGCATCAGAACGTTTTTTACGTTCTTTGCATCAGAATGTATTTTATTAGTATCTAATCGATCTTGACCTTTTGTGCATCAAAATGTCTGTTTTGACTTTAATTTCCTATAATTGACAGTTTGGTTAATTGTCCAATTTTATCCTCTTAATGTGAAAGCTATCCATTTGTTCTTTATTTTTAATGCAAACAGGTGAAAAAAGAAAACAAAAATATGGTTGTTCTTAAAGCATTACGTAACCTATATTTTATACAAATTAATTTGCATTAGAATGTAGTTTTTACCTTTTGTTTCTTCTCAATGACTATTTTCACTTTGATCAAGTGTGTGTAAATTCATAGTGGTAAGTATTTCTGTTGGGTGTTTGGATGTGTAAATTCATAATGGTAAGTATTATTTGAAAAGGAGGTGCAAAGGAGGCGAGCCGAGCCTGAGCTCGACCGAACATGAGCTTCACCGAGCTTGAGCTCGTTTTACTCATGAAAGCTTGAGCTCAACTCGTGGGTAGTTTTTCTAAACTCGAAGTCCACTTGGCTCATTTATTTTTTATTAATTAATTTATTTGTATATATTAATTATAACTATTATTTTTTTTATAAATTTAGTTATTTTTTCATATCTTTATAAATAATATATATATATATATATAATATAAATTAAAATTTATATAAATAATGAGCTCGTTTTGGCTCACAGCTGGCTTGAGCTCCATAAGTGATTCTCGGGATCGTGCTTGTTTACTAAACAAACTTATTTTTAGACTTGCGATCGAGCTCGTTTAAGCTGGACTCGTTTCGAGCTGATCTCGAGTTGCTTAAGCCCCCCCCCCCCCCCCCCCCCCCCCTTAAATGACAGTTCAGTACAAGATGACCATTGATATTCTTCAAATTCAGCATGTTTAGAGAAATCTATGGACATTACTTTCTGGTTCCATTTTGGGTTTGATGTTTTCTTTTGCTAAGTCTTGCAATATGTAAAAGTTAGTACCACATGTAATTTTATTCATACAAGTTTTGTGTATATTCGAGGGTGATATTGCTCTACTTTTAAGAAGAAAGGAACATAGAGTTGATAACTACGAAATGTGCCATGGAAATAGCAAGCATCAAGCTACTTATAAGATTTCAGGCATACTAATGAAGATATATATCTAATATATCATCTATATTTGTTTTATCTTATTGATAAATGTTTCCTGATATACTTTGTATTTCATTTCAAAAGAAGCAAGTTGGTATCACGTTGACGTGGTTGCTAATTTAGGATCCTGTTTGACCTTCATGCTCAATTGTGCTCTTTTACCAACGGTTTATAGTTGACGAACTATGGAAACAATGAGTAGTGAAGGTGTACGTGCTTTTGTTTTCATAGGCACCAGTTTGAAGTTAACTGAAAATAGTGTTACCTGATGTATTTCTTTCTCGCATTAAAGAATCTTATAGTACATGATAATTTGTGCCATAATACCTATAGGTATTGTTTGTTATGTTATGTTTTTGTTGGTGCATATTCCTTGTGTCCGCCACTATGCGAATATGCTAGATAGAGCGTGTGTTGAATATTGTATATTTTAGCGAACACATGACACGATGGTGAGAATGTAACACCTTCGTACGAAGGTAAGCTACTATATATAGTTTTATGTGCTTATTTGTTAGATAAGTTTTTGAGTTTTCAGAGGGGAAATGCTGGTCTAATTTCTCCAGCTTGTAAAGATGTATACTCTTTCAATATGAATGAAATCATTTGACTTCTACTTCTACTCCGTTCTTAATAACATTCTACCAAATTAGCTGTATTCTACCTAAACTTCTGTCTAATCCCGTCGGTTCCTGGACTATCAAGTGGTATTAGAGCTACGGTATCGATACAATCGATCAAACATGTCACACCCCGACCCGCAGCGGAATAAGAGTTGGGGCATAATTGGATTATCACCAAAGCTCATGATATTTACTAATATGTTTCATATTTATTAAAGTCAAAATTACATTCCCAACTATCCAAACATGTCCATACAATACAAAGAAAATAAACCAAGCAAAACAATCCCAAACTCTAAATCATTTTATTCTTCTAGTCCAATCCTAAGTGTTTCTTGCTGCAGCTAGTTCACCTGTATCATGTGTAAAAATGGGGTTTTTGGGTCAACATAAGTTGGCGAGTGAACCTTGTTAGATAAACATTTATTATTGATTTACTTATTAGTTTATCAATGAAAAATTGTGCATAATCATAAATGAGCAAATGTAAATAACCAAGCAGTAGCAATAGCAATCACAACTATAACATACAATAACACATGATAGCATACATTAACATACCAACATCATACGATAAATAACATGAATGAAACTGTGTGATCAAGGCTCAATAAAACGTAGCCGATCGTATTGCATGTACTGAAAATGATAAATGTCTGTGCGATCAAGGCTCAATCAAACGGAGCCGATCGTATGTGGGCACGCCAGGTTCACGCTCATAATGTATGGAGCATGCTCAACGCTCATAGTAATGGGAGCGGCGGCCTATGAATTTGCATGTACTGAAATAATAAATTGAATCTAACAATAACCACACAAACAGTTGTAACAAGCTGAATACACAAGTTCATGATATGATGTATGCACAATGGTTTCAATATAATATATAGCAAGACACATGATACACCCCAAAACGTGATTAAAACTGGGAATTTGTAAAGATTCACTCACCTTGGGTGCGTTTGAATGGAGATGATGAGATGCGCACGAGTCGGGAGAGTTGAACAACGAGAATTACTAACCTAAATAATAACGGAAAAATATAATAAATGAGTGGATTTTATTAAGGATTTTAATGGAATTTTTAGTTATATTTTTGTGAGTTTAAGGCTATTTTCTATCTTTGAAAATATTATTTTTAAGTATTTTTAATTGATTTTTAAATTAAATTAAATAAATAAACTATAAAAAAAATTGTTTATTTTTGCGTTGACCGTTGACTTGTTAACCTGTTGACCTGTTCGGTCAATGTGCATGTATGCGCTGGGTGAGACTCGAACCCGAGACCTCCCGTACGCGTGCACGCAGCTCTACCAACTGAGCTACGTGTCTAACCCGAAATAATCTTGTTTTTAATTATATTTATATACTAATTCGATTTATTCAAAATTCATTTGTTTTAAAAAGAAGATTTTAAATCATCGAACCGGTGCCGTTAACCAGACTCGAACGCGTGACGTGCGAGTTAGTGTTGCACACAGTCCACCGCTGGACTGTGTGTCTAACCTGGTTAATATTTCGGTTTTTATTATACTTAACAACTAACGGGGTTAACCCGGTTCAGCTTTAAACAAAAAGGCATTTTATTACATAGGGGGTGCGTGTATCAGGGATCGAACTCGTGACGTGTGCGTATTATTTGCACACAGTCCACCGCTAGACTGTGTGTCTAACCCGTTTAAAATACCAATTTTAATTGTACTTATAGTATTATCAAAGTTCATCTTCTTCGTTGGATTTTACCGACAGCAGATTACACCATTAAATCTTGTTAATTCGATTGTTAAGCATTACACAGACTGATAAGAGATAGCAGGGATGATAATTAGAGGAAAAACATACCGGTGAACGATTGATTACAGAGTTCCGGCAAGGCGTCGGTCTCTGTTTTTAAGAACTTCAACTGAGCAAATCGATTAATCGTTTTGATTAGCTAATCATGAAATTGAAGTGCTAAACAAACGTTATCAGTGTGTTTGAAGGTCCTTACCGTTTCACAGACGAAGATAACGATTTCCAGAAATTTTCCGACGAACTGGAATTATCTGATAACGGTGTCTGAATTCGATCTCAAGTGAAAGGTTTGAGTTAGAAATAGCTTAACAACTGTTATACTACGACGGTATTGAAGAACTTACCGATTTGAGGAAAAATACGGTTTTCCGGCGAACTTACAGAATTTTCCGGCGAGTTGATTTAAGCTTTCTGATGGACCGAATGTGTGATGAAAGTGAAATGGAATGTTTGTATGATGTTTCTGAGTCGCGAGAGGGGTCTTGATTGAAGTAATTCAGACATTGATTATTTTCGGTTATAAAAGCCGATCATGATCAAAATTGAAGTCAATTCAAGTCTGAATTGATTAAAATCGTCGGTGCATCGGTTATAAACCTGAAATCGTGATTATTCAAACGTTTAGACGGTTGAATAGCCGATTTCAGTTTTTCAGTTGGCGTAACCCGTTTATCTATGTTTGTATATAAGAATCATTTGTTTCCTAGAGTTGACAGAAAACAAACAAGTGGCGGAGTGGTGATGTGTGTGTGTGTTAAGTCTTTGGATTTCACTTCCGGCTGACCCGGGTTCGAGCCCCGGCAGCAACATTTTATTTTTATTTATTTTGTTTTCACTTTTTATCAAATATAATTTTTATAGTTTAGTTTGTTTAATAATTATGTACATTAAAAATCAAAATAACCATAAATATACAACGTGACATTTATAACTTGATATTCGATTACAAAACGGAGCGGGTTTTGGAAACCCGTTTTTGACAAATGTTACAGTATCCCCTACTTTTAGGAATTTCGTCCCGAAATTTAAGTAGTTGAAGTAGTAGGAAAAAGATGCGGGTATTTTTCACGCATTGAGTCTTCACGTTCCCAAGTAAACTCAGGTCCCCGTTTCGACTCCCAGCGAGCCCTAACAATTGGAATGCGACTTCGTCGTAAACGTTTCTCCCCGAAGTCCATGATCTCTACTGGTCTTTCAATAAAATGCATAGATTCGTCAATCTGAATATCTTCCAGAGGAATGTGGAGGTTTTCATCAGCGAGGCACTTCTTCAAGTTCGACACGTGGAATGTGGGATGAATCCTGTTGAGTTCTTCTGGTAGATCAAGCTTGTATGCTACAGGTCCTACTCTTTCGAGTATCTTGAAAGGTCCTACGTAGCGTGGTGCTAGCTTGCCTTTTTAACCAAAACGAACTACTCCCTTCCACGGTGATACTTTTAGAAGTACATGATCACCAATGTTAAACTCTAAAGGCTTCCGTCGTTTATCTGCATAACTCTTTTGACGACTTTGAGCCGCTAGAAGATTGTTTCGGATTTGATGGATCTTGTCTGTGGTTTCTTGGATCAATTCTGGACCAGTGATTTGAGCTTCCCCAATTTCGTGCCAACATACTGGAGATCGGCACTTACGACCATATAAGGCTTCAAAAGGTGCCATACCGATACTTGAATGATAGCTGTTGTTGTACGAAAATTCAACTAATGGTAGATGAGCGTCCCAATTTCCCTTGAAGTCTATAACACATGCTCGAAGCATATCTTCAAGAGTTTGAATGGTGCGTTCAGATTGACCATCAGTTTGAGGATGATAGGCGGTACTGAGATCTAATCGCGTACCCATAGCGGCTTGTACTGCTTGCCATGTTCGTGAAGTGAAACGACCATCACGATCAGAAATAATGCTTAACGGTACCCCATGTCGGCTTACGATTTCGCTGATATAAATACGAGCAAGCTTTTCGTTCTTGAAATCTTCGCGGATAGGAATAAAGTGAGCTGATTTTGTAAGTCGGTCAATAATTACCCATATAGTGTCATATCCACCAGAAGTGCGAGGTAACCCGGTAATGAAATCCATGGTTATATTTTCCACTTCCATACATGTATTTCAGGTTGGACCAGAAGTCCTGAGGGTCTTTGGTGTTCAGCTTTCACCTTGGAACATGTAAGGCACTTAGAAACAAAACAGCAATATCCTTTTTCATTCCAGGCCACCAATAGGTATATCGTAGGTCTTGTACATCTTATCGGCTCCTGGGTGTATGAGTATCGCGTTTTGTGAGCTTCCTTCATAAGAATTTCACGAAGATTGTTGTGGTTAGGAATCCAGATACGATCTAGGTAGTACAGAATACCGTCAGATTTAGTTTCAATTTTAAGTTCAGCTCCACAGGACATCTCCTTTCGTACATCATTTTCCGTAACTGAAACATGTTGGGCTTCTCGAATTTGGTCTTTAATGTCAGTTATGATTTGCGAACATAGAAGACGAATGGAGTTCGCATAACCCTTTCGACTAAGTGCATTAGCCACCACATTTGCCTTGCCAGGGTGGTACCGAATTTCACAGTCGTAGTCATTTAGGAGTTCGACCCATCTTCGTTGCCTCATGTTTAACTCCTTTTGATTGAAGATATGTTGAAGACTCTTGTGGTCGGTGTATATTTCACACTTAGTACCATAGAGATAATGTCTCCATATCTTAAGAGCGAACACAACGGCTCCAAGTTCTAGGTCATGGGTGGTGTAGTTCTTCTCATGCGTTTTGAGTTGTCTCGAAGCATAAGCTATAACTTTTCCTCTTTGCATTAGAACGCAGCCTAATCCTTGTCCTGACGCGTCGCAATAGACCACAAAATCATCACAACCTTCAGGAAGAGTGAGGATTGGTGCATCACAAAGTTTTTGTTTAAGAGTTTGGAAGGCTTCTTCTTGCTTGGGTCCCCATATGAAAGGTTTTCCCTTATGAGTTAAAGCCGTGAGTGGTACAGCAATGCGTGAGAAGTTTGAGATGAATCGACGATAATAACCAGCCAAACCAAGAAAAGATCTTACTTCAGTTGGTGTACGTGGAGCTTGCCATTCTTGTACCGCTTTGATCTTTGAGGGGTCGACATGTATTCCCTTGTCATTGACTACATGTCCAAGGAATTGCACCTCTTTTAACCAGAATTCGCATTTGGAGAATTTGGCGTAAAGCTTTTACATTCTTAGAAGTGTAAGGATGAGTCGAAGTTGACGCTCATGATCAGACTTAGACTTTGAATAAATAAGAATGTTGTCGATGAAGACTATAACAAATCGATCAAGATATGGTTTGCAGACTCTGTTCATTAGGTCCATGAAGACTGCTGGAGCGTTGGTTAAACCAAATGGCATGACCATGAATTCATAATGACCATAACGAGTTCGGAATGCGGTCTTTGGGACGTCTTCTTCATGCACTCTAAGTTGATGATAACCAGATCGAAGGTCGATTTTGGAAAAGTAGCTGGCACCTTGGAGTTGGTCAAGAAGATCATCAATGCGAGGTAAAGGATAGCGATTCTTGATTGTTAATTTGTTGAGCTCTCTGTAGTCGATGCACATACGAAACGATCCATCTTTCTTCTTTACAAAAAGGACAGGTGCACCCCAAGGTGATGAGCTAGGACGTATGAATCCCTTGTCAGTCAACTCTTGTAATTGACTGGCTAGCTCTTGCATTTCAGAGGGGGCTAACCTATAAGGAGACTTTGCAACTGGTGTAGCACCAGGTATAAGATCAATACGGAATTCGACTTCTCTAACTGGAGGAAGTCCTGAAATGTCATCAGGAAAAACTTGCGGGAAGTCTTTTACTACTGGGATGTCTTCAAGTTTCTTCTCCATGGTTCCCTTGTTGATGATATGAGCTAAAAACGCGACATAATTTTTGCGAAGATATTTTTGGGCTTGAAGACAAGACATTAAGCTGAGCTCTTTCGACGAGGTTTCTCCAAAGATTCGAAGAGTCTGACCGTTTGAAAGAGGAATACGTATAAATTTTTCGCGACATACAACTTCTGCCTGATGTTGACTGAGCCAGTCCATATCAATTATGATATCAAAACTTCCCAGCTTCATAGGAATAAGGTCGACTGAGAAATCGTGGTCGTTTAAGGTGAGTGTACAGTTGCGT
Organism: Scalesia atractyloides; assembly: GCA_947069175.1. NCBI lineage: Eukaryota > Viridiplantae > Streptophyta > Magnoliopsida > Asterales > Asteraceae > Scalesia > Scalesia atractyloides. The sequence goes on from CAMTDV010000013.1 coordinate 32,278,626, forward strand.
ATAATAGAGTTTAATGAAACTGGTTTCCCGTCAGCAACTTCTACCGTTATAGATTCCATGAGCTTATCCCGATTTTGGTTTAAGATAGGTTCAAATTCTAAGGACACAAAACTTCTATCCGCACCAGTATCAAATAACATAGAGGCATATCTACCCTTTATAAGGAACGTACCGTTAACCACGTTGCCGTCAGCTCTAGCCTGATTAGCGTTGATATTGAAAGCTCTTCCTCTTGCAGGTGGAGGAGCTTAGTTCGCTTGATTCACCAGGTTGGCTTGGGCCTGAGCATGAATAATGTTTACCAACCTTGGACAAGTGTTTCTGAAATGGCTTGGGTCTCCGCAATTGTAGCAAGCCCGCATAGGTTGACCCATAGGATAATTGGGTTAGTAATATGTTTGGGCTAAATGTTGGGCGGGTGGATATTGTAGGGGTTGTTGGGCTTGACCCATTAATTGTTGGTGGGTTTGGGTTGAAGGCTGGTGGCGGTTCGTTCGCTGAGGATGCGGCAGGTTTGAACAGTATGACCCACGCGACCACAGCCGGTGCAATGTTGGCAAGGATAATCAGGAGAATGGTGATATTAGCAACAGTTGCATTTTGGTAACGGGCCAGAGTATGGTCTTTTGTATGGTGCAGGTGAAGGAGCGACCTGGGTAATGGGTGCAGCAGGAATTGGGAGGTTGGTTTGTGTAACGGCGAAGTTTCTGGTGTTGCGCTTCCTCTTGTTAGCAAACTTAGAGGAGGAGATGGAATGGTTTGAAGTTTGACCCTCAACAGGGGCTTTCTTTTTCTCTTCTTTAAACTTCCCGTTGCGAATTCGATTCTCGGTCAGTTCAGTTGCTAGCTCCATAGCAGCTTCAAGTGTTACCGGTGAAATGCTGAGAACTGAATCTTGAATTTTCGAGGGAAGTCCTCAAATATAATGCTCGATCAGACGATAAGTTGGGGTAAACAAATTTGGAACCATTTGGTTCAACTCCAAGAACCTCTTGTTGTAGGTGGTGTGATCTCCCTCCTTCTGCTTTAAAGAATGAAATTCGTCCTCCAACTTTTTAATTTCACTTCTAGGACAGAAACGCCTAGTCATGATTTCTCTTAACTCCTCCCAAGTTAAGGCCATTGCATCATCAATTCCCCTCTTCCCCTTTTCAGTATTCCACCAAGTGAGAGCTACCCCAAATAGTCTCCCGGTGGCATATCGAACCTTGCGATCCTCAGGACAATCGCAGTTGAGGAAGGTGTTTTCCATCTCCTCAAACCAGTGGAGGAGAGCAGTGACACCTTCGGTCCCTTCAAATTTAGGAGGATCACAAGACTTGAAATGTTTATATGAGCACTTGCTGGTAGGAGGGTTGCCGATGTTCTGGTCGTCTTGTTGGGAGGGTTAGTAGGATTTGTAGCGAGGGCTTGTTGTACTTGGACCACAATGTCAGGCAGTATCGTGGCCATTTGTTTCGCGATGTGTGTGGCCAAGCGTTCCTGAGACCTTTCTGAACTTTTACCCCCTCGGCGTTGTCTGGACGACATCTACAGGAACATACATAAGAAGATTGTGAGTTTATGGAGTCTTTTTAGGTGTCATGTGTCTTTAAGAAAAATGAAAATAACATAAATATCAATAATGCAACTACATCCATAGGATGTCTTGGGTTTTCTCACGTTGGGCCTCAAATGTCCCCATACCTTCACCTGTATAGTCATGTGGCCCCCATGGCAATTGGCTTGGTAGGATTCACATTAGTATTGGCGATTTAACACTCGCATCACCCGAATGCAAACCACAAAATATGTTTACGAGATGTATGGTCGGAATGTGTCCAGGTGTAGACACAATGACAACTCAAAGTGGGGTTAGCTCACACGACGTTTGGTATAGCATGCTTTGGCCTAATAGGTACTTCGTACTCTCATCGTTAGTCCCCAGATAGGCAAACTGGTCCTTTATTTTGGATTTATACGAATGCCAGCCTAGACAGGACGTTCCGACTACCGGTACTGGTACCCTTCCAGTTACTACATGCCCGTCATGAGAACTCACTTTGATGAGATTTGAAAACACAAAAATCATTGTAAAAGCAATCATGATGTGGTGTGTGCTTTCATGGATATGATGTGTTATGAGAATATGATTCATGATAGGCATTATATGATAATATATACTTATGAACATGCTTGCATAACATTGAATGTAACATTTAACATAATACATATAAACATCATGAAATTTGGCATGTAACACACAAAAATCTTATAAGTTTCTAATCAACTATAGTATAGGCTCTAAGGGTCTAATAACCTATCCTATATCCCTATAGTCATGGCTCTGATACCAATCTGTCACACCCCGACCCGCAGCGGAATAAGAGTCGGGGCATAATTGGGTTATCACCAAAGCTCATGATATTTACTAATATGTTTCATATTTATTAAAGTCAAAATTACATTCCCAAATATCCAAACATGTCCATACAATACAAAGAAAATAAACCAAGCAAAACAATCCCAAACTCTAAATCATTTTATTCTTCTAGTCCAATCCTAAGTGTTTCTTGCTGCAGCTGGTTCACCTGTATCATGTGTAAAAATGGGGTTTTTGGGTCAACATAAGTTGGCGAGTGAACCTTGTTAGATAAACATTTATTATTGATTTACTTATTAGTTTATCAATGAAAAATTGTGCATAATCATAAATGAGCAAATGTAAATAACCAAGCAGTAGCAATAGCAATCACAACTATAACATACAATAACACATGATAGCATACATTAACATACCAACATCATACGATAAATAACATGAATGAAACTGTGCGATCAAGGCTCAATAAAACGGAGCCGATCGTATTGCATGTACTGAAAATGATAAATGTCTGTGCGATCAAGGCTCAATCAAACGGAGCCGATCGTATGTGGGCATGCCAGGTTCACGCTCATAATGTAATGGGGAACATGCTCAACGCTCATAATGTAATGGGGAGCGGCGGCCTATGAATTTGCATGTACTGAAATAATAAATTGAATCTAACAATAACCACACAAACAGTTGTAACAAACTGAATACACAAGTTCATGATATGATGTATGCACAATGGTTTCAATATAATATATAGCAAGACACATGATACACCCCAAAACGTGATTAAAACTGGGAATTTGTAAAGATTCACTCACCTTGGGTGCGTTTGAATGGAGATGATGAGATGCGCACGAGTCGGGAGAGTTGAACAACGAGAATTACTAACCTAAATAATAATGGAAAAATATAATAAATGAGTGGATTTTATTAAGGATTTTAATGAAATTTTTAGTTATATTTTTGTGAGTTTAAGGCTATTTTCTATCTTTAAAAATATTATTTTTAAGTATTTTTAATTGATTTTTAAATTAAATTAAATAAATAAACTATAAAAAAATTGTTTATTTTTGCGTTGACCGTTGACTTGTTGACCTGTTCGGTCAATGTGAACTGCAGAAGTTGGCAAATAATTATTTACAAATTTTGAGATAACTATATAAGAAATGAAATGTGTAATGTAGTATACCAAGTAAGTTAAGGATTTGTGAAGGAATACATGTGAATTAACACTGAATACAATAGGTAACCGAATGAAAATGGTATGTTAAAGAATGGTTATGTATTGACTCGTTATGAACGGGTCAACCTAATGAAAATGATGTTAAGGAACGGTCGTGTATTGACCCGTTACGAATGGGTCGCTGGGTGAGACTCGAACCCGAGACCTCCCGTACGCGTGCACGCAGCTCTACCAACTGAGCTACGTGTCTAACCCGAAATAATCTTGTTTTTAATTATATTTATGTACTAATTCGATTTATTCAAAATTCATTTGTTTTAAAAAGAAGATTTTAAATCATCGAACCGTGCCGTTAACCAGACTCGAACGCGTGACGTGCGACTTAGTGTTGCACACAGTCCACCGCTGGACTGCGTGTCTAACCTGGTTAATATTTCGGTTTTTATTATACTTAACAACTAACGGGTTAACCCGGTTCAGCTTTAAACAAAAAGGCATTTTATTACATAGGGGGTGCGTGTATCAGGGATCGAACTCGTGACGTGTGCTTATTATTTGCACACAGTCCACCGCTGGACTGTGTGTCTAACCCGTTTAAAATACCAATTTTAATTATACTTATAGTATTATCAAAGTTCATCTTCTTCGTTGGATTTTACCGACAGCAGATTACACCATTAAATCTTGTTAATTCGATTGTTAAGCATTACACAGACTGATAAGAGATAGCAGGGATGATAATTAGAGGAAAAACATACCGGTGAACGATTGATTACAGAGTTCCGGCAAGGCGTCGGTCTCTGTTTTTAAGAACTTCAACTGAGCAAATCGATTAATCGTTTTGATTAGCTAATCATGAAATTGAAGTGCTAAACAAACGTTATCAGTGTGTTTGAAGGTCCTTACCGTTTCACAGACGAAGATAACGATTTCCAGAAATTTTCTGGCGAACTGGAATTATCTGATAACGGTGTCTGAATTCGATCTCAAGTGAAAGGTTTTAGTTAGAAATAGCTTAACAACTGTTATACTACGACGGTATTGAAGAACTTACCGATTTGAGGAAAAATACGGTTTTCCGGCGAACTTGCAGAATTTTTCGGCTAGTTGATTTAAGCTTTCTGATGGACCGAATGTGTGACGAAAGTGATCGCGAGAGGGGTCTTGATTGAAGTAATTCAGACATTGATTATTTTCGGTTATAAAAGCCGATCATGATCAAAATTGAAGTCAATTCAAGTCTGAATTGATTAAAATCGTCGGTGCATCGGTTATAAACCTGAAATCGTGATTATTCAAACGTTTAGACGGTTGCATAGCCGATTTCAGTTTTTCAGTTGGCGTAACTCGTTTATCTAGGTTTGTATATAAGAATCATTTGTTTCCTAGAGTTGACAGAAAACAAACAAGTGGCGGAGTGGTGATGTGTGTGTGTGTTAAGTCTTTGGATTTCACTTCCGGCTGACCCGGGTTCGAGCCCCGGCAGCAAAATTTTATTTTTATTTATTTTGTTTTCACTTTTTATCAAATATAATTTTTATAGTTTAGTTTGTTTATTAATTATGTATCATTAAAAATCAAAATAACCATAAATATACAACGTGACATTTATAACTTGATATTCGATTACAAAACGGAGCGGGTTTTGGAAACCCGTTTTTGACAAATGTTACAAAACAATTGATTGAATCACATACGCTCATGAATAATGGACTTTTGAGAGGTTTTAGACCTAAATCGTCAAATAAATGGACAATCCACAGACAGAAATTAAAATTGAAACCATTGGATTGTTTAGAATTGAATTTCGACCATGTCAGTGAAAGAATCATCATGAAATTCGAAAAAAATAAAGATTTTGGATCGAAAAAACTGAATGAGATTACCTTCACATGAAGATACTTCTTTGCACGAAGGTAGCTATCTTCGCAAGAAGATAAGTTACCCTCGTATGAAGGTAAGTTACCCTCGTACTGTCACACCCCGACCCGCAGCGGAAAAGGTGATCGGGGCATGATTGGGTTATCATCAAAGCTCATGACATTTATTATGCGTTTCATATTCATTAAATACAATTTAATGGAACTTTACAATAAATATTACAACATGTTCTAACTATCAATCTAAGCTTCTTTGTTTTCTTCTAAGGCGTTTCCTATGTTTTCCTTGCTTCAACCTGTTCACCTGTATCATGTGTAAAAGGGTTTTTTGGATCAACATAATGTTGGCGAGTGAATCCTATGGAAAACATTTGAACAAGTTTATTTGATTGATTATGAAATAAGTGCACAACCAAACATGAGTAAAAATAGATATAAACTTATTCAACAATCATAAGATATTAAATAAAAACACACATGAACAATAATGGAACATTTGGAGGCACGCGTTGCTCAACTCGTCTCTCACGAGGAACTGAGGGGCCTAATGAATGAATTGCATAAACATGATAATATGAATGACACAACTACAAACAATATAAATTCAATGATACACACATGAACAATAATGAATTTGATTTGAGGCACGCGTTGTTCAACTCGTCTCCCACGAGGAACTGATGGGCTTAATGAATGAATTCCATATAATTTGACAAAATGAAATAAGTAATCACAACAATATGAACAATCTAAATTTAGATCACGATATGGTATGGCACAAGTTTAAATAAACGAGTTAATTATTTTTAAGACACATGACACACCCTAAAACGTGTAATTTAAAAGGGGGAGTTGTAAGATTCACTCACAGTGGGTGCGTTCGGTTGATGATGTTGAATGCACGCGAAGTGGTTTTAACCACGAGTGAGATTAACCTAGATAAACCGCATTATGGTTTGGTAAGTAAACGGATTTTATTAATCTATTTTAGTAGGATTGTTGGGTGTATTTTTGTGAGTTTAAGGCTATTTTCTAACCTTAAAAATGTTATTTTTAAGTATTTTAAATTGATTTTTAATTAAAATAATTAAACAAAAATAATAAAAAAATTTGACTTTTTCTGACCGTTGACTTGACCATTGACCGTTGACCTGACCGTTGACCGGTTCGAGTCGGAGTATAAGTGCGCTGAGTGAGGCTCGGACCCGAGACCTCCCGTACGCGTGCACGCAGCTCTACCAACTGAGCTACGTGTCTAACCCGTTATATATCTGTTTTTAATTATATATATATATTAATTAAGTTAATCATAAAATCCTTTTATTATAAAAACAATTTAAGCGAATCGGATGGTGCGCTCCACAGGTCTCGAACCCGGGACCTGTGGCTTAAACTAACACACAATCCGATTTTTATTATACTTAAACACAAATTAGTTATTTCCTTTTCTGTCTTATTTAAAAAAAAAAGATAATTGTCCGAGTCGGTGCAGTCGCCCGGACTCGAACTCGTGACCTGTGATATAAACATACACACAGTCCACCACTGGACTGTGTGTCTAACTTGGTTATTATTCCGGTTATTAATTACTTAACATATAACAGTGTGACTTCCGGTTCGGTTAACAAAAAAATAAATTTTTTATTAAGGCAGCGTGTGTGGAAACAAGATTCGAACTCGAGACCTTTGCGTTTAATGTGAACACAGTCCACCGCTGGACTGTGTGTCTAACCCGATTAATAAGTTGATTTTAATTATACTTATATGATACCGAACTTCATCTTCTTCGTTGAGTTTTAACCAGAATCGATAACTGACGGGTTCAATGTTTTTAATCGGTTTCTTAGCGTGTTTCAGTTCGTTACGGTGAGATATAGGTGAAAAGAAAAAGAAATTAGGCGAAGAGGTATACCGACTGTCTTCCTCTGTTTTCCGGCAGAACTCCGGCGACAGCAATAGGCTCCGGCGACGAGTGTCTTGCAGCAGCGAGTCTCCAGAAAGCTTGAAAAAGGTATGGGTGACTTCGGTATAAGCTTAGGGGGTTCAATAAGGCTCGGAAATGGAGAACCCGGTTTTCCAGCGACAAACAAAAAAATTCCGGCGAGAGAGTTTTCGCGGAGAAAGGGTGTGGTTTTGAGCGAAAGTGTTTGAAGAGGTTCGAGGTGGTTTTTATAGGGCAAGTCGTCGATGTATTTGGCCCGATTTCCGACTTGATTCGTTGGTTTGAATTTCTCCGGCGGTTATAGAAGGTGTCGCGGACTCAAACGTCGGTTATAACCGATATAGGTTTAAAGTTTACGTTATAACGGAAGGATTCGTTAAATACTCGCGAGATTGCCGGGATTCCGACGACTGAACTTTGGGCGCCGGTTTTGAATTCAGAAACTCATGATATGAATAAAATGATTCCAATAATTAACAGATAATCCCAGTGGCAGTGGTTTAGTGCGCATGTGTTAAGTTTGTTTGTTGACCGTGACTGACCCGGGTTCGAAACCCGGCAGGAACAAAACATTTTTATTTTGCGATTTTTAACAGTTTTTCAAAAACTAATTAATATTCCCGTATAATAATTGATTATGTATCGTTTAAAATTATTTTGGGCATTTAATTCGCAACGAAAATTTTAACTGACTGTTCGGTTGATAAACGAGCGGGTTTGGTAAATCCGTTTTTGACGGATGTTACACGTACGAAGGTAACCAAAATGCCTAAAAAATAAAAAACAAAAATTTGGTGATTGAAATTTTTTTCGAGATTTTAACGACAAATACGGGCTGTTCGGGACACCGTCGAGGGCTTAGAGAACACATTTGATGAAACGATCACAAGGGTGAAGATAATGGGGTAGTCAGGATACTTACGCAGAATGATTATCATTTGATATAGTGACTATGAATGGGCCTTAAAGAAAAATCCGCATTGATGAAAAACGTACTTTTGTGGACCAAAATGACATATTTTTCGCATAGTGGAGTTTTTAAGTGAAAAGATAGGACTGAATTTGCCAAGTTTGAGGGGGAAATTCAGTGATATGTTTTAGAGATATCAGAATTTGCAAAAATGAGGGGGAATAAAAAATTCAGAGTATATATTAAAATTCCAGCATTTTTGAAATTCGTGACGTGCAACAGTATTCTGGTGGTTCCGACTTCAGATTAGCCAAAGATATATAAGATCTGGATTCGTTAGTTTGTGATCATAGGAAGTTCAGAGTCTTCGGATCCTAATACAGAATATGTCTTAGGGTTTGAGTCCCGGGTCTCGTCAAGCCGATTAGCAGGATGATTGTCGATACTTTAAAGATATCAGAGGGTGTTCAAGATATTAAATACACGAATGCTCGATGATAGTCTAAAAGTGTCAGAATGTTTAATCTTCGAGCAGATGAATTGTTTTTCGGACATCCGCTGGGAAGTGATAATGTTTGTTGATTAAGTAGCTACTTGGACTAATGGAGAAGACTAAATATTTGTAATTGTGATTGAAGAGGAATGATTCTGATCGTGAAAGAGTGTTTCTCAGATCTGAATGTGTTTCCAGATGATTTGTTATCTGATGAAGATTTGCTGATTGAAGAGATTACCGTTTGCTAATCAATGATTCAGGAGTGTGCTTAAAAGTGATTACAGAAAATGGGATTTTAGATTTTCGTGGGTATTTACAAACTTGAAGTTTATCGGTGTGTTAATTCGAAGTTTCTATCAATTTTCAGTTGGGTTTTTTTAAGATTAAGAGATTCAGCTAATGTGCTAAAGTGTTAAATTAAAAACCGAACATGGATGAGGTTAAAGTCGAAACATAGAAGTTGCATTGGTTAGTTTCGAGTTGGTGATTATTCGTGAAGATTACAGTTAAGCAAATCAGAAGAGGTCTGGAACTGTGCAAACAAAGACCGGAATATTCATTAAGGGGAGATTTGTGCATAATGAAGATAATATAAGCCCTAATCATCAATTACGGGGGGAATCAATTGAAGATATCAAGATGCCTGATTGAAGCTGCAGAATATTCAAACACCGCTCTCATATTTCAAGATCAAGATTCAACAATAACGTACAAGGGGGAAATTGTTGGTGCATATTCCGTGCGTCCGCCACTGTGCGAATAGGCTAGATAGAGCGTGTGTTGAATATTGTATAGTTTAGCGAACACATGACACGATGGTGAAAATGTAACACCTTCGTATGAAGGTAAGCAGGTTCACCTTGGTACGAGGGTGACTATCTTCGTACGAAGGTAAGCTACTATATATAGTGTTGTGTGTTCATTTGTTAGATAAGTTTTGGAGTTCCCAGAGGGGAAATGCTGATTTCTCCAGCTTTTAAAGATGTATACTCTTTCGGTATGAATGGAATCGTTCGACTTCTACTTCGTTCTTAATAACATTCTACCGAATTAGCTGTATTCTACCCAAACTTACGTCTAATCCTGCTGGTTCTTGTACTATGAGTTTTTTCTTTTAAGTTGATGACATAAAACATGAATATCTTATTACATCACCACTTTTGCAGGATTTGTGGCATGCAAGAATTTGCATAGCGCCTGCAAGACCAACAACTGTCGATTTTGTTTGTTAGTTTTGGGTTTTATACGTTTGATATTAACATTTATTAGACATTTGTTTGCCAACATTTGAAATATGTTTAGATGATTATTGAAATAGTGAAAGTGACGATATTATTATTTCTACATTTTACATTTTATTTTTATTTTACATTACAAAAATTGAATTTAATTAATTAAGATTAATATGAAAAACGTCTGTAGTAGAATTTAGTTAGATGTGATTTTGAGACAAATTATGTGCCACTAAAAATACTATACTATGGATATATAACTAAAAGTGGTTTAGCGGCACACATTATGTGTCGCGAACCTTTATTTTATAGTGTGGCAAAATAAACATGTCACTAAAAGCCCAAAAATTTGTAGCGGCACACCCAAAAAGTGCCATTAAAAGGTTTTAGCATCACCGCTTCTAGTGCCACTTTTTTTTGTGTAGTGGCTCTTTTTTGGTTTTTTATGGCTCTTTTTGTGTGTTACAAAATGGATCTTTTTTGTAGTGTTGATAAATTAATGAAGGATAAATGATCTAATTCTTCTAAAAAAGTTGTTTTAAATGGTTTTCAAGTATGATGGAACATTTATAACGAAAGAAATTTTATGGTGTGTATTCCACTGCGTCTTTTCGGTTAAAAAGTGTTAGGGTTTTACAAGCCAACTTAAATGGGATGAGCCAACAATCACTAAGAATTATAAGAAGTTTGAAACTTTAAGAGAAAAAGAGTCCTCAATAATAAGAAAGCGAGATTATGAACAAGTAGACTTCCCCATCTTGGTTGATCCTCTAGAGCTTCCATATGCAAGGAATATCTCAACAATTGTAAGAAGCTATCTCAAAAGACAAAAGGAGATGTCAAAAGAAGATATAAAGATGTATCAAGATGAGCTCAAGAAAGAAGTAATCAGAAATTAACCAATGCAGGACATCCAGATACAATCCAGAAGATCTAGTTGGTATAATTTTGGGAAGGCCAATTTCCCCAAACTAATCTTCAATAACTTTTGGACTAAGAAATACATCAAGCCTAAAAATTCTAAAGTGGAAGTTTGATAAGACAAGCCACGAATAGACTATGCTCAGGGCTAATGGAGAAGTTAAAAAGATCTCCATGAATAGCGTCTTTGGCCTTAAGAATGAATATCTGCAATACCTATAAGGTTTTGATCTCAAAAAGGATCTAGAAGATAGCTATTTACCGAACTTTGAGTTACAATTCAAAAGGCAGATTAGAGTGAAGCTGATAAGAAATAAAAGATGATCAAATAAAGCTGAGTTTTGGCATTATCTCTTCTAGAGAAAATCACTGGACCAACAAAAGAACAAGTGATATTAAAAGCCAAAACAAGCTCCTTTGATCATGAAATAAACAAGTTATGGTCTACAACTCTGCCCAAAGATAGTGAGTCTTGAATACTAACAGGACATTTATTTGAAGATTCCAAAGATCTCTTAAAGGCTTGGAAACACTATGTTCAATGGCTAAAGCCCTGTTAAAGACAAAACATGGATAATGAAGACCAAACATCTATTCCGGCCTAACAAATGTTTAGAACAAGTCAAAAATGGTTTGAAAAACAGTTGTTTTAATATAACAATGATTACTTAAACAGATGTTTAGTATATTTAATCAGTTGTTAATTACATCAAAAGTTTCTAACATCCGTGAGAAACATTTGTGAAATCTCTTATGTTAGGAATGTTAAATGTTGCTGTCAGGGTGACATCAGCTCTGATTGCAAACAAATGTTTGTACTTAGTATAAGCAGATCTCATCTGTTAGAGATCTATTTTATTACTTGACATCCTTATTATACGAACAATAGAGAGTGATCAGGTTGAAAAAGAGTTTGTACAATCATTCTTGTAATTGTAATCACTTGATTTCAATAGAAAACAGTTTGATAAACTTTCCACTCTTGTGTTTGACTTTAATTTCCGCTGCATTCATTAGTACTTTCAATAGTTCATATCAACTTTATCGACATATCATTAAACCATTTCATGAAACAAATACAAGCGAAAACTCAGATCCTAACATATATATGGGAGGGTTCAGTTAAAACCCATAGTTAGTGAGAAAACTTGAAAACCCCTTCTTAATAAAAGGGAATGGAGCTTTTAATGAAGGAGGGGCAAAATTGGAAAAAAGATATATATAAATTTTGAAACAATTCTATATTCTTCATATGTTATTATTAAAAAAAAGAAATTATGCCATAAGATCACATATTTTCTTATCTTTCGTTCGCGTATATTTTTCGACATAAACAAAAGATTTAACATGACGTTCTTTTTTCAATGCTACTGTTATAGTAATACACATATGCAATATTACATATCCTTAGGGTTTAGGTTTTGGGTTTAGTTTAGTCTTTAGGGTAAGGTTTTTGGGAGTGGGAGTTGGGGGTTTTAGATTTTTGGGGCGTGAGGGTTGGGGGGTTGGGGGTTTATGTTTCGGGTTTAGTTTTAGGTTTTGGGAGAGGGGTGGCGGTGTGGGTATAGGCTTTTGGGGGTGGGTGTGGGGGTTTAGGTTTTTTTTTGGAGGGGGTGGGGGTGAGGAGGTTGATTGATTTACGTTTTTCGTAGTGTTGCACATGTTTAATACAAATTTATTTATTTAATTTAAAAAAGTGTTTTTGTATTTTAAAAAATGTTATATTTACATCTAAAATTTTTTTTTTATATATATATATATATATATATATATATATGGTGTGTTTTTTATGTTTTTTAGGAGTTTTGGAGTTCTCACAAAAAAAATATTAAATTTACTTAGTAAAATTATTTCTTTAAATAGCTTGTGTATTGCATGCGTTGAATAAAACCATTTATTATTGTTTGAATAAAAATATAATATTATCTATTAACACATACAATTGTCAATATATGTCTGTAAAAAATTTAATTTCGTTAACTTATTTTTTAAAACATTTTTGTCAACTGTGTATTTACTTTTTTATGTAATTCACAAGGAGTTAAGTGTCATTTTTGTTTTTATGATTTGTTCAATTATGTTAATACAGACCAAATATTAAATTTATACCTTTTTGTCTCTTGTTACATCCAAAAAATCTAATCAACATTAAAGCTCACTATTTAATGAGGGGTGAAAAGGTAATTTTCTATATTTATTTTCCTTTTAAGTTTATACTTCTATAATACATACACACATATCATATATATATATAAATATATATATATCTTATCTCCTATATATAATAAATAAAAATATCTTGACTGATGTATCACTCAACTAAAACTTCTTATTCTTGGTTTTGGCTTCAAAACCATGGGTCATTTTTTTTATAAGTGAAACCCCAATTAGCATAACCCGACTCTATATGTGTTGGATCCTATAAAACTCTTTTTTTTCGTTCAACCTCTCATATTTCTCTTCACCTTAACCCGTAAACCCTAAACAACCGCCGTGTTTATCTGTATCTTCGTTTTCTTTTCACTTCCTCCCATAAAACCCTTTAATTAACCACCTATTATTATCTATATCTTCAATGTCTTCGATCTTCAACAAAAAGCTATGCATATATGAGATGTATATGTTTATGTTATTGTGTTTTTTATTCTGATTCATTGATCTTATTTGTTTCAGTAATCAACATCTTTTATCGAGGTAAGGTTTTGTATTTTTCTTATTTGTTCTTCACTACCATCTTTGTTTTCAAAGATATTTATGTATTTTATTTTTTATAGTTATTTTACAAATTTTATCAACCATCAAGTATGCGTGTAAAACTACAAAGTGTATTACCTAGGGTGAATCGATGGTGTAGGGTAATCTCGGGTTTGACGTGTTCGGTGCGGAAGGTGCTTGCGGCTCCTTGAATACTATCTCGCAGCCGGTGGTCATCAAGAAAGTTATTCGGACGATATATGGCCATTCTTTGGTTCATATGGCTGGCTAGAAACGCTAAGATCTTTTCCAGGAAGACGAAATCGTGGGAGGAGGTTTTCAACAAGGTTAAATCCAATTTTTTTCTTTGCCTCAAGGATAGGATTAAAATGAAATGTTTAGATTGGCATGTTTGGTGTAATTTCATATATAATATTGGTGTTTGTTTGTTCTAGCAGCTTAAATAAAAAATTTCTTTTAAAAAAGAAATGCAGAATCATATTTTCAAGGTGACTCATGTTTTTGCGATTAAATTGAAATACTAATTTATTTATTTATGAATTATTTGGTGAATTACTATGCTTTTTGTTTGTATTTACTTTCAAACAAAACTGTAAATTAAAACTTCTTGGGTACAATACCAAGGTAGCTGTTTTTAATGTTTGAAATTTATGTTTTCAAATTCGATATAATTTAATCCTGTTAAGTTTGAATAATTTTTTTCCTGTTTAACATATTATTAAAAGTCAAATCGGTACCTAATTTATTCAAGTTCATTGTTAGCAAATCTTTACCTAATATATTACATTTATTCAAATTTATTTTTAGTAAATCGTTACCTACTTTATTACATTAATAACCAGTTATTTTAATTTATAATTTATAACTTTATCTAACTTATTATACGTATAACCAGTTATTTTAGTATTATAATTTATGAGTTAAGTTCAGGTACAAAGGTCTTATCGTACAAAACGTATGAAAGGCATGAAAAAACAAAAAAACGCGGCGACATTTACATAATTTTTTGCTTGTAGGATAATTATTAAAATTACTTTATAAATAATCTTTTAGGATAATTTTGTAAAATGATCTTGTAAGATAATTATCAAACTTACTTTACAAATATATCAAAATTAATTTACAAGTTTATCCAACATACAATTCAAAACTACTCTAAAGATTATTTGTAGAGTAATTATAATACTTTACAAAATTATCCTACAAGATCAAAATTACTATATAAGATCATTTGTATAGTAATTATCATATTCTATAAAATTACTCTACAAGATCAAAATTACCTACAAGATCATTTTACAAAATTACCCTACAAGATCATTTGTAGGGTAATTTTAATAATTACTCTACGAGTAATACGAAAATCTTAGTGCGTTTTTTTACTTTTTCACCATATTCGTACATTTTGTATGATAAAAGTATTTGTATTGATCTTTTGTCTATAATTTATTACTTTATCTAATAATACCATGTCATTAATTAGCTTCCTAAGTTAAATGTACCAAATTTTTTTAATTATTTCCTTAATTTACTATCACGAAATTAGCCATTCAATTATTTCCATAATAAAGATTTAGATATACTTACCTATGTGTTCAATGACTCAAGTAGGCATGTTAAATTTACATTTTAAATTTTAATTTCCATTAGTAATGTCAACATCATATAATATAGTATGTGGATTTCAAATAAGTGAATGATGATGCTTACATTATTTTTCGCATCAAATAAGTGACTAATTCATCTTTTTTTAATACTCATTATTAATTATTAATTGAATAACTATAGTTTTCATTGATGACGACGATATTGCGAATATTTATTTTATTTTTCTCTTTTACAAATGATCTTTTCTATTATTCTAAATTGGCTGGATTATCATTTAATTAGTTAATTTAATATATATTGTTTAGAACTCTTACAATCTAGTGATGCTTATCTACATATTCTTTGAGCCATCATAATCAAATATTTATGCTTCTTTATTAACCTTGTTAAGTTGTAAATAAAATTGTTGAATTATTTTGATTTGAGGAAGTTAATTTGCAATCTAGAGAATATTATATGTGCTTTTAGAATCCATGAAAAACAATTAAATTCAATATTTAATATTAAAAAGTATGGAACTCAATATTTATGGACTAAACAATGCAATTGTATTAGGTATATATGCTTGTATTGGTGATAATATATACATGATGTATGTACTAGATTTTCATTTTTTATAGTTTATAATTTAAATGGATATAATTCTGTAATTAATTGTTTTCATTAGTCATTGTTAATAATAGCATGCAAAAGACTTTTACATAATTAGATATAAATGGGTTATGTGAGTAGTGCTCATTGGATATTAATCCTCTGTTTATAAACCTCATTTGATTTAGTTTTAAATAAACTATACAACTTATAATGCAATATATTATTATTATTTTATTATTATTACTATTATTATTATTATTGTTATATTGTTATAAACATGACTATACAAATATCGTTTGTTACTTATACTAAGGTTAATGCTATAACAAATTTTGCATATAAGAAATTCTTATAATAGATTAATATTGCTAGATATCATTAGTTGATTTAGAGAAACATTTTCCAGCGATGTCGGTACCTCTCATGTATTCATTATGCCATGTCATAATGTTTAACAATTTATTTGCATATTCACTATTACTATTGCTAGTATAAAATAGTGACTATTGCTATTGCTTCATATGTACAATGTATGATATCATCAGTTGTTTAAATATCAATATTTGAGAAGAAAAAAATATGAGTATGTTATGTAATTCATCAGTATTACAATTTTCAAATAAAATTTTCAAATACAAGTAATAAATGATCTGAGAACTTGAAAGAGATATATGTTTAAGTTTAAAGTAAGTGTTCAAAATATGTAAGATATTTTTATGTTTGGTTATACCATAATAAGTTATTAGATAAATTATATGCGTTTGCGTATTAGTGATAAAAATGTTTCTTATTTTATAAAGGCCCATTATAAGTTGTTTTTATATGATGACATGCTATAAGGTCATGTATTGTATGATTTGTTGCTATCTATACCTTGTATTCTATATGCTATCACTTCTTTGCATTGATAATACCGAATAGAACGACTAAACCAAAGTTGTGGTTTATTGTCATTCTCATGAAAAAAGTAGAAATATGCTTCGATTTGACACCCAAAGTGTCATCCTCCTTGTATCTCATTATCAAGTATAAAAGAAATATTATAAGACTCGGACATATGATTACTTCTCAGTTGACTTTATACGAAGATAAGTTTATTTATAAGGGAAATCGGATAAAACAAATTTTGTTTGTCAAACCTCAAATATACTCCTGAAGTAGCAATATCATTTAAAGGGTATGAACGGTTCGAAACGACTGCATATCTATATGTTCGAGAAAATAATGGAAAACCATAAAAATTGTATGGTTTTACTCTGATTCATGAAGTGAATATATATTTCTCATTATAATCATGGGCATCATTGAGAAAAATTGTAATGACCATCAGCAGTGCAACAATCATCATGTTAATAAGAAGTCAAACTATCAGAAATTATAACAAGATGGTTTGAACTTTGAAGTTATAATACATTCTTCATATCTTATGTTTTGTATTACATACGTGCAGATAATACATATACAATATCATAAACCATAAGTTTATGGATCATGATTGTTTACTTTATTGGTATGACTGGTTAGATCACACCGAGTCAATGATGATGTGAAATATAATGAAGAACTTGAAGATTCTTCTAGTTGATAGCATATTATGTTTACTCTTAAGGGAAATTATTTATTTGCCAGTTAATGGTATAAATCCCTAAAATATTATGGAATGAATGAAGGATGTATTATCCAAACATGATACCGTTTAGTGTTTTTAAATTGATGCATCATCTAAATGGTCATCAAATTTACTACTTGAAGTTGTGTGTAGCTTAGCTAATGAGATAGCAAGCATATTATTCATATTATCATATTTATGGTGGTTATAACATTGAATTTAGTATCCATGTTACTAATGATTATTGGAATAAGTATTGAACTTGCTAAATGCTTAAGACACAAATTCTTTTGTTGAAGATGATGATCAAACGTCTACAATTGATTGCAAAGCCAATAATCAAGAGAGCAAAAGTTCATATTTGAGCACATGTGATTTTACATGCGGTAACATTATTTCACATAAAGCCAACATGTTGTAATAGTTTCTCCCCATTATAGTTGGTTTTGGTCAGGAACCAAATATTTCCCATCAAACTTTTTATTGTGCGGTATACATTGGAATTGCTCCA
This sequence comes from Scalesia atractyloides, assembly GCA_947069175.1. NCBI lineage: Eukaryota > Viridiplantae > Streptophyta > Magnoliopsida > Asterales > Asteraceae > Scalesia > Scalesia atractyloides. The sequence goes on from CAMTDV010000013.1 coordinate 32,296,583, forward strand.
CCACAACGCACAAAGATTGAAACTCAAATAATGTTGGGAATATATGTTGGGTGAAAATACTATTTATGTTTACATACTTAGAGCAATTAACGAGAAATTTATTTATGGCTCGTTAGATCTTAATTTAAGTAAATTAACATTCCCAACATTAGGGGAAGATTAATCGCATTTGAAAAAGGAATGGGTATGCATGAATTATCATTGATCCTCAAACAAAATTTTTTGAACAAGAAGTTCAAAAGATAATTCGTTACCTAGATTAAAGAATCAATTACCAGACATGTTAACTGACCTAAATATATTGACTAAGTAAGTCACGTAGTCAACTGCAAATGCTCCACTTAAGTTAATTGTCCTAGTAGGGCAAACTATATATTAAATGAGTCTATTGCACGCCTAAAGCGTGGTAGACTAGTTGATTTCAAGAAAATAAAATTCCTCGAAAAATTGGAGAAAGTAATGAAGAAGATGGTCAAGTTAAGGTTATAGTAAAAAAAAGGTTTCTTGAAGAGACATTAGACATGATGGTTTTGGAAGAACCTCAGGTACCTGAAAATAAAGAGCTCTTAGTAAATTATATCATGTCTAGAAGTGTATGGAATCGAAACAAAATCGACGTCGTTATAATTTTGTATATATAGCACTTGAAAAGATGAAATCATGAGGATCAAGATTTAAAATCTGCCTATGAATAAATACAAAGAAATGATTGGCCAAAATGGAACGACGCAAATGAGGCAGAGTTGAATTCTCTATTGAAATGGAAAGCTTACGGGCCATTAGTCATAAAAAAGTTGTAAAATATATTTAATATAATTAGGTCTTTTATGTGGATCAACAATTGATGGCACAAGGATTTCGCAAAGACCTATGATTAATTATGTGGAGACGTATTCTCCAGTGGTGGATGCAATAGCTTTCAAGTATTTAATTAGTCTGGTAATATAAAGAGCGAATTGATATGCGTCTTACAAATGTTATGTATCATTTAGATACTAAAGTTTACATGCAAGTCCTTGAAGGATTTAAATTATGTAATTCATGTAAAGTAAGTTCTCGAAAACAATATGATCGTTGTATACAGATTCAAGTTTGAATACGATTGAACTCCTAATGAGTTTCTTAAAATAATTGAGTTCTTTAAAGGTGAAACGATGTAATTCTTGTGCACCAATAAACATACATTGAAAACTTGTACCCAGTGATTGTGATATCTCAATAAATAGTGTACACGCATGATACAATATGGATTTTGGAGATAAAAGCAAGTGTTCATGACACTTTTACATGATATAGATATCTATGTGTTAAATGGGCAAATTCATATAGCAAAACTCCTGAAGAGTGAAAGCGCATATATGGATAAGATGGAATGAATTCCATCATGGATTGATAATGCTAGAAGCATTGATATCAAAACCTCAAGAACATACTATATGAAGTTGACAAAATATGTGTGGACTAGAATAGTCGAGTCAAATATGATATAATTAACTCACCAATGAGCTTGAAAACGAGAAATACATATGGTGAAGTTGGTCCATTTGTTTTCATTAAAAGAACGATATGAGGTTTACAAGTATTGCAACATATGTTGATGATGTCATTGGATCTCCCGAAGAGAAAAAAAAAAGATCTCAAATATTTAAGCAAGAATTTGCAAATGAAATACAATATTGCAAATTTATGGCTCGATATGTAGGACTTACGTTTATATTATAATCCATCAATCATAATACATCTAGAAAATGTTGGACATTTTCATATGGACAAAGCTTTTGGTGTAAGTACATTTAATGATGTTCAAATATTTGATATAGATAAAAAAGACTTTTATCATCTTCTATCAAAGAAGCAAAGATTCTTGGTCATGAAGTACCATAATTCAATACAAATTGTATTAATATATCTTGCTAGCTATACACGAACATATACCATTAAATCCATTGGCAAGATTTAACTCATGTATGACGAGGAGATAGTGTAATGAGTAAAACATTTATTTTCTATACCCTTAAGGTACGAAAGGTATGGGTTCATATTTTACTAACCCATCAACAAGTTTGGTTAGTTTTGTAAATGTAGGGATTATAACAAAACACATTCATGAATCTTATGGTATCTACTTACAAGAGGAGGTAATTAAAGTTTTACATGAAGATCATACATCAAGTTCATTAATAGATTTCACATCAAGCGACAAATCACTCACTACAAAAGTTTTTCAACAACTTTTATAGAAGATTGGCACTTGTTACTTGAAATGATACATATTATATTGAGGGGGAGTTTTACATAAATTGCACTCGTTACCATTCACTAAGTTTTATCCAATCGGATTTTCTTAGTAAGTTTTTTTTTTGAGACAACGTACCTAATCCGGAAGTATCAGTGGGAGACAATACGCGTTGCACTCTTTTTCCCTTAGCTGAGGTTTTGTACCATTGGGTTTTCCTTTCAAGGTTTTTAATGAGGCAACATCATTAAGCGTATTAAAGAATAGTATTCCATCATGTGGATAGTCAAGGGGGAGTGTTATGAATGCATCCATTATGTAGTGACTTACCACATGTATAACCCATTTCTCTTATTTACTAATGTACTAATGTGAGTGCCTATATATAATGGCATTTTGTATATGATGTTAGATCAATGAATAAGAATTCTCCATGTTCTATTCTCTACATGATTTCATAGTCTAGCTCTCATGTTTATATACATATAAATTAGTTGCTAATAGACCGTTGTTTCACAACATAACTTAATTTTTATAATTTTTATTATTACATGTTATATAATATATAATTTTTCTTATTTTTTTTGAACGGTAAATGTTACTCCTTCTAATTATCTCCCGTTGTCCAGGTTTGAAACTGAGACCTCCCCTTAAAAGGTGCTAAGAACTGAGTTTGAAACTGGTTATGAATGTTTTAAATTGATAAATGAAGACAGTAAATCAGATGAACATGCAGCGGAAAGTTGAACTTTAGTTCATAGCAGCCGAGAGATTGTTTTCGATTATAATGCTTTTAGTGAATTGTAATCACATGCAGATAATTCACAATCTCCCCTTCAGCCTAAGATCACTGATTTATTTGTAAAAAATGCATGAAAGATATGTTAGATTGATAATTTATAAAAGTGATTAGATAGAACAGTACAAGTACTGTTTTATTTATACTACAATTCTAACCACTGAGCATTTATGATGATGTCAGCATGAAAGTGACATTTAGCAATAATAACAAACTAACATCTGCTAAGCTAACCACTGCTATAAACTAAACATTAAAGATACTGATAGTAAAACAGTGATGAGAAATCCTCTATTGGTCTTCAGCAGAGCTTCGCCTTGGCAGACCTTTAGCAGAGATTTGTCTTCAACAGAGTTTTGCTTTAGACTTCAGAAGAGCTTTGTCTTAAACAGAGTTTTGCTATGGCAGACCTTTGACATTTAATCTTCAGTAGAGCTTTGTCTTCAACAAAGTTTTTCTTTAGACTTCAGCAGAGCTTTGTCTTCAACAGAGTTTTGCTATGGCGGACATTTGGCATTTAATTTTCAGCAGAGCTTATCTTGGGCATATGTTATATTATTATAAGGATAAGAGGTTATAGATATGTTGGCTTTCTATAATCTGATCTTTTGTAGGGTTCAATTTCCAACAATCTCCCCTAGAACAGATGATGCCAAAACTAAACTTTATTAGTAATCTTTATTTCTCATCAATGATTCCCTTATTTGGTCTTTGAACTGAAGTTCAAAGTCTAGGGAAATCGTGTCTTCTGCATCCCTTTCAAGTTCAAAGATTCAGCAAGTCTTGGAGATCAGCTGCATCCAGACCATATGCATCCTCTACTTTGATCTTTTGAACTCTACCATCTGACCCGAGCAATGTCAATTCATGGTTGTCTTTGTTAGACTTCCATTTTAGAATTTTTGAGTCAGATGGTTTTCTTGGGAGTAGGGTTATTTGTGATGAGTTTGGTGAAGTAGTTCTGCGTACAAGTGTTGAGAGTGAAGCTCTAAGTTTGTCACTTGCAGCATCTGTGTGAAACAAAATTTGGTTCTTTATACCCTCCTTTCTTAATTCTTTATGCATCCTTCGATCTTCTTCTTCCATCAGCTTTTGCCTTTTTGCTTGATTTAAGGCAATGGTGGATAAGCTAGATGTTGAAGTTGATCTTTTAGGAGCATGGGTCTGTTTAGAAGCAGTGGTTGACTCATCATAGGTTGGCTTTCTTGGAATATAAGGATCTTTCTATCTTAATTCTTCCAACCTCCTGTAGGTATCAACCACCTTTGATTCAGGCCATCTAGCAATCTGCCTTATTGTTCCATATAAAGCATCAACAAGTTCTGCTTTAATTCTTTTAATTTTGAGAGCATGGTATTGGCTTTCAATTTTGGCCTTTTTCCAAGTAGGAGGAGTAGGCTTCTTTGAAGTATCTTTGAGCATTGAATGAATTCTTTCAATTTCTTCCTTTAGCTCATATGCCGACCAGTCTTTAAATTGTGCCCTTGTTGCTTTGTTAGGCTTATGCTTCATGACATGATCAAGATAATCTTCTTTCAATTCTGGATCATTAGTGGTTCGCTGTTCAGACATAGACTTACTCAGCTCCTTAGCAAATTCTTCAATGCTTCTTACTTTGCTCAGTTGGTATTACAAGGAGATTTGTAAAGCCCTGTCATCTTTGTCCTTTGACTTGTCTTTTGCAATGTGCTCAGCCTGTCTAGCCTTTAGCTTGAGATATTCATCAAGGTTCCTAGGCTTTAGATACCCCAGCAAGGAAGGAAAATCTCTCTGTTTTGGATCCTCTATCTTATAGAAAGCTTCAATCTCTCCTACAAAAATTTCAAGAGGGTATAATGCACCCATAGGAAGGAATGAAGATGATAGGTGCATTGTTGGAAATGGGGGAAATGGGGTTTCAGAATACGATATGGATGGTTGTGATATGTAGTGTGATGAAGTAGGAAATGGTGATTGGTTCTCCTCATCATCATCCTCAACAACAAAAGTTTTTCTTTTGCGTTGGAATTTAATTTTTGGAAATGGTGGTTGTGTAGGTATACGGGATGGTGCGGATAATGGTGTGGTTAAGGTTGGAAAGGTGATTAAGGCAGTGGTTTGAACAACATCTGTTGGAGCAGCTGTTGTGGTATGAACAACATCTGTTGGAACAGCTGTTGTGGTTTCAACAACATCTGTTGGAACAACTGTTGTTCCAGCTTCTACTATCACAACATCTGCCCTAACATTTGTTGTGGGTAGAATGACAGAGGATACAACTGTAGTAGCTGTAGTAGTGGTTGTAGAAGAGATTGGAGTTGGTTGTCTTGCTTTTCTAGCAGACCTTCTTTGCCTTGAAATTCCAACATCTTCCTTTTCCATTTCCTTAGCCTTTTCTTCTTTTATAAGTCTCAAAGCTTTTTCTTCGAGTGTATCTTGTCTTTGCTGCTTTTCATTTGCAATCCTTTTAGCTTCTTTATTCAATGTTTCATCAATTTCTTTACCCAAAGTTACTTCGGATGCATCAGCAGTGTGTTGTAGTTGTAGCGGATGTTGACTTTTGTTGCACCTGAGGTTTGACTTTTGAATCGGGCTGCAATTTTCGCTTTGAATCTTTCTCCCCCTTTTGGCATCATCTTCTTTGTTATCTTGAAGAATGATAACCGGGGCAGAGCCATAGTTTTGAGCAGATGATCTTTGATGGCTTTGATGTCAGCTTGTGTATCTTTATAGCGAGCCTCGACCATATTTCAGATCAATTTTATATGGGTTTCATGCTGAATATCGACAATTGTCTCTGAGGAAAGATGATTGGTTGAACAACCTTTCATAGCTAATCAGCATTTTGTGTGGGGGATGGTTGAGGTTGGGAGTTTTGTAGGACCCATTTCATCATGGTTTCGAGGTCATCTATAGATGATTCCATTGAAACATCCTCTCTGTCAATTCTTTATATCGTAATTCATCACCTAATTTAATAGAACCAAGAACAAGGGGCATTTGGATCATCTACAGGAGTAAACTCCATAGTATCAGAACCAAATGCCCCTTGTTCTTGGTTCTGGGGACTTCCAACTGGCTCAGAGAATAAAACTGTAGCCTTAGCAATTGTTGCCGTCAAGGAAGTCTTAATTATGTAACCAATGCCCAACTGAGCCACTGTTGTAGCAGCAATTGTAGTAGTTTATTCACTTGACCTACCACCAAGAGTTACATGTAACTCTTGGGGTGTAACCTCCTCAATTGTGTGTGGGTTAGCAGATAGAGTTTTCTTAGACTCAGTCAAATATGAAGGTTGACTCTCTTTAATGGGTGAGTGAGAGGGACTGATAAGTGTCTGAGTTTTCTCTATTACCTCAAGCAAAGGTATAAATGTAGGTGGAACTGAAGTAGTGGGTAAGGGATTAGAAAGAGACATAGCCCTGGGAGAGGGGCTAGAGAACAAATACTCAAGTGAAACATTCTGCCTCATAATGTGGTATCCCTGTACTTATAACGTGTCCTTTTGTGAGGAAACAAGAGGAGCTTGTGATGGTGGAGATCTTTGAACCGTCTACTGTGAGGAAGTAGCAGCAGTGGTTGTAAGGTGACTTCTGTGATGTCACAGGTAAGACATCTGGGATCTCATCTTCCAGAGCTACCTTTTTTGGGTTTTTGGTAGGCTTGGTGGATTTGGTTGGTTTCTTTGTAGGTTTAACTGGTGGGGTTGCACAACACTGGTTGTAGTGCTGTGATCACCAGGAGTAGTGGGCTCAGCAACAGAGGAAGGAGCAGTGGTTGTAGAAGTTGTCAAAATCTGCTCAGTCTCTGTTGCTTTAGTTTTCAACACCTTAGATTTTTGTGTTGAGAGTCTAGTAAAACTTTCATGTTTAAGGCTGCCAACTTCACAGATGACACCTTGTTTAAAATCAGACTCAAAAACTTGTTTTATAAATAGAAACTCAATAATCAAGGGTGTATCAGAAAAGCTTTACCCTTTCTAAGATTATTAAAATTTGCAACCAGATCTGTTAACAATATCTGAGAAAAGTTAAATTTTGATTTGGTTAAAATAACATAACTTAGATATTGAATGTTCAAAGGTATTTCGTTGAAAGCGATTGTTTTTGCTGACAAACACAATAAAAGGGTGTGGAAAAAGAATTTCATGTCAGCGGGAAATTCATGTTTGAAGATGGTAATACCTGAAAGTTGACCTTCATATCCACGATCTATGAATTCTGCATGTAAATCTTTCTTTGAGAAAGATGTGGGGTCATCAAGGTCATTAAGACCGAAAAGTGGTGGAGATAGTAGAAGGAGAGATTTGGACAAGTGACTGTCCAATTTTTGAGGTGATTGCAAAGGGCTTTTTGTTTTGAACTTGAAGTTCATCATTCGCCCAAAACTGGAGGAGAGTGTCGATGTAAATCGTGCTTTTGCAAGTAACACATTTTGTGTTGTGATGTTTGTAGAACATCAATCATGGAGTGAAACGCAGTGTTATTGTTGTTTTTTCAAATATTGAAAGATAGTTATGTGGAGTTTTGATGATAAGATTCATGGTGAATAAGTGAGTTTTTAGGATTTGGAAGAAGAAGAGAGTAATGGAGAAATTTGTGGAAGACTTTTGGTTTTGAAATGGTTTATAAAGGGAAAAAGTGAATGCTGACGTGGCAGCGACTTCCAAAAGATCTGATGGCTATCATCTATGCACGCGTAAACTCTAATGGATAATGGATGACAGTTGTTTGGAATCCCCTGCTGGAGACCAGCAGTGGTTCTTAACAGAGGAATGATCAATGGTGATTTTACATTATCAGAGGATAGATTATCAGTGGATTGAGAAAACAATGGTTTTACGAACAGTGGAGGTAGAACAAAGGATACACTTTCAGCAACAGATAGATTTTCATGCCAAGCAGAGGTTTTGAGAAACAGTGATTGTGAACAGACTTTAGAGATTTAATGAAAAATTTCAATGTTAGCTATTTTTAAAGATGGATTTTTGATTTTCTAAAAACATTTTGATACTATTTACACATGGAGAACAAAAATTTGTCTTTATTCCATGTTTAGCATACCAATCCTAGATATCAGACTTTCAAAGGTAGATGTATCTAATGCTTTTGCTAGAACATCTGCCAGTTGATCTTTAGTTGGAACATGATGCAGATAAATCAAACCTTTTCATAGCAATCTCTCACAAAGTGATGTCTGATGTCAATGTGCTTTGTGGTAGAATGAATACTGGATTTTTAATGATATTGTCAGCTGCTTGACTATCTAACATGAGAGGAGTCTTTAAAGCAGCTACACCAAAATCCAGCAATTGATTTTGAAGCCATAAGGGTTGAGCAGTGCAGCTTGCAACAGCAATATACTCAGCCTCTGCTGTGGATGTTGATACTGCAACATGCTTTTTGCTTTGCCAAGATACTAAACAATTGTCTAGGAATTAACAGCCTCCTGAAAAGGATTTCCTTGTAGTATGACATCCAGCAAAATCACTATCTGAAAAACCTGAACGCTCAATATTTCCATTAGCTGGATACCAGATACCAAGTGTGGGAGCACCTTTTATGTATCTGAATATCCTTTTTACAGCAGTGAGTTTGAACTTCCTAGGTGTTGACTGGGATCTGGCAAAAACACCTGTTACAAACATAATGTCTGGCTTGATGCAGTTAGGTACAATAAAGAACCTATCATGCTTCTATACCAAGTTTGCTCAACCAAGTCATCTTTATCATCAACAGTGACTAGCTTTGAGGTTGCCATGGTTTGCTACATGGTTTACAGTCATTCATATCAATTTTGAAGTAGTTTTTTGACATACTTACTTTGGTGAATGAATGTACCATTTTGCAATTGTTTTACTTGGAGACCAATAAAATATTGAAGCTCACCCATTGCACTCATTTCAAACTCTGCTGCCATGAGTTGTCGGAACTCTTCACACATGGCAGTGCATGTGGATCCAAAAATGATGTCATCCACATAAATCTGGACAAGCATCAAATCCTTTCCTCTCTATTTTAGAAATAAGGTTTTGTCAATTTCCCCTTTTAAAACCAATGGATAAGAGAAAGGTGGAAAGAGTTACATACCAGGCTCCTGGTACTTGTTTCAAGCCATACAAAGCTTTGTTAAGCTTGTAGACATGATCAGGATAAAAAGCATCTTCAAATCAAAGAGGTTGATAAACATATACCTCTTCTTTGATCTTACCATACAAGAATGCACTTTTGATATCCATTTGAAACACCTTGATGTTGTGGTTGGTAGCAAAGGCTAAGAACAATCTTATGGCTTCTAATCTTGCTATAGGAGCAAAGGTTTCATCATAATCAAGGCCTTCTTCTTGTCTGTAACCTTGAACCACAAGCCTAGCTTTATTATTGACAATAATACCCCTTTCATCAGCTTTGTTTTTGAAGACCCATTTTGTGCCAATTGGACATACATCCTTTGGTAATGGTACAAGTTCCCCTACTTGTTGTCTTTTAAACTGAAGGAGCTCTTCTTGCATAGCTTCTACCCAATGTTGTCTTTCAGTGCTTCTTGGTACTTGACAGGTTGTGTGAGAGATAGGAAACCGGCAAAAAGGCAAATGTTTTAGGATTGACTTCTAGTGAGCACCCCTTCATTGATGTTGCCAATGATAAGATCAGGTGGATGATTTTTAAGGTAGATTAGATCTCACTTATATGGAATGATGGAATTTTGGAGTGAAGGCTGCAGATGTGAATCATCTGAGTTAACATCAGTTGGCAATTTTGAAAAGCCAACATCTGTTTGCAATAGAGGTGGAGGTATAGGTGAGAGAGGTGTGAGAACATGATTTGGTTGGATTTTTATCAACAGAGGTTATAGTGGATGAGATGACAGAGGATAGAGGATCGTCAGTGATTGATCGAGCAGTGGCAAAGTTTTCACAGTTGTTGATAACATCTGTTCCTCTGGTTGTAGACGTGGCTTTATATTGTGGAATCACAATGTCATATCCATAGTCTTGTTGTGGAGACTGTGGTGTACCTATAGAGTCAGTCTTAACAGACACAGATTTAAATGTGATTTTGTCTAAATAAAAAATTCAGCAGGATTTGCTAGATTTTTATTGAGGAAAGTTCATTGAACGTTACATTCAAGGTCTCTTCCACACACCGATGTAAATCGGTGCTTTTGCAAGTAACACATCTTTGTATTGTGATGTTTGTAGAACATTAATCATGGAGTGAAACGCAATGTTATTGTTGGTTTTTTCAAAAATTGAAAGATAGTTATGTGGAGTTTTGATGATAAGATTCATGGTGAATAAGTGAGTTTTTAGGACTTGGAAGAAGAAGAGAGTAATGGAGAAATTTGTGGAAGATTTTTGGTTTTGAAATGGAAACGGTAAGTGGAAATTCTGTTTGGATAAAACATGGTTTATAAAGGGAAAAAGTGAATGCTGACGTGGCAGCGGTTTCCAAAAGATCTGATGGCTATCATCTATGCACGCGTAAACTCTAATGGATAATGGATGACAGTTGTTTGGAATCCTCTGCTGGAGACCAGCCGTGGTTGTGAACAGAGGAATGATCAATGGTGATTTTACACTATCAGAGGATAGATTATCAGTGGATTGAGAAAACAGTGGTTTTACGAACAGTGGAGGTAGAATAGAGGATACACTTTCAGCAACGGATAGATTTTCATGCCAAGCAGAGGTTTTGAGAAACAGTGATTGTGAACAGACTTTAGAGATTTAATGAAAAATTTCAATGTTAGCTATTTTTAAAGATGGATTTTTGATTTTCTAAAAACATTTTGATGCTATTTACACATGGAGAACAAAAATGTGTCTTTATTCCATGTTTAGCATACCAATCCTAGATATCAGACTTTCAAAGGTAGATGTATCTAATGCTTTTGCTAGAACATCTGCCAGTTGATCTTTAGTTGGAACATGATGCAGATATATCAAACCTTTTTCATAGCAATCTCTCACAAAGTGATGTCTGATGTCAATGTGCTTTGTGGTAGAATGAGATACTGGATTTTTAATGATATTGTCAGCTGCTTGACTATCTAACATGAGAGGAGTCTTTAAAGCAGCCACAACAAAATCCAGCAATTGATTTTGAAGCCATAAGAGTTGAGCAGTGCAGCTTACAACAGCAATATACTCAGCCTCTGCTGTGGATGTTGATACCGCAACATGCTTTTTGCTTTGCCAAGAGACTAAACAATTGACTAGGAATTGACAGCCTCCTGAAAAGGATTTCCTTGTAGTATAACATCTAGCAAAATCACTGTCTGAAAAACCTGAAGGCTCAATATTTTCATTAGCTGGATACCAGATACCAAGTGTGGGAGCACCTTTTATGTATCTGAATATCCTTTTTACAGCAATGAGATTGGACTTCCTAGTTGCTGACTGGGATCTGGCACAAACACCTGTTACAAACATGATGTTTGGCCTTGATGCAGTTAGGTACAATAAAGAACCTATCATGCTTCTATACCAAGTTTGCTCAACCAAGTCATCTTTATCATCAACAGTGACTAGCTTTGAGGTTGCCATGGGTTTGCTACATGGTTTACAGTCATTCATATCAAATTTTGAAGTAGTTCTTTGACATACTTACTTTGGTGAATGAATGTACCATTTTGCAATTGTTTTACTTGGAGACCAAGAAAATATTGAAGCTCACCCATTGCACTCATTTCAAACTCTGCTGCCATGAGTTGTCAACTCTTCACACATGGCAGTGCATGTGGATCCAAAAATGATGTCATCCACATAAATCTGGACAAGCATCAAATCCTTTCCTCTCTATTTTAGAAATAAGGTTTTGTCAATTTCCCCTTTTAAAACCAATGGATAAGAGAAAGGTGGAAAGAGTTACATACCAGGCTCCTGGTACTTGTTTCAAGCCATACAAAGCTTTGTTAAGCTTGTAGACATGATCAGGATAAAAAGCATCTTCAAATCAAAGAGGTTGATAAACATATACCTCTTCTTTGATCTTACCATACAAGAATGCACTTTTGATATCCATTTGAAACACCTTGATATTGTGGTTGGTAGCAAAGGCTAAGAACAATCTTATAGCTTCTAATCTTGCTATAGGAGCAAAGGTTTCATCATAATCAAGTCATTCTTCTTGTCTGTAACCTTGAACCACAAGCCTAGCTTTATTCTTGACAATAATACCCCTTTCATCAGCTTTGTTTTTGAAGACCCATTTTGTGCCAATTGGACATACATCCTTTGGTAATGGTACAAGTTCCATACTTGTTATCTTTTAAACTGAAGGAGCTCTTCTTGCATAGCTTCTACCCAACTGTTGTCTTTCAGTGCTTCTTGGTACTTGACAGGTTGTGTGAGAGATAGGAAACCAGCAAAAAGATAAATGTTTTAGGATTGACTTCTAGTGAGCACCCCTTCATTGATGTTGCCAATGATAAGACCAGGTGGATGATTTTTAAGGTAGATTAGATCTCACTTATATGGAATGATGGCATTTTGGAGTGAAGGCTGCAGATGTGAATCATCTGAGTTAACATCAGTTGGCAATTTTGAAGAGCCAACATCTGTTTGGAATAGAGGTGGAGGTATAGGTGAGTTATCAACAGAGGTTATAGTGGATGAGATGACAGAGGATAGAGGATAAGTGATTGATCGAGCAGTGGCAGAGTTTTCATAGTTGTTGATTACATCTGTTCCTCTAGTGGTAGATGTGGCTTTATATTGTGGAATCACAATGTCATATCCATAGTCTTGTTGTGGAGACTGTGGTGTACCTGTAGAGTCAGTCTTAACAGACACAGATTTAAATGTGATTTTGTCTAAATCAAAAAATTCAGCAGGATTTGCTGGATTTTTATTGAAGAAAGTTCATTGAACTTTACATTCAAGGTCTCTTCCACATACCTATTCCTTGAATTAAAGACTTTGTAGGCTTTAGTAGTGGTTGAGTATCCCAGAAAATAACCATAGTCTACTTTGGCTGCAAATTTTGAAATTGAATCTTTTAGATTTAAAATGAAACAAGGGCAACCAAAGATTTTAAAATATGAGATAAGTGGTTTGATCTTGAACAGAGTTTCATAAGCAGTGGATTGATGCCAAGGGTCGATTAAAAGTCTGTTCTGAACATAGCAAGCAGTTTTTACAACCTCTACCCAAAAGGACAAGGGTAAACCAGAATCTGCAAGCATAGTTCTAACTGCTTCAATTAATGTCCTGTTTTTCCTTTCAACAACCCTATTTTGTTCTGGTGTTCTTGGAATGATGTACTGCCTTACAATTCCTTTTGACACACAGAACTCATCCAACTCCTTATTTCTAAACTCTGTGCCATTGTCACTCCTGAAGACTTTGACTGGTAGGTCAAATTGCTTTAACTTGTTTCACAATTCCTTGCAAGATACATGCAGTCTCATCCTTGGAGTGCAAAAAGTAAGTCCATGTAAACCTTGAAACATCATCAACTATAACAAGACAATATATCTCTTTTTACTTAGACTCATGATTTTTACAGGGCCAAACAAGTCCATTTGTAACAATTGTAAACACAAACTTGTTTTGGACTCACCAATTAGTTTGTAAGAACTTTTATGTTATTTTCCTTTTAAACAGGAAACATGATGTTCTTCTTTTGTGAAAATTTTTTGTGGTAAGCCTCTTACAAGGCCTTGTTTAGAGAGTGTGGTGATAGTTGTCAGATTTGTGTGTCCAAGTCTTCTATGCCATAGTTCTGTCTCTTTTTTAGAGGCAGCTGAGAACATACATACATCATTGGATTATCCTTCAACATATCAACCACATACACATTGCCACTCCTATGAGCAACAAGTTGTGCTTTGCTCTTACCGATTTGATCAATCTTTTTAACCACAACTGGCCCAACAATCTGACAAGTTTTCTTAGTGAAGAATTACCCATAGCCTCTATCACTCATTTGTGAAACACTAAGAAGGTTAAATTTCCGATTGTCGATAAGATTGACATTTTCAAATTTGAGTTTCCCAAGCTAAACTATTCCTGACCCAAGCACCTTCCCTTTTGAATTATTACCAAAAGATATATCACCCCCTCCATGAGCCATGAAGTCTTTGAGAAAGGCTCTACATCCTGTCATATGCCTAGAACCTCCACTATCTACATACCATAAACTATCAAGGCAAGTAGAAGCTCTCTGCACAATGGTAAATAATTAGTTTAGGTGGGTTTCCAAAGCCAAAATGGCTTTGGAAGGAGTCACAAACATGCCAGTCTCAAATTTGGAAGATTGAGCAGAGGTTTGACAGATCTTTGTAACATCTGTTGAGGCCCATCTCCTACTAAATGATAGTAACCATGAGGATGCCTGTTTACTCTTGGTTTTGAGAGCATTTTGTAACTCTCATAACTAAGAGAGACCTTTCGTTAGTTGGTTGGCCATATCCTCTTGGACACTGATTGGCAGGTGGTGCGTCTGTTGCCTGCACCTTTCTGGGAACAGAGGTTTTGTACAATGCTTTGGTAACTGGTATTTCGACAGGCACAAAGGTCTGCTTAGACTTTCCTTTTGAAGTACTTGTCTTTGAACTCTCTAGTGTTTTGGATTTATACTCATTCTTTTTCACATTAAAGTTTTTGAGATGAACACACTCTTGAGTTTTTTGATTTGTTTTATTACAAATTTTGCAATTTGGAGAATCAATGATCTCACCTGTTTTAATGATGTCATAAGCTTTAGAAGAAGACAGTTTTTAGTGACATGATTCTTCTTTTCACAAAAATTACAAAACAAGTTTTTGATCTTTTCTTTCTTTTTCCCTTTCTCAGATTTTTTGTCAGCAACATCTACTCGTAAATTTGTTATGGGAATGATTCTAGCCTCTGGTGCTTTGACACTTTTAGTGGTTGAAAAATCCATTGGCTTGAAATTTTAAAGAATGTCACATTCATCAGACCATATGGGTTTGAATTGATATTTTCCAATCTCCTCAAAAATGGAGGATCCCTCATGTTTTTTTAAAGTAATTTCATTTTCATTTTTATCAGTGACTTTGATTTCTTGACCAGCCAAGTTTTTTGGAATAATTTCAACCACACCATAATCATTTTTAGTAATATTTTCAGAAACTTGGTCATTTTCTTGAATCATATGCCAAATTTTATGTTACTTTTGACATGGTTTTCTAATAAAATCTTATAACCTTTACAGGTTTCCACCCATTTTTAACAAGTGATATGGATGGATTCTAACTCTTTTTTACAAACCTGATATTTTTCTATCATGGTTTGGAGTTGATCCTTGGTTATGCTGGCTTCATGTTTTAAGCTGCTTATTTCAGACTCTTTTTCAAGCAATTTTGATTATAACTCTTTTGAAAGCTTTTCAAATTGCCATTCATCATCCAAAATCTTATTTCTAAGGTTTTCATTCACCTCTTTTATGTTAGCAAAAGCTATGATGCATTTATCTGAACATAGATCTTTTAAGATCTGAGGAGATACCTTAGTAGCAGCCATCATTGCACAATCACATTCACCCTCACACACACTAGCATCCCATGGGTCAGACAGAGGTTTCACATCTTCATCAACACTTCCTTTTGTAACCATTGTTTCATCAGGAACATTAGATTCAACAGATTTAGACCCTACCTCCTCAAATTCAACACCCTCAACTTTAGACTCTAATGCCATAAAGCCAAATTCATTTTGTTTCTTTTCAATGTCAGCAATTAAAGCAAAGTTTTCATTAGTCAGATTCTCAGGCAGGCTATTCCAATCAAAAAAGCCTTGAGTAAAGAAACTCTGTTGATTACCCTCTGCCTGAGCAGTGGCTTGAGTAACCTGTTCTGTAGGTTGCCTTTGAACCTGAGGAGCTGGTGCTTGAACATATTGAATTTGAGGAACAATGGTTTGAACATATTGCACTGGAACAGTGGTAGTAGGGTGTGCAAAATGAGCAGTGTTTTGCATATGAGCAGGGGTAAATTGGGAATAATGGACATTGTTTTGAGGTCTAGGGCTAGGATGTGTGACAATTGGTCCTGTTGATTGAGACCTACATTCTCTAGCAAAGTGTCCTAGCCTATTACACTTAGAAAACTTAATTTTTGATTTATCCAGCCCACTTTTATCCCCCATGCAACCCTGGGAACTTCCTACTAGTTCTCTTGTAATACTTGTTAGCCCTAACACTTAACAAAGCCAACTGGTGCAAAATGTCCACCTCTTCCGAATCTGATGGATCAAAATGTTGAAGGTCACTCATCTTAAAGCATAAGTTGTCAGAAGTTTGGCTTTCCCCATTAGCAGCAAATGCATAATTAGGTGTATAAGGGTCAGAGTTGAAACCGGAAGTTATTTTCAATGAAATGATCATAACTCTAATCCTTACTACTGCCATTGACTTCTTCTTGGCCAAAGAGGGTTGTACTACCAAATGCATAGTCATCAGCTACTTTGCTAGACTCTTGTAGCTTCTTTTTCTGGTTTAGTCTCTCTCATAACTGAGGAGCTTACCATGAAGTTAAGTAAGACTCATTTCTTTAAACCCAACTGAATTTCTAGTAACGAAATCTATAGTATCCCACTTGTCTGGTAATGATTTGAGAAAACGATTATTTAGAGTCGAATTTGCAAGTGTAACATTCACCAGTTTAAGTTCACTAATGAGACAACTAAATCTTTCGAACTGTTCGGTTAGTGACTCTACTTTGACATTACAAAACATTTCGTATTGTTGATTAAGAACCTCTCTGTTGTTTTCAATCACTTCCTCAGTCCCACCGAATTGCTCTTTCAAAGCATCCCATAATTCCTTTGGTTGTTGCAATGCAACAGGGCAAGCATAGATATCGTTTGGCAATGCAGATGCCACGAAGCTAGATGCCTTTGCATCTAGCTCATTTTTTTGGAAATCTTGCTCGGAATAATTTTAGGATTCTTGGTACTTGGACTTTAGGGTCCCCTGTACTCGGTATCTTTGGAACATGAGGTCCAAAGATGACCGACTTCCAGCAACCGGTGTTTTGCTGAGCAAGGACATGACCCATCCGTCGTTGCCAGATATTATACTCATATCTGACAAGGATCGATGGTTTAAACATGGTGCCAGTGTTATGAGGATCTTGTGAAGTGTGTGACATTCTGATTGTTTACAAACAGTTTTTGTTTAAAAACTTTGAAAATGTAATTAAACTCTGTTTTTCAATAAAAACGAACAAATGGAATTAGCAGCGAGAGCTGATCTATTTTAATCAAATTGATTGTTAAATCAAATTCGATTGACCAGGCTCTGATATCAATTGTTAAGAACTGAGTTTGAAACTGGTTAGAACATTCTAAAATTGATAAATGAAAGACAATAAATAGATGACCATGCAGTGGAAAGTTCAACTTTAGTTCATAGCAGCCGAGAGATTGTCTTCGATTATAATGCTTTTAGTGAATTGTAATCACATGCAGATAATTCACAATCTCCTCCTTTGCCTAAGATCACTGATTTGTTCGTATAGAATGTATGAAAGATATGTTAGATTAATAATTGATTAAAGTGATCAGATAGAACAGTACAAGTACTGCTCTATTTATACTACAATCCTAACCACTGAGCATCTTATGATGATGTCAACATGAAAGTGACATTTAACAATAATAACAAACTAACAACATCTGCTAAGCTAACCGCTATAAACTAAACATTATCAAAGACTGATATAAAAGACTGCTGAGATATCCTCTGTTGGTCTTCAATAGAGCTTTGCCTTGGCAGACCTTTAGTAGAGCTTTGTCTTCAACAGAGTTGTGCTTTAGTCTTCAGAAGAGCTTTGTCTTAAACAGAGTTTTGCTATGGCAGACCTTTGACATTTAATCTTCAGCAAAGTTTTGTCTTCAACTAGAGTTTTTCTTTAGACTTCAGCAGAGCTTTGTCTTCAACAAAGTTTTGCTATGGCAGACCTTTGACATTTAATCTTCAGCAGAGCTTAGCTTGGCAGATGTTATATTATTATTAGGATCAGAGGTTGTAGTATATTTTGGCTTTCTATCATCTGTTATTTTGTATGGTTCAATTTCCATCAAAAAGCATGTGCCTCTACCAAGTGGGTATCCCACATTGGCAATTTTTTTCATACCATGTAATTGTAAATAAATGAATGACCTTCCATTTTGTTTTTTGTTTTTTTTATAATCATGGTTAAACACCTTGATGTTCATAAATCGTTAATATTGTCATAGATTCATTCTTTTAACGCAACGAGAAATGAAGCCGGAAGAAGAAAAACATGCGTGCACGCCTTCACACAACTACAAAACTACTTATTTTCTTTTAACATAGATTATACCAAACAGGTGGACTGTAGAAAATAGTTTTGATAACAAGCTTCAATTAATAGTGAAGGACAAGGATGGTCACCAGTGGCATGTTGCTATTGGAATGGATATAAAAAAGGGTAATCCAAGATACAATCGTAAAGGTTTGAATAAATTTGTTTAAGATTTGCAGTTTACATTTTTGGAATTTTAAGGTCTATGAGAACTCACTACGGTTATTATAAGAGGTTCAACGGATCGTTGCATTTTGTTACGAATTTCGTTCAAATATTGACTTTGCGTTATTTTGCTTAATGATTTTTGCATTATTCAGACTTGAATATATGGTTTATTTTTTTTGTTAAGTTGTTATCTTTATTACAATACTCAATTATTTTTACCTTTTCTTACGTTATAGTTTATAGTGTGTTACATCTACATATGTTAACTCAAAACATTATAAAACAATATAACGTTGAAAATATGTCTTTCTATTTAATTTAATGACATAATTTGATTAATATAAATTAATTTTTTCGCCTGGAAAGTTCTCGGGTTATAACCTAGTGTGTGTGTGTGTGTATATATATACACAAACAGAACTACTTATCGCTCTACACCCCCAACTACCAAAAAAACCCACCACCACAGCCACCGCCATAACCTCTACCCCCGCCACCTCATACCACCACCAATTTCAACTACCTCCGCTACACCACCATCCACCTCTGTAAACCCTAACCTCCGCCACACCTTCGTCATCCACTATTGTAGAACCTTTGTCTCAAGTTGATGATTCGGGACCGCGGTTCGTGAACAAAGTCAACTGACTGACCTGACGTTTTGTTGATTCAAAGTGTGAATCGTCAGTTTTTCATCGAATGTTACTTTTTCGAAATCCCCGTAAGGTTGTGTTTGTTTTAACAGATGCAATTAGATCACTGGAACAATGAGCCGATTTGATTATACACGCTTTTGTAATTGATATGGTGTAAACCATACTATTTATCTTATGTATTTTGTATAATATTTTAATGTATTTTTATTAGTATTCGAGTCGGTTTTGTTCAATTTTACTAAATTTATAATTTTGTAGGTGTTCGTGAAGTTTGAAGCTGAAATAGAAAAAAATATTGAAGATACTTGATCAAGCATTGAATCGACCCAACATGGTTAATAAACGAATGTTCAGGAGTTAGACATATAAGTCAAGGGACCTAAATGACCATTATGTGAAAGTGAAAAATTAAATGTGACATTTATTAAAAAGTGAGGGACCAAAAGTGAATAAAATGGCGAAAGTTGGATTAATGTTACAACATGTCACGAAAAAAAAAAAGAAAGATGCAGCAAATTGGAGTTGTTGACCAAGTGGACCATGTTGACCGAACTAAGAATAATAGAATTTGTGTATGGGCCGGTTCATGATTTGTGTGGCATTTGCGCCTGGTGTTTGGTGATATATGATTGGGCCATTAAATTTCATGGATTTAGGGGATGCATATTGGAACGCAAGTTGGCTTGGAATAAAATTTTGGACCGCACCGACTAATAAATTTGGAGGGGACGCAACCTATTGTCAAAAAAAAAAAGAGAGATATACGTACGGCAGACCCCAGTGTTTCACGATAATAAATTGGGGGGAAGAACAAAAAGAAGAGTAGACGACATCAGAGGACAGACGAAGATCATCAAAGGGGATTAGTTCGAGTTCAAGATTTTTGTCGGGGTTTGCAACGTGTTAGTTTCGGTTTCGATTTACTTTATGTTTATTGACTTTATGAACATGAGTTGTTATTTATTTGAGACTCGTTTCTTGTTCTTGACTATGATTCTTGGCTAGACTTCTTACACTGCCTAGATTGGATAAATGGATTCATTAAAGTTTTGATTTTTATTATGGATGTTTAATTATTTTATAGATTGTTTATGATAGTAGTCCACTTGTTTATCGGTTCGATGTATATGCATGCTTAGTTTTGTTTAAAATGTCGTTTATTGCTTCGTGTGAGTCTTGGTTGATGTCTTTCAAATAATAAATTCATGCTGGATTATAATATTGCTTTGTAATCTTTTTGGTTAATCGGCCGATACACCTTAGAAGTGATAATCGATAATTAGATAAGTCTAAGTTTTCTGCTAATCTTAATAGCTTTGAGGTGCGAGTTTATTGTTAGGTCTAAGTCAGTAAATTGCTAGGTAGGGTGTTCGTGAGAAATCTGAACTAGTTTCCTTATTGACCGTTGTCCAACAAGTCAAATTGAGAACCCAAGTTTATCCTAGCTTTATAGCTTGTGAGTGAGTAGATCGAATTAGGGTACTTCCGTAAACCACTCAGATAACCCATGAGGGAAACTAGACCAACCGGTGTCCATAACAACCTTTAGAGCTCAATAAGTGTATTCCTGAGAAGGGTCAGGGTCTTGTTCGGTGTCTCGACAGGTTTAGTATTTAAAGATCCCGATTCCATAATAATTAACATCCTAATAAATCATCACTAGTACAATCCAGGATTCCAGTCTAGGTTGTGCTTTCCAATCCTCCGAATTCGTCCTCAATCTTAGTTCGTGTCTCCGTCCGCTTTAGTTAACTTTAGTTAATTTTAATTAATTGCATCATAGAATATTTAGAACCCCCCCTCAAAACATAAAAACAATTAAGTCGAGTTAATCTTAGATAAATTAGTCGAGTGTAGTATTCGTAGTTAGTAGATTCTCGTGGGTTCGATACTAGGAGTTACTTTAGCTATACTGCATTGATCGGTACACTTGCCGGTTGTGTGGTCTAGGTTTTAGAAAGTCTTAGTTTAAAAATTAACACTTAGAGTGTCTAGTTTAGGGTTAAAATTAGTTAGTTTAATTGGACCACTTTTAGCACATCAGTAATTAATATAAGATATTATTGTTAATAAATAAAATTAAATTTTATTTAAAATTAAAATTGTACATCAAAAAAGTTCAACAAATACATATAATAGGGTAGGAACTAAATATATATTTTCTTAGACCATCTTTTTTGTTTTGTTATTAAGTGACATATTTTTAGCATTCAAGCTTTCTAACCATATTAAATATTTGTTTTATTATCATTATTCTTTCTTTTTTTTATAATATATTAACAAGTATAACTTTGCATTTGGTAATATTTGGAGACTTGTATAAATTTAGAAGTAAAAAATATAAGTTTCTTTTGAAATTTCACACCCAAGGGCCAAATGACCATAGAACTACAATAAATTCAATATTGAGTCACACCATTCAAATTTTCAATAACCAACAATCAAGAAGGTTAACGTGGCATTTGATCTTGCATAAAAAAACGCTGATACAACAAAAAAGGTGTCCTCGATGTGGAGATGCTAAATCACAATACACCTAATGTGCACAATAGCTCAATAAAATGTGCTATTTTATACATTTATATGTATTATTTGTTTTGTGACCGATATGCACCAATGTGGATCACTCTACGACAATCAATGAAACTAGGCTTGATTAGTTTTCCCGGCCTAATAGATAGCCCACTAGACAACATCAAAAGAACTTCTGACATGGTTGGTCTTAAAGAAGCTGGTGACTGAGTGCACATTAGAGCAATCTCAATGGTTTTCATCACATTTGCTTTATGTTGTTCTTCTATACCCAATTCTTGATCGATTAGCTCTATATGCATGTCTCTCTCATACAATTGCCATGCCTATTCAACAAAATAATATTTATCATACATATCCCATACGTTCCGCAAGAGTTTAAATTGCATATGGAAGTGTCATTTGGATCTTATAAATCAAATATGACTAATGTAATCATCATTATTGCTCTCTAATTGAAAAAGAAAAAGTTTAGGAGGTTGTATATTACATGTTCAAGAAGGTGAGGCGTGTCAGGTCCACTAAAGTTTTCATCGGTACATCTTCGACCGCTGATGATTTCAAGGATTACGATACCAAAGCTGTAGGTATCAACCTTCTCTGATAAATGTCCCTTTGTTGCGTATTCTGGTGCCATGTACCCTCTATATTAGTCATGTCATGAAAATATTGTCATGGGAAAAGTGGGGTATTTGAATCCGGATTAAGATATATATAAAAGGGAAGATTTGCACCAACTTACAGTGTGCCAGCTAGCTTTGTGCTAACATGGGTTTGATCCTCTGGCTGTAGTCTTGCCAATCCAAAATCACAAATTTTGGGTTGAAAATCATCATCCACGAGAATATTATTCAATTTTATATCTCTGTGAATTATTTTGACATGAAATTCATTATGAAGATGGACAAGGCCCCTAGCAACCCCAAAGATAATATTAAACCTTTTCTCCCAGTTCAAAGTGCCTCTTTTTCCACCTGTACATGGTGAACTTAATTATCAAGTACATACTTTTCTCAATATTTACATTGTGGTAGCCTTTTATTTTCTATTTGGCAAAAAAAGGTTATAAGGATTACTATTTGTGCAAAACTAACTTACGCCATAAGAAGTTGTCAAGGCTGCCTTGTGGAATGTATTCTAGGACAAGAAGCAACTCAGATCCCTCAATGCACCAACCTAGTTGTCGTACAAGATTCCGATGTTGCACATTACTTATGAGCCTCACTTCGTTTTCGAATTCTGATTTTGCTCTGGCATAACCAACATGCAGTCTCTTCACTGCTACTATATTCTCATCATCTATAATTGCCTGTTGAAGGAATAAACTATTATTTTCAAATCTAATATCCTAAATCCAGCATTACCAATGAAAGTAGAGAACTATTTCTTCAATTGTAAAAGAACTACATACATCCTGACATTTAAGGTACTTAGGTTGTGCAACATTTTACTAATAAATGACACTATTTCTTTTATTTGCAAACTTCCTTTCCTTATGTTTACTATTGTGGTCAATATTCAAGCTTAGTGTTACAAATAGAATACCATTATTTGAATCAAGAGAGTAATTTAGAATAATACAATTAAAAAGATTAAATTACCTTGAATACTTCACCAAAACCTCCTTTCCCAACTCTACGTTCTTCTCCAAAGTCATGAGTTGCTAATCGCAATTGCTGGTAACTATAAGTTTTATCTGGTTGTAGTCCAGATTCAGCTAAAAGTATCACATGATGCATGGTACAGAAAGTTAGCACTAGTTGTATCTAAAAACAATATATCGACATGGAACATAATTATAATATGTTTTTTTATATATTAGATGCTGATATGTTTAAAGATATTGCATTGAACAATATGCTACATCCATGGTGGACATATGTATGGTTACCTTCTTCAACAGTCTTAGCTTTCATCGTTTTTCGATACCATAACAAGAATGCAAGTACAAGCAAAAGAAGAGCTACAGCACTACTTACTCCAGCTATTATTGCAGAATTGCTAGAGCTTCCTGTCATGTAAAGTAGCACATTATTTTTCTTAATAAAGTAGTGCAAATTAAATAGCTTCCTACGAAGAGATAATTCTTAAGTATACGTAAGAGGCCTCACCTTCACTTAGAAAAGGTGTGATGTTTTTTGTCAGGTTTCTTTCAAAAAATGCAGTCTCAGAATACCTCATAAAACAAAAAATGTCAATGGCCCTTCCTTCCTTATTGGGAAGACAAAACTGTAAGTTGTTATATGCTGTATTCAAGCAGCCTCGGCAAATGGCTTGGCTTACATTTCTAACACACTGTGCAATTGCATACACTGTTGTATTATCGGTTGGGACTTGCCTTGTGGTAGCTATATAGAAATCAGATGTTCTTGGAGTAGCGTCTCGAGTATCAGATAACAAATTCTCTACCACTTGGTTGAAGCTTGTTATTGGCTGAGATGCTGACTCTTTACTGCATACTTCGCCTGGAGGGGCATCATTATCCAATATCATTTCTGAATTACCAAAATTTACGCCAAAGTTTTCGTATCTGTACACAAATGACTTACACTTGAGCATTAATGCATATATCTTTGTCCTTATAACAAATGAAATTGAAATTAAATATCTTCAAATGTGATTAATAACTTGAAAGTGATAATTTTATAACACTATGAAATCATATTACTTTGGTCATAAAGAAGTTTTTCCTTGTTTCTTGGTCTCAAAAGACAATCTTGTCGAAAGATAAACATTAACTTTTCTTTTTTGTTTAATTCATTTACCTAATTCATGATACAAAAGAATTTTTAGCGTAGCAGTATCAAGGTGTGTAGCAATGATTAAATGTTCTAGTATCACAGCTGACAACGATATAAATCTAGGAGTACGTTTAAACAGTGTACATTTCTAAAAAAATCGTACTTCAGGATATGAAAAATAAATATTGGTTGGCAGGTTGCCTTATTTTGGTTGTCAAATGGTAAAAGGAAAGAATATATAATAATGAGATTTAATCTGGTTTGATTTTCTTTGTCGTATTTTTTCTTTTCTCTTATCTATTTGAGGATAGATGTTGCGTATTCAGCAAATATACTAGCAGATAAAACACCCTCTCTTGATTTTATTGTTATAATAAACAAAATTGGCAGTAGATGAAAAATACGTCTAAAGTCACATGGGATGAATAGATTAAGCAATATTTGGTTGCATAAATATCTTTATGAGAACATGGCCGTATGGAAGTGTCTTAGCTTTGTTGTAAAGACATATAAATATTTCTATAATTTAGGTAGACTTTGTATGTCATTGTATCCTTATATTTATACCTACGTCTCATCTTATTATGTTATATGTGTGTTTTCTTGACTTTATTTGTTTTTTTATGTTAAGTGTTTTTCTATTCTTATATTTTGTTGTTTGTTTATTTTGTCTTTTGTTTGAATTGTAGTCGGAGGAGGTCTCTCTTGCTATTCTACGGACACAGATAAGTTTTGTCTACATCCTACCATTTGCTACTATTTGTATGATTTATTAGGTAATAAATGAAATTTTTTTTATCTGTCGTAGTTATTATATTTAAACAGCAATAGTCAATAAAAGAATTTGTAAACGACGTCACTAAATAATAAAAAATACACGTAGGTTGCCCAGTAACACATCCTTACTAGCATAGTTTTGGCTTTTATTTTCAAAGAAGTCAAAACCAAATTTGTCATGTGCACATACAACTTAAAATTAGTATTTTAGTGGACGACTTACACAAGTGGCCGGCTGCTTCTAATTATCAGAATAAAATAACTAGTTTTCTTAATTATTAAATGTTCAAAACATTAATACTTTGATGTTTTAAGTCAAGTAATTGAACAAATGATTCATGTGGATAACCTATTGATCATGAGTTTTAATCTCCATTATTGAACTTAACTAATAAATTTAAAAATTTTAAAAATGAAATTATCTATGTAAAAACATGGAAGCCGGTAATGAATTACTTCAGTAAAAAAAATCAAAATGTGTACTAACCTTATACTGCAATCATCATAAATTATGTTACCACCATCAGCAATCCCACATGTTTTTGTCTGGTTAACTGCTGACTCAAAACAAGCCAAACACCGGGAGGTCGAGAGATAGACCCTACACAAAGCGAAGGCGTACACGAAGTCGCCATTAATCGTAGTCTGGGCAAAGGCATAGTACACCTGTGGATCAGACAACTGTCTCTGGAGGCTTGAAAAAGTGGTATTCACGTTGATTAAGTAAGATTCTCCGTATGTTGATTGGTATGATCTACAATACTTTCTAAGCAGACTATTGTTCTTATCAACTGATTGTGAATTCACCTGTTTAGCTATTATTATGAACACCAGAATTAGCATGCCTGATTTCCATGACGATATCCGGATGCTTGTCTTGAAACTCTGGGCATTTTTCCCCATTTTGACAACTGGCATGGAGTTTTACTTTGAAGCTAAATGTCTATGAGAAGAAGACTAAGAGAAACTTTTATAGGCACCAGAATGGTTGTCATTATTGACTATGATGTATTATAGCCCAAGCTGGAAATAGAATACAAAATAGATAGCTTGAATGTTATTGGTTGGAAAGAATCAAGTGGTGCTACGTAGCAGACTAGAGGGTGTTATCGTCTTTTCACTTAATTGGGCTACATTCCATTATTCTGTCAATAATGATAGGAATTGTAAAGTACATGGAATCATTTAATTAGCCTACTGCAACATTTCTAAACAACGTCAGTCAAGGATGAAGTTGGAATTTTGACATAAGCATGTATGTACGTATATGTGATATATGGTATGGTAAGTACGTATATATGTATCCTATATACGAGTTTGTGTAAAAAAGAATAATAAGTGGGTCGTAGGTACTCCATCCTCCATAAGGCTTTATATCTATTTTGATTATACCGATAATACTTACAGGGAACCACATTTGTGCGTATTGACTTGCTAGGAACTGTTTATGATTCTATTTTAACTTGCTATTTATTGAAATCATTTTGCAAATTTGAAAATATTATATATTGCTTGAAAAAAATTCAGATACAGTTAACCAAACTATATAAAAAAAACAGATTTTTTTATTCTGTGGTTTCTTTTGGTTTATTTTTCTTTTTCGAAAAAACAAGGTGTACAAACCGGAACTTTCTAATACCTTTTGAAAAGATAATTCTGACCTAAAAAGTTTTCTTCTTGATTATGACCTTCCTTTTTTTTCTTTGACTATTATGCCGATTGGGGCTTTTGCAATACTTTTAAATTTCAAATAGGGGCGGACCTACCTTATTGGTAGGGGTAGCCTCCCTACCCCTTAGCGATTCGACGGTAGTGTAAATTTTGGAAAAATTTGACGTTTTTTCGA
This sequence comes from Scalesia atractyloides, assembly GCA_947069175.1. Classification (NCBI taxonomy): domain Eukaryota; kingdom Viridiplantae; phylum Streptophyta; class Magnoliopsida; order Asterales; family Asteraceae; genus Scalesia; species Scalesia atractyloides. The sequence continues at coordinate 32,323,614 of CAMTDV010000013.1, forward strand.
TTTCGTTACGCCGTTCTTTTAAAACGTTACCCCTATGAAAGTTTTCTAGATCCGTTACTTATTTCAACTAAGAGCAATTTGACCAGAGATCTTTTGTTTTGATCACAAATTAATCAAATCTTGACTCTGAGGCTTTCTTTCACAGGGATGGATAATGGGGATGGATCATGAAGATGACTCTAATGCGAATTATGGGTTTATAAAAGAATTTTGTTAGAATTTCTAGGGTTTTACTTGAATGAATGATATATTCATAAAATGAATTGATAAAACTGTTTGTAGAGGAAATAAGAAATATATATACATAGGGACGATTGGTATAACCGCCACTAACTTAGGCTATAATAAAATTAATAATACATGTCACACTATCTAGCTTATATAATATATATCTATATCTAATACCCTCTCGTAAGCTAGATGGTTCCCATATTAAGTTGAGTTTTCAATCTTGAGAAGTCCTTGCGTTGCAGTGCTTTAGTCATAATATCTGCAGCCTGATGCTTTGTTGCACAGAAGAGTACTCCCATATCTCTTTTCTTGATCAGATCTCGGATGAACTGGTACTTGACTCTAATATGTTTACTTTTGCCGTGATAAACAGGATCTTTGGCTAGACAAATTGTCGACTTGTTGTCACAATAAATTGGAATCAAACATTCTACTTTTCCTTAAAGTTCATCAAGTATCCCTTTAATCCTTGACAACCCGTTAAGGATAAGGCCATATATTCTGCCTCTGTTGACGACAATGCCACCACTTTTTGTTTCTTAGATTGCCATGAAATAGGACTTGATCCTAGTTGAAATATATACCCTGACGTACTCTTGTTGTCATCCACATTTCCTGTGTAGTCACTATCGCTGAAACCCACCAGTTTTCCTTTTCCACCCTTTGAGTATATGACTCCTTGATCTAAGGTTCCCTTGATATACCCGAGTATTCGCTTGCCAGCTTCCAGTGACTTTTCTCGGACATTCTATGTACCTGCTGATCTTGGTTAGGCATATGTGATGTCTGGCCTAGTGTTCGTAAGGTACATAAGACTTCCAACTAGGCTTCGATATATTCTTTCGTCTGCAAAAACATTTGGATCTTCTTTTGACAGTTTTATCCATATTCCATGGGAGTAGAAACTGAATTACGTTGGGTCATTCTATACTTCTTTAATAGGCCTCACATATATTTTCTTTGTGAAAGAATTATATTTTCATTTTCATATGAAACTTCCATCCCAAGAAAATAATGTAGCTTTCCCATGTCGGTCATCTCAAATTCTTCTTTCATTTATGCCTTTAAAGTCATCGATTAAATTCATTGAGTTACTGGCTTGATCAAGTCATCTACATATAAGCATATCACCAACTTTCCTTCCTTGGTGTCCTTAATGAACAGAGTGTGCTCGTATGTGCATTTCTTGAAACCATGCAGCCTAAAATAATTGTCTATTCGACTGTACCAGGCTCTTGGAGCCTGTTTAGGCCATATAATGCATGTTTAAGAAGGCATACCTTTTCTTCTTGTCTTACCTTGATGTTTTCCACAATTCTTGTGATTCCAGTAGAACTTTCATTTGAATATGCCAATGATAATAATTTTGCCCTGTGAGTTTTGGAATTTGAGTTTGAATTCCGGTCGCTTGATTCATCTTGTTTGGAGAAAAAAATATAATAAAAGAAGAATCTGGAGATCGTGTTTTGTAAGATTTGATCGATGCGTGTGGCTCTGATACCACTTTGTTAATTCGATTTATGATACACTTTACATTTTATATATATATATATATTATACACATATATATACATATATATATATATATATAACACATATATAATATATCATTATATACATTATATATGTATATATAGTATATGTATACATAGGACGATGGTATAACCGCCACTAACTTAGGCTATAATAAAATTAATAATACATGTCACACTATCTAGCTTATATAATATATATCTATATCTAATAAATTTATGGGTCAACGAAGATGGTTCTAATGACAGTTATGGGTCTAAACTTGATTTTTGCTTTTTTGTTTTTTATCAAAGAAGGGGGTGTGGTATTTATTGGTGATGAAGGGGTGTCTCTTCCCCTTGGCATCGATTCAGTGTGTTACAAAGGTAAACTAACAATACAACTCAAATCTAAAATTAGGATAATAATGCTAACTTATGACAAAAGAAATATTAACTCTAACTGGTCTAACATGATCAAAACCAAACAGATAATCTTCGACGAAGTGCTTTTTTAAGAATTTTTTTAAAGTGATTCATCATAAGAAAAGGAGTTACAGAAGTAAAAGGAAACATTGAATCCTCCACTTTCTCTATCTGTCCATTGAATACATTTATTTCATGATGCATTAAAAAAATATAACTTACGTAGTCCATTAGGAGTTAGATGAATCCTCCCATTAGGGACAACTATCATTGGCTTGGTTATTTGTGTTAGTCCTAAAGATCGCCCAATAGACAACATCAGCACAACTTTGACATAGATGGTCTTGAAGTAGCAGGTGACTAGTGCACTTCAATGCAATCTCGATGATATTCATCACATCTTCTTCTTCATCTTCCTCAGATCTAGTGTTCCATCAGTCAATTCTATGTGTTTCCCTTTTTCATAGAGCTCCTATGCCTGTTTGATAAGTTATGTTTGTAAGCTCACAAGTAAGAAATTACTATTAATAGAAGAGTACGTAGTGCATAAAGTAAGTACTCAAGATGCACACACCAGCGTTTATTACTTCTTATCAAGTTCAAATATAAAGTAAAAGAAAACCTTTACAAGTAGAGCTACGCATCTTTAGACTTATATAGTTTTTCCCAAAAGAACCATATCTAAAGAAATTGTAGATGTTGATTGCACTAAATTTGTGAAAATCTAATACGTATTTGACTTATTTAGTATGACCCCGAAATGAGTTGCAAGGTTGTATATTACATGCTGAAGGAGGTAATGGTTGTCATGTCCATCATAGTTCACATCATTAGACTTCCGACCACTTATGATTTCTAGGACCACGATGCCAAAGCTGTTTGTGTCAGCCTTGTCTGATAAGTGTCCATAGGTTGCATATTCTTGTGCGGTATAGCCCCTGTATTTATTTAGTATCAATATGTTGTTACGGAAACTTAAACACTTGTGATAATATTGGAGTATTAAACTATATGGTGTCTTACAGGGTCCTAGAAAATCGCGTGGTTATATAGGATTGATCCTCAGTTTGAAACCTCGCCAAACCAAGGTCTGCAATTTTTGGCTGAAGATCTTCATCAAGGAGAATATTGTATGGCCTGATATCTCTATGAATGATCTTCACATGCTGGGATTCTTCATGAAGATAAGCAAGACCCCTAGCAATCCAGAAATAATCTCAAATCAATGTCTCCAATTCAAAGTCCCTCGTTTTACACCTATCCGTGATTGATGTTTAAGCACATATTGAGAGTTAAAAAATATTACACCAGGTCATTGTAACAGAATTCGACCATCAATATGTTACCCCATAAGAATTTGTCAAGGCTGCCTTGGGGCATGTATTCTAGGACAAAGAGTAGCTCAGGTCCATCATCAGACCATCCAAGAAGTTTCATAAGGTTTTAGTGAGACACACTACTTATAACCTTAACTTCCTTGTTGAATTCTAGTTTTTCTTTACCAGAAACAATGTGAATCTTTTTCACTGCCACTATATTCTCCTCGTCTACAATGGCCTGCTAAACCATAAAGGAAACCATATCTTCACATAATCATAAAAATAGAATGGAAATGATCATATCTTGTAGCAAACAGTATAGAGGAACTTATTTCCTTACATAATCTTGCGAATATAATGGAAAGGTCATGTGATTTTAGAAATTAGTAGAAAGGATACAAATACTAAAAAATAAAACACGTAGATGTACATGATTTAAATTGGTATGATCTATGTTTGTCCATAAGACAAGCAGGAAAGAAAGTCAGCATATCATGAAGGAGTACAAGGGGTCACTAAAAATATGATGAGATCCATTAGATTACCTTGAATACCTCACCAAAACCTCCTTTTCCCACTAGATACTCATGCCTGAAATCATGAGTTGTTAATTGCAAATCTTTATATCTTTATTTTTTTAACTCTTGGAACGGAGATTCGTGTAAGGTATCAATTGCTATGTACAAGATCAGACATCATTAGTGAGATTAAGTAACATAAGTTATGTAAATAAAGTTTAACAACTTTAGAAAAGCATATATAGTTTACCTTCATCTAGTTTTTTCTTCTTGCATAATTTATACCACAAAGATAATGCAAGGATAAGCAAAACCATGCCCATACCTACACTTGCTTCAACAATCATACCTTGTATGGTTGAACGTCCTGTCAATACAGACTCATCAGTTACATATTATATTCAAACTATTAAGTAATTAAAACTAATACCGCTAGTGCCACTTGGATCGCTTGTATTTCCAGATTCAATTACCTAAGTGCTGCTACTACTTGTAATGTAACGCCCCAAAACTAGAATGTTTATATTCGCTAATATGTTTCCATATGATAAAACATGAAATAAAATTAACTAGGCTCTTTAACCTAGTTATTTACTTAGTTAAACAAGTAAGGGATGAAAGTTGGGACAATTGTTATCAAGTGACAAACATGAGGGGATAAATCTAGCAAGTTGAATTAATGTTTTTATAAAAATCAAAAACTCTAGTAGGGGTGTGTGTGTGTGTGTCGTATGGAGAGAAAGAGAAGAGGAGAGTTGCTGCAAATCCCTCATGATCAAAGAAGAAATACAACATATTGAAGGGTGTTGAATGGATGATCAAATGCATGGGTCAATATTTATCATCATCCAACCCAAATTAACATATGGTAAGTTGTAGATTCTTATTTTGTGGTCTTACAAGAAACGGTTTATGATTAAGTCCGTGAGTTAGTATAAAACGGGTTGTGTATTACAATCATCAAATAGAATTTGTTTTATATATTATTTCAAGTAATTTGAAGTTTGGAGGTGAAACCCACTTCTAGTGGTGAAGATGGCGACATGAGTGTGTCACCCATGTCCAATCCTTGTTCAAATCTTGTTGTGCTACGTTGTATGTAATGCATTCTTGTTATATAGATTGATTGTGATATGAAATTTGTTGATGTTTGGTTTTATTTGATGAATGAAAGCAAGAGGTAGGAAGTGAGGAGAGCATGAAATACATGTACTTTCTGCCTACATTGTGGTACGCCCACCAAGTGTTTAATGAAATGCCTAAGTGACAATTATAGATGAAATTGTATGTAATTGATGGGTGAACATGTATAGGATGTAGGCATGAGGTAATTAAACATGTGAAATGTATTTTAATTGAATACACGTAGGAATTTTGGTTGGTTATGTGATTTGGTAAAAAGTGTGCATTAGAAGGTTGTACTCTATGTTGGAGTGGTATGTTGTTCACATTGAATAATTGCTTAATTGAAATTGAGAAGTAAATATATACTAAATGTGAAGCATATGAAATCATTAGAAGGGGATGGAGTTGGAATGATGTTAAGTTAGCTAAGTATGAGACATGTTTGATGTGAAGTTATGAAAATGCTAACATGCATAAAAATGATTATACATGTGTATGTAACTAGGTGATTACATTGTTATATGTATTTAACTATAGGGGTATGAGATGTGTATAGTGCCATTAGTATGATCAACGAACATATGTTCCTAGGTTGGAAGTTTGTATACTATAGCATTGACTTTATGAAATGTCAGTGTAAGTCCCGAATAATCCGGTTCTCACAATGACATCAAACAATCACTAAGAATGGGCGGAATCCGAAATTGATGATAGTCAAGAAAACCGAAAAATAAGAGAAATGAGATGAGTAAGAATAACACACGAATCACTTCAAACTTGCATACGATTCTATTACTACGAATAGCAAAACCGTCTGATACAAGTTTCTTCCTCTCTCTCTCTAGAATGGTGAAGGCTACCAAGTTCTTCCTTAAAGCTTAACCCTAGGAATGACATAATATTCTACTTATACCTAGGGTTTGCTCATGCCCCTCATGGGCTTCCCTTAGGCTTGCCTAGCCCATATGGCCTATGGCATGCCCAATGACCTATTCAAGGTACAAACCTGATACAAACTAACCCATTGAATCCCTGTTTGCTACCATAGCCCCTTGCGTTGATTTGATGCGTCAGTCTTACACTTTTAAGACCTAACAGTCAACGAGTATGAAAATAGTATGATTAGAAATCCTAATATGATTGTAAGAATAGGAGGATCGAGTGATGCATGATGGGTCATTATATGTCATACTTGATGGTATGTTAAAATTGCGTACATTGGAATGAAGCATTGTTAAATCTATGCCTTGTGCTTCTTAGAATTAACTATTGAAAGTCAAATACTAGATGTGAATTAGATATGATTTGAGGATATGTAATATCACGTATGTTACCAAGAATGTAAATGTGGTGACATGTAAGCATAAGCATTATGTCAAAGTGACGCAAGCACGGATGGCTAACGGGTCAAGAGGACACAAGGAAGCGAACGCAAATACAGGCGCGTAAGGTAAGTGATTCAGGACTCACTTCATAGTATTTAAAGGGAATTGTTGTATGTATGAATGTTGGGAATCATGTAAGAAGGTATAATTAACGGAAGTACTAAGTTAAGTTTGTTGTAGCGGGTCAAAAGTACTTAACTAGTTCGGAAAGTACATGGTAGAAGTAAATGAGTCAAATCTACGGTAAAATCTAGAAAGTATAGGTTTCGGGTTATGCGGACTTGGATTTAAGTGTTAGAATGATTTGGGGGTTTGGATAAAAGGTATTTTACGTTTTGGGACGTTCGGGATGTGTGAACGGGGGTCGAAACGGCGAAATACGGCAAAAAAGAAGTGCATATCTGAAGGGCAGCGTCGCCAACGCCCCTACTGGCGTCTTGGTCGACGCCTTAGGTTTGGGATTTAGATAGGTCAAGACTATAAATAGCCAATTGTTTGCTCATTTTGTCACTTCTTTTGCCTACTCCATTCTTGTAGCTCAGACTTTGCATGTGTTTAGTGTGTGTAAGATCCAAAACTTTTGTTGGTGCATTATGTCTATTGCCTACGTCTAGGATATGTCGATATTGTATATAGGGCTTAAACGTCAAATGTATAAATGTTATTTTGTATTTTATATGTTTTGTTGTGACTTGTACGTGTGAGTTAAGTTGACTCGTATGAGTGACACTCTGCCACTCGTACGAGGCAGTCACTCGTACGAGCCAAGTCTCTGTTTTGTACACACTCCAGTGCGAGTCACATCGACCTATAAATAGAGGAGTGTTGTGTTAGAGCTAGGAAAGAGTTAGTTCAGTTGGTACGGAGAAGCCCTGATGATTTGTTTACTTGCCTTGTACTTTGCACCTCATTCAATACAATCAGAGCATTTAAACAGTAAGATCATTCTTGTTCATTTGTCATCCTCTCTAGCAATGAATTCCACCTCTGCTAGTTGAGTTAGGTCAGACCGGTTGCTTATCGGAGGAGCTGATCCTCCCTCACAAGTGGTATCAGAGCCTTGAGGTCTGATCTGCTGACAAACGTCAAGTATCTGCAGGCTACCAATTGTTTCAGACTCAGATTCACTGTTGCAGCTTTCTACTTCTACATTTTCCCGAACTGTTCTTGGAATTGAACGAATTTATGGACGAAATGGACTAGGATTCTAAGAATTCACGTTAAAATACATCCTAATAAATCCTTAACAATTTCAGATCTAAAATCGAACTTAATCATGTCAAAATCGGTAAAATTCATCTGTTTGGAGACTTAGTTGTTTTGTACGAGTGGAGAGAGAACTCGCACGAACAACTTTCTGTACAATTTAGATCATTCGTACGAGCAAGTAACCAGAAGTTCCTAAAAATTTACAAGCTTCAAAATTTACAAGTGTGACCTTCTAAAGTTGAGTTGCACATTCGTACGAGTATCTCATCGTACGAGTGACCTTCTTGCTCGCACGAGTAGCTTGTTTTGATTCACCTTGTCCGTACGAATCTCTGGTTCGTACGAACAGATCTTGGTTGCACGAACTGTTTTGTTATCCGCACGAAGGAATTTTTTCCGTACTAATCAGTTTGTTCGAAAAGTGTGTTTTTGAATTTTTACAGAAAAATGGCCGAAGAATTTTAAACGCATTCTCTATATCACACCCTGACCCGTAGCGGAAATGGTAGTCGGGGCATGATTGGGTTTTCATCAAAGCTCATGACATTTACTATAATAAAATTTCATATTTATTATTTCCAATTTAAAGGAGAAATTACAACAAGCATACAAGCACAACATGTTCTAAACACAATATTCATAAACTCTTTTTTTTTTTCTTCTAAGGCAAATTCCTATGTATTCCTTGCTTCAACCTGTTCACCTGTATCATATGTAAAATAGAGTTTTGGGTCAACAAAAGTTGGCGAGCGAATCTTAATCATTTGAAAGAAATAGTTATATTGTTTATTTTAATTAAAATGTGCAATAACCAATTATGAGCATACACATATGTAAATCTAACCACAAACCACATAAGCATCTAGCATTGCACACACAAGCATGACCAATGATAAACTGTGAGATCAAGGGTCAATCAAACGAAGCCAATCTAATGATGCACGCGATGCTCAACTCGTATCCAACGAGGAACTGATGGGCCTAATGTGAATGATTGCACGCAAATGAGAAAAAGGTAACCACACGATACAATAAATAACATTACATAACACGTTAGTTCATATAATGGTAATAGCACAAATGTTTAAATAAATGAAATATGTAAACGACACATGATACACCCCAAAACATGAGTAAACGGGGAATTTGGATGGATTCACCCACAGTGGGTGCGTTTCCTTAAATTGATGATGAACGTGCACGGATTTATGATTTAACCGATGAAAGAAACTAACCTAAATAATAACGCAATAAAATTCGATAAATAAATAAAAGTTAATATTTTAATTAGTGCTTTTTATTAGATTTTTAGGTTATTTTTATGGTATTTAATGGAGTTTTTAAACCTAAGAAAATCCTATTTTAAGCCCTTTTTAAAAGAATTAAATAAAAAAAATAAAAAAATTAGGTCTTGTCAGACCTGTCAGACGGTCTGACCGTTTTTTATGCGTGTAATTGGCAGCGTGTGAGGTTCTAACTCGTGACCTCCCGTATACGTGCATGCAACTCTACCAACTGAGCTACGTGTCTAACCCGAAATAATCTCAGATTTAGTTATTCTTAAATACTAGTTAGATGAATTCTAAAATTCATTTAACTAAAAAGATTTTAAAATCATTAAACCACTGCTCAGTACATGCCTCGAACCCGCACCCCTTGTTACGTTTTGCACCCAGCCCTACCAACTGGGCTGGGTGTCTAACCCGTTAATACTTGAAATTATATTATACTTATTAACTTAATGAATAGCAATCTGATTAAGTTGGAAAAACAAGGATTTTTATCTTAGCAACCGGCAACAGTTATGGCTTGAACCCGAGCACGTGCCTAATGTTTGCACACAGTCCACCGCTGGACTGTGTGTCTAACCCGATAACAACACTCGTTTTAATTATACTTATATACTACCCAACTTCATCTTCTTTATATTGAAACCCACTGTTGCAAGACCAACCATTCGAACTTGATGATTTGATTTTATTTCTTTACAGCATTATATACACAAGAATAGAGAAGATGGTTCTATACCGAAACGATGATGGTTGATGCTCCGGTGACACTTCCGGTGACTACACCAGGATTCCGGCGACTTGTAACGACTCTGATGAAGTAGTAAATGGAATGCAGAAAGTGCGTGGTGTGTTTGGGAGTTTAGACAATCAAATGAGCAAGTTTTACAAAGCCTATAGTTCACTATTTATAGGTGTAAAAGTGTTTTTCAGTTTCAAAATTGATTTTAAAGATTTTCGGTCAAGTATTGATTTCCTCTTTGATTTGTAACCGAAATTGAGTCAAATGCATGATCGGGATCAGTTTTTCTTTGGTTTAATTTGAAGATAACAGCCATTGAATGCGGTTTTGGAAGTTACAGTCATTAAGGTTTGGGCGGTTAAATCTTGAACTAATTTAAGGAATTGATCTAGTATAAAATTTATTTGTTTCTAGATAAATTCACAAATGTGTGTGTAGTCCAGGGGTGTTGAGTGTGTGTGAATTTGTTGGGGACCCGGGTTCGACTCCTGGTTACCCCTTTTGATTATTTATTTTTATTTATATTATTATTTTTAAGGTTATATTACTTAATTTATATATATATTTTTTTATGGATCTTAATGATATAATTATTTACTAACTACAATTAACAAATTAAATATCACAACTAAATAAATGAGCAATGAACTTCGAATAAATATTTAAAAATCAAACGGAGCGGGTTTTGAAACCTGTTCACATGAATGTTACACGCTACATCTTCAGTCACAACCACAACAGCTCAAAACATGAATCTCGAAAACGAGATGGGTACAATGACCAAACCGCCGAAGTTAATGAACCTAGAAGACTTCGACAGTTGGAGCGAACTGTTCATGAATTGGGTTCAGGCAATCACTTTCGCTGATGGTTCGCTATTGAAGTAAAATATCAAGCTCCTGTAGGTGAAAATGGCCTCGAAAAGACTCTAGCTCAACTCTTGGATGTTGAAAGGGAAAGGTTCATAAACGAAAAGAAAATGATGAACATTCTGCAACAATCTATCAAAGAAGATATTCTGGCGTTATTACAACACGATGATGATGCACAATCATTGTGGAATGCTCTGCGTTTGAAGTTTCAGGGAAGTGCTCAGCGACGAAAGAGTAAATGGGCGTTGTTAAGTAAAGAGTTTGATATCTTTACGTTCATTAAAGGAGAGACAACGAAACAATTGATCGAAAGATACTGTCATTTGGCGGTACAAATGAAGAGAATGGGAATCATCAAAACCAACGACGAACTTGTTGATAAGTTGGCAGATTCTCTACCGCAAGGCGAATGGTCTACTTATATGACCATCTTGAAGAATGGAACCGAGTATGATAATTACTCTTTCGTCGCTGAGCACTTCATTGAAAGACTGGAGGGACATGAACTTGAAATGCAAAAGATAGTGAAGAACAAAACCGTCCAAGTTCAACAAGATGTTAATCTATACTTCAAGAATTGTTCTGCTGCTCAAATTCAGTCTCCAAAGATCCAGAATGCCTTCAGTGCTTACAGCACGCCAAGCTCACCTTCAAACTAAAACAGTGGCTTTCAATCCTTTACATCAGTTGATCCTAACACGTCTCCAAGCCCACAGTCATCATATGGTTCAAAAAAGCCCGAAATCAACCAGAACAGTCAGTCAAATCCAAATCAAAGAGTCTTACAATGCAACATTGCTGTTGATTTCCAGAATGCGCAGAATTTTGATGAGAAGACCGCGAAGCAACATATGTCTTTATTAGCTTCGGTACTCGAATCTTATGATAGTCTAGTCGCAGGAAAAATTGGAAACTCAGAAATGACAAGAGAATATTACGAGATCCGGTTGAAATAGAGTTAATCGACATCAAGTGGTGTATGGCATCAATCATTAGACGCACACAAAGATTCATGGAAATAACTGGAAAAGATAACTTGGGAGGTCTGGATGATAAACTTAGGTTTGATAAATTGAAAGTTACTTGTTTTGAGTCTCAGGAGAAGGGACATTTCAAATGTGAATGTCCGAACAGAGAAGTTCAGGGTAACCATAACCCTTTTGCTGATGACTACTACAAGAGAGCAATCTACCACCGTCCTCAGCCAAGAACTAGAATGGTGCCGATCGAAGATAAACAGCCAGAAACCAAAGATAAAGCACTTGTGGCGACTCAAGAAGATGAGGGCTTCAACTGGAACAAATATATATCAAAGAATAAGAGTTTGGCTTTGGTTGCTGAGATTATCGAAGAACCTAAGGAAGAATCAGGGGCATCTTTTGATGAGGGTCCTGAAGATGATTTTTACTATCATACATCATCAGAAGAGGAGGAACTTTTGAACAGTCCATTTAAACACCTCTTGCCTAATGATATCTTAAAAACTTTAGCAGGTTATTTTGCACCGAGTCATCAATCATCTTGCGAAGAACAAAAGAAGCCAGATGATGAAGATAGAGAAGTTGTCGGATGACATTAGCAAGGCATGCATGGCAAACATGAATGAGGTAAATGAGTCTGTTGTAGAAAAACCATGTCTGGAATGTGCTGAGCCATGTGATGAATGTGTTGTAAAAGACACACGATAACTGAGCTCAAAAGTTTAACAGATAATTTTTCGAACAATTACAAATCAACTAAAGAAGCATATGATAAATTAAGTAACTCTGTTAAACAATATATAAAAGCACTAAGAGAAAATGACGCAACACTTTTGATGCTTAAAGCGACAGTAACGGATAAGCAGATGGCCATTAACATTCATTTGAATACTATCGCTGAGCTAAAAAGTGGGCTTGAGAAGATAAGAATCGAATCTGAACAGATTAACAAATTGTTAATCATGTATCCAACGTGCCTGCGCGCCCGTTATCAGTCTAATCCAAGAGATTCACACTTGCTCGCCATTAAACATATTATGAGTATCTGAAGGGATTTCTAAGCACCGGCTTGTGGTACCCTAGACACGACGAGTTCAATCTTGCGGGTTACTCGGATTCTGATTTCGGTTGCTGCAAACATAACGCCAAATCTACGATGGTTGGTTGCCAGTTCTTCGGAACTCGTTTGGTAACGTGGCAATGCAAGAAACAAACCGCGGTCGCTCTCTCTACGTGTGAAGTTGAATACGTTTCCGCATCCAACTGTTGTTCCCAGATTCTCAAAATTCAACCTTAGATGAGAGACCTCGGACTTCAATTTCATGATACGCATATATATATATATATATATAGATAACCAGGTGTAACACCCTGTAAAATCGTGTCCAATAGTATAGTGACACGTGTTGTATTTTAAATTTAGTCTATTAAAGACCAATAAGGATTAAATGAGTCAACATGCTCAAACTGAGCCTCTGAGTGACGGTCCGATGTCAACATGCATAAATAACAACCTCTGAATGACTGATATGTCAACATGCTTAAATCATTAGCCTCTGAGTGACTGATTTGTCAACATGCTTGAAATTATTCTCTGAGTGACTGATATGTCGACATGCCCAGCCTCTGAGTGAAATCGGAGGCAACATACTTATAATAAGCCTCTGAGTGATCCTTGCGAAGTCCTAACTCTCATACGTGCCATTTGTTGGGCGAGAGGGTTCAATTTTGTAAATATGTGAAAGTTGGATAATGGAGGGATTAAAAGTGTCAACATGTTAATTTATACCTATTAGTGACCTTTTAACGAACCGAGAGCTCAAGAATGTCTAGGCATAATCCCAGGTATGCCAAGTATTGGCTACGGAGGGCTAAAAGTGCCAAAAAGGTGTTTAAACGGTTTTTAGAAACCTTATAAAGTTAAGGGGTTAAAAGTGTCAAAGTTTGAAACTGGCCATAGGTTGGTCGCGGGCCCCGAGAGACCTGGCCTAAGTCTCTGGCGGGGCGCGAGAAGCCTACTGCTGCGGAAAGTTTCTTGGCCTCCAAACAAAAATGCCAAGAAACCATGTAATCGAAACTCTGGACTTGCAATCAGCTATGCCACGTTTTAGGACACTTGTAAGCTCCCTCTTACACCCCTAAACACCTGACATCACCTCCTTTGAGTTTTCCAACTATAAATAGGTGATCAAGTTCAACATTTGAACTTGCACCTTTCTTATTCATACTTTTCTCCCTCCTCTGGAAGTTCCCAACTGAAAGGAGCATCCAACATAGTTCTTTTGCACCCTAGGAATCACTGGTAAGTGTTACTTCTTTGTGCATTTTCGTTTATAGGCTTTTATAGCCAAAAGTCAAGCGTTTTAAGGAAAACGCTTTGACTTTAGGTTAAAACCATAATGGTCCAGCCATTGTTCGAAATGAACATGGATAAGTGATCGTAATAAGGTAGGTGTTAATCCCTATAAAGGGCACCTCCTGAAGATCACGTTTGCTAGAACAATTGACGGGTCAAAGTTAAGCTATTAAAAAGTCAAACAGGCCATTTTTTGGAAAAAGCGTCAATTGATCTTATATATGTCATGAAACCTGTTTTGACAGTTAAACAAGTTGGTAATAATTATTAGAACATGTAAGAACATGTTCGGCTCGTCAATTTCAGTTATAGGGTCGGTTCGCAACCGAAAGTCGCGAAGTTTGACTTCTGCTTTGACTTTCGATTTTGACCCGATTTAGATTAGTTATCTAAAGTTGAATTATGATTACAATATAATGTAGCATAACCCTCTGAGGTTATATTATATGATCATAATCAGAATCTAAGTTTATGCGCAAGTTCCATAATTATGCCATCTTTGACCAAAATGTCCTTTTTGCATAAATCAATGTTTTAAATGATAATGAACTTGAAAATGATTTTTCGACTGATGTATATTATAACTAGGATTATTTGGGATGTTAAACCAAGTTATAAACTGAGTTTTCAATCAGGTCCTTAAACTATGTCGATAAATAACGGTTTTAGCCCTTGTGACTCACAATATGGTTTTAATCAAATCTTTTCAAGGTAAATCATTTACCTACTGATATGTTATTTAAATAACATATTTAAAACATTTTAAACTAACCTTAGCACCAGTTTTCATAAACATCGCATAAAGACGTCATTTTACGACATAAGCGTCGTTTCGGCGCATAGTATGGTTTTAAACCATATTAATTGACCAAGACTTGTTGCCTACTGATTTTAAAACTTATTTCAAACATATTTACAGTAGGTACATGTTATAAACTCAGAATCACAATTAATTTATGTGTAAAATGACCAAAATACCCATTCGGTGCATAGTTTGGTCATAAAAGATAAATTACACATATAATTGGTATCCTACTGGTATCATATTATAAATAAATTATTTTTCCAGAATACTTATAACTGTAACATTAAATTATATTCAAGTTCCTTTTATACGATATGAAATTACCGAAATGCCCTTATGAGGCATAGTTTCGTTTTAAAACCTTAACGGGCATATAAGTTGATATCCTACTGATATTTTAACTTATTTAAAATATAATGGCATATATAACTTGTCCGTGACTTATCCGGTTACCCATTTTCGCTTATAAGCATAAGGTTGATTACATGTAACTAGTTTACGAAATTTAACCAAAACGGGTTTAACCTTGTCATTTAAATTTCAAAATCCAGAATGTTTATAGTTTACCCATATTATGCAAGTCAAAGTACTTGTCGGTTTTAAACTACATTCTATCCAATCATTGTTTAATCAATCGTTATACATTTTGATCATGTACACTACTCGGTCTAAGTCTATGACTTAAATAAAGACCGATAGTTTTTAATTGGTTAGCTTATGCCATAATCCAGACTAGAGCCATGCCGGTAAATGCTATCTGCATGTTAGTACTTTTGTATACGGCTGAGTTATTGAAATTTAAAAGAAGACTTGCTCAGGTAAATACTCTCGACTTATTTTCCCTATACGGGCGTAGGATACGGTAAACTATTACCGCTTGGTCAGAAATAGGATCAATCGAATGCCGGATTGTGGCTAGTAAATCCGCATATTCTGTTTTAATCAGTTTTCTTTGATAACTTAAACATCAGGGGTTAAATTACAGTGTCCTGGATATCCTCGGCTCATTAGATTAGTTAATGGCCACGACCTTAGCGCGGGGTGTAGGCATACACCTGACAGACGCTCAAATGCAAATTACCCAAGATGTTGGGGATAACTCCTCAGTGAGTTCTAAGTGGTGTGTATTTAATCATGTCTCGGTCTCGGTACTGGGCCCTGTATGTATGCACAAACATGTGAATCTGTTAAAAAGGTTACAAAGTAACTTTCCCAAGTTATAAAAGATTTTGGACCATGTGCACTTAAAATCATTTTAGAATGTTTTCAAAATGATTCAGTTGGGTGTATTTACCAACGAAAGCTGACGTATCGTCCAAAGACTAAACTGCAAGTACAATACGAAATAGGCCGGAAGCTGCTCAGTAGTGAATAAGAGGATCTTGCAAATCCTTAGATCTTCCCTAAAGTTTGTTTTATATTCTTTCATTGTACATTTTATGATCCGCCTGTGGATCTTCTATTATGAGCCTGTATATTATTTTATATTTTGAACATTCAGTTTGTAATAGTAATTTTACTCCAAGACTTTCATTGTGCCGTGTTTAATTGACTATGATGTTATCAACTGACGTCACAATACTCCCCACCCGGGCCCACCGGTGTATGGCTTTGGGATGGAAATCCGGGGTGTGACTGGTTGGTATCAGAGCCAACGTTTGAGAGAATTAAACACTAGCCTTTTGTGTTTAATCTTAAACTTATACGAGCACATTCCTTAGACTTCCGAGTCTAGGCATTGACCTAGGATTACTCATTTCATTATTAAGTTATTAGTATTGTTTTTGAATTGAATTTTTAACAGGAAAATGCGCCACGTGTACGAGGACAAAGTGGGAGAGGAAAAGGTCCAATGAGGGGAGGACCATCGGGGTGCATTCCCCCCAACCTCACCACTCAAATTCTTACCAAGAATCAGGAGATTCATCTCCTTGGCAACCAGCAAGACACTCTAGCTCTCATAGACACTCGCCCCCACAATCCCAAAATTCTTACCACTCTCACCATTCCTATCATTCACACCATTCTCACCAATCTCATCATTCCCATTCACACTCTTACCATGAAGAATTTAACCCTAACCATTACTTTAACACGCCTCCAGCCGATCAAAATCAGTTGGACCAGCCAAACCCTATGGACAAGGACTCCGACCCGGAGATGCCGCCGTCAGGATCGAATACGCATCCCATAGAAATTTCTATCGATTCGAACTCTTATGCCGGATCGCCTTACAAAGGTCCTAATGAGTGGGACCAATATTGGAACCAATTCACCTTCGCCCCCACACTCCTTCTCATCACTCTCAACCACCTCCTGTTCAAGAAGATGTCCACATGGAACCAGTGGACCAACCTCAACCACACCTGAACCACCAAGGAGGAAGCGTGGAGCACGTATGCTGGTATGTGGAGGACAAAGGTCGGGATCACTGCCACCTTTACCCAACTCCTACCCCATAATTCAAGAGGACCCACAAATGGGTGGACCCTCTGACACCTTACCTATGGTGAAACCAACACCAACACCCGCACCTACAGTTCAACGACCACCATCGGGTTACAGTAACCTGATCCCCACATAATCCAGATACGTCTGGATATAATCCTTTTAACCCGTCTACATCGGTAGACTATCAAGCATGGTCGCAAGACCCCTATATGCAAGCAGTTATGCATAATGCACTTTACCCGTCTCCTTTCCCACCTGCTTTTCCACCGACTGGATATCCAACTTATGGGTACCAGTATCCGGTTATGCCACAACCTCAACCACAACCTCTGCCACCACTTGAGGCCATCAATGAGGCCTTGGAATAGCTGAAAGAAATGCAGCAGCAAGCGGAGAAAATGGAGAAGAAGACAAACAAATTCTTCTAGAAACTCTCCAAGTTGGTCAAGGGAAAGAAGGACGAGTAAATTCTCTTCTAATAATATGTAGTCCCTGCGAGGACATTGTTATTTCTTTAATCCCTACATGGGCATTTTTATTTCTTTAAAGTCCTTACATGGACAATTTATTTCATTTTTCTAGTATTGTAATTTCTAATTTGAAATTTAATAAAATATTTTGGAATTATATATATATATATTGTATGTATGTATGTATTATTCCCTCTTCAAACGAGTGTCTTGATTTTACTCGAAATTTATGCTCCACGATATAATTCCAAAAAGATCTTAATGGTTTTGATTAACCAAGTGGCACAGACCACACATTTGGCCAAATTATAAATGATAGTTAAGTACGAAGGGGTCTTCTATCAAGATAGTTAAGGGAAGCTATCCTTCTATCTAGAAGTGGACTTAAGTTTAAGCTTCCAAGTCGTTAAGGTCAGTGCGACAGGGACTATTAATTAACCATTAAGGTACTCTTATGTTAACATTCAAGAATGTCAATACTCTTGGTAATGTGACTTGAGGAATCACACTAGCCTTCAAGGTAAAGGACTATGTCCTGACCTTATATAGCCTATGTGATCAAAATTGATCCCGGCTAATATCATCAGTGCGATGATAATAAATCATCCATTAGTAATGTATTGCCCTTGGGGCTATGATTAAACATCCATTAGTGATGTATTGCCCTTGGGGCTATGATTAAAACAACCATTAGTGACGTATTGCCCTTGGGGCTATGATTAAACATCCATTAGTGATGTATTGCCCTTGGGGCTACGATTAAACATCCATTTGTGATGTATTGCCCTTGGGGCTATGATTAAACATCCATTAGTGATGTATTGCCCTTGGGGCTATGATTAAAACATCCATTAGTGATGTATTTCCCTTGGGGCTATGATTAAACATCCATTAGTGATGTATTGCCCTTGGGGCTATGATTAAAACATCCATTAGTGATGTATTGCCCTTGGCGCTATGATTTAAACATCCATTAGTGATATAGTGTCTACGTGCCATATTTTATGTCCACTAGTGACATGCCTGCGTACCATATTTTTTGTCCATCAGTGACAGGCCTACGTGCCATATTTTATGTCCATTAGTGACAGGCCTGCGTGCCATATTTTATGTCCATTAGTGACAGGCCTATGTGCCATATCTTATGTCTATTTGTGACAGGCCTATGTGCCCTATTTTATGTACTTCGAGACAAGCCTATGAGCTAAATATAATTGTCAAATATGACAATGACAGTTATGACAATGCGATCCGCTGTCCAATAATATATGGACTATGTCCAAGTTGTAATTTTCCTTTGATGGTCCTATTAAGACCTAGGCCAAATATAGTTATGTTAAACCTAAGAGTTGTGATGTTATTCACACTAGAATAGGCAATGGATTGTTATATCCAATGTTTTAAACCGATTTGATTGACATATATGGCTAAGTAAAGATTTATTGGTGTATAGAACCCAAGACATAAAGATGGCTAACTCAAATGAGGCACAAAGTAGCCACCGAAATATTGACGCTAATAATGCTGAAAACAGAACCATTAATAGTGAGGACTTCCAAGCTCGCATT
Source organism: Scalesia atractyloides (assembly GCA_947069175.1). Classification (NCBI taxonomy): domain Eukaryota; kingdom Viridiplantae; phylum Streptophyta; class Magnoliopsida; order Asterales; family Asteraceae; genus Scalesia; species Scalesia atractyloides. The sequence goes on from CAMTDV010000013.1 coordinate 32,342,871, forward strand.
GATGCGGCTGTTCAAAAGGCCATTTCGAGTGCTACTCGCTCTAAACCATTATCGATTACCCCATCCTCAGCTCATAGGGAGAGCTCCGTTCACTCTTCAAATGCGAAGAGTGAACCAATGAAAATAAATTTTGCTGAAGGGTCCCGTTCTGTTAAAGACGGATGTACCTATAAGAATTTCGTCTCTTGCAAGCCCCGAGACTTCAATGGAGAGTAGGGGGCTGTAGAAGCCTTAAAGTGGCTAGACGAGATGGAAACAATAGTAGATATCAGCAACTGTGCTGATAAGAATGTGGTTAAGTATGTATCACAATCCTTTAAGGGTGATGCCCTAATTTGGTGGAAGGTCATGATACAGTCTACATGTAAAGTACACCTGTATAAATTGGGGTGGTCCAAATTTGTGGACTTTGTTAAGGAAACATACTGCCCACCTCATGAGGTGGAGAAATTAGAGACCGACTTCTTGTCTCTTTCTATGAAAAACCTAGATTGCCGGAAATATGTTTCCGATTTCAATTCCCTATCTAGGTTAGTTTCCTATTTGATTACCCCAGAACCAAACGCATTGCGCGTTGTATTAATGGTTAGCGCCCGAAATTAAGGGCATGGTAAAGGCTGCTCAGCCTACTACCTATAGGTCTGCTGTTGACCTATCTCTCTCCCTCACCTTGGATCTGGTGATGCAAAAGTCAGTTAAATCTGAAACTGACGGGAAAAGAAAGAGGGAAGATGACAACTCCCATAAGTTTAATAAGAAAAATAAAGGAAGATTTGGGTTCAGAGGGAAACAAGGCAAGACGGATGTGATGCCAACATGCAAAACTTGCAACTGCAGACTCTGGGGACAGTGTAATTTTGGTTCACAAGCCAAACCCTGTGGCATCTGTAAGAAAAAGGGGCATAAGACCCTAGAATATAAGGATCTTAATGATGGCGTCTTCTACGTTTGCAATGAAAATGGGCGTATTAAGACTAACTGCCCTAAGATCCTTAAGAACAATAATGCAAAGCCCAGAGAAGGGGAATGCTCGTGCCTTTCAAATAATTGCAAGAGAGGCTGTTAATGACGACAATGTCATAATAGGTACATTCCTCATTAACAATATTTATGCTAGAGTTCTTTTTGATTCGGGTGAAGATAGATCTTTTGTTGACCATAAGTTTAGTAAACTATGAAACTTTCCCAAAAGAACTCTAGATAAAACTTATCAGATAGAACTTGCTGATGGATTGATAGAAACAAAATCTTCCATTCTTGATGGATGCTCTATATCCATTAAGAATCATTACATCCCTATCTTTCTTCTGCCAATGAAATTAGCGGGGTTCGATGTAGTTTTAGGCATGGATTGGTTATCTCATAACCAAGCCCGCATTGCCTGCGATAAGAAACTCATTGAAATCAAAACCCCATCTGGTGAAATAATCACCATCCTTGGAGACTCACACTATGGATTGCCAGACAAGGTGTCGTTATTTAAGGCATCCAAGTGTTTTAGAAGAGGCTGTGTCATCTACATGGCACAAGTCACCATAAATGAGCCTAAGCCAAACATGAAAGACCTATCAGTTATCTTGGAATATTCAGATGTCTTTCCAGAAAAATTACCAGGTCTACCTCCAGACAGACAAGTGGAGTCAGGATTGATATTATACCAGGATCAGCACCTGTAGCTAGAGCTCCATATAGGCTAGCACCAACGGAAATGAAGGAACTGAGACGCAGCTAGACAAACTCTTGGAGAAAGGCTTTATTCAGCCTAGTTCCTCGCCTTTGGGAGCTCCTATTCTCTTTGTAAAGAAGAGAGACGGTTCGATGCGAATGTGCACCGATTACCGAGAGCTAAACAAGTTAACCATCAAGAATAGATATCCTCTGCCCATTATCGATGATTGATTTGACCAACTTCAAGGGGCTAGTTACTTCTCAAAGATTGATTTGAGATCAGGATATCATCAACTGAAGGTTAGAAGTGAGGATGTTCCCAAGACTGCCTTCAGAACCCGCTATGGTCACTTGGAATTCTTGGTAATGCCTTTTGGGCTCACAAATGCACCTGCAGCATCCATGGATCTCATGAATAGAGTCTGCAAGCCATATCTAGATATGTTTGTCATTGTCTTTATAGACGACATAGTTATTTATTCTCGTAATCAAGCTGATCATGAGAAACATCTTCGGTGCATCTTAGAACTGCTAAGGCAGGAGAAGCTTTATGCCAAATTCTCTAAATGTGAATTTTGGCTTAGAAAAGTCCAATTTCTTGGACATATGGTAAGTGAGCGTGGTATGCAAGTGGATCCCATAAAATTGAGGCCATATGAATTGGGAAGTACCCAAGACCCCAGCATAGATTCATAGCTTCCTAGGATTGGCCGGTTACTACAGAAGGTTCATTGAGAACTTTTCAAGAATTGCCACTCCTCTAACTACCTTGACCCATAAGAATGTTAAGTATAATTGGGGTCTAAAGCAACAAGAATCTTTTGAGATTCTTAAACACAAGTTGAGCAATGCTCATGTGTTATCCCTACCAGAGGGTGTTGAAGATTTTGTGGTATACTGTGATGCATCGCACACCGGCATGGGCTGTGTGCTAATGCAAAAAGGCAAAGTGATTGCCTATGCATCACGACAGTTAAAGGTGCACGAAAGGAATTACACCGCCCGCGATTTGGAATTGGGTGTCGTTGTATTTGCACTGAAACTGTGGAGACATTACTTGTATGGCACAAAGTGTATTATATACACTAACCATAAAAGTCTCCAGCATTTGTTCAATCAAAAGGAATTGAACATGTGACAACGCCGATGGATGGAAACGCTTAATGACTATGATTGCGAGATTCGCTACCATCCAGGCAAGGCAAATGTAGTTGCTGATGCATTAAGTCGCAAGGAACGAGTTTAAACCTATAAGGATTAACGCCAAGAGCATTGAGATCAGAAATAGCTTAAATGATAAGCTTCTAGATGGGCAGAAGCAAGCCCTACTAGAAGCTAATGCTCCTAATGAAGGATTAGGTGGAACTTTTGATCAGTTAGCGCCAGGAAAAGATGGAATCCTTAGATTTAATGATAGAATTTGGGTTCCAATCTTTGGGGGACTTAGAGATATAATCCTCTAAGAAGCGCACAATTCAAGATACTCAGTTCACCCGGGAGGTGACAAAATGTATCAAGCTCTAAAGAAGAATTATTGGTGGATGGGTTTGAAGAAATCCATAGCCACTTATGTAGCTAGTGTCTGACGTGTTCGCAAGTGAAGGCCGAACATCAGAAACCGTCAGGACTTCTACAACAGTTGGAAATTCGCACATGGAAATGGGAAATGGTAACTATGGACTTGATTACCAAGTTACCTAGGACCAAAAATGGAAACGACACTATTTGGGTCATTGTGGATAGGCTGACTAAGTCAGCACATTTCCTGCCAATTAAGGAAACTTATGATTCAGACAAATTGGCTAAGTTGTATGTGGACAAGATTGTGTCCCTACACGGTGTGCCAGTATCTATTGTATCCGACATAGATACTAGATACACATCTCACTTTTGGAAAAGTTTCCAATAATCGTTAGGCACACGATTAAATTTACTACGGCTTACCATCCGCAGATTGATGGTCAAGGTGAGCGTACTATCCAGACACTAGAAGACATGCTTAGGGCATGTGTGATTGATTTAGGTGGAAGTTGGGATGACCACTTACCCCTAATAGAATTCTCCTATATTAACAGCTATCATACTAGCATAAAGGCTGCTCCTTTTGAGGCCTTATATGGGAGAAAATGTAGAACGCCCGTGTGCTGGGCAGAAGTTGGGGAAGCCCAACTATCAGGACCAGAGATTGTCCTAGAGACCATGGAAAAGATCATGCAAATCCGTGATCGTCTCAAGGCTGCCAGGGATAGGCAGAAGAGCTATGCTAACAAGAGGCGTAAAACTCTTAAGTTCCAAGTAGGGGACAAGTTCATGATGAAGCTATCACCCTGGAAAGGTGTGATGCGTTTTGGAAAGAAGGGGAAGTTGAGCTCAAGATATATTAGACCATTCGAAATAGTCGAATGTGTCGGCACTATAGCTTATAAGCTCAGGTTGCCAGAGGAGCTTAGTGGAATTCATGATGTCTTCCACATATCTAACCTTAAGAAATGTCTAGCCGATGAGTCGATAGCAATGTCGCACAAAGATGTGCAGATAGATGAGAACCTGAGGTTTGTTGAGAAACCGATTTCGATCGAGGATCGACAGGTTAAGAAGCTCAGAAGAAAAATGATACCTATAGTAAAGGTTAAATGGGACACTTTTAGAGGTCCCGAGTATACATGGGAGGTTGAGTCCACTATCCGACAAAAGTACCCCTATATTTTTGAATAAAATCTCGTGGTCGAGATTTCTTTTAAGGGGGTGAGGATGTAACACCCTGTAAAGTCGTGTCCAATAGTATAGTGACAGGTGTTGTATTTTAAATATAGTCTATTAAAGACCAATAAGTACTAAAGGGGTAAACATGCTTAAACTGAGCCTCTGAGTGACGGTCCGATGTCAACATGCATAAATAATAGCCTCTGAATGACTGATATGTCAACATGCTTAAATCGTTAGCCTCTGAGTGACTGATATGTCAACATGCTTGAAATTGGCCTCTGGGTGACTGATATATTGACATTCCCAGCCTCTGAGTGACATCGGAGTCAACATGCTTATAATAAGTCGTTGAGTGATCCTTGCGAACTCCTAACTCTCATACATGCCATTTATTGGACGAGAGGGTTCAATTTTGCAAATATGTGAAAGTTGGATAATGGAGGGATTAAAAGTGTCAACATGTTAATTTATACCTCTGAGTGACCTTTTAACGAACCGAGAGCTCAACAATGTCCGGGCATAACCCGGGTGTGCCAAGTATTGGCTACGGAGGGGTAAAAGTGGCAAAAGGGTGTTTAAAAAGGTTTTTAGAAGCTTTATAAACTTAAGGGGTTAAAAGTGCAAAGTTTGAAACTGGCCATAGGTCTGTCGCGGGCCGCGAGAGACCTGGACTAAGTTTCTCGCGGGCGCGAGAAGCCTACTTATGCAGAAAATTTCTTGGCCTCCAAACAAAAATGCTAAGAAACCGTGTATTTCTGGACTTGCAATCAGCTATGCCACGTTTTGGGACACTTGTAAGCTCCCTCTTACACCCCTAAACACCTGGCATCACCTCCTTTGAGTTTTCCAACTATAAATAGGTGATCAAGTTCACCATTTGAACTTGCACCTTTCTTATTCATACTCTTCTCCCTCCTCTGGAAGTTCCCAACTGAAAGGAGCATCCAACATAGTTCTTTTGCACCCTAGGAATCACTGGTAAGTGTTACTTCTTTGTACATTTTCGTTTATAGGCTTTTATAGCCAAAAGTCAAGCGTTTTATGGAAAACGCTTTGACTTTCGGTTAAGACCATTATGGTCCAGCCATTGTTTGAAATGAACATGGCTAAGTGATCGTAATATGGTACATGTTAATCCCTATAAAGGGCACCTCCTGAAGATCATGTTTGCTAGACCAATTGACGGGTCATAATTAAGTTATTAAAAAGTCAAACAGGCCATTTTTCGGAAAAAGCATCAATTGATCTTATACATGTCATGAAACTGTTTTGAGACTTAAACAAGTTGGTAATAATTATTAGAACATGTAAGAACATGTTCGGCTCGTCAATTTCAGTTCTAGGGTCGGTTCGCAACCGAAAGTCCCGAAGTTTGACTTCTGCTTTGACTTTCGATTCTGAACTGATTTAGATTAGTTACCTACTGATCTAAAGTTGCATTATGATCATAATATATTGTAGCATAACCCTTGAGGTTACATTACATGATCATAATCAGAATCTAAGTTTATGCGCAAGTTCCATAATTATGCCATCTTTGACCAAAATGTCCTTTTTGCATAAATTAAGGTTTTAAATGATAATGAACTTGAAAATGAGTTTTCTACTGATGTATATTATAAGTAGGATTATTTCGGATGTTAAACCAAGTTATAAACTGAGTTTTCAATCAGGTCCTTAAACTATGTCGATAAATAACGGTTTTAGCACTTGTGACTCACAAAATGGTTTTAATCAAATCTTTTCAAGGTAAATCATTTACCTACAGATATGTTATGTTAAATAACATATTTAAAACATTTTAAGTTAACCTTAGCACCAGTTTTCATAAACATTGCATACAGACGTCATTTTACGACATAAGCGCCGTTTCGGCGCATAGTATGGTTATAAACCATATTAATTGACCAAGACTTGTTGCCTACTGATTTTAAAACTTATTTCAAACATATTTACAGTAGGAACATGTTATAAACTCATAGTCCCAAATAATTTATAAACTATGTGTAAAATGACCAAAATGCCCCTTCGGTGTAAGTTTGGTCATAAAAGATAAATTACACATATAATTGGTATCCTACTGGTATTATATTATAAATAAATTATTTTTCCAGAATACTTATAACTATAACATTCAATTATATTCAAGTTTCTTTTATATGATATGAAATTACCGAAATGCTCTTATGAGACATAGTTTCATTTGAAGACCTTAACGGGCATATAAGTTGATATCCTACTGATATTTTAACTTATTTAAAATATAATGGCATATATAACTAGTCCATAACGTTTTCGATTACCCATTTTCGCTTATAAGCATACGGTTGATTACATGTAACTAGTTTACGAAATTTAACCAAAACGGGTTTAACCTTGTCATTTAAATTTCAAAATCAAGAATGTTTATAGTTTACCCATATTATGCAAGTCAAAGTACTTGTCGGGTTTAAACTACATTCTATCCAATCGTTGTTTAATCAAGCGTTATACGTTTTGATCATGTACACTAATCGGTCTAAGTCTATGACTTAAATAAAGACCGATAGTATTTAATTGGTTAGCTTATGCCATAATCCAAACTAGAGCCTTGCCGGTAAATGCTATCTGCACGTTAGTACTTTTGTATACGGCTGAGTTATTGAAATTTAAAAGAAGACTAGCTCAGGTAAATACTCTCGACTTATTTTCCCTATACGGGCTTAGGATACGGTAAACTATTACCGCTTGGTCAGAAATAAGATCAATCGAATGCCGGATTGTGGCTAGTAAATCCGCATATTCTGTTTTAATCAGTTTTGTTTGATAATTAAACATGGGGTTAAATTACCGTGTCTGGATATCCTCGGCTCATTAGATTAGTTAATGGTCACGACCTTAGCGCGGGGTGTAGGCATACACCTGACAGACGCTCAAATGCAAATTACCCAAGACGTTGGGGATAACTCCTCTGTGAGTTCTAAGTGGTGTGTATTTAATTATGTCTCGGTCTTTGTACTGGGCCCTGTATGTATGGACAAACATGTGAATCTGTTACAAAGTAACTTCCCAAGTTATAAAAGATTTTGTGCCCTGTGCACTTAAAAGCATTTTAAAATGTTTTAAAAACGAGTCAGTTGGGTGTATTTACTAGCGAAAGCTGACGTATCGTCCAAAGACTAAACTGCAGGTACAATACAAAATATGGCGGAAGCTGCTCGGTAGTGAATAAGAGGATCTTTCAAATCCTTAGATCTGCCCTAAGGTCTGTTTATATTCTTTCATTGTACATTTTATGATCCGCCTGTGGATCTTCTGAACATTTGGTTTGTAATAGTAATTTTACTCCAAGACTTCCGTTGTGCCGTGTTTAATTGATTATGATGTTATGACTGACGTCACAATACTCCCCATCCGGGCCCACCGATGTATGGATTTGGGTTGGAAATCTGGGGTGTGACACCAGGCTGCGATCGATATCACTAAAAACTCATGTCAACACTCATGTACTTAACATATTGAGATTCGACACCACTTTATCCCTGACTGCTACGAGAAAAAGTTGGTTAGAATCGAAAAGCAGATTTTTATACGAAAGTCTTTGTTAAAACAAGATTAAAAAATCTTTTAAAATTGAATGGTTTAAAAACTCTGACATCAGGGGATGTTCATGAGGTTGAGTTTGAGGATATGATGACTTGACGTGAATTTTTTCAGGGTTTACGTATTTTTGTACACTCTTTCTTAAAAATTCTAAGAAATCCTAAAAAATCCACAAATATGTTTTTGATTTTAGGGGAGAAAGTTTGGAGAAAATACAAAAAACATTATAAAATTCAAAAAGAGTTTTTGTGAAAAAGAGAGATCATATTACATCAATATGACAGTCACAGTGTGCTAAGAATTGGAATGTTTAAACAAGTTATTAAACATGTCCTACTAAGGATGCGCCAGTAGGCTTCACTCGTTAGTAAATTGTTTTCAAGATATAAACCTAAAAGAAAAACTGAATAACTTGTGGGTTAACATCCTCGGATATATGGACTTAGTACTCCGAAATTTCGTTTGAGAGAATGCCAGATTCTGCGATACTAGGTCTTTATATTTAATCGATATCTGGGGTATTATCCGAGTTCTTCTGATTTTGCGTCAGCATTGGCCGAGAACTTGTATAACACTTTTCGCATTTTTCGCCATTCAAGCTGCATAAAAATGAATATGTCATAAACATTTACAACATCTGCAGTTCAAAAGATTCCTTTAAGGAACACCACCTAAAGACGAGCCTTCATCTCTTTATCTGTATGGAAATACTAACATGAGCTCTTAAGGTCTCGCAATTCACCCCTTTACAGATATCAATTATATATATTCACCTGTGAAATGAAATTATGGGAATCTCGATGTGGGAGTATATTCTGAGATGGGAAACACATTTATTTCATGTTCCTAAGATTACCCTAACATATCTTGAAACAATTGAGAAACGAGAAGAGGTTTAAATGGATACGTATACTGGTAATCTAGGTAAACCTGGTTAAAAGCTTAATGAGTATAGGAAGATCAACGGTACTGGTGATTTGTTAAGTATTTGATATGTTTTTCTTAAACACAGAACTCACAAAAATATGTTTGTATATATTTCTTTTCTTGTTATGTCTTTTTCGATAAATCCTAAAACCCAAAAGGATTTTCAGTTTCCTTAGCTTTATAGTTTATTTTTAGTCTACCGATGATGAAATTACTGATAGTTAAAGTCTTGGCGACATCTTGCTGAAGGAAAGGTGAAGACCATGGGTTGGGAGCTAATCTTGAAACGAGAAATTTTCCTGAACGTCAACAAAGTTCATTAATTTGAAACTTTACATGTTAGAATAAATCTGTTTTGGTCAAACATGGTCAACCCAGGTCATTAACTTGGACTTGGTAGGCAAATCAGATACAGGGTCATTAACTTGGAATTGGTTAACTTAGTGGGTATTAAACAGATAAAATTGCATAAAAAATAAAAAATTTTAAAAGTTCGTGAAGTTTTCTAAGTTTCAGAACTGATTCGTATGAGTCTCACTAACTCGTACAAATGAAGGTTGGTGTTTCATTCGCATGAACATTGGTTCATACGAATGACCTAACTAGTATAAAAGCTCACCTTCTTCGCACGAACCAATGTTATGCTGCTGTGCGAACTGAGAGAAATTTTGTTCGAATACGTTCTAAACTTCACTTTTCTTGACATATACTGAGTATTATTACATTTGGGAGGTTGATACGCACACCTCTTTCAATGGGAAAGGTACTTTTGCTCAATCTTAGCCGTTATAATGCCGGATTTAGACCAAACGGACATAAAACATAGATTTAGGGAGATTGGACCGGTAAAACTTAAAATTGACCTTAAAAACGTTAGTGTCGGCCCTAATAACCTATAAATCAACTATCAATTTGTTACAAACAACATGTTTAGGTTCGGTTTAAACTTGGTATTATTTGGAACGATTCATGATTCGTACGAATATGTCGCTCGTACGAACCAAGTTTTCAGAATGTTATATTCTTTTATTCGTAGAGTGAAGTGTTCGTACGAATATGATCATTAAATGTTAAAATTTCAAATTTATGTTAAGTGTTGATGATTCGTATGAAGCAAGTTTAATGAAATGTTTAGAAAATTTCTAAGTCTTAAGTCACCCGTACAAAGTAGTGACTCGTACGAGTGATAGTTTGAAACAAACTTGAAATAATGTCTAAGTGTTGAATCGTACGAATGTATGGTTCCTACGAATGATATTGTGAGTTGAAAATTTTGAAAATTTTTCTAACATTTGATTATCTTTGTGTACAGGTCAAGAAAACGTCTTTCTCTCTGTTCCACAATATTTGTTGTTTGCTGGACGAATCTATTCCGGAGATTCCTGCTTATCCTGATGTGTTAGATTTTCTTAGCAGGATTCCAATCACCAAAGCGCTTACTGATCGTCATACGGTGTACAGATCTCATGTTGAATACTTTTGGAATGCGGCAGCGTTTAGTTCTAAAGATAATGCGATTGTTTCGGCGGTAAAGATTGACGACGAAGATATACAGGTTAAGATCACGGAAGATTTGATCCGGACACTTTTGGATTACAAGGATAATGAAGATGATCCTACTGGATTTTCCTAGTACATGGTGAAGGGTTGTTTCTACAGAATGGGATATGCTGGATTTGGAACGCCGCCCATTCAAGAAGGGAAACCTCAGTGCGCCGTTCCGTTATATTGCTCATGTTGTTGCTCACGCAAAGGAGGGTTTGATGATATGGTGGATTACCAAATGTGTATGATTACTGCACTGGTCCTGAATCTGCCATATAACGTTTCTAAGGTTATATTTACACAGAGGGAGAAGTTTTTTCACCCGAACATGAAGAAGAAGAAGGACGATGTGCTAAAGCTTGAACATATGGATGTTTCGACTCTCAAGAAGATGAATCTGCACTTAAAGACATTCCTGAATGCTAAGCCGGTTTTTGGTGCTATAGTCGACAAAGATTACATTTCTCCAGCTCCGGTAAATGGAGGAAAGATGATAGTGGAGATGAAAGTGAAGAGTTAACTGTGTTAGAAAGTTTTGTGGCTAAGCGTAGTTCGTGGTTTGTGAAAGACGGTGAGAAGGGTGTTAAGAGAAAAGTGACTGCTACATCTTCTGCTTCAGCACCGCAAAAGAAAAGGGACCCAACTGAAAGTTCTGGGTTGCACAATGAACCAGATGTTTAAGAAAATGTTGAGGATATTGCGGTCAGACATTGAACGACAAGCTTTTGGTGGAGACAAAGTAGCTGAAGACGCATCGTCTTCGAGCTCTAACTTTGATGAGAGACACGCTGGTGAACGTAAGAGGGCCAAAAAATAGAGGCAAAGCGTGGCTGAGAAAAAGGGGAAAGCAGAAGAGCGAAAGCGCAAAGCAGCAAGTGAGGATGATAGTACGTATGTTCCTTGGGTTCTGATATAGATTCTCCTGTACGCACACCTGTGAAGAAAAAGACACGTCGTCTAAAGCACCAAGCAGCAAGAAGCTCGAGTCTCCAACTGTTAGATCTAAAGAGACTGTGCCAGAGCAAAAAATTGAAGAAGAGGTTGTGGTTGAACCAGCTCAGCAAATTCCAACATCACCACCTCGACAGGTTACTCCTGAGCCTCCACCATAGCCAATCAGCAGGCTACACCGCAACAGCCACCACGCACTTCAAATCCCCAATCTCAGTTTGATTTTGACTTTGACTTTGGAGATATTCCAGGGGAGAAGATTTTTCAGCTGATATGTTCAACTACCCTGTGTTGATGAGCTACAAAAACAGGTCTTGTTGAATACGATGAAGATAGCGGAGTTGTAGGAACAGCTGAATACTTTGAATGAAGATAAACAGCAGTTAGAAGCCATGCTTGCCAACATAGTTTCGAAAAATGAATGGTTACGTCTTCGAATGGCTGAGTATGAAGAGGAAAGGCTCAGGAGTGATAGGAGAATGAATATGTTTGAGAAGATTTTGATGAAAAAGCTGGGAGTGAATATATCTGCGGAAATTGACGAGATTGAACGCGCTGAAGCTCGAGAACGTGTTGTGAGACAGAACATCTTGCTAAAGAGATATCAGAGGCACAAGGCAAAGGCAAAGGCAAAGAGAAGGTTGTAGAGGTCCCGTGAGTGTTGAAACTGCGCCAGAAGCTGAGTCTGTGACAGTTACTATTACAGATATTGTCGTATATATAGTGTCAAACAAGTTTGTGTTGATCGTGAAGCCGAAAGATGTGGAGATTAATTTGACAGATCTTTATGTGAGGCACGTGAATGGTTATTGAAGAAAAGTTGGAAAAAGAGATTGAGGAAGCAATTGAAGAGTTTGAGGAAGATGCTGATGAAGAAGACGAAGATTTAGATGATGTTTTATCTGGTGATTCTGACAGTAGTGATGATGATGATGATAATGTAGGAGGTGCGGGTATACGTGTAACTATTTAGGTTTGAATAAAGAAATTGATTATTCGGTGTACCTCGATGATTTTGCGAATCAAACTACTGAAGAAGGGGTTAAAGACGGAACTGAAGATTCTTTAGATGCTCAGCAGTAAGGAATCCTCTCGGTGATTGATTTATCTACCGTTCCTGTTGTGCCGAAACTAAATATTTTCTATCTTGAGCATGATGTAGAGGAAGGCGAATTTAGTCACAACTATTCTAAGGAGGAGATCACAAAAACGTTAGGTGTGGATGAAGAGAATTTGAGTTTGATTTCGAGGATGAGTTGAACGAGATGAGTGCTTTCGAGCCAAATGATTATGTGTTTGAACATGTTAAAGAAGCTAACGAGTATGATCGAGTTGTCATGGAGGATGATTCTGATGACGATGCCAATTTTGCCGATCAGGGTATAGAGGACTCCCCAACTTTCGCCGAATTATTTGCAGCAGAGAATGTAGATGTGCTGAAATGTAGTGTTAAGAAGCTGCAAAGCAAGGAAACTATTCCTCAACAATTACACAGTGTTGAGATTGTTGAGATGAGGAAGAAAAGGTTCAAGAGTGCACCAGCAGAGCATAAATTCAATCGTCCCTTAGCGTTCTTCACACGTGACGCTGATATTTCACTAGGGGACATCATAAGCTGGGGTTGGATCGAAGAGCTTAATGTCTATATCAAAGAGAGTTTGGTATTCACTATTTCCGATATCTGAGCGACATCAAGTCCTTGCATTTCTGGGATATTAAGAGTTGGTGCAGACAAAGATGATCAATCGCAAGATGAAATTTCACAACCAGAGGCTTTGGAAGTTGATGAAGCTTGAGGCTTTACATGGATTTACACACTGGAAACCTCACTTTCCTAGATCATTACAAAGATAGATCTAGTGACGAAGGAGAAGGATGTGACGCTCATCGTAAAGAGGCGACAGTAATGATGAATATGCCTATGTTACGGATGGAGCATGATTTCTACAAGATCTTCAAGTGGTGGCATTGTGATTCGAATACAGGAGAGGCTTTTATTTTTGTGCACCCACTCGAAGACTCGTGGAAGATTACAGAGGAGCTAACCGAAGTCGTCATAGCTCACAAACGCATATACGGGCTGTGGCGTGGCATTCGAGTACTAGACCCGATGTGGATTGCACGAAGAAGGATATCGATTGCTTGTTTTATAGGAATATTAGTTATGAAGAAAAGGATAAAGATTAAGCAGTCCAGTTCCTTAAGGTTGTTAATGTCTGCTTTGCAAATGATATTCATTCAGGATCGGCATGGAACACTTCTTGGAGGAAGCTGGAGGAAACTGAGCAAAAGAAGAAAGAAAAGAAAGAAGCAAGGATTGCTGAGCGTGCTCGCATAGCATCGCTACAGAGTTTTCGTTTGAAATATAGTGAACCGACCTCCTCCAACAAATCAAACACCAATAGCATTTGAGGAGCATCGCAACCACCGAAGAGTTTTTTTGGTCGTTAGCGTCAAATCTTGTGAAGATCTTTTCAAAACTATCCAGACTACGGCAACATCCAAGGGGGAGTTTGTTGGTGCATTATGATTATTGCCTACGTCTAGGATATGTCGATATTGTATATAGGGCTTAAACGTCGAATGCATAAATGTTATTTTGTAGTACGAGTGAGTCAAGATGACTCACTCGTACGAGGCAGTCACTCGTACGAGCCAAGTCTCTGTTTTACACACACTCCAGTGCGAGTCATGTCGACCTATAATTGGAGGAGTGTTGTGTCAGAGCTAGGAAAGAGTTGGTTCAGTTGGTACGGCGAAGCCCTGCTGATTTGTTTACTTGGCTTGTACTTTGCAAGTCATTTAATACAATTAGAGCATTTAAACAGTAAGATCATTCTTGTTCGTTTGTCATCCTCTCTAGCAATGAATTCCGCCTCTGCTAGTTGAGTTAGGTCAGACTGGTTGCTCATCGGAGGAGCCGATCCTCCCTCACAACTCTTTAGTGTTTATTGGATCAATTAGATGGTGATTATTCACATTCATCTTGTTTGACTGATTGTGTTTCAACATAGGTTTCACATGTTGTTGATTCATTTGTTTACACAGTAGGTGTTTAGATCCTAATCTGTAAGTGGACCGATCCATGGTATCAGAGGAGGTCCAGATCTAATTTCCCTCACATTGTTATTAGATCACCTGCTCTTAAATTCAATTGAATTTGATGAGAGTGGGTTTTGAAACATCGTGAAAATGATTTTTTATAAACTTCATCCTAAATTGTGTTTATAGTCAAAATTAAAGGTTTACGATTGTTGTATTTGTAAATCTGAATCTAATGATCTAATTGGAGTTAAGTTTCATAGAGGTTTGAAACAGTGGGGTTTTAAACATCACGAACTAATGTTAGTTGAAATCGATTCAGAAAGTGTTTAATCATCAAAATTGATTGACTAGGGTTGTTATTCGTATGGTTCTAAGTGAACTGATCCATTTTGTGTGGAAATTGGTTTTGATTTGGTAGTTTTCTCAAAATTCTGGTTGATTTTCCATCCACTTTCATCGGATTGGAGTTAAGTTTCATAGAGGTTTGAAACAGTGGGATTTTAAACATCACGAACTAATGTCAGTTGAAATCGATTCAAAAAGTGTTTAATCATCAAAATTAATTGACTAGGGTTGTTATTCGTCTGGTTCTAAGTGAACTGATCCATTTTGTGTGGAAATTGATTTTGATTTGGTAGTTTTCTCGAAATCCCATCCACTGTTCATCGGATTTGAGCAACGGTTTTATAGTCCTAATCATTTGGTTTGCTAAGATTCCATTGCGATTAAGCCGAATAGTTCACATTTCATAAGCGACTGGGTGTGATCATAGAAGAACTTGTATAGCAATTAAGGATATCGTTTTCATGGTAGTGATTAAGGATATCGTTGTTGGTAGGATCATCATAGGATTCCCACGTCCAAGAATTAGGACTCGAGGGATGATAACAATCATCGACGTATTCATAACATCTTTTGCACCACTACTTGATTTATAAAACTTGGTAAAAAAGAAACTAAAACAACTTGTAAAACTAACCATTATACACAAACTGAATCATAACTTCGAACTTGCAAACTGTGCGTATGAAACTTGGAACCCTATATTTATACTTGATGAAGTAGGTGTGTGTGGCGGGAGAGGTCGATCAAAGGAAGGGATGTGTCGATCCCTGATAACCTTTTGTACGGTTATTTCCAATACACGCACCTTTTCATAATCAAGCCCAAACTAAACCATACTTAACCTAATGAACTAAAATATTATTTGACCCATGCGACTTGTTGGCTATGGCCCAAAACGAAAAACACTAAAACATAACCTAAGTCTGACCCAATTAAACGTGTTGCTGCGTTTCTTGCGGCTCGGCCCGAACTCAGGTGATTGTGGTTACCTTTCATCATTCTCCCCCTTAATTAGAGCAGCCACAGTTCCTTCTTTATGCTATTCGTTTTTCTTGCTGGTGACTTTGAGTATAATCACGAGGTTCGTCTTTGCTTTCCACCACCTTCATTCCTTCGTCATCTTACCGCTTTGACCCACTTCATGTTCCTTGCTTCCATTCTTCTTGTTCTTGATCTTCATTACTTCAAAGTACCACTCTATCAGATTAGTATATCTCATGTATGCAATCTTTACTTCTTGATCTTCATCGCAATCAAACCAACTTGAAGTGCGATCTTGTCCCACACGCTATCTTCCATCACATTCTTGAAACCACCATATTCTTTAACAACTTGATAAAGCATAACCAAGTTAACAGGTTTCCGTTTAGAAGTATTGGTGGCACTCACTTTCTTTATATATACCAAGAAAACATGGTATAACCAAGCTATAATCTCTTCTAGTAGCGTCATAAAATAATTCATGCAATACCAACTCTTCCATAGTAGCGTCATCAAATCAACCCAAGCTAGACAACTTTCGATATTCATAACATTCTCTATGACATACTCTTTATCTTGAGCAATCAACATTGCTTTCTTCCGTATCACATCACGTGATTCTAACCAATTTTCTTGAAACCATCCATGTAAGCCATAATTCCTAACTTCACTTTTTTGGAATACACAATCTCATCTTTCTTTGCACCTGTAATGCCTTCTTCATACTTCTTCTTTTGTCTTTGCCTCTAGATCACAAATTCCTTCTTAAAGTATTCTTCAACATATTCTTGCAACTTGGCTTTCTCATCAAGAAACCATTTTTGTCATATCAATTTCCATAAAATTAATCTAGATACTCTTGTTCTAGATCCTCTTTATATTAGTCTTCAAAAATATTAATGCCTTTCGCGTGATCGCCAAACATCTTCTTTAGAACACACGAATCGTATTTAGTATGATCCTTGATACAAGAGTTGTTCCAACTAATAACGTCCATTTTCATACTAGGATGTAACTTATGCAGTGAATCGTCTTGTCTTTGCCATCTACCGGAACCTTTACTTCTCCAATATGGTACACAAATGCAAACTCCTTTTGTTTTTAGCGGATGTGTAAACGATTTTTAGGAAAGTTATAAATTTTTGATTATTACGCGTTGGGGTTATACGTGGGTTAAGGATTTGAAGGTTTATTGAATTCAAGAAAGTCAAAGTTAACGAGTATATGATTTCATATTGGTGGTCAGCAAATTCTGATATAGAAAAATAAGATTGTTTGATTACAAGTTTGTCAAAAGTGAAAATCATTTCTATCAAAACTATGTCAAGAACGAAAACCAGATCGAATCCACAAATTGTAATTCACAAGAATGGAAGTTATCTTTCACAATTTTAATGTCTAATTTTGAAACCGACAAATAACACGGTTTAGGCAATTCACGTTAAAACAACTATAGAATCAAATGGACTTTGGGAAATGATTGAACTCGTAGAAAATACACAACCGAAGTTTAGAAAGATAAGTTGGCAATTGTATATTTGTTCCAAGCAATACTGGAAGATGTTTTATTGCAAGTTACAAGTTGTAAAACTGCAAAGGAGATTTGGGACAATTTTAAATCAAGACACGTTGGATCGGGTACAAAAAGCACGATTGCATACACTCATTTCAGATTTCGAGTTATTGCAAACGAGGGAAGACGACAACGAGGACTTTTTCTTCGCAAAGATAAACAGTCATGTTACCCGGGCATGCAAATTCGAAATGACACTGAGTCAACCGACTATTGTACGTAAACTCCTAAACACAGTACCAGATAAGTTCACTCCGATTGTCTCATCCATGGAACAATATTCCGATCAAGATACAGTGACTCTAGAAGAAGCAGTCGGAAGATTAAAGACTTATGAAGAAAGGCTAAGGTTAAAGAAAGTAATCCCAGGAGATCGACAAGACAGATTGATGTTTACACATCAAGACAATAATTATGGCAAAGGAAGACAGTTTGGAAACCGCGGGCATGGCAGATTAAACGAACCATGTGGAAACTAACGAGACAATAGAGACAAGCAAAGCAATAAAGAATAAAGGATCTTCATACAGACTTAGTGGTGGAAATTTTAGGACTGTCCCTAGAAGGATATGGTACAAAAACACTAGATCTCGTTGAGGAAGATGAAGCACCATTATTACTAATGGACGATTGAAGAAGAAAACATCGTTCAAGAAAGGGTTCTACCAAATGAAGAATGCATAAAACGAACAAGGTACGCCATAGAAGATGAAAGCCTATGGTACTAAGACAATGGTGCAAGTATCCACCTGAAAGGTGTGCGAAGTCACTTTAGAGAGTTAGATGAACAGGTGATAGGACAAGTACGTTTCGGTGACGGGTCGTACGTAGAGATTAAAGGCATAGGTTCAATACTGCTGAAATGTCAAAAAAAGAACAAAAGATTATTTCTCAAGTATATTACATTCCAAGTCTGAAATGAAATTCCTCGGACAACTTACAAATATCAGTTGCAAAGTAGTTATGGACGGAGACTTAGTAACACTCCGCGACTCACATGCAAGTTATTAATGCGAGTCAGGAGAATAAAATAGGCTTTACAAAGTCAAGTTGAAGATTGGAAGGTCAATCCACCTTCTCTCAAACACTAAAGATTTAGCATGGTTATGGCACGCGAGTTTAGGCTATTTACACTTTGATACTATTAAAGAAATGACTCGAAAGAACATGGTACATTGAATTCCTCAAATAAGTTATGCTAGTAATCTATGTGACCATGCTTATTAGGGAAACATCATAGGCCACGATTTCCAAATCAGGTGAAATTCAGATCTTTAAAACATCTAGATTTAGTCTATGGAGATTTATGTGGTCCTATATCCCCACCAATACATGATGGGAAGAAGTACATACTTCCACTTTTGGATGACTGCACTCGCTACATGTGGGCATATTTACTAACTTCCACGGATTAAGCATTCGAAAACTTTCAAGAAGTTCAATGAAAAGGTGGAGACATAAACACGAACCAAGTTAAAGATGCTAATGACATACAGAGTAGGAGAATTCACGTCAGCTAAATTCAACAAGTATTGCAAAGACAATGGCCTAGCAAGACATCTTACAACGTCGTATTCCACACAACAAAATGGAGTAGTTGAAAAAAGGAACAGGACGATGTTGTCAACTACTCGCAGTATGTTAAAGGCAATAACACATACAATATACGTACCAAACAGGGTTCCAGCAAAAGCTTTGATGAACAACTGTATGAAGCATTGAAAGGAAGAAAGCTAAATCTGGAACATTTAAAGGTTTTTGGTTGCACTACATATAGTAAGGAACCACCACTTCAACAAAAGAAGTTAGATGAAGAAGTGCACCTATGGTATATCTTGGAAGAGAAGAAGGTTCAAAGGTGTCGTCCGACAAAGAACAAGATGTGTGTCAGTAGAGATGTTAAGTTCATGGAAGGTCGACCATGGAACTTGAATAGCTATATGGAAACGGTAGATTCAAAAATCCTGAATTGACAAACTTTTTCATTCAACAAAATGATAATCCACCAGAATGAGAAGAGGACGCACCTAGTAGTCCTGATTGTAGCGAGCCACATCATGAAGATTCAGTAGTGGATCAGTGAGAAAATATGCAGACTCCTATGTAACCCCGCCAACACATTCGTACAATCCAAATTCATTAGGAAGTTCAGGCAGTTTATCAAATAAATGTCCATCTACATTAGAAAGTACAACTAGGAGTATTAGTGACAGTCAAATAAAACTACGAAGTCTTGAAGAACTATATGAAGAAACGGAGGAAATTCAAGTAGATCCATATGAATTACTACCTGCTGAACAAGAACTAAGGAATTACAAGGAAGCATCCATTGACGACAAATGGATTGAAGAAATGAAGGCTGAGTTTGACTCAAAATAAGAATAACACTTCGAGATTGACAGAATTGCCAAGAGATCACAAGGTAATAGGATTAAAGTGGGTATTCAAGACAAAGAAAGAGTCAAATGGAAAGGTCATTAGATACAAAGCAAGGTTGGTAGCAAAAGGATATTTTTAACAATATGGGATAGATTTTGATGAAGTATTTGTACCAGTGGCACGTATACATACAACTCCACTAATGTTAGCTTTTGAAACATATCAATATTGGGAGGTACATCACTTAGATTCCAAGTCTGCATTCTTACATGGAGATCTCAAGGAGTTAGGTCTATGTCTCACAATCGAAAGGATTTGTAAGGCAAGGAAGTGATGGAAAGGTTTACAGACTATCAAAAACTCTGTATGGATTGAGACAAGCACCACGTGCTTGGAACATAAAATTAGATCAAACCCTAAAGTCACTTAACTTCAAGAAGTTCACTTTAGAACAAGCAATCTATACAAGGAGAAAATTCCTGTAAGAAAAGAAAGGTCAGTGTGGCCTTTCTAGATTAGATGGTCAAAGAACATCAGTCTGAATGCCATAGATGAGCATGGAGGGAGATTGCTTTCGTTTATCCAGTTTGTTTAAAGTAATTTAATTAATAAGTCAAGTTAAAATTGGAATAACTTATCTTCTGTTTAAATAGGAGTTTTGTAAAATCGGTTATGGTGTGTCTACATTTAATATTATATATCATAGAATCAGGTAGCCTTAGCGAATGAAAACAATTGACACCAGCCTTTTACTCAGGAAATTCCCTACAAAACTGCACCTTCGCCAACATTACTCCACTAGAGGTCATCATGCGCTGCCTCTACACCACCGCCGCCCGTTCACATGTTGGATCATTTGTCGGCTGTTAACCCTCAAGTTAACTTTATTAGTTATGTTGTATATTTCTCTATTAGTCAAAAACTTTTGCTTGATGAATCAATTGATAAATTTAAGTTTGTATCCATAATATTAATCTAATTCGTAAGATTAGGTGAATTGTTAACAAGAATGGTTTGCTGAATAAGATTTTAATAAAAGAAAAATTCGTAAAAAGTTTTTTTGAACGAGCAACAAACGTTAGAGAGAAAAAATTCGCAAAATTGGTATAAAGAATCTTATCGAAAGTGATTTTGTGTTACATTTATTTGAAGCAATTTGATTGGGTGAAATTGGTTTAGATTTTTTAGTTATCGGTTAGTAATTATTACACAAAAAAGGTAATTTTATATTAACATTATTAAAAGAAATGTCATAAAAAAACTATTTGAAAAGCGAGGTTTTGTTGATGGTTTTAGCAAACTTTTAAGAGCATTCACATTCTAGCCCTTAAAATTTGTGAGAAAAGGTTTTCATATTATAAAAAGTATATAAAGTATAAAAGGTGGTTGTGAGTGTAGCAAAGTGAAAATGTTGCTGTTCATTTGTGCGTTACGGTGCAATTGTTAAACTAAACAAAAAGTAAATGTAAAATTTGGACTGAAATGTAAAACATAGAAAATAATAACCATCTCGATTACGACCCTCGCGTTATGCCAGGGCCGCTAAACCGTAAAAGTAGACGTAAAAATAGACGTAGTTGGGTCGGATATCACCTAAACAGATACCCGCGAAATATTTTTTTTAGTTATCATCGGTTTTAATCTCCATTCTTGAACTTAACTAATAAAGTAAAAAAAATTAAATTATCAATATACACAAACATGGAAACCGGTGATGAATTATTGAGGCTCCTTGTGTAAGATTCTGGCTTCTGTGAATTGTATAGTCTACAATAATCTCTAAGCGGAGTGTTGTTCTTGTCACCTGATTGCGATGTCACATGTTTAGCCATAGTCATGAACACCAGAATTACCATGCCGGATGTCCATGATGATATCCGGATGCTTGTGTTGGGGCTCGGGGCTTTTTTTTCCCATTGTGATTACTGGCATGGATGGAGTCACTTTGAAGCTATGATAAGTTGTATTATAGACCAAACTGGAAACAGAATACAAATTTGGTATCTTAAAAGTTTGGTTAGAATGTCTATAGGTTGGTACTCTGTAGGGACCACAGGGTGTTATCATCATTTTATTAGTCGGTGCTACTGTCGTTTTTCTTTCAATAATTAATCACACTAGGAATAATAAAGTAGATGGAATTTTTCAGTTAGTCTATAAGTTGGTACTATGTAGAGAACTAGAGGGTGTTATCATCATTTTACTTAAGTATGTGATGTATGTGAACACACATATAAAATGTATATGTATAAATAAGTAGGTTTTTGTATATGCGAATGTGTATGTGACTAAATGACAACAAAATTTTGATCGACTGATCCAAAAATCATGAAAGCGAGGTCTCAAAGTGTTGCTCTAATTAAGAGTTAGAGATCATTTCTGTTATTATTTTTGGATTTAAGGGTATGAAAATCTATATATATTTAATAGAAATCTATGAGATTTGTAGAAAAAAAAAACAGCACTTGACGGAATCATATTTTGGATGGGAAAAATCTTACGCAAGCTAAGGAAGACGTGAAACGAGATGGTGAAGCTTTATAACCAATAATGGTGACTCATGATTTTGACAGGATGAATTGAAGAAGGTGACCCGCATAGTTAATTTAAAGGCGTGTGTAGTAATCGATCACTAATACAACAACCATACCCGGTAAATCTCACAAATAGACAAGCTACTTATAGGTCTGGGAAGGGTAGGATGTAGGCAAACCTTACCTCTACCCCGATAGATAGAGAGTCTGCTTCAAGTAAGACCCTTGGCTCAACAAGGGATAATAGACCAAAACACATACCCAAAAAGTATATAAATAGGAAGTTACCAATATCCAAGGAGGTAATGAGAGAGTAACACAATAAAATTTTAAAACATGTATAACATCACCCAACACATACATACATAAAAATGAAGACAATCACATAAAAATGAAGCCCTTAGGACACAACTAAAACCCTACTGGAATCTTCCCTAGAAATCTTTAGCCATAATCTTCCGCCTCCACGAAGACCTATCTTGGATCATGTCCTTAGAAAGGTGCAACTCTAGCAAATCGTTCCTAATACACTCATCCCATGTAAGTTTAAGTCTGCTTCTTTCCCGCATCACCTCCATAGTGAGGAATCCACAGCTCAAATTAGTGCCATCGTTTGCCTCCACTTAACATGCCCAAACCATCTCAATTTCCCCTCCATAATCTTATCAGATATACTAGCACTGCTAATTTATTTCTAAAAACCTCATTTCTTATCTGCCTAATCTCGTGTTCCCACACATCCACTTCAGCATCCTCATCTCTGCCACCTCCATCTTGTGCGTTTGTGTCTTCTTGATGGCCAACACTTTGTTCCATAGAGCATAGTGGGCCTGACTTGCTACCTTGTAAAATTTCCCCTTTAGTTTAATTGGGAACCTCCTGTCACACAATACCCCACTAGCCACCCTCCATCTACACCAGCCAGCCTGGATACGATGGGCTACATCACTATCTATCTTACCATCTCTTTGTACAAATGACCCCAAATACTGAACTTGTTGGCCATCGGAACGACTTCATCCTCAATAGTGATTTTGTGTCATCTTCTTCGTCTACACCATTTAAATCGTAGTAAATGTACTTAAGGTTAGAACGACTAATCCTTAGGCCCTTGTCCTCAAAAGTTGCTCGCCACTCCTCTACCCTCTCATTCAGGCACTCTTTAGTCTCTTCAATTAACACAATATCGCCTACAAATAGATGCACCAGGGAATGGTCTCCTGGATCGACTTGGACAACTCATACAAGACAACCGCAAAAAGAAACTAACTCAACGCATACCCTTGGTGGAGTCCTACTTCCACAGGAAGGGAGTTTATATCCCCTATTGGTGCAGGGACACAAGTTTTCGTTCTATCATACTTATCCCTAATTATGTCTATCTGCTTTACAGGGAGTCCTCGACCCTCTATATTATCATATGCCTGTCGTATGCCTTCTCAAGGTTGCTGAACACCATATGTAGATCCCGCTTCTACGCCCTATATTTTCCATCAATCTCCATACTATCCTAAATCTATCACTAACAATTGTTTATTTTTTCATTTTCTTTTGTTTAGTCAAATGTTCCATCCACGAAAACATAATTTAATCTGGATTCTAATGATTGAATACTAAAATGTGAATAAAAAAAAGTTCAACTAATATTTTTTGCATTCAATATATTTTCAATGATGAGAGAGCTTATAAACAACAAGTGTTGATACTTGTTTCATGACAGTAAGCTAGAGGTTTAACTTTTGGGTCTTTTTTGTAATTACCTTGTAAATATGATATGGGCTTAACATTGTTAGAGCCCTAACGGTGAGTTAAGCCCATTAGGGACTTAAATCCTTGACCTAAACATATAAATAGTAGAATGTTAGAAATTTTTGGGTGTTGGTTTTTTAAGGGTTTCTAAAAATAGAGTCCTAGAGAGCTTAAGAACACAAGTGTAAATTTTGGGTTCAAATGATAATCTAAATCAATTGAAAGTATTTCATGTGTTGTTTCATCTTTACAATTTTTGATTTTCGTATTTCATATGCCAACAGAAGGTTTACAATTGGTTTCCACTCACTTGATCATCTTAGATCCGTTATCTCGTGTTAGATCTGTGATTTTAGGGGACTTACATGTGGTATGAGAGCCTTGTGATAAAGATGATGACAGCCAGATCCTAAAGATGAAAATGTGTGTGATAATACTCATGCTAAAGATGATGATGTGAATGAAGTTATTGATCAGGTGGAGATATTTCAAGTGCTTTAACGGGTTGGGAAATGGTGGTGTATGTGACTCAAACTCACAAGATCTCGAAACATATCAAAAAGTTTGAAATTGAGGACTCCTCCACGAAGACATTACTAAAGAAAATATTAATGAGATAAAGTTTGAAGGATCTTTTGAAAGAACTTACATGGCGTTGAATGGTAGCTTAGTTCCAACTTTAGTGATGTATTCGGAAATGTAAGTGAATTGGAAATCATTGCTCCTGAAAGCTCAATAATACCAACCGCAGGAGAAGATAAATGTGAAGAAAAGAACAAAGGCATGCCTCATGGTTTAAGCAGGTACCGGTTCCTCTAGTTCTCATAGCTTCTTACGTAAACGAATGGGCTTAAACGTCAAATGGTCGAATCATCAGCCGAAAGTATGATGAGGTATTCAACTACTTCGTGTTCGTAATTGAAAGGATAATTGATTTACAATACTTTCTAGGTTTAGGTTTAGATAGTTTCAATAGCTTACCTTCTTGTGAATTGTATTCTCTGGCCAACAAGCCATAATCAACCGTGATAATCACAATCTTGGTGAATATGCGACAAAACTTCTTTGTAGAAAGAGTTGTGGGTGTTTTAAGCATATTAACCCTTCAATGCAACAATTGATTGTTGACAAGACTTGGGTGGATCCGATTATGGTGAAACCATGGTAAAGCTTGTGTATCCTCTAGCGAAAGATTTGAAGAAGACTCCTCCACATAAGGTTCCATAAGACTTATTGGTAGAAGATTTTCATTTCTGGAGTTATGATAGGATTATGGGAAAGGATAAGTACTTTAAATTATTGACATATGAATATGATTAAATTTTTTAAAAAGGATCTAAAGCTGCTCCGTGAGAATCACATTCAGTCTCACAAGAATCACGAATACAAAGCTTTTCAATTAAGAGGGTTGTCCGCTTATGTGTCAAGAAAGGTGTTCATGCGGGAAGCAAGAAGCCAACTAACTAGGTTGATACTTAAAAGTATATCAAGCTATTGTCAAGGCGGAGTTTGTTAATACATGTTTTATGACAGTTAGCTAGTTGATTAACTTTTGGGTTTTTATTGTATTTACCTTGTAAGTATGATCCAGGGTCAACTTTGTTATTAGGGTCCTAGTTGCAAGTTAAGCCCATTAGGGACCTAAACATATAAATAGTAGAACGTTAGAAGTTTTGCGTGTTAGTTTTTCTAAGGGTTTCTAGAAAGAAAGAAAGACCGCAAAGTGTAGATTCTAGGTTTGAATGATAATCCAAATCAATTAAAGTTTTCCTGTGGTGTTTCATCTTTACCGTTTTTGTTTTCATGTGCCCACAAGAGATTTACAAGTGATTTTCGCTCACTTGTTCACCTTAGACTCGATATCTCATGTTAGATCCTTGATTGAGGGGACTTACAACAAGAAAGTGAAAACTACTAAGGCATCACAACTTGATAAGTGCTTCTCTCAGCATATTACACAAATAGAGGTGAAGATAAAACTTAAAAATATGGTGTCCAAAGTACTATAGAACAGATTATTTCGAAAGACAAAACATAGATAATGAAGCATTCTCCTCTCAAAGATAGTGAATCTTGAACACTAATCATGACATTTGTTGAAGACATCAAAGAACTATTTAAAGGCATGGAACATCTGTTGAAGAAGAAGAAACCTCTGTTTGATGACCAAAACCCTGTTGAAGGCAAAGCACTGATCATGAAGACCAAACATCTGTTATGGCCAAACAAATGTTTGATACAAGTAAACACCAGTTTGAAGAATAATGGTTTAATCAATGTAACAGTGTTAGCTTAAAAAATGTTTTATGTAATTGATCAAATGATAGATTTACGCCAATGTTTGCTAACATATAAGGAAACATTTCTATTAGTAATGTTAGATGTCCATATCAATGTGATACTAGCTAATTACAGATGGACCTTACAAATAGATTTACGCAGATGTTTGCTAACATATAAGGAAATATCTTTTGTGTTAGAGATCTATTTCTTCACTTATCATTTCTTTTGTATGAACACTTTGTGATGAGGCAGATAGGGAGTTTGCACAATCATTTCTATAAGTGTTGGACCTACAGAAGAACAGATGATATCCAAAAGCCAAGACATGACACAAAGATCAAGAATAAACAATTAATGAAGCAATTCTCTCCCCAAGAATAATGAATCTTGAACAGCTAGTTAGAACATGTTGGAACTGAACCCTACAAAAGAACAGATGATCGAAAGCCAAAATATACTATAACCTTTGATCCTAGTAATAATAAAACATCTGCTAGAGTCAAGCTCTGCTGAAAGACAAAATGTCAAAGGTCGGCCATAGAAAAACACTGTTGAAGACTAAAGCGAAAGCTTTGCCAAGGCAAAACTCTGTTGAAGACTATGGCTAAAGCTCTGCCAAGGCAAAACACTGCTGAAGGCCAACAGAGGATGTCTCACTAGAGTTTACTATCAGTCTTTGTAATGTTTAGTTAGAGAAGTAGTTAACTTAGCAGATGTTGTTAGTTTGTTAATATTGTCATATGTGATTTTCCTGCTAACATCATCATAAGATGCTCATTGGTTAGAAATTTTGTATAAATAGAACAGTGTTTGTACTGTTCTATTTGATTACTTTTCATACTTATCAATCTAGTATTCTTCTTACAAATGGTACAAACCAATCAATGATCTTAGGCTGAGGGGGAGATTCTGACTTATATGCAAGTGATTACATTCACGAAAGCATGATAATGAAAACAATCTCTCAATTGCTATTAATTAAAGTTCATCATTCCGCTACGTGTTCATCTGATTTACTGTCTTTCCTCTTTCATCTTTAGAACTTTCATAACAGTTTCCAACTCAGATCCTAACAATTGGTATCAGAGCCAGGTTATTTGAATATGATTTAACAATAATTTGATTTGAATAGATAACCTCTCACTACTAATTCGGTTTGTTCATTTTTATTGAAAACAAAGTTTAATTACATTCTCAAAGTTTTTAAACAAAAACTGTTTGTAAACAATCAAAATGTCACACACTTCACAAGATCCTTATAACACCGGCAACATGTTTAAACCATCGATCCTTGCTCAGCAAAACATCAGTTGTTGGAAGTCGGTCATCTTTGGACCTCATGTGCCAATGATACTGAGTACAGAGGACCTTAAAGTCCAAGTACCAAAGAATCCTGAAAATTATTCCGAGCAATATTTCAAAAAAGTCGAGCTAGATGAAAAGGCATGTAGCATCATGGCCTCTGCAATGCCAAATGATATTTATACTAGCCTGTTGCATTGCAACAGTGCAAAGGAATTATGGGATGCTTTAAAAGAGCAATTCGGTGAGACTAAGGAAGTGATTGAAAATAACAGAGATGTTTTAAATCAATAATACGAAACCTTTTGGCATGTTAAATGAGAGTCATTAACCCAACAATTTGAAAGGTCTAGTTATCTTATTAGTGAGCTTAAACTGGTTAATGTTACGTTTGCAAATTTTACTTTAAATAGTCGTTTCTTATATCATTACCAGACAAGTGGGACACTAGAATTTGGCAAGGTGGCTGATGACTATGCATTTGGTAGTACAACACTTTTTGGCCAAGAAGAAGTCACTGCAGTAGTAAGGATCAGAGTTATGATCATTTCATTGATATAACTTCTAGTGGCAATTTAAAATCTGACCATTACACACCTAATTATGCATAACTGTTAATGGGGAAATCCAAACTTCTGATAACTTATGATTTAAGTTGAATGACCTTCAACATTTTGACCCTTCAGATTTGAAGAGATGGATATTTTGCACCAGTTGGCTCTATTAAATGTTAGGGCTAACAAATATTACAAGAGAACTGGTAGAAAGTTTCCAGGGTTGCATGGGGGGCTAAAAGTTGGGATGGATAAGTCAAAGATTAAATGTTTCAAGTGTAATGGCTAGGTCATTTTGCTAGAGAATTTAGGTCTCAAACATCTGGACAAATTATCACACATCCTAGCCCTAGACCTCAAAACACTCAAAACATTGTCCTTTATTCCCAATATATCACTACGTCTCATATGCAAAACATTGCTCATTTTGCACACCCTGCTACCACTTTTCTTGTGCAATATGTTCAAACCATTGTTCCTCAAATTCAATATGTTCAAGCACCAGCTCCTTAGGTTCAAATGCAACCTTCACAACAAGTTACTCAAACCACTGCTCAGGCAGAGGTTAATCAACAGAACTTCTTTACTCAGGGCTTTGTTGATTGGAGTAGTTTGCCTGAGGATCTGACTGATGAAAACTTTGCTCTAATTGTTGACACTGAAATGAAACAAAATGAATTTTGCTTTATGGCATTAGAGTCTACAGTTGAGGGTGATGCATTTTAGGAAGTGGAGCCTAAGTCTGTTGTGTCTGATGTTCATGATAAAACAGTTGTTACAAAAGAAAATGTTGATGAAGATTTGAAACCTCTGTCTGACCCATGGGATGCCAGTGCTTGTGAAGGTGAATGTGACTGTGCCATGATGGCCGCTACTAAGGTATCTCCTCAGCTTTTAAAAGATCCATGTCCAGATAAATGCATCATAGCTTTTGCTAACATAAAAGAGGTGAATGAAAACCTTAGGAATAACATTTTAGATGATGAATTGCAGTTTGAAAAGCTTTCAAAAGGCTAAAAACTACATTATTTGAAAAGGAACCTGAAATCAACAGTCTAATACATGAAGCCAACATAACCAAGGACAAACTCCAAAGTATGATAGAAAAATATCAGGTTTTCAAAAAGGAGTGGGAATCCACCCAAGTCACTTGTGAAAAATGGGTGGAATCCTGTAAAGGTATGAGATTTTGCTAGAAAACCAGGTCAAAAGTAACATAAAATTTGACATAGGATTCAAGAAAAATGACCAAGTTTCTAAAAATGTTACTAGAAATGATTCTGCTATGGTTGAAATTGTTCCAACAAATCTATCTGGTCAAGAAATCAAGGTCACTAACAAAAATAGAAACAAAATTGTTTTAGAAAGACATGAGGGATCCTCAACTTTTGAGGAAGTTGAAAATTATCCATTAAACCCACATGGTCTGATGAATGTGACATCCTTGTGAATTTTAAACCAATGGATTTTTCAACCATTGAAGGTGTTAAAGCACAAAAGGCAAGAATCATTCCCATAATAGATTTACCAGCACATGTTACGACATCTGCTTACCAGCACATGTTACAATATTTCCAGACGAAAAGTCTAAAAAAGGGAAAAAGAAAGAAAATATCAAAAACCTGTTTTGTGATTTTTGTGAAAAGAAGAACCATGTTACCAAAAACAGTTTTCTTCTAAAAGGCTTATGAAATTAACCAAACAAGTGTGATCATTGATTCTCCAAACTGCACAATTTGTAATAAAACAAATCGTAAAACTCAAGAGTGTGTTTATCTCAAAAACTTTGATGTGAGAAATAATGAGTATAAATCCAAAACACTGTGAGTTCAAAGATTAGTACTTCAAAAGGAAAATCTAAACAGACCTTTGTGCCTGTTTGAAACACATGTTACCAAAGCACTGAACAAAACCTCTGCTCCTAGAGAGGTGCAGGTAACAGATGCACCACCTCCCAGTCAGTACCCAAGAGGATATGGCCAACCAACTTAGCAAAAGGTACCTTATAGTTATGAGGGTTACAAAAGGCCCTCAAAACCAAGAGTAAATAGGCATCCTCATTGTTACTATCATCTGATAGGAGATGGTCTCAACAGATGTTACAAAGACCTGTTCAAACCACTAACCATTCTTCTAAATTTGAGACTGACATGTCTATGACCCCTTCCAAAGCCATTTTGGCTTTGGAAACCCATCTAGACTAATTAAATACCATTGTGCAGGGAGCTTCTACTTGCCTTGACAGTTTATGGTTTGTAGATAGTGGAGGCTCCTGGCACATGATAGGATGTAGAGCCCTTCTTAAAGACTTCATGGCTAATTGAGGGGGTGATATATCATTTGGTAGTAATTCAAAAGGGAAGGTGCTTGGGTCAGGAAATGTTCGGACTGGGAAAGTCAAATTTGGAAATGTTAATCTTATTAAAAATCAGAAATTTAATCTTCTTAGTGTTTCACAAATGAGTGAAAAGGTCTATGGGTCATTCTTCACTAAGAAAACTTGTCAGATTGTTGGGCCAGAATTGGTTAAAAAATGGATCAAGTCATAGCTGAGAGCAAAGCACAACTTGTTGCTCATAGGAGTGGCAATGTGTATATGGTTGATATGTTGATGGACAATCCAATGACTGGTGCTTGTCTGTTCTCTGCTGCCTCTAACAAAGAGATAGAACTATGGCGTAGGAAACTTGGCCACACAAATCTGAGAACTATCACCACACTCTCTAAACAAGGCCTTGTAAGAGGCTTACCACAAAAATTTTTCACAAGAGAAAAACATTGTATTTCCTGTTTAAAAGGAAAACAACATAAAAGGTCTTACAAACCGATTGTTGAGTCCAAAACAAGTCAGTGCTTACAAATGTTACACATGGACTTGTTTGGCCTTACAAAAATCATGAGTCTTAAATAAAAAAGAAATATTGTCTTGTCATAGTTGATGATTTTTCAAGGTTTACAAGGACTTACTTCATGCACTCTAAGGATGAAAGTGCAAGCATTTTGCAAGATTTTGTTAAAAGAGTTGAAAAGCAATTTGACCTGCCTATAAAAGTCTTTAGGATAATGGGACAGATTAAAATAGGATTAGATGTTTTGTATGTCAAAAGGGATTGTAAGGCAGTACAGTATCCCAAGGACACCATAACAAAATAGGGTTGTTGAAAGGAAAAACAAAACTTTAATTGAAGCTGCTAGAACCATGCTTGCAGACTCTAGTTTACCCTTGTCCTTATGATCAACCCCAGGCATTAATCCACTACTTATGAAACTCTGTTCAAGATCAAACCACTGATCTCATACTTTAAAATCTTTGGCTGCCCATGATTTATTTTAAATAAAAAAGATTCTATTTCAAAATTTGCAGCAAAGGTAGACTGTGGTTATTTTCTAGAATACTCAACCGCTTCTAAAGCGTATATTGTCTTTATTTCAAGGACTTGCTGTGTGGAGGAGACCTTGAATGTGAAGTTCAATGAACTTTCTTCATAAAATCCCAGCAAATCCTGCTGAACTTTTTTATTTAAACAAATTTACTTTTGAAGCTATGTCTGTCAAGACTGACCATACAGGTACATCACAGTCTCCACAACAAGACTATGGATATGACATTGTGATTACACAATATAAAGTTAATTCCACAATCAGAGGAACATATGTTATTAACAACTGTGACAACTCTGCCACGTTGGATCAACCACTGCTGCTCCTCAATCCTCTCATCTCATCAATATATAACCTCTATTGATAAAAGTCCAACCACCGTGGATAAAAGTCATCATGTTTTCACACCTCTCTCTCCAATACCTCCACTCCATTTCAAACAGATGTTGGCTCTTCAAAATTGTCAACACATGTTAGCTCAGATGATTCCCATCTACAACCTTCACCTCAGAATTGCATTATTCCATATAAGGGAGATCTGATCTGCCTTAAAAACCATCCATATGACCTAATCATTGGCAACATCAATGAAAGGGTGCTCACTAGAAGCTGAGTATATTGCTGCTACAAGCTGCACTACTCAACTCCTATGGCTTCAAAATCAACTATTGGATTTTGGTGTAACTGATTTAAAGACTCTTCTCATGTTAGATAGTTAAGTAGCTAGAAATATCAAATCCAGTATCTCATTTTACTACAAAGTACATTGACATCAGACATCACTTTATGAGGGATTGCTATGAAAAAAGTTTGATTTCTCTGCATCATGTTCCAACTAAAGATCAACTGGCAGATGGTCTAACAAAAGCATTAGATATATCTAAATTTGAAAGTCTGAT
Organism: Scalesia atractyloides; assembly: GCA_947069175.1. Classification (NCBI taxonomy): domain Eukaryota; kingdom Viridiplantae; phylum Streptophyta; class Magnoliopsida; order Asterales; family Asteraceae; genus Scalesia; species Scalesia atractyloides. Next base: position 32,375,275 of record CAMTDV010000013.1, read on the forward strand.
CTCTAGGATAGGTATGCTAAACATGGAATGAAAACAAATTTTTGTTTTCCATGTGTAAATAGCGTCGAAATGTTTTCAGAAAGTCAAAAATCCATCCTTAAAAATCGCTAAAATTCAAAATTTTCAATAAATCTCTAAAGTCTGTTCATAACCATTGTTTCTCCAAACCTCTGCTTGGCGTGAAAATCTATCCGTTGCTGAAAGTGTATTCTCTGTTCTACATCCACTATTGGTGAAACCACTGTTTTTCCAATCCACTGATAATCTATCATCTGATAGTGTAAAATCACCACTGATCATTCTTCTATTCAGAACCGCTGTTGGTATCCAGTAGAGGTTTGCAAACAACTGTCTTCCATTATCCAACAGAGTTTACATGTGCACAGAGGATAGCCATAAGATCTTATTGGGACCGCTGCCATGTCAGCATTCACTTTTCACTTTATAAACCCTGTTTCATCCAAACAGAGTTTACTTGTCGTTCATTTCAAAAATTCTCCATTACTCTCATCTTCTTCCAAACTCTCAATAATCACTCTTCAATCATGAATCTCATCATCAAAACTCCCACAATTACCTTCCTATTCTCGAAAAACAAATAATAATAATAATAGTGCTTTTTATTCCATGATCGGTGTTCTACAAAAATCATCATACAAAGATATTTTACTGGCCAAGGCTCCAATCTATCTGGACACCCTTAGACAATTTGGGCAAATGCAAAAATCGAGATTCAAAACAAGAAACCATTTGCCATTATGTCAAAGATTGGGCAGTCTCTGGTCCAATTTCTCCATCCACTATCTCCACCACGTTTGGTCTAAATGACCTAGATTACCCCACTTCTTTCCCAAAAGAAAGACTTACATGCTGAAGTTATTGAGCGTGGTGATGAAGGTCAACTGGGAGGTATTACCATCTTTAAACCTGAATTTCTCGCTGATATGAAATTCTTTTTCCATACACTTTTGTTATGTTGACAGCCAAGACAACTGCTTTAATGAAATACATTTAGATATTCAGTACCTGGGTTATGCTATTTTAATAAAATCAAAATTTAACTTTTCCCAGCTATTGTTTTCTGACTTGGTTGTAAACTTTAATAATATTAAAAAGGGTAAAACTTTTATGATACACCCTAGGTTGTTGAGTTTCTATTTACAAAAACAAGTTTCTGCAATGGATTATCAACAAGGTGTTATATGTGAAGTTGGTAGCCTTAAACATGAAACTTTTACTCGACCCTCAACTAAAAAACCGAAGGTTTTAAAAACAAAAGTAATAGAGACTGAGCAAATTTTAAATACAACCACATCAACTGCTCCTTTTCTGTTGCTGAGCCCACTGCTCCTGGTGAACATGGCACTACAACCAGTTCTATGCAACCCCCACTAGAAAATCCCAAAAAGAAACCCTCCAAATCAAAAAGCCCACCAAACAACCCAAAACGGTAACTCTTGAAGATGAGATACCAGATGTTTTACCTGTGACAACACCAAAGTCACATGAAACCACTACTGCTACTTCCTCATAGCAGATGGTTAAAAGATCTCCACCAACACCATCTCCTTTTGTTTCCTCACAAAAGGAACAAGTTGTAAGCACAGGGATACCACACTATGAGGCAGATGATTCAAGCCCCTCTCCCAGGGCTATGTCTCTTTGTACTCCACTACCCACCTTTCTAGCTCCTTCATATTCTTACCCCTGTTTTAAGCCATTAGGAATACTCAGATTACAAGAAGTCCCTATCATTCACCTATCACTAAGAGTTTAACTCCATCATTGACTGAATCTAAGAAAACTCAATTAGCTAACCCAGAAACACTTGAGGAGGCGTCACCCCATGAGTTACATGTAACTCTTGGTGGTAGTTCAAGTGAAGCAACTACTACAACTGCTACTACAATAGTGGCTTAGTTGGACAATGGTTACATACATAAGACTTCCTTAAAGGCAACAACTGCTGAGGTTACAGCTGTATCCTCTAAGCCAGTTGGAAGTCCTAGTACCAAGAACAAGGGGCATTTGGTTCTAAAAACATTGAGATTCCTCATGTTGATGATCCAAAAACAACCACCTATGGTAGGAATTTAGATGATCCTATTCACTTAGGTGATAAATTAAAATACCAAGAATTGATGGAGAGAATCAATACCATGGAATCATCTATTGATGAAATCAAATCCATGATGAAACAAGTGCTTCAAAATTCTCAACCTCAACCATCCCCAACTCAAAATGCTGACGAGTTATGGAAAGTTGTTCAACTAATTATCCTAGCTAAGAGACAATTAGAAGACATTTAGCGTGAAACCCACAGGAAATTGATCAGAAATATGGTCGAGGCTAGATACAAAGATACACAAGCAGACATTAAAGCCATCAAAGACCATTTGCTGAAAACTACTGGCTCTGCCCCGGTTATTATTCTTCAAGATGACATAGAAGATGATGACAAAAAGGGGGAGAAAGATAATTTGAGAAAGTTGCAACCTGATTTAACTGTTAAATCAAAGGTGCAACAACAGCTAGAAACCATTGCTAGCACTGTTGAAGCATCTGAGGCAACTTTGGGAAAAGGGATTGATGAGACCCTAAACAATGAAGCTGAAAGTATTGCTGATGAAAATTAGAAGAGACAAGATACACTTGAAGCTAAAACTTTAATGCTCATTAAAGAAGAAAAAGCCAAACAACTGGAAAAAGAAGATGTTGGTATTTCAAGATAAAGAAAGTCTGCAAGAAAAGCAAGACCAACCAACTGTCATCTCTTCTACAACAACTGCTGAAGCTACTGCTGTTGTATCCTCTATTCAAGCAAACCCAACATATGTTAGGACAAGTGTTTCACAAACCACTGCCCTACTTACATTTCCAACATTAACCGAACTGTTATCAACACCATCTCGAATGCCAGTACATCCACCATCTCCCAAAATCAAATTCCAACATGAAACTTTTGTTGTTGATGATAATGATGATGAAGAAGTCAATCACCACCCCTATGTCATCACAATCCATTTCACAGCCATCTTCATCACTGCCATATCCTGAAACCCCATTTCCACCCATGCACCTATCATCTTCATTTCTTCCAATGTATGCCCTATACCCTCTTGAACTGTTTACTGTCAAAGGAGAAATAGAGGCTTTCTACACGATAGAGGATCCAAAACAAAGAGAATTTCCATCTCTTTTGGGGTATCGAAAGCCTGAGAATCTAGATGAATATTTGAAGTTAAAGGCTAGACAAGCTAATACCATAGCAAAAGAACGATAAAAAGGTAAGGATGGAAGGGTTCTACAAATATCCATGCAATTTCAACTGAGCAAAGTGAGAAACATTGAAGAATTTGCTAAGGATTTGAGTAAGTTCATGTCGGAAAATCCAACCATTGATGATCCAAAACTAAAGCAAGATTATCTTGATCATATAATGAAGTTCATGCCTTACAAAGCAACAAGGGCTCAATTCAAAGACTGCTCTGTAAATGAGCTGAAAGAAGAAATTGAAAGAATCCATACCATGCTCAAGGATCCTTCAAAGAGGCCTACTCCTCCTGTTTGGAAAAAGGCTAAGCCTGAAAGGCAAGACCATGCCCTAAAGATCAAAAGAATGAAAGCCGAAATTGTTAGTGCTCAACATGGAACAACAAGGCAAATTGTTAGGTGGTCTGAATCTAAAGTTGTCGATACTTATAGAAGACTGAAGAGCTAAGAAATGAAAGATCCTTCTGTCCCAAGAAAGCTAGTCTATTCTCAAACAACCACTGCTCCTCAACAGACCTATGCTTCTAAAAGATCATCTTCAACATCTGTCTTACCCATAATTTCCTTAAATCAAGCAAAGAGGCAAAAGCAGATGGAAGAAGATGATCAAAGGTTGCATGAAGAATTAAGAAAGGAGGGGATTAAGAACCAAATCATATACCATACTGATGTTGTAAGTGATAAGCTTATGGCCACACTTTCAACACTTGTAAGTAGACCCATATCACCAAACTCATCACAAATAACCCTACTCCCAGGAAAACCATATGACTCAAAAATTATAAAATGGAAGTCATCCATAGACACCCATGAATTGAAACTGCTCAGGTCAGATGGCAGAGCTCAAAAGATAAGAATGGAGGATGCATATGGTCTAGATGCAGCTGACCTCCAAGACCTGCTGAATCTTGAGCTTGAAAAGGATGTAGATGATATGATTTCCCTAGACTTTGAACTTCAATTCAAAGGAAAAATAATGGAATCATTGATGAGGAATAAAGATTAGTAAATAAAGCTTTTGTTTTGGCATCATCTGTTCTATGGGGAGATTGTTGGAATTGAACCCTACAAAACAACAGATGATAGAAATCCAAAATATACAACAAACTCTGATCCTAAAACATCTGCTAGAGTCAAGCTATGCTGAAGACAAAATGTCAAAGGTCTGCCATAGCAAAGCACTGTTTGTCACACCCCAACCGATGGCGGAAACATTGGAGTGAGACGATAACGAGATTGCTCGTTGCTCACAATGCTAATAATGACAATATTTAATTTAAAGTCGAATTTCATTTCAAGAATAATTGTCAAAATACAACATTGAAACAAATACAACAATTAGACTTAACAAGTTTATATAACACAATACAACAAAATTGAGACAACCTTAACCTAACCGTCTAAATGTGTGTATCTAAGTCCTTGCTATTTGATTTCATAGCATTCTCTTCATCAACCTGTAACATGTTTTAAAATACAATTCAATGCAAAAGCAAAGGCGAGTACACAAGTTTAAGCATAACATACGTATACGAATAAAGTTTAAACAATCCTCATGGCAACTATGATTTTACAAGAGCATATACAAGGCATGCAATACTGTTAGTCAAACCTTTAACGCAATCACGATGTTTTAAACTGGCCTCAAGATTACACGATGGAGGGGGATGCGTTACTTCCTAAAGCGCTTATACATGTCAAAGGCTTAAAACAAGTTAATGACTAAAGTATCACATAAAAAATGTCCAAGATATAAGCATCACGTAAGCGTATCAAGTATTCATGTGTATAAGATTGTCTGTGCATTTCATAAAGTTTAAGTGTTGTGGTTCTGGTATAAGTAAACATGTTACACCCAAAAGTGTTGAAAATGAAAAGTGGGTCGAGTGTACTCACGGTTTTGCAAAAGCTTCCTCTTGTTACTTCCGTGAAGGGCTTGAGGAGTTGGAGGATCACCAAGTTATCCTACATGAGGAAAACATAGGTTCGTAAGTATTCAGAGGATAACGGAGGATTTAGGAATTTAAATATGCTAAAGTATGTTAAACGAGAGATTAAGTACGTAGGTGATGTAACCTAGTTGACGGACAATCATTTGATTACCATCAGAGTTCGGTTAGCGAATATATACATATATTATATAGCATACGTAATAAGTAAATCATAAGGATTATGGAAGTTCATAGAAGTCATGCATGGAGGTAGGATGATAACCTTCTTTTTAAAACCTCTTTCGTATAGTTCACCAATGCACAAGTCGTCACAAGGACGACAAGGATGGTCATGACTAAGTTTAAACAATAAAGTAAAGACGAAAAATAAACAAAATCATCAAGTGAGGTGGTGGATCGATGGTATGATAGCCAAGGCCTCCAAGTGATCACACATTACCAACTCAAGCATAAACTTAGAAGGATACAACACTTGTGGGTTAAAACCCTATTAAAACAAGAAGGTTCTTACACTTGGGACCTTAAATAGGGTGATATTCCTAGTTGGTTTTCCATGGAAAACCTATGGAAGTATCCCCAAAGGTGTTTCAAGTGTGAAGAAGAAGAAGAAAAGATTCAAAGGAGGGAAAAGGTGAGTTAGAACTAACTTTTGAAACCTTGAATCTCTAGAAGAAGAGAGCTCTTAGAGCTTTAGAGAGAAGAGAAGAGAAGATTGAGGTGTGAAATAAGAGTGGGAGGAGGCTTCTATTTATAATGGGAAATTACGGTTTAGGTAATTAATGAAGTTGGTGGTGGTTGGGGGTTGGAAGAAGGGGAATGGTGCCAAATTTGCGTATTTTGAAAGATTATGCCAGACCTGGTCATTTGGCACGGTCGTACCAATCATAAGCATGACCGTGCGAGACATGAGCGTGGTCATACGGGTCATGAATCTTCACTGAGTGGTCATGAGCACTATCGTGCGAGTCATAGGCATGGTCGTGCGGGTCATAAATATTCACTGAGTGGTCATGAGCACTATCGTGCGAGTCATGAGCATGGTCGTGCGGGTCATGAGTATGACCGTGCGGATCGTGAGCATGGTCATGCGGGTCATGAGCATGGCCGTGCGGATCGTGAGCATGGCCATGCTCCCTGACAAAATTTCCAAATTTGTAGTTGACCCTAGAGTTTGATAATTCCATTATTTTATGCTAGAAACTCATAATTTAGCATGTTTTTAAGTGTATAATGTATGTGTAAGTATATTTTAGGTATCGAGTAGCATGTATGAGTACTTGCACGTATAACAAGTATCGATTTGTATGTAAACACGTATTAAACGATTGAATGCATGAAATACAATTATGTATCAAGTATAAGTTTCATTATGATTCAAGTCTCGGATTATAAAATTGGGAAAAGAAATACGAATATAAGTTTCCAAAAATAGAATTACGATCATACTTTCTAATTATGGAAAGTACAAAAAAGCGAGGCGTTACAGTCTCCCCTCCTTTAGGAATTTCATCCCGAAATTTATTAAAGAGGAAGACTTGGGAAAAAAATTTCATTTTGGTGAAAACGTTTGGCCAAAATCAAGATTTTGAAGTTTAATTTTTGCAGAGTTCATGTATAAGTGTGTAAATATGTATCGAAAATTTGAAGGATAAAAACAGTAGGTTCGTGAAGCTAATTTATTTGACTAAGGGGTTTTGAGACACCAATCGTAAGTGTGTATAAGAATAAGTAAAAGCGTGTATGTGTGTGTAAGCATGTAAGTTTGACTGAGTCTGGACAACTCATTGGAAGGAATATTTTAAAAGAGTGCGACCTAAGAGGAAGGTTTTAGTATGACTAAGGAGGTATTTTGATTAAAATGAGCGGTCCGCATCGTAAGTTGTAAGAAAAAATTTGTCAGTTCTAAGGCGTATTAGTAAAATCACTTGTTGTAGAAAATGTTTATTGGAGAGAGCTAGGATGGTAAATATTTAGGGTTTCAAAAAGGTTTTGGCGGTAATGGACCGACTAGTTGAAGTTTGTGCATAAATAAGAGTGAAAGATAGTTTTAAAGAAAATGAACATTTTACAAGATTAGGATGCTGGGGACATTTTAGGCTGATTCACTATAAATAAAGTTTCAATGAAAGGTTAAGGGAAGAATTGGGAATATCGTAGTATGGTAGTGAACAATTCGGTAGGTGTATGCGAGGGGTAAAAATAGTATGAATATCGGATAAAATACGAACATGGAATGTTGAGAGATGCTAGTGATAGTTGTAGCGGTTAAAGCTAACGATTTTGAGAATGAACCTTTGTCATGGATAATCGAGTACTAATCATTTCGAAGTGGGGTCACCAAAGTTTGTTATGAATCAAATGTATTTATCAAGGTCCGGGAAATCACTGAATTTCTCATGGCACGTTTTACGAAAGTTTGGTAACATGGTAGGGACACTTATTTATAGGAAGTACCATCGGCGTATCCACCATGTTCACACCACGTTACGTCTGTTTCGTTATTCGGTGTCATGTTACATTCAAACCCACTATGGTTTTCATACGCCTACCAATATAATCTTGTGTGCACCCGTGATTATTTTGGTTTATGCATGAACCATATAGTTTGTACTAGTAGTGTACGGGTCAATTTACATTTTAGTATTACAAGCAAAATAGGTGTAAGATAGCATATAAAAATTAAGTATGTAATCATGATTGTATGTATGCACGAGTGTGTCGAACGTAGGCTAAACCACTCGGGTTATGCCTACTTATAGATTTCAAGTATGACTACCAAGTAGTGCGAATGCATTAATGTTGAGTATGATTGAAGACAAATATGTATAACATTAGCATGCGATATCGAGCGTATAGGTGGAATAAAATGGGATTTAGCATATATAATTACTATGAAGTTGCGAGTGTCTAAAATAAGAAGTGTAATGGTGATATGTGTAATATTGTCATGTAATATTGATTGTATAAATAGAAACGTATAAGGCGGTATGCATGTGTGTGGTTGCTTGAGTCAAACATTAAGTTGGTTAAAATAAGTCGGGTTTTCGAGAATGAAGGACCAAAATTGTGAATGTCGAGTGAATATTGAGACAAATATTAATTTTTGATGTAAAATGTGGTTAGTAAAAAGAAATGCTACTTTTGTTTTAAAATTTGTATTCGCATATGAAATTTCTTGCTCATGTGTTCAGATTTAGATTTGCGTATTTTGAAAAGGTTGTAAAATAGTGAGCTTGCTTTATTTTATTGATGCAAGAAAAGTCGTGTTTTGAAAATTTTCATGTAAAACTTGAATTTTTGAAAAGTATTTTAGCAAAGTACTTATAAGTATGTGAGAGAAAGTTTTCGTTGGTTTCTTGTTGGAAATAAAATGTCTTTAGAATGGTAGTATAAAGTGAGTGTGTTTTGGACGACTTATGAAAATTGAGGGCAAGAGGTTCGTTTGACCGACTAAGTTGATTGGTAGCATTTCATAAACTTTTTGAAAAATTATGAAAGAAACGTTTAAAGTGTTCATTAGGGTTTTGTGTATGTAATTTACGTAAATATGTTGTAGGGTGAGAAATCGTTTGGATAAAATAGTAAGGTTCGAGGTTTATGCATAAATGAGAAAAATTGAAACAATGATAAAAGGTTTAGGTATACGTTTTGATATAGTGATTGTTATGAAAATAGTCGAGTTGGAGATGGACTTCGACTCATTTTTCCAACTTGAGTTTTGCGAAAAAAGATATCTAGGTGATCGACAAAAAAATCACGTTTTAGCATGTAAGTATTGTATAACATGTATGAGTTCACATACGTGACATAATCATACAAATATTCAATGGTATAAACACGTATGATTGCATAAGGAGTATGAATTTAGTTGGTTTGCGAGAATTATTATTGTTTTTGATTGTGAAAGATGTGCGAATTGTGCATCGGGTTCGAAATGAACGAGGTAATAAATATTAAAACACATAGAAATTGAGATAGCATAAAAGATGGGTTTAGTAAAATATTGGAGTGCTTTGGATTGAGAAGTGTCGATTATTCCAAAGTGAATCGAAGATCCTTTTCAAATTAGAGAAACGTGCTTTCGCCTATAGGTAAAATGCTCTCATCGAGAAGTGACTACGACATTTTACCCTTTCAGTTACTACACGTCTCCAATCGATTGGAAAAATCGAAACTTTGACGAGAGCGAAATCAATGAATGGGACTTAATCGACAAGGTGCGGATTCACCCCTAACTTGACGATTTTGTACCCTAAGTGTGGTAGGTACTTACCAAACGAAGAGCAAATTCCGATTTGTTGGTAAGGGTCCACTAGAGTTTGAATAGGAAATTTTTCCATCAAGATGTGGATTTCACTCCTAACTTGATGGCGAAATTTCATGCAAAAAGAATAAAATTAGCGGAATGAGAGTCGTTCACCAAATTGTGAGTTTCACGCCTATTTTAGTGAACTCGTCTCATTTGTGTTACGAGTGTCTTCAAGTCTTCAAAGTTTGTGTAAAAATGTCTTAGGAAAGACATCATGTATATGTATTAAGACCAAAAGAAAAGAGGAGAAGCAAAGTAGGAAGCATAAAGTTTTAAGCATAAACAAGAATGGTCAAAACGGGACTAAGGACTAAGACTAGGTCGAACATGGCAATTTCACCGAATTCCCTATAGTTATGGCTCTGATACCAATCTATCACACCCCAACCGATGGCGGAAACATCGGAGTGAGAGGATAATGAGATTGCTCATTGCTCACAACGCTAATAATGATAATATTTAATTTAAAGTCGAATTTCATTTCAAGAATAATTGTCAAAATAGAACATTGAAACAAATACAACAATTAGACTTAACAAGATTAAATAACACAATACAAGAAAATTGATACAACAACCTTAACCTAAACGTCTAAATGTGTGTATCTAAGTCCTTGTTAATTGATTTCATAGCATCCTCTTCATCAACCTGCAACATGTTTTAAAATACAATTCAACGCAAAAGCAAAGGTGAGTACACAAGTTTAAGCATGGCATACGTATACGAATAAAATTTAAACAAATCCTCATGGCAACTATGATTTTACAAGAGCATATACAAGGTATGCAATACTACTAGTCAAACCTTTAACGCAATCACGATGTTTTAACATGGCCTCAAGATTAAACGATGGAGGGGGATGCGTTACTTCCTAAAAGCGCTTATACATGTCAAACGAAGGCTTAAAACAAGTTGATGACTAAAGTATCACTTAAAGAATATCCAAGATATAAGCATCACGTAAGCGTATCAAGTATTCATGTGTATAGGTTTGTTTGTGCATTTCATAGAGTTTAAGTGTTGTGGTTTTGGTATAAGTAAACATGACCCAAAAGTGTTAATGAAAAGTGGGTCGAGTGTACTCACGGTTTTGCAAAGCTTCCTCTTGTTACTTCCGTGAAGGGCTTGAGGAGTTGGAGGATCACCAAGTTATCCAACATGAGGAAAACATAGGTTAGTAAGTATTCGGAGGATAACGGAGGATTTAGGAATTTAAATATGCTAAAGTATGTTATACGAGAAAATAATCATCTAGACTTAATACTCGTTTTTGACACTATAAGACCCATTCGAGTTGATGTGTTTTCATGGGTTAGGTTACCCATTAGAATTGTAACGAGAGATTAAGTACATAGGTGATGTAACCTAGTACCATGACGGACAATCATTTGATTACCATCCGAGTTCGGTTAGCGAATATATACATATATTATATAGCATACGTAATAAGTAAATCATAAGCATTATGGAAGTTCATAGAAGTCATGCATGGAGGTAGGAGGATAAGCTTCCTTTTAAAACCTCTTTCGTATAGTTCACCAATGCACAAGTCGTCACAAGGACGACAAGGAGGGTCATGACTAAGTTTAAACAATAAAGTAAAGATGAAAAATAAATAAAATCATCAAGTGAGGTGGTGGATCGATGGTATGATAGCCAAGGCCTCCAAGTGATCACACATTACCAACTCAAGCATAAACTTGGAAGGATACAACACTTTTGGGTTAAAACCCTATTAAAACAAGAAGGTTCTTACACTTGGGACCTTAAATAGGGTGATATTCCGAGTTGGTTTTCCATGGAAAACCTATGGAAGTATCCCCAAAGGTGTTTCAAGTGTGAAGAAGAAGAAAAGATTCAAAGGAGGGAAAAGGTGAGTTAGAACTAACTTTTGAAACCTTGAATCTCTAGAAGAAGAGAGCTCTTAGAGCTTTAGAGAGAGAAGAGAAGAGAAGATTGAGGTGTGAAATGAGAGTGGGAGGGGGCTTCTATTTATAATGGGGAATTAGGGTGTAGGTAATTGATGAAGTTGGTGGTGGTTGGGGGTTGGAAGAAGGGAAATGGAGCCAAATTCCGTATTTTGAAAGATTCTGCCAAACCTGGTCATTTGGCACGGTCGTGCCAATGATAAGCATGGTCGTGCGAGCCATGAGCATGACCGTGTGAGACATGAGCATGGTCATGCGGGTCATGAATCTTCACTGAGTGGTCATGAGCACTATCATGCGAGTCATGGGCATGGTCCCTGCGGGTCATGGATCTTCACTGAGTGGTCATGAGTCAATATCGTGCGAGTCATGAGCATGGTCGTGCGGTCCTGAGTATGGCCGTGCGGATCGTGAGCATGGTCATGCTCCCCGACATAATTTTCTCAAATTTATAGTTTGACCCCTAGAGTTTGATAATTCCATTATTTTATGCTAGAAACTCATAATTTAGCATGTTTTTATGTGTATAACGTATGTGTAAGTATATTTTAGGTATCGAGTATGCATGTATGAGTATTTGCACGTATAACAAGTATCGATTTGTATGTAAACACGTATTAAACGATTGAATGCATGAAAGACAAGTATGTATCAAGTATAAGTTTCATTATGATTCAAATCTCGGATTACAAAATTTGGAAAAGAAACACAAATACAAGTTTCCAAAAATAGAATTATGATCATACTTTCTAATTAAGGAAAGTACGAAAAAGCAAGGCGTTACACTGTTGAAGACTAAAGCTAAAGCTCTGCCAAGGCAAAACTCTGTTGAAGACTAAAGTAGTAGCTCTGCCAAGGCAAAACTCTATTGTAGAGTAAAGCTACAACTCTGCCAAGGCAAAACTCTACTGAAGGCCAACAAAGGATGTCTCATCAGTATTTACTACCAGCCTTTGTAATGCTTAGTTATAGCATTGGTTAGCTTAGCAGATGTTGTTAGTTTGTTAATATTGTTATATGTCACTTTCCTACTGCATCATCATAAGATGCTTAGTGGTTAGAATTTTTGTATAAATAGCACATTGCCTGTACTGTTCTATTTAATCACTTTTCATCACTTATCAACCTAATATTCCTATTACATCCTATACGAACACATCAGTGATCTTAGGCTGAGGGAGAGATTGTGACTTATATGCAAGTTATTACATTTACAAAAGCATGATAATGAAAACAATATCTCAATTGCTATGAATTATAGTTCATCATTCCGCTACATGTTCATCTAATTTATTGTCTTTCATCTTTAGAACTTTCATAACACTTTCAAACTCAAATCCTAACAGAACATCTGTTGAAGAACAAAGCAAACGTCTGATCAAAACTTGGAACAATGTAAACATCAGATGGCACATGTGCTAGCTCAAAAGAATACAGGATGTTGGAAGGCAGTAATATTCGTATCACACGTTCTAATGGTACCTAGTGCCGAAAATCTAAATGTCTAGGAGCCAAAGAAATATAAAAACTACTTAGAGCTAGATCTTCAAAAGTCTGAGATAGATGGAAAAACACTTAACATTGTGGCAAAGGCTCTACCAGACGAGATCTATGATGAACTATTACATTGTAATAATGCAAAGGAGTTATGGAATGCATTAAAAGAGAAATTCAGTAAAACAGAGGAAATTGTTGAGAACGACAAAAAAGTTCTCAACTAACAAGATGTTGAGAATGAATTTAACATAGTACAAACAATATTTTGTGAAAGGGTTGATGCATAAGTTGTAAAAAAACAATGATCCCTGGAATTCTACTGAATTTGAATATGATTGGAATTGTGCTTTGATGGCTACCAAAAATGGAGCCTCTAAATGCCTTGATAGTCTATGGTATGTGGACTGTGACCAGACAAATTATTGGATGCAAAGCTCTCCTAACAAACTTCTCTGCACATGGAGGGGTGATATATCATTTGATAATGATTCAAAAGGTCAAGTGTAGGGTTCAAGAACTATCCAAGCTGGTAAGCGAAAATTTGAAAATATTAATCTTATTGATAACATAAAATTCAATTTACTCAATGTTTCACAAATGAGTGATAAAGGATATGACTCATTTTTTATCACGAAATTTTGTAAAATTGTTGGACCAGAAGTAGAAGTAGGGAAAAAGATTGATAAAATTATAGATGATAACATTGCACAACTTGCTGGTCATAGCAGTGACAATGTTATGTAGTGGATATGTTAAAAGATAATCCCATGACAAATGTATGCCTATTTTTATTGCTTTAACAAAAAAAACAAAATTATGGCATAGAAGGTTGGGACATGTTAATTTACAAACAATTAACTCTCTGACATAACAAATTTTGTCAGAGGTTTACTCAAGTGTGATGAACACTGTGTTTCATGCCTAAAAGGGAAGCAACACAAAGTGTCATACAAACCCATTGATAAGTCTAAAACAACCCATAGTTTAGAAATGCTACATAAGGATTTGTTTGCCCCTTTAAAAATCATGAGTTTGATGAAAAAGAGATATTGCCTAGTTATAGTTGATGATTTTTTAAGGTTTACATGGACTTATTTTTTACATTCCAAAGATGAGACTGTAGGCATTTTGAAGGCTTTGTTATCAAAGTTGAAAAACAATATGATTTTCCAGTAAAAATCTTTAGGAGTGACAATGAGACAAAGTTCAGAAATCAAGAACTTGATGAATTATGTGCATCAAAATGAATATAGGCAATTCAGTATTCCAAAAACACCATAACAGAATGGGGTAGTTGAAAGAAAAAAAAAACAGAACTCTGATTGAGGCTGCAAGAACTCTACTTGCGGATTCTAGCCTTCCTTTGTCCTCTTGGGCTGAGGTTGTGAATACTCCATGCTATATTCAAAACAGAGGTTGTGATTAACCCAAGGCACCAAAAGACTGACTATAAAATTGTGTTTAATATCAAACCACTAATCTCATTCTTCAAGACTTTGGTTACCCTTGTTTCATTTAAATCTTGAAGATTCAATTTCAAAATTTTACAGCCAAGGTTGATTATGGTTATTTCTTGGGATATTCTTTTATAGCCAAGGCTTATAAAGTTTTTAACATGAGTACCATGACTGTAGAAAAAACTCAGAATGTAAAGTTCGATGAACTTTCTTCTAGGAAAATCTCTAAAAATCCTGCAGAACTGTTTGATCTTGAAAAAAAATTAAATTTGAAAAAAATTACTGCCAAAATTGATGTTGATGTAGGAAATCAAAAACTAGGCAACAAGATTACAAATTCGACATTGAGATGCCTTCTTAATATAAAGACTCTTCTGATCCACAAAGTTCATCTACTCAAAAGAACAGCCAATAACAACTGAAACCATCATTGACCAGAGTTAACTTCAAACAACTGGTCCAAAATGTGGTCAAACCACTGATCTATCTTATACAACAACTTCCCCACTTGGGCCAATTCCACCACCTCCATTCTAAACATTTGTTGACTATGACACAACATCATCAGAGGTTTCACCAGATAATTTCCATCTATGACCTTAACCACAAAATTCTATCATTCCATTCACAGAGAACCATCTGATCCTCAGATCTCATCTACTAGATCAAGTTATTGGAGACATTACTATTGGAGTGCCTACAAGAAGCCAAACCTCAAATGTCTGTCTCTTTGAAGGCTTTCTGTCTTTAACCCAACCTGTCAAGTATCAAGAAGCATTGAAAGACAACAACTGGTAGAAGCAATTCCAATAGAACTCTTTCAGTTTAAAACAACAAGGGTGGGAACTTGTTCCATTGCCAGAAGACATATGTCTAATTGGCACTAAAATGGGTCTTTAAGAACAAAAATGATGAGAGGGGCATGGTTATAAAAAACAAAGTTAGGCTTGTGATTAAAGAATATAGACAAGAAGAAGGTATAAATTATGATGAAACTCTGCCCCAATAGCAAGGTTAGAAGCCATAAGACTCTTCTTGGCCTTTGCTGTCAACCACAACATCAAGGTGTATCAAATGGATACGAAGTGTGCTTTTTATATTGAAAAATTCATGAAGAAGTCTATGTGTGTCAACCACCAGGAATTGAAGTCACATTCCATCTAGATTATGTTATAAGCTCAATAAAGCTATGTATATCTAAACCAAACACTAAGAGATGCAAAAGAAAGCAAGTACAAGCAAAAGAAGACCTACAACACTACTTGCTCCAGCTATCATTGCAGAATTGCTAGAGCTTCCTGTCTTGTAATGTTGCACAATATTTTCTTAATATAATAGTGAAAATTAAATAGCTTCCTATGAAAAGCTAAATCTGAAGTATACATATGAAACCTCACCTTCACTTAGAAAAGGTGTGATGTTTGTTGTCTAGCTTCTTTCGAAAAATGTAGTCTCAGAATTCCTCATAAAACAAAAAATGTCAATGCCCCTTCCTTCCTTATTGGGAAGACAAAACTGTAAGTTGTTATATGCTGTATTCAAGCAGCCTCCGGCAAATGGCTTGGCTTACATTTCTAACACACTGTGCAATTGCATAGACTGATGTGTTATCGGTTGGGACTTGCCTTGTGGTAGCAATATAGAAATCAGATTTTCTTGGAGTAGCTTCTCGAATATCAAATAACAAATTCTCTACCACTTGGTTGAACCTTGTTATTGGCTGAGATGCTGACTCATTACTACATATTTTGCCTTGAGGGGCATCCTTATCCAGTATCACATCTGAATTACCAAACTTTAAGTTTTCGTACCTATACACAAAAGATTTACACTTGAGCATTAATGCGTATATTTTTGTCCTGATAACCTAACAAATGAAATTGAAATTAATCATCTTCAAATGTGATTAATAACTTGAAAGAAATTATTTTTTTAACATTAAAAAGTCATATTACTTTGCTCATAAAGAAGTTTTTCCTTGTTGCTTGGTCTCAATAGGACAACCTTGTTAAGTTTTACTGATCTTTTTCCTATAATTTGTTTACCTAATTCATGATACGAAAGTATTTTTAGCGTAGCAGTATCAAAGTATTTTTAGGACTATGTTTAAACAGTGTACATTTCTAAAAAAACCTACTTCAGGATATGTATAATTTTTTATTGGTTGGCCGGTTGCCAGATTTTGGTTCTCAAATGGTAAAAGGAAAGAATATGTGATAATAAGATTTAATCTGGTTTGATTTTCTTTCTCATATTTAATTCTTTTCTCTTATCTATTCGAGGATAGATGTTTCGTATTCAATTAAAATACCTGGAGATAAAACCCACTCCTTTCATTTTATTGTTACAATAAATAAATTGTCATTAAATGAATATTAGAACTAAAGTCACTTGGGATGAGTAGATTATGGGATGAGTAGATTAGACTAAATTTGCTATTGTTGCGCGTCTTTCAGGTCTATGATAAGCGTTTATGGATATTATAGGATTAATGTAAGATGTTGTAGGGGTGGGTATGGCGGATCTAAAAAACTTTCATAGGGGTAACGTTTTAAAAAAAAAGGTAACGAAATAGAAAAAACGTCAAATTTTTTCAAAATTTACACTACCAACGGAGCGCTAAGGGGTAGCGGAGGCTACCCCTAATTATATGGTACAAACCGTATGGAAGTGTCTTAGCTCTCTCGTAGGGACATATAAATATTTCAATAATTTAAGTGGATTTGCATGCCATTGTATTCTTGTATTTATACCTATGTGTCGTCTTTTGATGTAATATCTGCCTATGTTTTTCTATATTACTCTTTCATCATTCTTGTTTTTGTTTGTCTTAATGCTAGTTTTTCTGTTCTTACATTTTGTTTTATTATTTTATCTCTTGTTTGAGTTGTAGTCGGAGGAGGTCTCTCTTACTATCCTACGGACAAAGGTAAATTTTGTGTACATCCTACCCTCTAGAAACCCTAATACTCTTTGTATTATTTATTGGGTGATAATTGAAAAGCAATTTATCTATGGTAGTTATTATTACATTTAAACAACAATAGACAATAAAAGAATTAGTAAACAACGTCACTAAATAATAATACAAGTAGGTTGCCAAGTAAGAGCATTCATATCCAACCTTCAAATTATGTGAAGGAGTTTTTATCTTATGAAAAGTGGTTGTAAGTGGTTTTAAGTAGAGAAGAGAGAAAGTGTTATTGTTTTTTTACGAGATACTATTCACTCTTTATAATTTTTTAATATATTTTAAAAGTGGTTGTGATTAGAAGAGAGAAAAATATAATAATAAAAAATAGTAAAAATATTATTTAATAGAAAAGGAATTTCTAACACACGGTAAAAAATGGAGGGTCATCCTGGCATATTTTTTTCTTATAAAAACATGGAAAGCGGTAATGAATTATTTCATTATAAATTATTATTAATTATGTTACCACCATCAGCAATCCCACATGTTTTTGTCTGGTTAACTGCTGACTCAAAACAAGCCAAACACCGGGAGATCGAGAGATAGACCCAACACAAAGCGAAGGCGTACACGAAGTCGCCATTAATCGTAGTCTGGGCAAAGGCATAGTACACCTGTGGATCAGACAACTGTCTCTGGAGGCTTGAAAAAGTGGTATTCACGTTGCTTAAGTAAGATTCTCCGTATGTTGATTGGTATGATCTACAATACTTTCTAAGCAGACTATTGTTCTTATCAACTGATTGTGAATTCACCTGTTTAGCTATTATTATGAACACCAGAATTAGCATGCCTGATTTCCATGACGATATCCGGATGCTTGTCTTGAAACTCTGGGCATTTTTCCCCATTTTGACAACTGGCATGGAGTTTTACTTTGAAGCTAAATGGCTATGAGAAGAAGACTAAGAGAAACTTTTATAGGCACCAGAATTGTTATTATTATTGACTATGAGGTATTAAGTCAAAGATGGAATTTCCATTTCTATTTCTAATACTATACAAAATCAATGTGGGGGAATAGTGACAGACAACTTCTACCGTTCTTCTACTGGTTCGTGTATATTATGATTTTACCCATCAGTTCAAAATGACCAATATGTCCCCTGTTTAGAGTTACGATTTTGCCCATGGTTAAAAATTACAGTATTGCCATCGCTTTAGCTTTGGCGAATTATAATGTTACCCTGGCCTAAAATTACACTTTTGCCATCAGTTAAAAATTATAGTATTGTCATCGTTTTAGTTTGTTTTAAAAGGTGTGTGGGGGAATAGTGCAGGCAACCGACCACCTGCATCGTCTCGGGTATGATACGATTTAACCCCCAGTTAAAAATTACGAATTTGCCCCTATTTAAAGTTACAATTTGCCCCTTGTTAAAAATTACAGCATTGCCATCGATTTAGCTTTTGAGAAATTACGATTTACATGTAGCCAAAAGTTACAATTGTTCTCCTGTTCAAAATATAGTATTGCCAATGTTTTTGTTGTTTTTAACAAAATTGTAAAATTGTTTTGTTTTAATAGGTTGGCTCAATTTAATTTATTTTTCTGTGTCAAGCAGCTGCGTAACACTCGTTCATTAGTACTTACAAATTACAGTTTTGCCCCGAGCTCAAAGTTACAGTTCTACAATCGTTTTAGTTTTTTTTTTCTAGCAACACTATGGTAGTGTTTGTTTTAATCGGTTGAAAAATATCGGCTTACCGCTCCGGAACGCGGCCAGGGCCATCAACTAGTACAATACAAATATAAAGTAGGGGAATAGCGCCAGGCAGTTGACTCGTTTAAATTTATAGTTTTGTCATTGAAATCATTTAATTAGTCTACTGCAACATATCTAAACAATGTAAACGGTCAAGGATGAAGTTGGAATTCCGCATAGGTATGTATGTGCGTATATGTGATATATTGTATGGTAAGTATGTATGTACCTATCCTATATACGAGTTTGTGTAAAAAATTATAAATGGGTCGTGTAGGTACTTGGGGGTTATCGTCATTTCACTTGGTTATATCTTTGGGTTTCTTAGGCGGTGCCCCATCCTCCATAAGGCATTGTATCTGACACAAACGTTAAAGAGTTGATTAACACTTACAGGGACAAAAACATGTGTGTATTTGACTTACTAGGAACCGTTTATAATTCTATATTAACTTGCTATTTATTGAATTGATTTTGCAAATTTGAAAATATCATAAATTGTTTGAAAAAATTCAGATATATTTAACCAAATAAATATAAGAAAATTAAAAAATAACAGATCTTTTTTTTAAACAACAAAAAAGTTA
This sequence comes from Scalesia atractyloides, assembly GCA_947069175.1. Lineage (NCBI taxonomy): Eukaryota > Viridiplantae > Streptophyta > Magnoliopsida > Asterales > Asteraceae > Scalesia > Scalesia atractyloides. The sequence goes on from CAMTDV010000013.1 coordinate 32,394,958, forward strand.
CACTCCTATAAATTACTTGTCATTCCAAAATTTGAATTTGAGTCACTCCATGACAAAAAAAACTCTCTTGACCACTATGCCACATGCCTCAGTTATAAGTCATCTTTTTATTCTCTGGTTTCTTTTGGTTTATTGTTCTTTTCGAAAAACAAGTCGTAGGAGTTTTCTAAGACCTTTTGAAAAGATAATTCTGACCATTAAATTTTTCTTCTTGATTATGACCTTTTTTCTTCTTAGACTATTATGCCGATTGGGGCTTTTGCAATATTTTTAAATTTCAACTAAGACCAATTTGAACAGAGATCTTTTGTTTTGATCACAAGTTAATCAAATCTTGACTCTGAGGCTTTCTTTCACAGGGATGGATGGATAAAGATGACTCTAATGCCAATTACGGGTTTATAAAAGAATTTATTGGTCGATGAAGATGGCTCTAATATCAATCTAAGTTTTCATTCTAGCATCAAACGTAAGGGTGTTCACGCTCCAAATTAATATTTATCGACATATTGGGAGCGTGAACACCCTTACGTTTAATGCTAGAATGAAAACTTCGTCAATATTCAACTTATATGTTTAACCTGTCACGAACCTCGGTTTACAATCAGTCACAATGAATTCGAAGAAGAGACTCCCTGTTTAAAACATGTAACATACGTAGGTGGATCAACTATAGTTTCAGATTCATGTGCCAACCTAAAAAGATATTGACATATGTCAACATACCTTGTTGCTACCATGTTCTCTTATTTTTGACCAAAGCAACCTCATCATGTCCATGTTCTTCAAAAGCAGATCGGATCTAATAGAAAACAAATAAAAAAATAAGAAATTTATTGATTACTATGAGAAAACAAATAAAAAAGAGCTTTAATATGCAAAACTTACATCCTCTTTAGTGAAACGTCGAAGGAACAGGACAAAAAGTTTGGTAACACTTGTCACACCCTCAAAATCTACATGCGTAGTTTTACCACGAGGGATGCGACTGGCCAGCATTCTGCCAATAATCATGTTGTACCAATTACTATAGTTGTTAAATCATCAAAATCAACACGACTAGTGATGAAAGTCTAAAAGTCTAAAACATAGTTTATGCTGCAGTGGAAAAATAAAGTAAAATCCACCAAACCTTAAAATCACAAATTTAATAAATATATAAAACATAAGGCTTTACAAACCACACACTCCAGCCGATTGCAGTGCTCATCCAAAGCTCTACCTACTCACCTGTAAAGCATGCAATAGTGTGTCAACATAAAGTTGGCAAGTTCACAGTTTTTAGTGTTGTTACAAAAATAAGTTCGTTTAAATACTCTAGTTTTATAAGACATGTCATGGGTAGCTAACCTATCGTTAAGCTACTAAACTGTGTGGTACCGAAACTTGACTTTTGTAGCTGTTAGCACCCCGTGTCAATGTCTATCATCATTGAATAGTTGCCAAGGCAAAGCTCACGCCTGCCATTCCCGGCACGGTGTGACGTTTGTCAAACCTAATAGCGCTACCAATAATACCTCGTTCGTCAAACCCGGTGACTAATCGGTATAATGTGTGGGGACTTTCAGATATAGTTTGTTTAGCCCGCTAAAGACATGAAGTATAAATTATAGTATATAACAGTATTCGAAACAAGGAATACTAGGTTGTCCCAATCTAGGTGTGACAAATGGCAAATAACCAGTAATTCCGTACAATCTAATCACTATTTTTATTTTATAATCTCATGCATATTATTGTAATTTAATTAGGTAACTGAGTCGTACGTCATATCCCAAGTATTAGGACAAGTAAATCAGATCATAGCATATATTGGTTTCCGTTACGACGCGGAACAAACCACACAATGCCCTAAAAGTGTTGGGCGCACTATTTTCGATTGCACCATTTGTGTTAGCAAACAGCTGAAATGAAACAGAACAGCGAATAACGGCATGCTAATGCCATGATTGACTCTATATATAAATGAAAATATTGATATGAGAACACCCATCACAAAAATATATAACTTTCTGGTACAACGCCCAACTTGCAAAATTGTCCGTTTCGACCAAAAGGCGACAAATGTCAGTTTGACCGCAATACTAATTCGGTGGATTCCGGATGTCAGAATAATAATAAAATAATGTTGAACATTCTAAAACAATATGAGAATAGCAAAAATGCATAAAAGACCTCATTTCCGGTCATGTGACAAACAGTGCACAACTCGACCGGAAAGCGACCGTGGTCGAACTGACGAACATTTTAGTGACCGATAGCCTAATTCATACATCTAGAGAACTAGTTAGGCCTCATTTGGAACACGGAATCCATTCAACTAACATGAGGTCACGGAAACACACCTTCCGGAAAAGTTCGACGGCATAATATAAAAGTGCCGATATCGAACGAACGATCGAACGAACGATCGAACGAAAGACATGTTGGTCATCCTAACTCAACATATATTCGTCTAGCAAACTAGTTATGAATATTTTTAGATCGGAAGTGCACTAAATAGGCACCATGACAATTGTGGTGGTCGGAAACAAAAGCTTTGGTACTAAATAATAAAGTTCGTTTATTAGCGATTAATGTGTTGAAGGGCGAACTAGTGACGTTTTCGTTATCCGAAACTTATACCAATTAGTCAAGAGGACTAATTAACATGGATTAACACCCTAAACCCTAATTACTTGCTATTGATACAAGATCAACCTCTAATCACCATACTTAAATTAATTACCTAAATATCTAGTAAATAAACACATGTTATAAATAATATTTACACTTAACCCCCGCATGTGAGCCCCCACCCACTTGATTATGTTGAAAAAGGAAGATTATAAGTATGGTGTAAGATTTATGTGTAATCTTTGTAAGATAACATGATATATATGCAAGATTACACCATATCTTCCATCATTTTTTTTTCAAAAAATAAAAAATAAACAAGCCTTCTTTGTTCCCTCATCCCCACGGCTCAAAGCACCACCACTAGACCACCACATTTCCACCATTAAACACCCTATTTTATACACTTTAAAGCCACTTAAAGACCATCCAAGATGCTAGCAAAGGTGGAGGATCATTAGGTCTTTCTTGGAGCTTCATCTTCTTCCTAAATCTTCACTAATCTTGTGCAACCATTGTAAGATACATTCCTTCATATTTTAGCTTCTTGCAATGTCTAGTTTAAGGAAGTACAAGTTGATCATCTTGAAAGTGAAGAAAATATAACCCAAAAACCCTAAACCTCACAAGAATAATAACGCTAAATATAGTTATTATGTGTTGATTATGTGCTTATATGTTAACTAGTTAGCATGATGATGTTGTTTATGTTAAAGTAAGTGTATAAGTTAGATGATCTTGTATGGATAAATATGAAAATGATGATTTAAACATGGTAATGTTTAAATCTAAACAAGATCATCAACTTCATCATCCATAAAGATTACTACAATCTAAAAGTAATTTTATTACACATAAGTAACTTTTATAAAGAATAAACACTCTGATTTAAGATGTAACCATCTTAAAAAGTGTAGTAATCAAAGGGGTTTAAAATGAAGGACTTGACCTAATGATGTAACCAAAAATGATGGTTTAACAATGCTAATAAATGTTGAAATCTCATTATATTAATAATAAGATTTTGACTACCAAAAGCTATGGATGATGATGTACATAAGTTGTAAACAAAATAATATGGAAGCTTTAAATTAACTTTTGATCTTGATTATGAGTTTAAACATGGTTTAAATAGTTTTAAAAACGTGGAAAACGCCATAGTTTAGGGGAAACTATGGCGAAATTTTCTAAAAATCTAATCGTGTAAGTATGATAACAGTGTGATTAGCGGGACAAAACGCAATTAGTAACTTAAATCGTCGTTAGTTAAGTTCTAATGTCAAGGGTTAAACCCTAAACACCCAAGTGTTTAGCAAGTATATAAATATATATTTTTACAAGTTAAAAATAAATGATCCTTATAAATATATATATGGATACTTGTGGAAATAAAAGTATATATAGACATATTTTGTCACCAAGAATTATGTGTAAATACATGTGTATTGTATGTGTATGTATTTAGAAGCTTAGGGTATTCACCATCAAAATACCCAACTATACACAAAATACTACAAACACTTGAAAATATTACCAAGTGTTGGTGATACAAACAAATACATTTTTACAATACGTCAATACAATAATCGGACAAACGAAGCAATGCGGACGGTGGGCGAATATACACAAATACACCGTCGCGTCGTCGACCAACGAATAAATCGCCGACACGAAGAGTTATTACGACGACAGGCGATTGTCGACGGGAAAAAGCATGTATTAAACGACGACGACGACAAGTCTAAATTATATATTTAGAAACTTAACATATATATATGTTCTTGATATCAAAACCCAGAAAGTTAAAACATAAAGAATTTACTAAGTGAAATTATAAAGGTATACAAAATAAGTATACTTACAAATCCATACTTAATATAATGGGCTCTTGAAAAATGAATTTTCGCTAAGCCCATTTTATAAATTACATGATCTGGCCCAATGACAATAAAACATGGGCTCGGCCCAATGACATAAAAAAACATGGGCTAGGCCCAATGACATGAGAAATGGGCTAGGCCCAATGACATAAATTATATGGCTAGGCGCAATGACTTGAAAACATGGGCTAGGCCCAATGACAAGAAAACATGGGCTAGGACCAATGACATAAATACATGGGCTAGGCCCAATGACATGAAAACATGGGCTAGGTCCAATGACATAAATTACATGGGCTAGGCCCAATGATAAGAAAACGTGGGCTAGGCCCAATGACATAAATTATATGGGAAAGGCCCAATGACACACGTGCAAGGCACGAGGACATTTGAAGGACAGTTCACACACGATCTAAGAATAACAATATTTTATATATATATGTGTGTATATATATATGTATATATATATGTATATATATATATATTTTGAGAAATATATGTATAAAAATACTAATCGAACAAACGAACAACCACACTATGATAACATTAAAATTTGTTATAATGTGATAAATATATACACAACAAGAATTCAAGATGAACAACTAGTACGAGGTCCAACGAGACCTAGGTATCTAATGAAGTTAATACACATGTAGATTACACACATGTACGGACACCGAACTTTGATAAGTACGAGGTACGGAACGCAAAGCTGTGAGTTCGTGCCCCTCCTTCCAATTATTTTAAAGTTTTGTTTTAAAACTATGGAGAGGAAATACATGTCATAACAAACGGTATGTTAGCTATGGGGTTAGTTGATAACACGATCAATGTGAGTAAGTAGGATGATGACAAGTGTAACCATTAATCACTTAGTTACCAAGGTGCAAAAGGTATAGATCTATAGAGTTTGAGGCACGCTCCACTCCTGGTTGGTATACCCTTCGGAGTGCTTTTGTGATCCCAAATGACGTCAAGAGTTGTCTCGGTTTGGTTACTTACTTATGGCACATATGTCAGGTGCTAACTACACACTGATAGATCCTTAAACTCCATGAATGCTAATAACATACTCGGATTTCATTACTGGATTACGAGCATGACATTTTATGAGAAAACAATAACTACATGAACTCGCCAACTTTATGTGACTTTTTTAAATTACATTTATTTCAGGACACAAGACTTGAGCTGGTGATATACTTCAGGATATGGGAATGACATGACCACGAATGCCACCTTTTGGAGGATTTGCCTCTTATATCCCAAACTCGTATGGGTATATAGGATTCAAAACCTCAACATGCTTTTGCGATAAAAACAATCTTTTATTATGTTGTAATGTATTTCAACCCACATTTTTATGACAATGTGAAAGTGTTTGGAAACTCATGATTTCACTTTTGGAAACTTGTAAACACTAGTTGCAAATTAATATAAGCATGGCATCGTTGTTGATTTACAGTTGTTTACATGATTGGATGCAATGATTACCTCATAGTCACATGTTTGCGCTTCCGCTACGACCAGGGTGTGACAGATTGGTATCAGAGCTTCGATTGTAGTGAACCGGGAAAAAAATTTATTAAAGTTTCGTCTACAATCACTTAGGGCTCTCACATGAAAACAAAGTTTATAACATCACAACAATGTTTTCGAAAGTATGGCAAAAATGACAAACGGTTTTTCATTGTGTCACGATAACATGAGGATCTATCACCCGAGCTCAACCATGAGTAACGAAAAAGGATCAATACATGATTAGTCTATGAGAAATAGACACATTACATTAGAAGACTATGTGTCATGGACACGTTACAAAAGATAGAAATCATGGCTATATGGTATTTTATGTGATTATATATATATACATAATTTATATATGTGTTGAATGGAATATTTTGCCAAGAACGAAATACCTTCGACTATGGATATTATTATTATCCTTGACTCACACAATGAGAAAATCGATCTCGCGTCTACTGCGGAGCTTATGGTGAACGTGGTTCCTAAGTGAGACCTTAGGATCGATTCCACATAAGGTGGTTGATTTTCCCGCGGATGCGGAGATCCTGGCTTCGGTAGTGGCGAAGAGGTGGAGGTGGTAGCCTTAGACAACAACTCTAATAGCGTGACGAGGTCCATGTGACCCATATTAATCATTAATAACAACACTCTTGTCTAGACAAGGAAGGTGAAGTACTCATCTTGAAGGTGCCCCTCCAGTTGTTATTGTTGCATATTCTCTCTATTTCTAAACTTGTCTAACGATGTGCCCTTTCGCGAGTAATATCAATGGACGATAGCGCGTGGACCATCACGGAGGTCCCTTATATGATTGAAGGTATGTAGACAATAGTGTCCTCTCTCTGACTGGTCGTCGTCTTTGAACCGTAGAACACTGGATGACCATGCAAGGAAATTTATTATTGCGGGGCCCACATAATAATAACTTGCAGTGGATCTGGTGGCTATGTGGGTCAACTTAAAGAATCACTACTCATTCGAAATTGTAAAGTTGTTCGAGTTTCTATCCAGTGGGACGCTAACCGGGGTGGTTGCAATAACACCCTACGATACAGAAACACCACACATATTTGTTCGCATCTAACATTCGATCTATATCACGAGTCGATTGAGACTAGTCATCTAAACAAACAAAAACTTGTCACACCCCGACCCGCAGCGGAAAAGGTGATCGGGGCATAATTGGGTTATCATCAAAGCTCATGACATTTATTATATGTTTCATATTCATTAATACAATTTAATGGAAATTTACAATAAATGATACAGCGTGTTCTAACTATCAATCTAAGCTTCTTGGTTCTCTTCTAAGGCATATCCTATGTTTTCCTTGCTTCAACCTGTTCACCTGTATCATGTGTAAAAAGGTTTTTGGATCAACATAATGTTGGCGAGTGAATCCTATGGAAAACATTTGAACAAGTTTATCCAATTGATTATAAATAAGGTGCATACCACATATGAGTAAATGTAGATGTAAATTTATTCACACAACACATAATATCGAATATTGAACACACAACACCAAATAATTGTTTTGAGGCACGCGTTGTTCGACTCGTCTCCCACGAGGAACTGATGGGCCTAATGAATGAGTTTTGAGGCACGCGTTGTTCTTACGAACTGATGGGCCTAATGTATGAGTTTTGAGGCACGCGTTGTTCTCGTCTCCCACGAGGAAATGATGGGCCTAATGAATGAGTTTTGAGGCACGCGTTGTTCTTACGAACTGATGGGCCTAATGTATGAGTTTTAAGGCACGCGTTGTTCTCGTCTCCCACGAGGAACTGATGGGCCTAAATAATTTGTATACAACTTTGACAATATGAATACATCACAACCAATAATAGTTACATTCTAGTTTAGTTCATATAATGGTATAGCACAAATTTGCATAAGAGAATTAGTTTAAACGACACACGATACACCCCAAAACATGAATAAAAAGGGGAGTTTGTAAGAATTCACTCACATTGGGTGCGTTCGGTTGATGAGGTTGAATGCACGCGAAAAGGTGTTAACCACGAGTAAAATTAACCTAGATAAATCGCATTATGGTTTGGTAAGTAAACGGGTTTTATTAATCTATTTTAGTAGGATTGCTGGTGTATTTTTGTGAGTTTGAGCCTATTTTCTAACCTTATAAATGTTATTTTTAAGTATTTTTAATTGATTTTTAATTAAAATAATTAAATAAAAATAAATAAAAAAATATTTTATTTATGCTACAGTTGACTTTTGACCGTTGACTTTGACTAGCGTTGACCGGTTTCGAAGGCATATTGTTGTGCGCCGGGTGAGGCTCGAACCCGAGACCTCCCATACGCGTGCACGCAGCTCTACCAACTGAGCTACATGTCTAACCCGTTATATATCCGATTTTAATTATATATATATTAATTAGATTTTAAACAGAATTCCTTTATTTTAAAAACGAATTAATCTAGCGAACCGGTGCGCTCCACAGGTCTCGAACCCGGGACCTGTGGGTTAGCGGACACACACTCCACCGCTGGACTGTGTGTCGCACTTGGTTATAAACTCAGTTATCAATATACTTAACATATACCCACAACACTCCGGTTCAGTTTTGCGAAAAAAGGGATTTTTATCAAGGCGGCGTGTGAGGGACAATACTCGAACTCGTGACCTTAGCTTTAAAAGTGCACACAGTCCACCGCTGGACTGTGTGTCTAACCCGGTAATTATCTTGATTTTAATTATACATAACCATTACTGAAACGTCGTCTTCTTCACTGGTTTAACCGGAAGTGGCGACTGACTGGTTCGAAATGTTGATTCAAGTTCTTTTAGCGTTTTATGATCAATTACAGTCGAGATAAGAGTAAAAAGAAAGGAATTTAGGCGAGAGAAGTACCGGCTGGTTTTACTCTGTTTTCCGGCAGAACTCCGGCGACAGCAATCTTTTTCCGGCGACAGTATCTTGCAGCAGAGAGTCCTCCGAAAGCTTACAAAGGATGTGGGTGACTTCGGTAAAGGTTTAGGGGGTTCAGTAAAGCTCAGAGATTACTGATACGGTTTTCCGGCGAAGTATAAGATATTTCCGGCGAGTGATTTTTCGCCGAGAAAAGGTGCGATTTGAGTGTGAAAGGTTTCTGGCGAGTTGTGGGTGTATTTATAGGGTAGTATTGAGATGAATGGGGTCTGAATTCGGTCTTAGTTCGAAGTCAACCGTTCTCCGGCGGTTATGGCTGATGTCGCGGTTCAGACGTCGGTTATAACCGTTGTAGGAGTTAATTCTACGGTTTATCTTGAGCGGAAACTTAATTAAACGGCGAAGTCGTCGGGATTTCCGACGACTGTTATTTTGGGCGCAATTTACTGAAATTGATTTCCGAACTTTAATATTTGAATTAAATGTTTCCTGTATTTATCAGAAAATCAAAGTGGCGGAGCGGTTGTTCGGTTAAGTGATAAGTCATTGTTGAGCTGGCTATTGACCCGAGTTCGAAACCCGGCAGAAGTAAAACATTTTTATTTTGATATTTTTGACAGATTTTCAAAAACTAAATACATATCCCCGCATAATATTTGATTACGGATCGTTTAAAATTATTTTGGGCATTTAATTCGCAACGAAAAATTTGACTGACTGTTCGGTTGATAAACGGAGCGGGTTTGGTAAATCCGTTTTTGACGGATGTTACAGTATCCCCTGCTTTTTAGAAATTTCGTCCCGAAATTTAAATGGGGATATAATTGACTAAAAGAATGATGGTGTTTAGTTTGACAGTTACATACTTAGAAGAAATAAGGGTTTGGGTTTTTGTTTGAGGCGGTAACGTTCCTTGTAAAGGTTAAGTATCCTAATACAGGAATCGCTTTTTGTTGCCTACTGTATAAGTATTTGTCAAGCAGGAATGATTCGCTAAAATGATATCATAAGAGTCTAGATGTGTTTGGAAAAGTATGGTTATATCCTACTTCAAAACTTCCAATACTACAATCTACACAAATAAACACAACAACTAATAATTGAATCCACATTCTGATAGTATATATGTTTGAATGGTGACAGTTCCTCTCTCGTTTGTTATGATGGAGAGGTTAGTCTATATAGAAATGGATAACAATCCAATTTCTTTAAATAGTGAGATGATATAAATATGTAACACAAATTTCAATCAAGGCAATACTAAATCCTACATGGAACTTCTCATAACCGCCTGATAACGCCTCTGATCCTTTGGCAAGAATACTTATATATAGGAAGTACCAGCGGCGTATCCACCATATTCTTGTCAAATTTTCATTGGTTTTATCAGTGAATTATGATTAGTCCTATAACTCTACAACCAATACATCAAACATAAAAATACTGAAATGAAATATATCTGTGCGATCAAGGCTCAATCAAACGGAGCCGATCGTATTGTATGTATTGAAAATGAAATTGTCTGTGTGCTCAAGGCTCAATCAAACGGAGCCGAGCTTATTGCATGTATTGAAAATGAAATTGTCTGTGTGCTCAAGGCTCAATCAAACGGAGCCGAGCTTATTGCATGTATTGAAAATGAAATTGTCTGTGTGCTCAAGGCTCAATCAAACGGAGCCGAGCTTATTGCATGTATTGAAAATGAATAACTTAATCACACAAACAACCTATGCATGGAACCTCTCATAACCGCCTGATAATGTCTCCGATCATTTGACAAGAATACTTATATATAGGAAGTACCAGCGGCGTATCCACCATATTCTCGTCAATTTCTCATTGACTTTATCCGCAAGTTATGATTAGTTCTATGCGACTCTACAACATAAACAAACACAACAACCAGCGCTTGAGTCTTAATTCTGATAGTATCCGTGTTTGACAATACCTCTCTCGTTTAATATGATGGAGAGGTTAGTCTATGTAGAAATGAGGCACAACTCAACTTCTTTAAATGATGAAACTGAGATAGGTCGTGAAGTATGATGATATGAATATTAAATCAATGAGTATAAAACAAACTGAACTAGTAATTTGCATTAAAAATTCTTGGATAAAATTCCAATTAGGATACGTGAAAATTGAGATAACATAAAGAAAAACATAAAAACTGAGTGGTTGGAGTTGAATCTTGATTCTTGGTGAGAGAAGACTAGTTAAGTGGTTGGTTTGGTCCGTTAACATCTTCAACAGGATTGGCGTTGATGTTATAAACTCTTCCTCTTGCTGGCGGTGGAGCTGGGTTTGCTTGGTTTGCTTGGTTTGCTTGGTTAACTGGGTTTGCTTGAGCTTGGGCGTTTATGATGTTAACCAAACGAGGGCACGTGTTTCTAAAATGGGTAGGGTCGCCACAATTGAAACAAGCTCGAACATATGGGTACATGGGGTATTGAGGTTGTTGATATGTTTGGATCATGGGTTGAGTAGGGGTTGAGGTTTGGTTTTGAGGGGTGCGGCAAACTTTGTTCAAATGACCGTAGCGTCCACAATTCGCACATAGTCGACAAGGTAAAGTAGATGGATGGTGATAGAAACAGGTGTTGCATTGAGGGTGAGGTCCAATGTAAGGTTTCTTATTTGGGTAAATTGTGTTGGGTGCTACTTGGGCGTTTGGGATAGTTTGAGGAGGTACAACTTGTGAAGCTGGTTGGTTGCGTTGGATGACGGCGAAGATTTGCCCATCACGTTTTCTCTTAGAAGTAGATGGTGTAAAGGATTCGGTTCGGGTGGGATTTGAGGTTTCGGTTGATGCTTTATCCTTCTTCTTCTCCTCTTTGAAATCTTTGTTTCGGATTCGGTTCTCAGTGAGCGCGGTTGCTAGCTCCATTGCTGCTTCCAAAGTTGCAGGCGATGTACTTATTACAGAGTCTTGAATCTTTGATGGAAGACCACGAATGTAGTGCTCGATCAAACGGTAGAGGGGAGTAAACAAATTGGGAACCATTTGATTTAATTCAAGGAATCTCTTGTTGTATGTGGTGTGGTCGCCTTCCTTTTGTTTTAAAGCATGAAACTCATCCTCCAATTTCTTGATTTCACTTCTTGGGCAAAACCGTCTTGTCATGATTCCCTTCAACTCTTCCCAAGTCAAGGTCATAGTTTCTTCAACACCACGTTTGGTCTTCTCTGTATTCCACCATGTGAGTGCCGTTCCAAGTAAACGACCGGTAGCATAACGCACCTTGCGATCATCGGGGCAATCGCAATTTAGAAAAGTGTTCTCCATTTCTTCGAACCAATGGAGGAGAGCGGTGACACCTTCAGTACCTTCGTATTTTGGAGGATCGCAGGATTTGAAATGTTTGTAGGTGCATTTAGTGACTGAAGGATTGATAGTGTTTTGATCCTCTTGTTGGGTTGGGTTAACGGAATTAGCGGTAAGGGCTTGTTGAACTTGAACTACGATGTTTGGTATTACGGTCGCCATTTGCTGAGCGATTTGGGCAGCCATGCGTTCACGGGCTTTTCCTGCTCTCATCTTCCTACGGGCGAGGTTAGAAGACATCTACAAGGAATACATGTCAAGAGTATGAGTTGGATGCCTTTGGGATCGTGGGTCGTGTTTGGGAATGAACGTTCATAAAATAAATATAGAAAAATAAATCTACTACATCCATAGGATGTCTTGGGTTTTGCTCGTAATTGGGCCTTGCATGCCGCCATACTTCACCTTCGTAATCACGTGGGCCCCCATGATTACCGGGTTTTTCATATGGTTCGCATGTGTTAGCCTGGTTACGTACACTAAAACCCGGAGAAAATCGAGAAATATGTAACGTATGATATTCGGAATGTGCCCAGGCATGGACACGGTGACATCTCAAAGTGAGGTTAGTTCGAACGACGTTTGGTGTGGCATGCTTTGGCCTAATAGGTCCGTCGTACTCTCATCGTTAGTCCCCAGGTAGGCAAACTGGTCCGTTATTTTGGATTTATACGAATGCCAACCTAGACAGGACGTCCCGACTACCGGTACTTGTACCCTTCCGGTTACTACATGCCCGTCGCAGAACTTACTTTGATGGGATTTGAAAATTGCAACAAAATCCTTGAATAATGAGAGTATGAAAATGAATTGAATATATGAACATTGATATATGTATAACGAATATGTATATAAGCATGTATGTTTGACTGAAATATGAAACAAATAAATATCACAAGTTTGTATGTAACCACCTCATCAATTAAAATTTAGGCAGACTATAGTATAGGTTCTAAGGGTCTAATAACCTATCCTATATCCCTATAGTCATGGCTCTGATACCAATCTGTCACACCCCGACCCGCAGCGGAAAAGGTGATCGGGGCATAATTGGGTTATCATCAAAGCTCATGACATTTATTATATGTTTCATATTCATTAATACAATTTAATGGAAATTTACAATAAATGATACAGCGTGTTCTAACTATCAATCTAAGCTTCTTGGTTCTCTTCTAAGGCATATCCTATGTTTTCCTTGCTTCAACCTGTTCACCTGTATCATGTGTAAAAAGGTTTTTGGATCAACATAATGTTGGCGAGTGAATCCTATGGAAAACATTTGAACAAGTTTATCCAATTGATTATAAATAAGGTGCATACCACATATGAGTAAATGTAGATGTAAATTTATTCACACAACACATAATATCGAATATTGAACACACAACACCAAATAATTGTTTTGAGGCACGCGTTGTTCGACTCGTCTCCCACGAGGAACTGATGGGCCTAATGAATGAGTTTTGAGGCACGCGTTGTTCTTACGAACTGATGGGCCTAATGTATGAGTTTTGAGGCACGCGTTGTTCTCGTCTCCCACGAGGAACTGATGGGCCTAATGAATGAGTTTTGAGGCACGCGTTGTTCTTACGAACTGATGGGCCTAATGTATGAGTTTTAAGGCACGTGTTGTTCTCGTCTCCCACGAGGAACTGATGGGCCTAAATAATTTGTATACAACTTTGACAATATGAATACATCACAACCAATAATAGTTACATTCTAGTTTAGTTCATATAATGGTATAGCACAAATTTGCATAAGAGAATTAGTTTAAACGACACACGATACACCCCAAAACATGAATAAAAAGGGGAGTTTGTAAGAATTCACTCACATTGGGTGCGTTCGGTTGATGAGGTTGAATGCACGCGAAAAGGTGTTAACCACGAGTGAAATTAACCTAGATAAATCGCATTATGGTTTGGTAAGTAAACGGGTTTTATTAATCTATTTTAGTAGGATTGTTGGGTGTATTTTTGTGAGTTTGAGGCTATTTTCTAACCTTAAAAATGTTATTTTTAAGTATTTTTAATTGAGTTTTAATTAAAATAATTAAATAAAAATAAATAAAAAAAAATATTTTATTTATGCTACAGTTGACTTTTGACCGTTGACTTTGACTAGCGTTGACCGGTTCGAAGGCATATTGTTGTGCGCCGGGTGAGGCTCGAACCCGAGACCTCCCGTACGCGTGCACGCAGCTCTACCAACTGAGCTACGTGTCTAACCCGTTATATATCCGATTTTAATTATATAATATATTAATTAGATTTTAAACAGAATTCCTTTATTTTAAAAACGAATTAATCTAGCGAACCGGTGCGCTCCACAGGTCTCGAACCCGGGACCTGTGGGTTAGCGGACACACACTCCACCGCTGGACTGTGTGTCGCACTTGGTTATAAACTCGGTTATCAATATACTTAACATATACCCACAACACTCCGGTTCAGTTTTGCGAAAAAAGGGATTTTTATCAAGGCGGCGTGTGAGGGACAATACTCGAACTCGTGACCTTAGCTTTAAAAGTGCACACAGTCCACCGCTGGACTGTGTGTCTAACCCGGTAATTATCTTGATTTTAATTATACATAACCATTACTGAAACGTCGTCTTCTTCACTGGTTTAACCGGAAGTGGCGACTGACTGGTTCGAAATGTTGATTCAAGTTCTTTTAGCGTTTTATGATCAATTACAGTCGAGATAAGAGTAAAAAGAAAGGAATTTAGGCGAGAGAAGTACCGGCTGGTTTTACTCTGTTTTCCGGCAGAACTCCGGCGACAGCAATCTTTTTCCGGCGACAGTATCTTGCAGCAGAGAGTCCTCCGAAAGCTTACAAAGGATGTGGGTGACTTCGGTAAAGGTTTATGGGTTCAGTAAAGCTCAGAGATTACTGATACGGTTTTCCGGCGAAGTATAAGATATTTCCGGCGAGTGATTTTTCGCCGAGAAAAGGTGCGATTTGAGTGTGAAAGGTTTCTGGCGAGTTGTGGGTGTATTTATAGGGTAGTATTGAGATGAATGGGGTCTGAATTCGGTCTTAGTTCGAAGTCAACCGTTCTCCGGCGGTTATGGCTGATGTCGCGGTTCAGACGTCGGTTATAACCGTTGTAGGAGTTAATTCTACGGTTTATCTTGAGCGGAAACTTAATTAAACGGCGAAGTCGTCGGGATTTCCGACGACTGTTATTTTGGGCGCAATTTACTGAAATTGATTTCCGAACTTTAATATTTGAATTAAATGTTTCCTGTATTTATCAGAAAATCAAAGTGGCGGAGCGGTTGTTCGGTTAAGTGATAAGTCATTGTTGAGCCGGCTATTGACCCGAGTTTGAAACCCGGCAGAAGTAAAACATTTTTATTTTGATATTTTTGACAGATTTTCAAAAACTAAATACATATCCCCGCATAATATTTGATTACGGATCGTTTAAAATTATTTTGGGCATTTAATTCGCAACGAAAAATTTGACTGACTGTTCGGTTGATAAACGGAGCGGGTTTGGTAAATCCGTTTTTGACGGATGTTACAAAACTGGTTGGCCACCCAGGGAGGATATTTCCTCAACGGTCTAGAGTTCTTGTACATGGGTTGGTTCCATGGTATCTATGGCACCTCATCTTATTTATTGGAAAGAGTTACATTATACCCCATTGTGTGACATTTATCTTATTCCAAGGGATGGTATGGCACGAGCCATGCTTCAATACCCTCATTGCATACTATTCGATATCTATGGAAATTATAACAATCTAGCTAGAGCTCGTGGAGCTCAAGGGATATCAACGTATTCGTCACCGGGTTGGTGTGGCAAAGGATTTTTTTCCTACTTTGGACGATCGAAGTGCACGAAGTATGGAGTACATGCTGTAAGGTTGGAGATGACCGTTTGGTTTCTCCTCCTTAACGAGTTATATTTCCTTTCCAATTAGACATATGGTCGATACACGCAAGAGGTACCATGAATTTTGGATTGTTGGTATTCACGTTGTCATTGTCTCAAACATGTATGAATAATGCAATCTCGAGGTTTCCATGACCGATGGCATTCTTTATTCTTAGGCGCATGGTAGACTATATTTATCAAAATATATGTCTAGCTTCTTTTAATCTTGGGTATTTAGATGAAACATGGCGCCAAAAGGAGGGTTACACCCAAAAGGGGTTAGTTAATCCATAACTTACTAAGTAAGCCAAACTAGAGTTCTTATGGAAGGACATACGGTTGTGGAAATCGCA
The DNA here is from genome assembly GCA_947069175.1 of Scalesia atractyloides. Classification (NCBI taxonomy): domain Eukaryota; kingdom Viridiplantae; phylum Streptophyta; class Magnoliopsida; order Asterales; family Asteraceae; genus Scalesia; species Scalesia atractyloides. The sequence goes on from CAMTDV010000013.1 coordinate 32,411,449, forward strand.
CGACACGAGAGTAACTTAGTCGACACTAGTGGAAAACTAGTGGTACCGGTAGTTCAAATGGTTCAGATCCCAATAGATTGGGAAGGAGTGGTAGCCTACACCTGAAGATGTGATCATATAAAGTTTTAAATCCTAAGGCTTTCCCGGACTACAAGCCGCGAGACCTCATTGGTGCGAGAGGTGCGGTAGGTTAGGTCCGCTAAATAAAGACAACGGAGTTGGTTAGCAGAGCTAGTAAATGCACTTCTGAGTAAATGATTAGGTAGACAAAGAGTCTCCTGATGAATGCAACGGTAACTTGGTGAAATCCTCTAGTAGAAACTTTAAGGAGTGATACTACGAAGAGGTTATCTTGGGAGGAACTCAAAAATCTTACGTGAGAACAGTATTGCTCGCTGACTGGAATTCCAAGCGTAGAAACGAGATCCTAGAACTTGATCATGATTGCAGCCAACGTTGTTGGTTAAACACGATGCTTTCACGAACTCTCAAGGGTTGTTCCAAATTGGGGAACACCTTATATCAAACGATTGAGCGCTACATTTGGGGTTTAGCCTATAAGAACCAAAACATGAACACATCATCCCTCCCTACCTTCATCACTCAAATAGTTCTCTCGCAGTTAGTCTCACCAATGATGTGGTGAGAATGGGAAAATATCAAAGAAAGGTGCGGAAAGCAAGGAAACGGATATGGAATCTACTACCGACAGTAAGCGAAAATACACACCCCTTAAGGCAGGATCGAGGGTGAGTAACAAACGAAAGGGAACTCCTATGATGATAGAAACAAAGGCCACTTCAAACATGAACGTCTCAAGAATGAATCAGGCAAGCGAATTAAAGTGTGAGTGAGCAGAAACTATGGATACCCCACAAGATCCTGATGTCTTCATGCGTACGTTCTACTCTACATTCATTACGTGTCAATTATTTTGATACCAACACCGAGCTTAGCTAGTGTCTTTAGGTGTTAAGCTTATACTCGAATTATAGTCTTGTAAATTAGACACATTATCAAGTTAGCTGATGGAGAATTAGCATTAGACTCGTCTCGTCGATACTAATCTAGTGATATATGATGTCCAAAATTTTTTTCCTAAAAAGCACACGATTCTAACCGTGCAATTGTTTGTAAAATTGTTTACGGATCAATTTCTATGTACCAAAATGATGTATTGAATAATACATCTATTTATCTTGTAGAGTTTGTATATTTTTAGCGCGTTTTCGTTTTGATTTGTCAAAAATTTATCTACTTTTAATCTAAACACGTTTTGAAGGTCTTGGTTCGTGAAAACGGTTGGAAGGATGGGAAAACGGGCGAAAATGGTGAAAAGAAACGAGTCGGGACGTGAGTGGATCGAAAACGAGAAAACAGAACGTAAATCAGGGATTTCCACCCGGTCGCGCGGCGCGAACGGCATGCATTAACTCTCTTGCGGGGTGCAAGAGAGGGATAGTTATCTCCGGATTCCAAACTCGGTCGCGGGGCGCGACCGGGCTACCCATACTCTCTCGCGGGGCGCGAGAGAGGTGTTTATCCAGAAAGTTTCGAAATCAGAGTTATTTTGGGATTTGGTTGTTTTAAAAAGACTTATTATCATTGTTAAACACATCTTAGGCAATTTTGGACGAACTAGGGAAGATTTGGAGCTATTTTCTGGAGGTTTGAAGCTACACGAAGCAGATCTAAGCCATAGGAATTGTGGTGGTGATCACGGGAGTTCAAGGAAGGAGCTTGTCATGGTTTATCATACCAATCTCCCCTTAGATTTCTTTGTTGTGATCAATCATGCTAACTTGTTATCAACTTTGTTTTAGTTACTTTTTAAACATGTTAGGCTAGATTTTCTTTGGTTACCTAGGTTTTGGATTATGGAATTATGAAACTTTGATTTGCTTTAATCTAATTCATGGTTGGAATATCTAATTGGTAAAGGTCACAACTTTAATGATCTTGTTTAGGGTATTTGCATGATCTTGTTTGTTTGATGATTGTTTGGTTGTTTTGCATAAACTTTGGTGAATGTCTTTCATATAATAGGTTTATGTTACTTTTCGTTTTCTTATGAATTCGTGAAGTTGTCGGTAAAATTGGCCAATAAAACCGGGGAAACAAATAGATTAACCATAAGATCAAACTTGTCATTATACCTAATTTGTTAATTGAGAAATTGCAATTAATTGGCTGAATTAATGTGGTAAATTGTTAGGTTAGGGTTTTGAGAAATTCTTGAGTCTAGTTTCCTTGTCATAATTGAATCAGTTAATCTAAACTAGAAAATTGTAGTTGGTCTAGGTTAATTATTAAGAGGTAATTAATAATTAGGCACTTTACTAATTTGAAAAGATAATTGAAAAAGAATCTTTAAGACCGGTAAACAAATAAAAAGGATAGGTTATTGTAGGTGACTTCCTGAGAAGGGTCGGGGGTCCTGTTTAATAATCCTAAACTTTGATATGCTAAGATCCCGGTAAAATATTCAACCCGATTAATTATTGTTAAATTGAAGGAGTAGTAGTCTAAAAATCTAACCTAGGTAACTAGTTTATTATCTCTTGGTAAAAGTTCTAATAAGTCCCTAGAAGTTCATAGTTTGGTCATTTCACTTTAGTAGTTTTATTTAAATTGATAATTTAGATTTGTTAGTAAAACCCCCCTTTTAAAATATACATAGTGTGTGATTGAGTCTAGTTTAGTAGTCTTAGCAATTAGAGAGTCATGTGGGTTCGATAATCCGAACTTACTTAATACTATTCTACAATTGATCGGTCCACTTGCCGGTTAGTAGTTTAGTATAGTTTAGGAGTCTAGAGTATAATTTGAGTCTAGAATTAGGATAATTTGTTTTGTTTTTAATAACTACTTTTAGAACATCAAGCTTTTGGCGCCGTTTCCGGGGACTCTCTCATTGGCAATTGCGTTGATTACTCGATTTAGGCTTTTCTTTTACACTTGTGTTTATTTTGTATTCGTTTGTGTCGTAGGAGTCTAAGCTGTTTAATTATTTAATATTTACTTTTTTCTATTATTATTGAATTATTTTTGCTAACTTCTCGTGTTTGTCGTGTTACCGTTTAGTGGATGCCCCACACGCGCTCGTAAGGACCTCCGCCTAAGCCACCGACGGACACGCCATTCTCCCTCGCACCAAAGGTAAGTGTCCTCAACCTTTTCAAGTTCATCTCATTCCTTCGTACCACCCGATTTCGATTTTACACGTAAACCTTCATCACCCGATTCTCCATCACCCCTGTAGTTCATAGAAACGTAAGCCCGCCACAACCACCACCCAACTTCCACATGGCCGATAATAACAATCAGACCGTATACCAACAGGCCACCACCGGTTTCACCGTGCGAACTCACCTATTACCTTACCCCATGAACAATGACCGAGCTTGGCAAATCCCTTCCTACATCATGACCGCCATCACTAACTCTTGCCAATTCCACGGTCATGATGATGTGGATGCGCCCGCACATATCAACCGCCTTACTCGTCTATGTCATACATTCAATATGGAAGGCGCGGGTCATGATGCTCGTTTTCTCTAAGTCTTTCCGTTCTCTCTCGGGGTCGGGCCGCCATCTGGCTTGACTCCCAACCACCCGGCACTTTTTCTACTTGGGCCTCTTTACCGGATGCTTTCCTTAAGAAATACTTTCCACCCGCCAAAGCATCCCACCTTCGCGATAAGATCCATTCGTTCCGAATGGAGCCTGACTAGCCCTACCATCTAGCTTGAGAGCGGTTCCAAACTCAGTATCCCGTTGCTCCCAAATGGTCTATCAGACTTGGCACTTGTAGAGAAATTCTACAACGGTCTCACCCATGAGACCCGTGCTCGATTCGACACCTCTGTTGTGGCCATCTGATGGGAAAGAAAACAGTAGCCGAGTGCAGTGACCTTTTCGAGAGCTTTGCCCATTTTGATGTCGATTACAGCACTGCCGGCAGGAATTCAATTCCTGTTTCACGTACACCTCTGGTTAACCGCGGTCTACACCAAGTTAGCTTGGAAACTACGGTAGCTGCTGCTCTAGATAGCTTCAAGAGAGAGGTCACGAAGGAGATACAGGAGCTGAAGAAAATGGTAGACAGATGTCAGGTGTGTAGAGGGGGTCATGACACGCTACAGTGTCCCACGCTCACTGTTGAGCAGGTTGAGTTTATCACCGGTCAGAACCGCGGTCCTACAAATCCTTTCAATAATAATACTTCCAATTATAATCAAAACTGGCGTAATAATAATAATAATACTTACAATTGATCGGTCCACTTGCCGGTTGGTAGTTTAGTATAGTTTAGGAGTCTAGAGTATAATTTGAGTCTAGAATTAGGATAATTTGTTTTGTTTTTAATTAACTACTTTTAGAACATCACAAAACGTTTAGTACTCAGCCGGTTAACTTTCCACCTTTTCGAGTTCAACTCAGAACAGTACCCAATTCAAAACAAGAATCCGAGATGGTAATCCGAATTGCTATCTGAGATGGTGATTTGAGAGGGTGACCCGATTGCTATTCGAGATTGTGATCCGAGATGGGAATCCATCTGAAATGAGGTTCCCAAATGTAATTCGAAATAAGGTTTCCGAGATGTAATTCGGAACAGTAATCCGAGATGGTCCGAAATCAACACCAAAGATATGAGATGCACTGTTTTGATCCCTGAGTCATGAGGAATCATTAAAAGGTTAATGACACGTTTCCTATCTACCAACATCTCGCATCCATCTTGTTTGATACCTATGCCGATCACCATAAAATTCAAAATATGCTTGACCTAGAGTCAAGTAAGATTGACGTTCCCTCATTCTACAGGATTTGCCAATGGTAAAGTAGTCAATATCAGGGGAAGTTATAAAAGGATGCACTTTGGAACACGGAGAACAATAATCTAATATCGATCTTTTACCCGTTTATCTGGGTTGTTACGACGTAGCTTTTGGTATAGAACTGTTGACGTATAACCGAGTAGAAGTAAGTTGTCCTGAGAAAACTATCTGCATCCCCCTGACAGACGAAGACACACTTGTAGTACACGGAGAGAAGCTCGAGACGCCCTTACGAGTCATTAATTGCATGAAGGCCAGAAGTGCCTACAGAAAGGTTGCATAACCTTTCTAACTCACGTAGTCGATAAGGAAAAGAGGAGCCAAAAAATGGAGGGAATAACTGTTGTGAAGGAATTCCCTCGAATTATTTCCATTAGACTTGTCTGGATTACCTACGCAACGACACGCCAACTATCGCATTGATTTGGTGCCAGGAGCCGCACCAGCAGCGAAGCCTCCATAGCGATTAGCTCTGTCATAAATGCAAAGACTATCTACATGACCACAAAAGTTATTAGCCAAAGGATTCATTAGAACGAGTTCCTCGCTATGGGGAGCTTCGATGCCTTTTATCGAGAAGAAAGATGGAACCTTCCGAATGAGCATAGGCTACCGGGAATTAAACAAGTTAACCGTCAAGAATCGGTACCCATTACTGAGGATTGACGATCTGTTCGATCAATTACAAGGGTCGAGTTTTTATCCAAAGATGGATCTAAGGTCCGGGTATTATCAAATAAGAATCCAAGAGGAAAGTATTCCTAAGACAGTGTTTAGGACTCGCTACGGTGATTACGAGTTCCTTATTATGCCTTTTGGGTTAACAAATGCCCCTGCATTATTTATGGATTTGAACCGAGTATGTAAGTCATACCTCGACAAGTTCGTGATAGTATCTATCGATGACATATTAATATACTCGCGAACCGAGGAAGAACACGAACAACACCTGAGAACTATTTTAGAGTTGCTAAAGAAGGAGCAATTATCTGCTAAGTTCTCGAAATGTGAATTTTGGATTCGTAAAGTACAATTTCTCGGTCACGTAGTGAACGAGAACGGAATACATGTTGACCCTTCAAAATTGAGGCTATAAAGAATTGGACACGCTAAGAACCCCCACAATATTACGACAATTCCTAGGTTTAGCGGGATACTACCAGAGATTTATTGAGAACTTCTCAAAAGTTACACAAAAGGATAATAAGTTCGATTGGGGAGAAAAGCAAGAATCGGCATTTCATCTATTAAAGGATAAATTATGTAAGGCGCCGATATCATCACTTCCAGACGGTACTGATGACTTTGTGGTGTATTGTGATGCATCACATCAAGGCTTGGGTTGCGTGTTAATGCATCGTGAAAAAGTTATCGCGTACACGTCTCGTCAGTTGAAAGTTCATGAAAGGAATTATACCACACATGACCTAGAATTTGGCACAGTGGTATTTGCCTTAAAGATCTGGCGTAGTTATTTATATGGCACTAAGTGTACCATATTCACGGATCATAAAAGTCTTCAACATATATTCAATCAAAAGGAACTGAATATGCACCAACGACGTTGGGTTGAATTGTTGAATGATTATGACTGTGAGATCAAGTATCACCTAGGCAAAGCAAATGTTGTAGCAGATGCTTTGAGCAGGAAGGAACGAATCAAATCATTACGGGTACGAGCTTTAGAAATGATGATCCAGACAAAATTTACAACTCGAGTGCATGATGCACAACAAGAAGCTCTAAAACTAGAAAACAATCCAGCAGAATCATTACGGGGAATGGAAAAACAACTTGAACCAAACAAGGAATGGGACTCTATATTTCATGAGAAGGAACTGGATTCCTTATTATGGCAATTTGCAAGACTTGGTGCTAGACAAAGCACACAAGTCCAAATACTCAATACACCCAGGATCGGATAAATGGTGGCTTAATCTAAGGGAGATATTGCGACCTATGTTGGGAAATGCCTAAATTATGCAAAGGTCAAGGCCGAATACCAAAAACCATCTGGTTTATTGCAACAACCTGAGTTCGTTATTTGGAAGCGGAACAAATCTCAAGGGATTCTATTACAAAACTGCCACGAACCTCTCGAGGTCATGACATGATTTGGGTTATCATCGATCGGTTAACCAAGTCAGCTCACTTCTTACCCATCCATGAGAAAGACAGTACCGAGAAGTTAGCTGAACTGTATCTTAAGGAAATTGTGGCACGTCGTGGAGTGCCAATCTCGATAATCTCTGATAGAGATGGTCGTTTCGTGTCATGGATCTGGCAATCGTTTCAAACATCGTTCGGTTCTTGCTTAGATTTGAGCACAACTTTTCACCCGCAGTCTGATGGTCAAATTGAGCAAACCATCCAAACGTTGGAAGACATGCTTTGGGCTTGTGTGATGGATTTAGGCGGAAACTGGGATACTCATTTACCGTTGGTAGAGTTTTCCCACAATAACAGTTATCACACCAGTATCAAGGCCACGCCGTTCGAAGCACTATATGGACGAAAGTGCCAATCTCCGCTATGTTGGGCGAGAGTCGGTGATAGACAACTAATTGGTCCCGAACTAGTACAAGAGACCACAGACAAAATATTCAAGATCCGTGAGTGTATCAAATCGGCCCGAGATAGACAAAAGAGCTATGCAGATCAGAGATGCAAACCATTATCCTTTGAGGTCGGAGACAAAGTGTTACTAAAGGTCTCACCATGGAAAGGCGTAGCTAGATTCGGGAAGCGCGAAAAACTAAACCCGAGATATATTGGGCTGGCAAAGATCAAAACAGTGGCCTACAAATTAAAACTGCCAGAGGAACTCAATAGCGTACACGACACATTTCATGCGTCTAATCTAAAGAAAAACCCGACTAATGACATGATTATTAACAGAAAACAAATAACAAAATAAGAAATTTCTTGATTACTAACAGAAAACAAATAAAAAAGAGCTTTAATATGCAAAACTTACATCCTCTTTAGTGAAACGTCGAAGGAACAGGACAGAAAGTTTTGGTAACACTTGTCACACCCTCAAAATCCACATGCGTAGTTTTACCACGAGGGATGCGACTGACCGGCATTCTGCCAATAATCATGTTGTACCAATTACTATAGTTGTTAAATCATCAAAATCAACACGACTAGTGATCAAAGTCTAAAAGTCTAAAACATAGTTTATGCTGCAGTGGAAAAATAAAGTAAAATCCATCAAACCTTAAAATCACAAGTTTAATAAATATATAAAACATAAGGCTTTACAAACCACACACTCAATCCGATTGCAACGCTCGTCCAAAGCTCTACCTACTGACCTGCAAAGTATGCAATAATGTGTCAACATAAAGTGGGCAAGTTCACAGTTTTTAGTGTTGTTACAAAAATAAGTTCGTTTAAATACTCTAGTTTTATAAGACATGTCATGGGTAGCTAACCTATCGTTAAGCTACTAAACTGTGTGGTACCGAATCTTGACTTTTGTAGCTGTTAGTACCCCGTGTCAATGTCTATCATCATTGACCAGTTGCCAAGGCAAAGTTCACGCGCACCCTTCCTGGCACGGTGTGATTTTGTCAAACCTAATAGCGTATCAAGTAATACCTTGTATGTCAAATCCGGCGACTAATCGGTATAATGTGTTGGACTTTCAGATATAGTTTGTTTAGCCCGCTAAAGACATGAAGTATTAATTATAGCATTTAACAGTATTCGAAACGAGGAATACTAGGTTGTCCCAATCTAAGTGTGACAAATGGCAAATAACCAATAATTCCGTACAATCTAATCACTATTTTTATTTTATAATCTCATGCATATTATTGTAATTTATTTACGTAACTGAGTCGTACGCCATATCACAAGTATTAGGACAAGTAATCAGATCATTGCATATATTGGTTTCCATTACGACGCAGAACAAACCAAACAATGCCTAAAAGTGTTGGTAGAAAGTGTTGGGTGCACTATTTGCAGTTGCACTATTTGTGTCAGCAAACTGCTAAAATGGAACAGAACTAGCGAACAACGGCATGCTAATGCCATGATTGAGTCCATATATAAATGAAAACCTTGATATGAGAACACAGATTACAAAAATACATAACTTTCCAGTACAACGCCCTACTTGCAAAATTGTCTGTTTCAACCAAAAGGCGACAAATTTCGGTTTGTCCGGAATACTAATTCGGTGGATTCCGGATGTCAGAATAATAATAAAACAATGTTGAACATTCTAAAACAATATGAGAATAGCAAATATGCATAAAAGACCTCGTTTCCGGTCATCCAACAAACAGGGTACAACTCGACCGGAAAGCGATCGTTTGTCGAACCCTTTTAGTGGCCAATAGTCTCATTCATACATCTAGAGAACTAGTTAAGCCTTATTTGGAACTCGGAATCCATTCAACTAACATGAGGTCACGGAAACACAACTTCTGGAAAAGTTCAATGGCATGATATAAAAGTGCCGATATCGAGCGAACGATCGAACAAAGACATTTTGGTCATCCTAACTCAACATATATTCGTCTAGCAAACTAGTTATACATATTTTTAGATCTGAAGTGTACTAAATAGACACCATGAAAATTGTGGTGGTCGAAAACAAAAGCTTCCGAACTAAATAATAAAGTTGGTTTATTAGCGAACTAGTAACATTTTCGTTATCCGAAACTATACCAATTAGTCAAGAGGACTAATTAACATGGATTAACACCTAAACCCTAATTACTTGCTAATGATACAAGATCAACCCCTAATCACCATACTTAAATTAATTACCTAATATCTAATAAATAAACACATGTTATAAATAATATTTACACTTAACCCCTGCATGTGGGCCCCCACCCACTTGATTATGTTGAAAAAGGAAGATTATAAGTATGGTGTAAGATTTATGTGTAATCTTTGTAAGATAACATGATATATATGCAAGATTACACCATATCTTCCATCATTTTTTTTCAAAAAATAAAAAATAAATAAGCCTTCTTTGTTCCCTCATCCCCACGGCTCAAACCACCACCACTAGACCACACATTTCCACCATTAAACACCCTATTTTATACACTTTAAAGCCACTTAAAGACCATCCAAGATGCTAGCAAAGGTGGAGGATCATTAGGGCTTTCTTGGAGCTTCATCTTCTTCCTAAATCTTCGCTAATCTTGTGCAACCATTGTAAGATAAATTCCTTCATATTTTGCTTCTTACAATGTCTAGTTTAAGGAAGTACACGTTGATCATCTTGAAAGTGAAGAAAATATAACCCAAAAACCCTAAACCTCAAGGAATAATAACACTAAATATAGTTATTATGTGTTGATTATGTGCTTATATGTTAACTAGTTAGCATGATGATGTTGTTTATGTTAAAGTAAGTGTATAAGTTAGATGATCTTGTATGGATAAATATGAAAATGATGATTTAAACATGGTAATGTTTAAATCTAAATAAGATCATCAACTTATCATCCATAAAGATTACTACAATCTAAAAGTAATTTTATTACACATGAGTAACTTTTATAAAAAATAAACACTATGATTTAAGATGTAACCATCTTAAAAAGTTAGTAATCAAAGGGGTTTAAAATGAAGGACTTGACTTTAATGATGTAACCAAAAATGATGGTTTAAAAATGTTAATAATGTTGAAATCTCATTATATTTTTAATAGGATTTTGACTACCAAAAGCTATGGATGATGATGTATATAAGTTGTAAACAAAATAATATGGAAGCTTTAAATTAACTTTTGATCTTGATTATGAGGTTAAACAGGGTGTAAATAGTTTTAAAAATGTGGAAAACGCCATAGTTTAGGGGTAACTATGGTGAAATTTTTATAAATCTAATGGTGATTAAGGTATGATTAACAGTGTGATTAGCGGACTAAACGCAATTATTAACTTAAACCGTCGTTAGTTAAGTTCTAATGACAAGGGTTAAACCCTAAACACCCAAGTGTTTAGCAAGTATTAATATATATATATATATATATATGTGGAACTAAATAAAGTATATATATACATATTTTGTCACAAAGAATTATCTGTAAATACATGTGTATTGTATGTGTATGTATTTAGAAGCTTAGGGTATTCACCATAAAATACCCAACTATACACAAAATACTACAAACACTTGAAAATATTACCAAGTGTTGGTGACACAAACAAATACATTTTTACAATACGTCGAAACAATAATCGGACAAACGAAGCAATGCGGACGGTGGGCGAATGTACCCACATACACCGTCACGTCGTCGACGAACGAGTAAACCGCCGACACGAAGAGTTAGTACGATGACGGCGATTTTTTACGGAAAAAAGCATGTATTAAACGACGACGACGACAAGTCTGAATTATATATTTAGACACTTAACATATATATAGGTTCTCGATACCAAAACTCGGAAAGTTAAAACATAAAGAATTTACTAAGTGAAATTATAAAGGTATACAAAATAAGTATACATAAAAATCCATACATAGTAAAATTATAAGTATAAGACTTATAATATGATGGGCTCTTGAAAAACGAATTGGGCTAAGCCCATTTTATAAATTCATGGGCTAGGCCCAATGACAAGAAAACATGGGCTAGGCCCAATGACATAAATTACATTGGGTGTTACATGGGCTAGGCCCAATGACAAGAAAGCATGGCTAGGCCCAATGACATAAATTACATGGGCTAGGCCCAATGACATAAATTACATGGGCTAGGCCCAATGACATGAAACATGGGCTAGGCCCAATGACATAAATTACAGGTAGGTGACATAAATTACATGGTAGCTCAATGACATAAATTACATGGGCTAGGCCCAACAACACGCGTGCAAGGCACAAGGACATTTGAAGGGCAAGGCCCGTTCACACTCAATGTAAGAATAACAATATATATATATTTGAGAAAAATATGTATAAAAATACTAATCCAACAAACGAACTACCAACACTATGATAACATTAAAAGTTGTTCTAATGTGACAAATATATACAAAACAAAAATTCAAGATGAACAACTAGTACGAGGTCCAACGAGACCTAGGTGTCTAATGAAGGTAATACACATGTAGGTTAAACACGTGTATTGACACCGAACTTTGATAAGTACGACGTATGGAACGCAAAGCTATGAGTTCATGTCCCTCCTTTCAATTATTTCAAAGTTTTGTTTTAAAACTATCGAGGGGAAATACATGTCATAACAAACGGTATGTTAGCTATGGAGTTAGTTGATAACACGATCAATGTGCGTTAGTAGGATGATGACAAGAGTAACCATTGATCACTTAGTGACCAAGGTGCAAACGGTATAGATCTATAGAGTTTGAGGCATGCTCCACTCCTGGTTGGTATACCCTTCGAGAGCTTTTGTGATCCAAATGATTTCAAGAGTTATCTCGATTTGGTTACTTACTTATGGCACATATGTTAGGGTGCTAGCTACACACTAATAGATCCTTAAACTCCATGAATGCTAATAACATACTCGGATTTCATTACTGGATTACGAGCATGACATTTTATGAGAAAACAATAACTACATGAACTCGTCAACTTTATGTTGACTTTCTAAATTACATGTATTTCAGTACACAAGACTTGAGCTGATGATATACTTCAGGATATGGGAATGACATGACAACGAATGCCACCTTTTAGAGGATTTGCCTCTTATATCCCAACCTCATATGGGTATATTGGAGTCAAAGCCTCAACATGCTTTTGCGATAAAAACAATCTTTTATTATGTTGTAATGTATTTCAACCCACATTTTTATGACAATGTGAAAGTGTTTGGAAACTCGTGATTTTACTTTTGGAAACTTTTAAACACTTGTTGGAAACTAATATAAGAATGACATCGTTGTTGATTTATAGTTGTTTACGTGATTGGATGTAATGATTACTTCTTAGTCACACATTTGCGCTTCCGCTATGACCAGGGTGTGACACTAGGGATAGTGTGTTTCCCGAACCTAGGAATGCATGCTCTTAGTAAATGTGTGAACTCATCTTAAATTATGAGAGCTAGTACGGTAAACCACTTCCTATTACGGTTACCAAAAATATTAGGGGTAGTTTATATAATTCACGCAAATTCTACACGTATCTTGCGTACAAGTTGTCACAACGTATTATCGAGTAGGTTTTTATGCGTAGGTTCATAATTTACACTATGGCATGCTATTCACCAGTTATACAATTATCATGCACGCGCGGACACTAAAGTTAGCATATTCGTCACTTAACAACTTAAAAACATACATACCTAAAATCACTTAAAACATGAAGTCTTTGGAAGCCCGTTTAACCTAATTACGAAGCTGCAAAAGTTATGATATTTTTATGCACGTGCCCCTCGGAGGGTTTGACCTTGTGTTAAGTTTTTAGAGACTAATTATTTACCAAAGTTCGTAAAAATTATTTACTAAGCTGCAATCAGATTCGTCACTTCTTACTGTAGCTCAAGGAAAAATTTATTTAAAAATTTTATCGGTTGTCTGATTGACATAATTCCAGCTGGGGGTTTGCATACACACATAAGGCTATCTACAGTATAAATTTCATGATCTAACTCTAAACATCCACCAAGTTATGAGTTGAAAAATAACACATAAAATCTGAGAAAAATGCAACTTTCATTACTGAAACGAATTAATTTATTTAAAATAGCAAACGGCATCCAAAAATTATGATTCCACCGCCCTTAGAAGCGTATTTCGAAATACCACATTTTCACCCAAGAAAATCCAGTTTTCGTTATATTATGCCCCGGTTACAGCCGATTAAAGCTTGATGTAAATGCCGAACAGCTTTCTGTTTTTAGCTATCAACGCCTAAACGCGAGTTCGAGTGGTTCCGTTAGCGTGTTTAGCGATCATGCAACCTATTAACATTATTTATTTCAGACCCTACCCGTTGTTAATTAGATTTGTCACAAACTCATCCACATACACCAAGCTATCATAAAAAACATTAACTCTAGTAACCTAGTCGCGTACAAACGCTTCATACACCTAATGAAACCCGTTTAATCCCACCCATACTACTCGTTACATCAAGAACTCACCAAAACCACCAATATAGTTAAAAAAAACTCATGTATTGGATACATATACATCCTCATAAACATTTACGAAATCAAAACATTATCGTAAACATATTCATAACAATGATTCACATATCACAATACTCATAGATTCGCACACCCTAACATCATCAAACCAAAAGAAACCCATATAGTAAAAATACATGACCATACAGGAACCGTGATTTTACCTAGCGAGGTGTGGGTATCACCGGCCGAACAAAACGAGAGTAGAGCAAGAGAGAGAGAGAGCGATGTAGCCGAGATCGAGAGGAAGAGAGAGCAACGAGGGGAGAGATGGACGCTGTTGTGCGTTGGTGGGGTTAGGGTTTTAGGAAGTTAACTTTTGATAACATGCATGTTGTGTAGTAATAGGAATTTCATACTTGAGGCGATTTGTGATTGAGTTTGGACCGCAAACTCAAGAGTTGGGCTGTGTTTATTAGGCCGCAAGTGGGAGGTTAGAGGATAAGTGATGTGGGCTGCAATTAACTAAAAGGAAAAGGAGGAAGTGAAGATTTGGGTAGTAAGCCGTACTTACGTTCAGAATTATGTATCATCATATACATATATTATGTTAATATATACATATATTAGTGTAGGGTGGCAGATGTAAGGTAAATTTAAATGAGCAGGTATTTTAGGTAACCATGCCCACAGGTGAAGGAAGTAATTTGTTGTTCTTCGATAAGACTAACAAAAAGAACACGAAACATCAAGCAAGTAAGCAAATAGGTGATTAAGTCCACGACAATTTGAAAATCCAAGACAAAGTTGCCAAGCTAGCATACACCTTAATTATTCAACTAAGCTAGCATGCACCTTATTTTCTTTCTTAAAATAGTATAATCGGACGTTTATTTATTGTATGACGGATTACTATAACTCATTTGGTATAATTACCATAAGTAAAACTAGCGAGCAAGGTTAGCAGTCTAACCTCGGAAAGTGTACATTTTCACATCATCCCCAAGTTGAGAGAAATTTCGTCCCGAAATTTAGCATGTAGTCCCTGAAGAAGCTGTTGTGTTTGAGCGTTTTCATGGGGTGTCACATCATCCCCAAGTTGATTTGGAATTTCGTCCGGAAATTCATTTGTAGCTTCAGCACTGGATACACTACTTTTGAACAACTGAGGATACTTGCGCATCACTTGATCTTTGCATTCCCAGGTGAACTCTGGGGCACGTTTTGAGTTACAACGAACTCGACCAATAGGTATCTTACCGTACTGATGTTTTGACCTCCCTATCCATAATTTCAACTAGTTCCTCAATGAAACGGAGTTGATCATTATTCTTGAGCTCTTTGAATGGAACAACGAGTGTCTCATCAGATAGGCACTTCTTAAGATTAGATACATGAAAGACATTGTGTACACCACTGAGTTTTTCAGGTAAGTTCAGTTTATAAACCACTGTGCCACTTCTTTCTGTGAACTCGAATGGTCCAACATAACACTAATTTAGTTTGCCATGTTTCCCAAAACAGACAATACCCTTCCAAGGTGAGACTTTTAACAAGACCATGTCACCATCTTGGATTGCCAACGGTACGCCTATCAGCGTAGCTTTTCTGAAAGTCACGAGTTGCCGCCATCCGGTTTCTGATTTGAGCAATCCTTTTCGAGGTTTCGAGTACGAGTTCAGGTCAAGTGATTTGACTATCTCCAACTTCTGCCCAACAAAGTGGTGATCGCATTTTCGTCCGTACAATGCTTCGAGCGGAGCGGCCTGAATACTGGTGTAGTAACTGTTGTTATAAGAGAATTCCACTAGAGGTAGGTGTCTTTCCCAACCATTACCAAAATCAATAAAATATGCTCGCAGCATGTCTTCTAGGGTTTGAATGGTGTGCTCGGTTTGACCGTCGGTTTATGGATGATAGGTTGTACTCATGTCTAGACGTGAGCGAATGATTTGTGCATAGCTTGCCACAGATCCGACGTGAAATGTGGGTCATGAAAGAGATGATGGAAATCGGCGCTCCGTGCCTAGCAACTACTTCCTTCAAGTATATGCTGGCAAGCGTGGAAAACTTATTGGTTTCTTTGATCGCGAGGAAGTAAGCTGACTTGGTTAGGCGGTCCACGATCACCCAAATGGTGTCGTTCATGCTCTGAGTTCTAGGTAAACTAGTAATGAAATCCATGGAAATTTGCTTCTAATTCCACATTGGTAGATCCGGTTGTTGAAGTAACCCTGATGGCTTTTGATATTCTATCTTGACCCTTGCACAAATCAAGCACTTGCTCACGTAGGAGCAATGTTAGCTTTCATATTTGGCAACTAGTACAGGGTTTCCGGGTCATGATACATCAAAACCAGGGTGAACAGAGTAGCGAGATTTGTGAGCTTCATCCCTAACAACATCCCTCAAATTTCCATGTAACGGGACCATATCCACTCCATGAAATAGTGGATACCGTCCGATTTAGTTTCAAGTTGTTTCTCCATGCCTCGCATGGACTCAACTTGAAGGTTTTCCTCCTTCAATGCTTCGGGTTTTGCAGCATAGATCTGAGCAGGAAGGTTAGAATGAATGATAAGTTGTAGAGCTCGAACCCGCTTGGGTCGGGTTTCCTTTCGACTGAGGATGTCGGCTAACACATTAGCTTTACTCGGATGAACTTGATCGCACAGTCGTAGTTATTCAGAAGTTCAACCCAACGACGCTATCGAGCTCCTTTTGATCGAGAATATGTTGAAGGCTCTTGTGGTCAGTGTAGATCGTACACTTGGTTACATATAGGTAGTGTCTGCGGATTTTTGAGCGCAAGGACTGCTGCTGCCAATTCCAAGTCATGGGTTGTGTAGTTCTTTTCGTGAATCTTGAGCTAGCGAGATGCGTAGGCAATCACCTTCTCTCGTTGCATTAGAACGCAACCGAAACCTTGGATAGATGCGTCACAATACACGACAAAATCGTTGGTACCTTCCGGTAGGGATAGGATCGGTGCACAACAAGGTTTTGTTTCAACAATTTGAAGGCAGACTCCTGTGCATCACTCCATCTGTAAGAGGTACCCTTCTGCGTTAGAGTGGTGAGAGGTTGGGCGATCTTGGAGAATCCCTCGATGAATCACAATAATAACTCGATAGACCAAGGAATTGGCGGATTTTAGTTAGAGTTTTAGGCGTAGGCCAATTTTGGATGGAATCAATTATGGCAGAGTCAGCATATATACCGGCTTCCTTGACTACATGCCCAAGGAAATGCACTTCCCGAGCCAGAAGTCACATTTTGATAGTTTTGCGTAAAGCTGCTCGTTGATACGTTGTAAATTCTCTTCGTGCCCCTCCCTATTCTTAGAGTAAATCTGAATTTCTTCTATGAAGATGATGACAAACTTGTCGAGGTAAGGTTTGCACACCCGGTTCATAAGATTCATGAAAACCGCAGGTGCGTTGGTTAACTCGAACGACATGACCAAAAACTCGTAATGGCCGTATCGAGTTCTGAAGGCAGTCTTTGAGATATCTTCGTCTTGGACTCTCAAAGGATAATAGCACGATTTCAAATCGATTTTGGAGCAGTAGCTGGACCCTTGTAGCTGGTCAAACAAATCGTCGATACGTGGAAGAGGATAATGATTCTTAGCAGTCAACTTGTTTAGCTCCAATCAGGCATCATGCCCCTTTTAGCTCAGAGTGGTAGCGTCTTGACGCATTCATGCAGAGGGAAAAAAAGAGATTTTTGGTAGATAACAATCATGGTATTTCGGTTGTAGTTGGTTGCAGTAGATGGCCAGCTATTGGTCGGTGAAGTAGTAAACATGAAACAAAGAGTTCGATTGAGTAAACATAAGTATAGTGCTTTCACACGGAAGGGGGCGTTGACCTCGGTATACTTAACAAAAGTTAACATTTATTTTGTGCTCCTACACACTCGATGAACTTAAGTATGGCTTGTTGCTCTTCGAGTAATGTCGTAGAAAGTGATTAACCAAGCGAGGATTCATGCACAATACAGTTAGACAAGAACTATGGTGTTCATGAAGCACAACAGGATAAGACGTGAAGACAGACTAAAGTGTAGCAGTAATCAATGTGTTCAATTTGATGCAATACATAAACGTTTTAGGATCAGTGATAAGGATTTATCCGATGCCGAGGAGTTAGCTCTCGGGGTTTCTTGCTAAGACCCATAGCGGGCTCCTCATAAATAGGCATCTCCAGTAGGCGCTTCTCACGTTGGTTCATTCTAGCCCAAGAGTAAGATGGGGAAATTCGAGAATATGATTTAGGCATGACTAGTTCCGTACCCTTAGGTGTTATGGTTTCGGATTAGAGTTAGGGGAACTTAATCTTACCTAGGGCATATCATGTTTACGTATTTTAGTTCACACATGAATCATAGTGTTGCAATATATATACATATATATAAAGCATGTGTAAATGCCAAAACAATACAATTACCATGTATGCATCTAAGTATAATGAACCTTGTAGTCTGGAGTGTGGTGTCGCTTTGGTTTCCAACAAAGAACGGTTATAGTCTGGTTTTCATAAACAAATATTTTATATTTTAACCCTAGTTCACTATAACCAATGTCTCTGATACCAATTTGCCACACCTTCAAAATCCACGTGCGGAGTTTTGCCACGAGTGATGCGACTGACTAGGATCCAGCCACTAATCATGTTGAACCAATTACTATAGTTGTAAAATCATCACAATCAACACCATTATTGATTAATGTTTAAAAGTCCAAAATATAGTTTATGTTATAGCGGAAAAATAAAGTAAAATCCACAAACCTTAAAACCACAAGTTTAATAAATATACAAAACATAAGGCTTTACAAACCACACAATCCAGCCGATTGCAATGCTCGTCCAAATTTGTACCTACTTACCTACAAAGCATGCAATAGTGTGTCAACATAAAGTTGGCGAGTTCACAATTTTCAGTGTTGTTACAAAAAAGTTCGTTTAAATTCTCTAGTTTTATAAGACATGTCATGGGTAGCTAACCTATCATTAAGCTACTAAACAGTGTGGTACCGAAACTTTACTGTTGTAGTTGTTTGTGTCCCATGACAATGTCTATCATTATTGACTAGATGCAAGGGCAAAGTTCATGCCCACCCTTCCCGGCACGTTGTGAGGTTTGTCAAACCTAATAACGCTAACAACTAATACCCCGTTCGTCAAAACCAGTTAATAATCGGTAATAATGTGTGGGGACTTTCAGATAGAGTTCATTTAGTCCGCTAAGGACATGAAGTATAAATTATAGTATTTAACACTATTTCAAACTAGGAATACTAGGTGGTCCCAATCGGGGAGAGTGTGGTTCCCAAACCAATGCATTGTTGGTGCATATTTTGTGACAACAACTTAATAATTTAATAGTTTAGTCTTTGGATATTTTGTATTAGGTTTAGCATTTATGTTTAGCTTGTTAAGAGTTGTTATGGGCTTGAAGGATGGCCTAGCCTAGTGCAAAGCCTAGTATGTAGACATGTAGTATATATATATGTTTTGCATTAGGGTTTCAAAGGAGGGGGGGCAGAGAGTTAGTAAGGGTGAGAAATCTACAGAGAGTTGCTGAGAGATTTCTTATGTCTTGAATTGATTGTAAATATTCGTGTTGGATTATCAATAGAAGACTGGTTTAATTATAATCCTTTTCTACTTGTTTTCTTGGTAAATCTGATCTAGAGGACTCCACACTCTAGGTTGGAAAGACGATTCTGTGAAGATCCATACGGATTAGGGGACCTACATACATGCTTTTAGTAAATATGTGAACTCACCTTAGATTAGCTCGAAAAGATTAAATTATGCGAGCTAGTACTATCAACCACGTCCTATTATGGTTACCAAGAATATTAGGGGTTGTTTATGTAGTTCACGCAAATCCTACACGTATCTACCAATTAACATGCGTACAAGTTGTCACAACGTATTACCGAGTAGCTTTCAAGCATAGGTTCATACAGTACACTACGACATGCCATTCACAAGTTATGCAATTATCATGCACACACAGACACTAAAAGTAGGAAATTCGTCACTTAACAACTTAAAAACATACATAGCTAAAACATTGAAAACAGGCTGTTTTGGGAAGTATGTTTAACATTCTTACGAAGCTGCAAAAATTATGATATTTTTATGTGATGTGCCGCTGGAGGGGTTGACCTTGTGTTAAATTTTTGGAGTCTAACTATTTACCAAAAAGTTATTAAAAATCATTTATGAAGCAACAATCAGATTCGTCACTTTCATCGAAAATATAAAGATCTAGTAACCTAGTCGCGTACAAATGCTTCATACACGTAATACACCCGTTTAATCCCACCCAGGCTACTCGTTACAATCAAGAACTCACCAAAACCACCAATATAGGTACACAAAACTCATGCCATCAGATACATATACATTTACGAAATCAAAACTTTGATCATAATCATATTCATAACAACGATTCACATATCGCAACACTCACTATTCGCACGCCCTAACGTCATCAAACCGAAATCATGTAACCATAAAAGAAACACATACGGTACAAATACATGACCATACAGGAACCGAGATGTTACCTAGTGAGTTGTGGGTGTCACGGTCGAACAAAACGTGAGAAGAACGAGAGAGAGAGATGTAGCCGAGAGCGAGAGGAGGAGAGAGTAGTGAGGGGGGGGGGAGATGGAAGCTATTGTTCGTGGGTGGAGTTAGGGTTTAGGAAGTACACTTCTGATAACATGGATGTTACGTAATAAAAGTAATTTCATACTTGGGGCAGTTTGTGATTGAGTTTAGACCGTAAACTCAAGAGTTGGGCTGGGTTTATTGGGCCACAAGTGGGAGGTTAGAGGATAAGTGATGTGGGCCGCAATTAACTAAAAGGAAAAGGTGGAGGTGAAGGTTTGGGTAGTGAGCCATACGTACGTTTAGAATTATGTATCATCATATACATATAGTATGTTAATATATACATATATTAGGGGTGGGGTGGCAGCTGTGTGGAATTTAAATGAGTAGGTACTTTAGGTACCCATTCCCATAGGTGAAGGAAAGTAATTTGTCGTTGTTCAATAAGACTAACAAAAAGAACACGAAACATCAAGCAAGTAAGCAAGTAGGTGATCAAGTCCACGGCAATTTGGAAATCCAAGACTACCAAGCTAGCATACACCTTAATTATTCAACCAAGCTAGCATACACCTTATTTCGGTGTCTTAAAATAGTACACTCGGATGTTTAATTATTATATAACGGATTACTATAACTCGTGTGGTATAATTAACATAAGTAAAATGAGCGAGCAAGGTTAGCGATTTAACCTCGGAAAGTGTATGTTGTCACAACACTGCCTCCAGATTGTTTTTTCTTAGCAAAACTGCCTCCACCACATTGATATGTGAAGTTTATCAATTTCATCATTTGCCATATTGGGTTACACATTTTGTCAATTAACTAAGGATTAACAAGAATAAAGCTCATAGCTAACTAACATACTTATGATAAAATCTTACGTTTATAGCACAAATCCCTTACACATTAATAGGTAATTAAAAAAGAACTCTAATCACACGCTTATACCCTGTTGCTACCCTGCTCCCTTGTTGTTGCCCAGTTCTCTTCAGTGACGGATGGTGTTAGCATGCTTCTACCAATATATCTTTTATCAAAACTACCTCCACCATATTGATCGATCTGTGCAAAATAATGCATCACCATATGCTTTCTAAGTTCATTTGAACTTCATTTTTTTAGCATAATGGATCCTAGAGTATAAGCGCGTGTGTTTGTTGTTCTAAGACAATTAAATACCGTAGGTTATGTTTAGATTCACATATCCATCCCAACATGTTAATGTTTCATCATCAATTGTCTTTCAAATATACAGTTTATTAAATAATCGACAAGGACTACCCTAAGATACCAAAGATCAATTGATCCTATTTAATTTAGACGACTCAACAATTACCAATCTTATCTATATTTATAAACTCATGCATAACCCATACCAAGTCAGACCCCATCAAATTTAAAAAAAATTAACAATACTTTAGTTAAAACTTAAAACCAATGCAGTAGAGAAACACAATCAAATCTGAAATAATACAAATAAACAACAGATTGTGTCTACAATAAGGATACCTATGACCACACCTTGCCCCCAACCACCTCCTGCCACAAAATCACAACCTTTGCCAGCATCTGTTGTACTACGTGTCATGATACCTGCTAAGAATAATTAATAGTTAGATAAACGATTACATAAAAATTCGTATGTAATCTATCACAAAGTGAAAAGGTTTCAAAAAATAGATCTACTGCCAGAGAGATGTGTCATGTGCTAGAGAGATACTACCAGGAACTTAAGTTCATATGTACAAGTAAACATCTTATACTCACCTTTGTAACTTTTGGTGTAATTAATATAGTTGTAGAATGTGTAGAAAGAAGGTTATAAAGATTGTTTAACATAATATTATATGATCAGACAAGTAGAGATATCGGGTTAAATGTAATTGGATTTGCATAACAGACCACAGTAGTTCAAGTTAAAGTTACAATACAAGTTTGGAGATGTGGAGTACATGTTCGTATAAAACTTGACTGAATTTAAATTCAATCTTATAAAAGATCAATTAACCTTGATATATGAATAACTCTAAAATCAAAGTTCATTAACCGTATCCGGTATCCCTTACATTACACACGTTTAGATCTGATTTAACTTCAATCAAACAGTTATAACAGATCAACTAATCCTATTTAGATGACCCAACATTTACTAATCTCATTTGTATTTAGCAAATAAAAACAGCTAAAACATACACAAAATTAACAACTGCAAGTCACTTAACACATGAAATCTGAAATATTCAAATAAACAACTACAGATTGTGTCTACAATAAGGATACCTGCGACCACACCTTGCCCCTGCCGCCTAACTCTACCGACATCTGCTGTACTACGTGCCATGATACCTACAAAAAATAAATCTAATTATGCTTTGCATAAGCTACATCAAGTCATAGATAACAAGTTGACAACTAACTATATGTAATCAATATGGTGTCATATTGGTATTCTAATTACATCATAGTAACCAATTCCAGCTTTAATACAACACATACAGAAGTACACTTCAAAACAAGAACCAAATTAACAATAATAACCTTCAAATGCCTCGTATCCGTGAAGGGACATGAAATCAAGAACAACTTCGACATACCAGCAAAAGTGTGACGGAAATTGGTTAGAGGAACGATTAAGGAGTCTTCGATCTAGGTTTTATGCAGAACAATTGGTGAATCTTGGGTGATGTGGAGGAAGAATTCAGGAATTGCCCATTCGCCGATCTAGGGTTTTGACATCGTGAATTGACAATAGGCATCTAGTGTATGTGCGAGTAGGCTGATTTTAGTTTTTGAGGTTTTTGGTAGATGAGGGAAAAAACCAGTTTTGAGAGAGAGAGATAGAGAGAGAGAGATTGGGGGGATTAGGAGCGGGATATGAAAAAAATTGGGTGAAAATTTTGAAGGGATTATAAATATTATGAAAACAATTTGGGCCTTCTAGTATTAGTTTTAGATAATTGCCCAAAACAAAGCCTTATACTTTACATGATGAGGAGGTATAATCTAGAGTAATAATCAAAATAAACCAACTAACTGAAAAATCGATAGTTATAAATTGGGCGAGTATATGGGCCTCTAATAGAACTACTAAAATGTTTCTTTTTTCTTTTTTGTAAACCTGGAATGCTAGGACTACTGAAATAAACTTATTTGTTACTAATTGAGCTTAGAGATGGGCATAAAAACCGGTTCCGAACCCGAACCGGTGGAACCGAATTTGGAACCGGTTCTAGTTCCTACCCGACAGTAAGTAGAACCGGTTCCGGGTTCAAAATACCCGTTAGTTCCAACCCGGTTCCACAATTTTACCATTTGAATCGGGTAGGAACCGGTTCCTACCGTACCCGGTTCCTACGTAGGAACCGGTTCCTGACCGTTATAATATTACCGTTGGAACCGGTTATAGCCGTTAAAAATGTTACCGTTGGAACCGGTTATAGCCGTTAAAAATGTTACCGTTGGAACGGTTCCTGACCGTTAGAACCGATTCTATATATATTTTTTTGAAATCTATTGTTTAGCACACAATTTCTCATATCTATTCTTCTTGTTATCTTTCTTGTTCTTTTTCACATTCTAATCAACAAATGGCCTCAAAGAGTTCCAAAAACGCAAATTCCCAATCCGTTAACAATGTTCCTCAAGATCAATCGGTTCCATATGTGGTTGGAACATTGTCTCATAATCGCAGTAAGGAAGTTTGGAGCAATTGGGAGTTGGTCGAGATGAGTGACGGCTCGCAAAAAGCTCAATGTAAACATTGTGGATCGTTATTAGCCAAAGGAATCAAACTCAACGTTAACGAAGCATATTATAAGTATTGCAAAGTTTTAAAGGAAATGACATCCGGTCAAGTTCCACTATCCAAAGATGGTACCATTTTTCGTTATGAGCAAAAATTAGCTCGCGATCGGATGGCGAAGTTGGTGATACAAAAAGCGTTGCCGTTTGGACACTTCGACGACCCCGATCTTACAAATCTTATTCTGGAGACGCTACAACCTCGCTATAAACATGTAAGTCGTCGCACTTTAAAACGTCTTTGTTTAAGTTTATGGGAAAATGCAAAAAAAATTTAATTGTTTTTTTTAAGAATTTAAAAACTAGTGTAAACCTAACTAGTGATGTGTGGTCGGCTCCACATGGTTTACCGGAATCGTACATATGTTCACCGCTCATTGGGTTGATCCCGATACATGGCAAATGATGAAGCGTACGATTGCGTTTGACGAGTTTCCTTCTCCTCATACGGGAGAAAATATTTATAAAATTATAAATGGCACAATAATTAAATATGGTTTAGAAGATAAAATTTTTTCAATATCCTTTGATAACGTTCAAACAACACAACGGCGATTGAAAAATTTAAAGTTGAAGTACAAACCAATACTTGATGGTGTTTTTTTTTCACACACGATGTGTTGCACATATTATTAACTTAGTAGTGCAAACCGGTTTAAAAGATCAATTTGTATCGGATTTTATTATAGCATTTAGAGCTATGCTCCAAGATGTTTTCAAAAGTGGAAAAGAAAGATATCAAAAATATAAAAACTTTGTAAAGATGTCAACCAAAAAATTATTGGACCGAATTGGGATATACCGACTCGTTGGAATTCAACTTGTCATATGTTTGAAATGGCTATAAAGCAAATGGGCACTTTAAAATCTTTTCATACAACTTTAAGTGATGAGTACCTTGTCGTCCCCTTTCCCGACACGGCTTGGGAAAATATTAATAACCTAAGTACTTTTTTACAAGGTTTTAAAACTACAACGACTTTGATTTCCGGTGTTTATTATCCTACTAGTTCTAAAGTTGTGGACCAATTGTATTTGATAACAACTAATTTTAAAAAGTTTGAAAATTCTAGTGACATGTTAAGGAATATGACGAGACCAATGATTCAAAAATTTAAAAATATTTTTTAGAACTACCACCCGTTTTTCTATGTGCCGCTGCTTTAAATCCAGCTTTAAACGTACCGGGTGTTGAAGCTTTAATTGATGAAATTTATGACAAGTTGGATATGCATGAGGAGGATCCAACTTTAAAAGCAAAAACAAAAAAAATATTCAATGAGTGTATGGCCAAACTTTATGATCATTATTTAAAAAAATATGGTGAAAATAATCATACAAATTTGTTTGAGTCTCGGTCCACGGCCTCTAACGATGAAACAAGCGGGGATCCACTTATAACCATGTTGAATGTCGTTAGAGACGAGACGCTAGACAACAAAGGGGTAGTGAACCAACAAGTGAACTTGGGAGATATAAAAAAAAATCAGTATTCGCTTACTATGACCACCGAGGAGTATAGGAAATTTGATATTTTGGCATGGTGGAAATCGAAAGAATCCGAATACCCGATTCTAGCCACCATGGCTCGTGATATACTAACGGTCCAAGCTTCCACGGTAGCTTCGGAAAGTGTGTTTTCTCTTAGTGGCAGGGTTTTGTCAATTAGAAGAACAAGACTAACTCCGGAATCGCTAGAGATGGCAATATGCTTAAAGGACGATTTGGATGCCGTTGATCGTGTTCAACATAAAACTAGTCTAGAAGATGAAGTTGAGTTAGAGCATAAAATTGTTGACGAAGAGGAGGACGAAGAAGTGGAGACTAACGATTAAGACGACGATTGTACCGAGGTACCCGCACCTAAGAGAAACTCATCGGAAAGTGTTGCACCTGCCGCTAGTAAACGATCAAAGAAATAAAATCTTACTAGAACCGGTTTTGAGTAATTTTTTATTTTTTTTTGGTAACCGGTTAATTTTTTTATATATTGTAACCGTTTAATTTGTTTTTTAATTTAATCGATTATTGTTACTATTTTTATTTATCAATGTAACTAATAATAAAAATCAAACATAACAAACACAATAGAAAGAAACATTACACAAACTTTATTAAAACACCAACGATAACATTTATCAGGAACCGGTAAGTAGGAAGGGGTTTATATAAAAAAAAATGATTTTTTAATCAGGAACCGGTTCCACCGGTAACATTTTATCAGGAACCGGTTCTGAACAGTAAAAGTCAACTTTTTACTGTCAGGAACCGGTTCTGAACACTATCAGGAACCGGTTCCGCACCATACCCGGTTCAACACCATACCCGGTTCCATAATACCCGTACCCGGTTCTACACGGTTCCATATTCTTGGGTGTGAACCCGGGTAGGAACCGGACCCGGTTCCACACCATACCCGGTTCCAATGACATCCAAGCAGAACCGGTTCCGGGTTGGAACTGGTTCCGGGTAATAATAATACCCGATTATGCCCATCTCTAATTGAGCTGCCACAATGAACCTTATTGGAATGTAGATAAATGTTTGAATTATTGCAATCGTAACTAATTTCTATAAAGTACATGTGCAATTAAAAAGATGCAAGATACTCCGTTGATGCTCGTCAGATTGGTTGCATACAAAATTAAAACAAACCTTTTCTTTTATATATATATATATCGTGTGTTTGCGACCTCTTTAAGAGGTCACAACTTTTCCTTTTCTGGTATTTGCGAACGTTTTCCGACACTATTCAACTAATTTGCGACTTCAAATACGAGGTCACAAAATTTGCGACTCTTTTGCGAACGGATCTAGGTTGGTCTTTAATTGGGCGACTATTTTGATTTTGGTCACAAACTCGTTGCTAATTTTGCGTCCTCCTTATGTTGGTCGCAAATTTTGGTCCCAATTGCTTAGTTTTCTAGTAGTGCAAGTAGAGCTACGCATCTTTAGGCTTTATATTTTTTTCCCATAAGAACCATATATAAAGAATTGTAGATGTTGATTCACACTAAATTTGTGAAAATGTAATACGCATTTGACTGTATCTAGTAAGATCCCGAAATGAGTTGCAAGGTTGTATAATACATGTTGAAGGACGTAATGGTTGTCATTTCCGTCATAGTTCACATCAGTAGACTTCCAACCACTTTTGATTTCTAAGACTGTGATGCCAAAGCTGTATGTGTTAACTTCGTCTGATAAGTGTCCATAGGTTGCAAATTCTGGTGCGGTATAGCCCCTCTATTGTATTTAGTATTGATATGTTGTCAGGGAAACTTAAACATTGTAATATTATTGGATTATTAAATTGTATGGTGTCTTCCAGAGTCCCTGAACATCACGTGGTACCATGGGATTGATCCTAGTCTGAAACCTCGCCAAACCAAAGTCTACATTTTTTGGCTAAAGATCTTTATCAAGGAGAATATTGTATGGCTTGATATCTCCATGAATGATATTCACATGATGGGATTCTTCATAAAGATAAGCAAGACCCCTAGCAATCCCAGAAATAATGTCACATCGATGTCTCCAATTCAGAGTCGTGAGTTTAAAAATCTGACACCGTGTCACTGTAACAGAATTCTACCATCAATATGTTACCCCATAAGAATTTGTCAAGGCTTCCTTGGGGCATGTATTCTAGGACAAGGCGTTGCTCAGGTCCATCACCAGACCATCCAAGAAGTTGCATAAGGTTTCCGTGGCAAACACTCCTTATAACCTTAACTTCCTTATTGACTTCCAGTTTTGCTCTACAAGAAACTACGTGAAGTTTTTACCTTCACCTAGTTTTTTCTTCTTGTATAACCTATACCACAAAGACAAAGCAAGGATAAGCAAAACGATGCCCATACCTACACCTGCTTCAACTATCATACCTTGTTTGGTTGAACTTCCTGTCACATACAAACTCCTCAGTTACATATTATATTCAAACTATTAAGTAATGTAAATTAATGCCGTTAGTGCCACCTTGATGGCTTATATTTCCAGATTCAGTAACATAAGTGCTACTACTTGTAACTTTAAGGCGAGTAAATTTTGCCTGAATAGCAATTTCAACCCCTCAGTCTTTTCAACCTTGCATGATTTTGGTATTGGTGAAATGCCTCCCAAGATACAATCAAATAATAAGTTTAGTTGGTATTCAACCTTTGCGTGATTTGGGCATTAGTGATAAGCTTATAGGAACTTTCTACTATAGCAACAAAGTAGCATGTATTTCTTGTACTAAAAGTAGAGGAATCTGGTTTTTAGATGCTAAAATATAGACATGAAGGATTGTACTCAGTGTTATAAACATTGGGATTTATTGTCAAACTTTGATTGCTACATATTTTTTCTTTATATGATGTATTTGAAACTTAACAAAGAATTTTATAGATACCATATATACTTTGGGATGGAGGGGGTAATTAAGGTTAGTTGATAACAATTTTGAGGTACGTTTATTTCTATAAAATATTGGAAGTATTCTAATTTTATAACATACATACAGTAACAAATTCATATAATTTGTCCTTTACCAACACACTTCAGATTTATTAGACACTACTCACCATTGTTACAAATGTATATTCCCATATAACATTAAAGGCTTCATCTATTAATGGAGTCATCAATCTTACAATTTTTTTCACCTTTTAAGAATACTAACCATACTTAGTAATCAAATCATCACCTCTATATAGGAGTAATGATAACCAGTTGTGGACTAAGGTAATAAAGAAATACATGGTGAAGTTTAGAAAAAGGAGCCGAGAGTATGGAGAAACATCAACAGCATTAGGAAGGATTTTATAAAAAGCTACTTGACTATGCGCAATAACTTGTATGTAGAATGGGTAATGTAGATACGAGGTTTTCAAAGGATGTGTGGATTGGTGACAGGGCCTTGAGTAAGAAATATCCAAAAAATTATAAAATGGCACAAAGGCTTGAAGAAAAAGTTATGGAGAACTATAAGAGAATGAGCTGCATCTTCAAAACTCTTTATGTTGTTGCTGCGGGTATGCAAATGAAACTATGGATCATGCCCTGATCTCAAGCGTATCCGCAAGAACGGTGTGATGGATGTTAGATCTGAGTGTTAGTGAATTGTGTGTGTTTTATATAAACCAATTTGTAATTCTCCAGTAATCAAACAAATAGTAATAATAAACACATCATCATAAAATTGTTGATAAGTAAAATTAAAACCAATTGAATAAAGGTACTCTTCCTCACCAGGTGAACTTTCTCTCTCTCTCTCTCTAGGTTCTTCTGCTTTTTAGCTCATAGAGTTACATTTCAGACTACATATTGAACCATATATAGAGGAGAGAACTGTCGGTGATTTCACCATGAAAATGACCAAAACAAACCATTAAATGTGTAACTGCCTACACCTGTGCAAATTGCTGGATAGTTAGTAATTAAACAAATTCAAAAGAAACTGCTATAAAATACAAGTAAACAACTAGGATTCTAAAATTCAGGTAGAATCTAGCAGTTTTGGAATCCAGTACTTCCTGTATTTCATTGAGTTGTTGACTTGGTCTTTTGGTCTTCATTCTTCACTTGTTGATTTTGACTGTTGACGAGTTGACCAACACTTTTCATTCTAGAACTTGTAGGTGTTGTTGTGCATCTTTAGGGCGACAGTTCTTTGTTCCAGTTGTTTAGGTGATTGTTTGCATAATTTTCCAAGGAGGAAAATTCTTGTATTTGTTGTCTTGTATCTTTAGGGCAGCAGTTCTTTATTCCAGTACTGAGGTGGTTGTTTGCATAATTTTCCAAGGAGGAAACTTCTGGACAATGGATTGCAATCTAACTTATTCATCAGGCAGGGAGTTGGTTTCCCTTAGGTTTTGATTTTCATCATTAGCGGATCTTACATAATCCAACAATGGATGATTGGTATATGGTCAAAGCTTCCTGTAATGTTCTCCTAAAGCACGGTTAAGGAACTTCTCAAAGACATTGGGGATTTGAAGCAAGAAACGAAAAAGGCGGGGCATCGTGTTGTAGTGGTGACCTTCTAGTCAATCTGGAACTATAGGAAGGAAAAAGTTTTCATAAGATCCAGTTTGACAAAAGCAAAGAAGGTGAAAGAGATAAAAGATATCACATATCTATGAATGAAATGTAGAGTAAAAATGGAGAGCCTACAAGTAGAAAATTGGTTTGCTTTAGGTGTCGATGTAATTATTGGAGTGAGTCAGCTGGTTTTTTCTAGGTGCCTCTGTTCCTTGCTAGGAGGTGCTGCTGTATTTTGATGAGTCAACAACAGTCAGCCTTTTCTTAAAAAAATATGTTTATCTGACGATTCTGTTCCAAAATCAAACCAACTCACGTACAGGTCCCCTCCAGTATGTATACCTCTCAATTTCCTCTATTGACGAATGAATTTGTTTAAAAAACATCTCATTTTAATATTAGAAATTAAGGGTTATTTTAAACTTTGTGAATTGGTGATAATTTGTTTTCTCCATTGCCGAAGCCTTACCCTCACAAGCCTTATGTTCAAATTGTGCATCTCTTTTTACGGAGGTACTTGCTAATTAAATCGTATGATTCGTTATTGATCGTTTCTTAAATACTTGTCCATCGGATGGGTATAAAACATGTTACTTTGGTCATGAAGAAGTTTTTCTTGTTTTGGTATAATAGGATAACCTTGTCCAGAGAGAAACTTTTACCTTTCTTTTCCTATAATTTCTTTACCTAATTCATGTTATGCAAGAATTTCTAGTGTAGCGTGTATGCAAGAATTTTTAGTGTAGTGTGTGCACTAAGGTGTTCAATAATATAGATTTTGGAGTACTTTAAACAACGTACATTTCCAAAAAGAAAAAAAACCTACTTCAAGGATATGTAATAATCTTTTATTGGTTGGCCAGTTGCCTTATTTTGGTTGTCTATTGGTAAAACGAAAGAATACGTAATAATTAGATTTAATCCGCTATGGTTTGGTTTTCGTATTTAGTTCTTTTCTCTTCTCTACTTGAGGATGTTGCGTATTCAGTAAAAATACAAGCAGATAAACCCCCCTCCCCAATATTGTTGTTATAATAAATAAATTGTGTATTCAGTAAATCAAAATTAGGCCTAAAGTAATTTGGGATGAGTGGATTAAACCAGATTTGCTATAGTTGCAAATCTCTCTAATGGTTTATGATAAACTGTAAACAATTTTTTTTCCTCTTGTGTATCAATTTTAGCAATAATATGATCATTTTCTAGGGCTTTTTTTAAACAAATTGCTAATAAGAGCTTGTTTAGAATGTGGTTTCATGTTCTAAACAGTTGCACATAAACCCTAAAATTATAAGTGAACAATATAATGTTATAATGACAGAAACGTTTGAAAATCTAAAATCAATTACACATAAATCTCTCTCAAATCCATATAAAATTATAAACCATTGATGATTCAATATAAAACAAAAACAATTGCAATTTGCAAATAATCAATTAGCATTTAATACTAGAGTTCGCACATACCCCCTTTACAATGGAGACCGATTTGGCGGTTTTCGTCAATCGACATAGGGTTAGTGTGACGTGGAGTGGCGGTGTTCTGCAATTGACAGTGGGAAGTGGAGTGTTGGAGGGCGAAGTGCGGAGGTGGAAGGCAGCCTGAGGTGAGTTTGCTAACTTGATGGTATTGCGTGCTGCGTGCTGCATGCTGCTGCTGCTGTTGATTTTGTTCCGTTCAAAATCAAAATCAAACCCAAATCATTTGACATTTAAGTTTTAATCATCCATGTGAGCTTTTGTGTTTTAATTATGTGGCTATTGAGTTTTAATTATAGTAGTCTTTTAATCGTTTATTATTGGGCTCTAAATCATAAATTTTCGATTGGACTTTCAATAAAAACCCAAGTTTTATGGGTACCCTAAAATAATCTTAGAGGTAAAGTAGATCTTTTTAGGGGTAACAAATTATAAAAAAAAATATAAATAAATAAATAAATAAGTTGCGTCATAAAAGTTTAGGGGTAGCACTACTTAGCTATGTCCGCCACTACTAGGATATGAGTTTGTGCGAGACGTAGGATCAAAGTTAAGAAGTTGTAGGGGTGGGTATGGAAGTGTCTTAGCTTTATGGTAGGGACATATAGATATTTCTATAATTTAGATGGACTTTGCATGTCATTGTATTCTTATATTTATGCCTACGTGGTCAGTGGATGTTATATGTGGTTGTTTTTTTTTCTATGTTACTCTTTCATCACTTTTGTTCTTTAGATATTAATGCTAGTTTTTCTATTCCTATATTTTATTGTATGTTTGTTTTATCTCTTGTTTGAGTTGTAGTCGGAGGGGTATCTTTAGAAGGGGCCTTACTATTCTATGGACAGAGGTAATATTTGTCTACATCACTTGCTTTCTAGATTTGACCAATAGCTTTGTTATTTGTTAGATTTATTGGTATAATTGTTGTAATGATAGAAAAGATACTTATCTGTCATAGTTTTATTATATTTGCCGAGAAACTCATCTTTACTAGCATAGTTTTTGGTGTAAATAATCAAATTCTATACCTAAATTTTTAAAGAGATTGTATAGTAACTTTTCTTATTGGCTAGTGGGATGATAGAGCGAATCAATGGATTATCCAAGTTTCTTTAATTTAACTGCTCCTACATTTTTAAAGAGATTGTATAGTAACTTTTCTTATTGGCTAGTGGGATGATAGGGCGAATCAATGGTTTATCCAAGTTTCTTTTATTTGTATTAACTGCTCGCTTTTTATGTTTATACTTACTAACATTGAATTCTATCTATCAATTAAGTTTCTACTCTTGTGGAAATTAACTAAGTTTCACTTAATGATTGCCCGAGTTCGATCCCCTATTCAGTTTATTCGTTTTCAATTTATTTTTCTTTTCTTTATGGAGCAAAGTTTTGACTTTTTTTTGTTTACTACCATAAGCAATTAAGTACAATATAATATTCAATATAAGAGATTTAGTATTAATTTAACAATGTATCAATTTAAATAATTTTAAAGTTATTATTTGATTACACAAAAAAATGCAAGTTAAAATAGTAACCATAAGCAATTAAGTACAATATGATATTCCAATACAAGAGATTTAGTATTATTTTAACAATGTATCTATTTAAATAATTTTAAAGTTATTATTTGATTAAAAAATGCACGTTAAAAATAAGCAGAAACTTTGAAAAAAAAACATATTTAACCTACAAATTAGGGTGTTTTCGGGGAGTGGAGTGGGGGGTTTAAATTTTTTTAGTGGTTTACGTTTAGATTTTTTTGGGAGTCGTAAGATTGCCAACAAATTATATAAATATTTAACCTATTTATTTTTTAGTAATTTTGATATTTCTCTAACAACTTGCTTTCGTTATCTTTTTATAAGAACCTAAATAATACAGAGTTAGATTTTTTCTTAACGTTGAGATATAAATTTTATCGTAGATGGAACAGTATTCGAAGTAAAACATATTTTTATTAGAAACAAAACAAACTATTTAACTTTTTTGTTAATAGTAATGTCGTATAGGTGATAAGTTGGTACAAAAACGCACTCACCACCTTTCTTATCAGATTTCCCACCGCGTAGCGCGGGTATTTCACCTAGTTTCTTGTATTTTCAAAGAAGTCAAAATCAAATTTGTCATTCGCACATACAACTTAAATTGATATTTTCGTGGACGACTGACACAAGCGGCCGGCTGCTTCTAATTATCAGAATAAAATAACTGTTTTTCATAAATATTAAATGTTCTAACATTAACGATTTGATGTTTTAACTCAAGTCACTGAACAAATGATTCATGCGATAACCTATTGATCATGAGTTTTAATCTCCGTTATTTACAACTCGGCATTTTTCACCATTGTGACAACTGGCATGGATGGTTACTTGGAAGCGAAATATCTAAGAGAAGAAGACTAAGAGAAATTTTTTAGTCACCAGAATGGTTTGTCATTATTGACTATGGTGTATTATAGTCCAAGCTGGAAATAAAATACAAAATGGATATCTTGAATGTTTCAATTGGTGCTAAGTAGAAGACTAGAGGGTGTTATCGTCATTCACTTAATTGGGCTACCTTCCATTATTCAGTCAATACTGATAGGAATTATAAAGTAGATGCAATCATTTAATTAGTCTACTGCAACATATCTAATAAAACGTCAATGGTCAAGGATGAATTAGGAATTCAACATAGTCATGTATGTACGTTATATGTTACACGGTATGATAAGTATGCATGTATCTGTATACGAGTTTATGCACAGAAAATTATAAATGGGTTGTAGTATATCCCTTCATCGCCTGGGGGTGGGGGGGGGGGGGGGTATCTTCGTTTCAATTGGCCATATCTTTGGTTTCCTTAGTTTCTCATACAAGAGTCTAACTAGTTGTTTTGTACGCCGAAACCTCTCACCAAATTGAAATGGCGAGAGGTTGTGTCACCAACCCAATCAGCATGCCACATCTCCCTTGTTACATGCTAGGCGTAGTCAATGTTGTCGCCAATTGGCTTGGTGATAAGCTGATAGCTTTTCTTGCGTGAAGCAGCAAATAAATTGTGATGGAAATCCATTACAATGATCTTTTGTATTCCTTCAATTCTTTATAGACTTTTCTCCTACCCATTTTGGTATTAGCCAGTGCCTTTGCACCTCCCCTAAAACCTACCCTTTCCCTCCCCTCCCTTCCGATCATCTTGTGCCCATCGCTCTTCTCTTGTGTTCCTCCATGGATGCGTCTTCCTCAACCTCATCAGAGAACACCTTCTCCATGTATATTGTGATGCATATGATCAAAATAAAACTTTCTGCAAATAACTATATCTACTGGAAAAACCAAATGCTCCCTAGGCCTATCAAAACCTATTATAAATGTCAATGGAACCACCGTCGCTCTACCTGCTGTTCTTGAGAACCTGATTATTCCTCCTGGATTTCAGCAGATCAACCGGCCACAATAATTCTCTATGCTTCGTTAACCGAAGAAGTTGTATATGATATTCTTGGCCTAGAATTCAGGACCTACGTTGACCAGTTGTGCGGAAAGGAACTATGACGATTGCTGAATCTGGACGCAAGTTCAAGATGGTTTGTGATCAATTAACGGCCATTAGGCATCCGGATGAAGAGCCTTACAAGCTACATTGGTTCTTATGTGGATTAGGGGTCTCACTCGAAACCTTTTCCACAACTATTCGTACAACAAAGCCTGCTCCATCATTCCGACCTTATGGCTCTGGCCAAGGGCCATGAGCTTTTCTTGCGGTCTACACGGCTCCCCTACATCATTGCATAAAACTTTTTCAAAAATCTACTATATTTGAGTCGTTCGAATAAAACTTTTATCGAATAGTGGATTAATTTAAGCACATACGGTAATTTATAAAACGTCATATATAACGTTACTAACAAAACACGATATAACTTGGATAACATGTGCGTTTAATGATTACTAAATCAAAATCCCAAATCAAATTGAAAAGCTTGGAAAATATAAAAGGGAATTAAAATAACCGGAAAAACAATAACAAAAAGAAGTCAAAAAATACACAATAAAACCTCCACCATGTAAGGCTTGAACTTAGGAGGATGTAAGCTAAGTTGAGAGTCCTCTTACTAGAGGACCCACATTTACTTTTAAATTTAACTCTTGAACTAAATGGTTTAAACACATGTCAAAATCTAAAATACAAAATACAAGTTGGTGTGTTCCAACCCATGAGTGTCAAGTGTCCAACCAACTAATGAGAAGCAATCACTATTTACTAACTTATTCATATACCCTTAAAAACAAAGGTCGGTGACTCTGGCCTTTTTTTTTCAATTCACCAAAATCTATTTAGGAGGTGTTTGAGATTGCTTATAAGAAACAAATTATTGATTTTTCACCTTGCTATCTTCTTTTTCAAAAAGTCACTCACTTCTAAATTTTTCATTTCTCCTTTTCAAAGTCTTAAAATCTCATTTTCAATCCATTACCAAATATCATTTTCCAAAAAACTCATTTTTCAAAAAGTTATAAATTAGTAAGTTGTTTTATAAGCAATACCAAACACCACTAATAGTGTAAGTTAATGTTATAAGAGATTGGCTAGGTGTTTAGCTTCTATCCTTTGGCCATATGTACTATTATGTATAATTTTAGTGCGTTTATTTCAAATGCATATCCTACTTTTAAATAGAAATTTTTAGTTAGATAAAATAAGTATACATGTGTTGTTAAAAAATTATGTTGTAGAATTTATTTTGTTTTGCCCTTCGGAATCATTAAGTGTTTATGTGCTAGCTTCATATTTTTTATTGCTAATGAATCCTTAAAATACTATACAATTATTTGAAAACCATTTTTGGTAATAATATGGGTGTAGGTTTCCAAATTTAAGTAATAAAGTTTTCTACATTACAATTGCTATAAAAGTTTTTTCTATTAACATCTCTAAATAACTTATACGTTCACTTTTAACTTTCGGTAATTGATAACTTTAAACTGTTAACATTTTTCACTTAATAACTTGACACCTTATTTTATTTAAACTATTTTTACGAATTTACAACGTAGCGTGAGACACATTATTATATTTTTTTAATCTAAACCTAACTACGTTAACGTCTAAATTAATTTTACGGCTTTCCAACGCTTTCTAAATTACTTTTACAACTTTACACTGCAACGTCCGAGATATTATACTCTTTTTTATCTATTTCTAATGACGTTAGTGTCACAAACGTAACGTGCGTAACACAGGATAATGTAACCAAACTTTAATTGTAAGGTAGAGTGATAATGTGATGAAACTTGTGTGAATAGATATGAAATATAAATGTTGATGAACACAATTATTTATACGAGAAAAAAGCTCTTGATCTTAAGAAGATCTGCGGAACAAAAAACCTCAGGTGATGGTAACTACCAATCACCAACTATATTGAAACAAATAAGCTAGAAATTTTAATACAACTTTGGAAGATAATGAGCTCAATATAATGGAATCTAGTGTTAGTGCAAACAACAGTTTGAGTGTTGCGAGAGAAAGAGATAGTGTGTTCGTATCAGTGATTTTGTTTAAAATGAGCTTCATTATCCTCTTATAAAATTAGAAATAACTAAATAACACACAATCCGAAAATGGTGCAAGTATCCAATTTTCTCCATAATGTCTACATGCTTCCAAACTCGTGCGAGTTAGGAAGCATATTCCTGAGATTCCAGCTTGACCAAGTCTAATTAATCATGTACCTACGAATACAAGTTTTATACAGAGGATACAATTGTGGTTAATGTAAACAATAATAAGGATCCGTGATCCTCAGACTTCCTGCACCATCTGTTAAGGATCGGTGATCCAGGCCAATCTAAAGATATGTGATCCATAGTATTAAAAATTAATCCTTAACAATTGCCCCAAGTATGGCTGATATTAGATCAATTTTATCTGCCATATTTCCGTTAGTTTTGAACTTGTTGCAAGTGGTAACTAGCCGTTGCGAGCCTGGGACTACCTACAACAAACATCATGATAAATAGGGAAATAGATAGAGTCAAAAAATCTCATTTAAGATCACAGATCTCCAATTTAAAACCCATATCAAAGCTTGAAGCATGTATTCTCTCCTCTTCTTTTTTTCCTTTTCTTCTATATTCATCTTCTTTCTTTTGCAAATCAATAGCGAAGATGGCCTCTTGATCCTCCCCATAGAAGAATCAAGAACATGATATTCCACCCAAAAGCCAAAACCTACTAAAGAGTTCTTCCTCTGAGCTGTGTAGATTCACTGATCCAGAATTCGATCAGCTACACAACTGTTTTCCTGAGTGAACCGCCTTCAGACCTTTCGATTCCTCACTCAAGAGCGATTCTGAATCCTCTGTTTGGGTTTGTTTCCCTGCTGTGCCATTTCAGATTGGCTATACCTATCCCTTTCCTGCATTCACCCAAAGCTTCTTTACCCGAACTGGTTTGTGCTACAGCTAGGTGATGCCAATGCTGTGGAGGCTATTATACACTCTTGAACAGATCATAGGCGACGAGGGTTTGAGTTTTACCCTTTCTGAACTCCCACACCTGTACAATCTTGTGTCTCACGGATCCTACGATTTCTATTCAAAGCCAAACCTCAGCAGCCACTCCCACTAATCAAAACCACCAAAAATGATACCTCCTAGAAGAATCAGTTCTTCTTTGTAAGGAGGAATACTATCAGGGGATAGTCTTCCAAAAAAGTGAAACTTGAAGGGTATGATATAGGATCCTTAGGTTAGGGCTATAGGAGTTCTTTTGTTTTTTGTTGAGAATAAATGATCCTGTTTCACTTACATGTGTAGTGACCAACTTTGCTTCTCTCACTGATACTCCTAGAACTGTAGAAAGAGTAGCTGCATTCTGGGGATTGGATACAACGGTTAGAACATTTAAGCCAAAAGCAACGGATTTAGAAGATACCACATCCACCACCTTCACAATGTCAAGTAAGTATTCATATATAATGAAATTTTTATAAAATAAAATAAAATTAGAGGATTACGAATACTTATCTCTATGTTGGCTGAATAGTTGCTACTAGGTACTCATCCAAATCTGCCTCAAAGTTTGGTCTTGGAGATATCGACAGCATAATCTCCCCTCGTTCAATCAAAAAAGTGTTGGCCAAACGCCAAAGCCAACCGGAGTCCAAAGTTGTGACCACCTGTGCCAAGGCTGGATCCAAGAGGAAGAAGCCAAGAGATGCTGATGAAGACAACCTTTAAATAGAGCGACAATTCTACGACTTTGTCACTGACGTAAGGATCCTTGATGCTTATGACCAATCTCGTCTTTTGCTAAGGATAAATGATCCTAACTCCCCTATCTTGCATTTTGCAGAAGTTTGTCCGTATCTCGGCTAACCAGGATAAGCGCCTAGCAGATGCTGAAGAGAGCCTAGCTGATCTCCATTCCATTGCCGCTGCCAAGGACAAGAGGATCTCCCACCTTGAGAAGAAAGTGAATACCCTGGAGTAGTAGATCACAGTGGCAGAGATACAAACCAATAAAGCTGAACTTGAGGCCGCTGATGAGGCCAAGGTCTGTGCAGCTCGATCCATTCTGCGGGCAAGCATAAAAATAGTCCAAGAGGCTATGGATCCTGATTTTGATAAGTCCGAATGGGATCTTGTTGGGTGGAGGCAGAGACTCTTGGAGCTTGGTGGTGAAAAGGAGCCTGAGCCGGTGCACATGCTAGAAGCTGGGACCAACGGGACAAAGAAGGTAGTTGAGGTAGCCGGGGCTGAAGGTGGTAAAGTAGGTGGTGATGCAGCTAAAGATGATGCTGCTATTGTGGGCAATGAAGGCTAATATAGGCGATGCCTGAGCTCACTTTTTAGGTTTTTATGGTTTCTCTTGATGATGTTTTAAACAACTTATGGTTTGTAATGCTGAACAATAATTTCTAGGGTAAGGATACATGATCCTTAAGACAATAGGGGGTGGCAAAGGTGGATTGGTCCTTCTGTTTGTGGAGGATGAAGCCTTTGACGCCCCTCACTTTTATTTTCCTGCATCTTCAACAATTAGTATGGACACCCTTTATCAACGCAAGTGGACGAGTCACGTTTTGCTGGTAGAAACTTGGGTTGATAATTTTGATAACCTTTTAAAAGGGTTTCAATAAAAATTATAACCTTTTAAATATATATCTTGTGTTGCATTTTTATTTCTGAAATATTGCTCTGATATGTTCATGTTTATCATCATCTTTATTTTATAAACCTTAGAGAATCTTGGATATACTAATTCTCTATCATAACAACTCTAGAAAATATGATAAGTTATATAATCAAGGATCATATATCCTTAACTGAAGGGTCTAGTCTATAATCAATGTGATAAATAAAGATACGGATAAAACATACCGGAGAATCCAAGTTAGGATTTTATATCCTTTAAGACTTACAATTGCATAAACAGATCAAAGAAATCAGTTAAAGTTTAAGTATTCAGGATCCATACTTGCAAACCTTTAAGGCTTCAAGAACCTGTATAAAACTACTTGGGACTAAGCCAAATATTATGGGGATAAACCCATCATAACTGGGGACCAGCCAAAGTAAACTTGGGACAAGCCAAAAATCCTTGGGGTCTAGCCCGAACTAGGGACAAGCCCAATCGTGAGTGACTTGAAAATGTCAAAACCTTAGCTAACGTGAAAACGTTAGAAACCATAGGATAACGGATGTATGGCATGTCTACCATCATACTCGAGATCCTACATATGGCCAACAACAATGAAATTGTCAACCACTAAAGCGTGTACTTGTCCCATGCCTCGAACCATACTTGGATAAACGTGTGCTACTGGTGGAGAGTCAAAACCGATTTCGTGTGAAAGGTAAAAACCTTTAAACCTTAGAAGGTAAAAGATACCTTAAACATGGGAGAAAGGTAGCCAACCCCTTAATCCTCTGTGAATAAATGTTAAAAACTCTACAAAATCTTAAAACTCGATAAAAACGGATGTTAAAAGTTACATCCTTTCCTTATAATGAATAATAAGTATAAAATGAAAGAATCAAAGCGGAATGTTATCGAAGTAAGGATCATACATCCTTTGTGTCACATCCCGAATTTTTGATGGTGCGGAAGCGCCGCGAGGTGTGGTCAGAATGGTAATCATTGCATTCAATCAAGTAAACAATATAAAACATAGTAAGATGTTCATCCATACAGCTTGTTTAAAAACTGAGTTTACAACTGTCATTTTGTTCAAAGGAAACCAACTACAACTTCAACGACAACATTCAAGATTTAAACACAAGTTTAAAAAACATAATAATTAAAACTGGATGACATGTAAAGCTTGACTTCATGACAACGCAGACTCATTTTTCCCAAAGCCGTCCACTAGTTACCTGTAATACATGTTAGTTATGAAAAACGACAACAAAAGCTGGTGAATTCATGTATTTAGTTTTCATATCAAATGAATCTTTAAAACATTTGAAGTATTAAAATCTGGCATGTATAGCATAAATGAAACTTGTAAGATCATTAATGTTTTGCAAGGACACTAATATGTATGCCGAATAGGAGGCAACCAAACCTTGACGATAAATTGTGTCTGAGACACTCGTTTTAGACACAAAAACACTCTTAAGGATCTGTTTTTGTTGCCGTTAAGAGTGGGGCTCGCCAAAACTCAATAGATCTATCACTTTCATTCCTCGGTACTTGAATGTTCATTAATGGTCCCTTCGTATAAACCTATCCGCATGTGATCTAAATATTTTCATTTTTTATCTTAATTATATCAATTGTAACCTGTACACTTCCCTGAGCGTTTAAAACTATAAAACACTTAAATAAAAGGGAAAACATGAACTCACATATTTGTGTTCCGTGCAAATCTTTATGCGATGCCTGATTCTACGTTCGTGTCTCAACCTACAAGTGTTCTAATCTCAATATACACTTAGGTTTATGTTTGTTTTCATACAAGTACTTCATCTTGAGTTCATAATTATATTTGTATTTGTTTGCTTTCTTTGTTTCTATATGTGTATTTCATATGCATATATTTTTATATCTTTTTAGTTGCAATGGGCCTAGCCCAAAATTTAAGTGTAAAAGCCCAATTTCTTACGCTTAGTATGTATGGGCCTAGCCCAATTTGTTTTATAGGAGTAGGCCTTGTCCATATTAGTTTATAACGGTGGGCCTAGCCCAAATTAATTTATAAGAGTGGGCCTAGCCTAATTTGGTTAATAAAAGTGGGGCAATCCCAAATTAATTTATAAAAGTGGGTCTAGCCCAATTTCGTTTATTTAAGTAGGCCTAGCCCAAATTAATTTATAGGAGTGGGCTTAGCTTAAAATAGTTTATAAAAGTAGGCTTAGCCCAAAATAGTTTATAAGAGTGGGCTTAGCCCAAAATAGTTTATAAGAGTAGGCTTAGCCCAAATTAGTTTATAAAAGTGGGCTTAGCCCAAAATTTTTATTACATAAATGGGCTTAGCCTAATACTTTTGTAAATGGGCTTCATCCATGATTAAAGTTTACTTTTATTTTTATAAAAAATAGTTTATAAAAACTACTATATATTTTATATAACTTATTTTATAAGTTCTAGTATACATAACTTTAGTAAACATGTAAACAGTTCGTATGTTTATTTCGGCCGTTTCGTCCTGTCGTTTGTTCATTCGTGTCATCCGTTTCGTTCGCGTTATTCTTTTTGTCCGTGTGGTTTGTTTTGTTCATGTCATTTGTCTATTTTCTCCAATTTGTCCAATTTGTCCGATTTGTTTGTTTTGTCCAAGTTTGGACATATGTATGTGTTATACTGGTCAAAATTTTAAGTATGTTTATGTTTGAGTTTTTGTAAGTGTTCAAACTAGTATGTATTTCCTAACTTTTCTAAATACATACACATAAATACATACCATTATATATACATAATTTTTGGTAACTTGAATATATATTTTTCATTCTAAACATATATATTTAACACATATTTAGTTTAAGTAAAAGTCTTGTAATTTTAATCTTAAACCTTTTTACCCAAAACTTGTGTTAGGTCCTATAAGTGTGAGACTGAAGCATCAAATATATGCAAGGTCTATAATAGTTAACTGGGATTAAATGGTTAGTTTGTATTAGGTTTGGACCTTTATAGGTTATTTAGGCATGCCATAGGCCATGTGGGCCAGGCAAGCCCATAGGGGTATACCCTTATCCTAGGTATATAAGCTAAGCTTATATCATTTCTAGGGTTAGACATTTGGAATTTCTCTAGAGAGCCTCCATCTTGTAACAGACGGTTTTGCTTGTTCAAGTAATAGAATCGTGTGCAAGGTGTTAAAGTTGATTCTTATTGTTCTTCATCTTTTCGGTTTTTATTAAAGATCATCAAGTTTGGATTCCGCCCGTCCTTGGTGATCGTGTGATATCATTGTTAGATCCGGATTATCGGGACTTACAGTTGGTATCAAACGTGCAAGGAAATCAACCATAGAAGGGACCAGTTCATCCTTCAGGGCCTGCAAGAGCAAATCAAGCTGATCAGAATGCTTTATATGTGAAGAGACAAACGTGCTTCAATTGCGGCATTCCTTGTCACATTGCTAGAAACTGCACACTCAGTCCCCATGTTCCGCATCATGTTCAAAATCAGAAGGTTACGTCTGAGGATAACAATCATTCGAAACCGATGAAGGTATCATCACCTAAGGCAATGAAGAATGTGAATTCTAAGGTTAAACCATCAGATGGGGATTGGAATGTTGCCAAAAACAAATGCAAGGCTGTTCAGAAACAAAAATCTATTTCTAAATGACTAAACCTGAAACACCCAATGTTGCTCAATCAAAGGCAACAACCGCGTTGTTAAAATGAAACAGATTTGGAAACCCAAATCCAAAGCGGCAGCAATATCATCAATCGTTAAACAAAAGGGGACTTGTGTCTAAAAGAAGTGTCTTATTTTGATGCTTCAAGGAAACCCAAGACCACGATGCCCAGGGTCCCACTGTCTTACTAATCTTCTTATTTTTCAGGACCAGCCAAGGAAGAGCTGTTGACAATCTCTGAAGTGTTGATAGCGGTTGTTCCAGGGACATATTGGATAACATCTCACTGTTGCAAAAAGTTCAAATTTTATTATGAGTGCGATGTTTCCTTTGGAGGAGATGAGGTAAGAAAATATCAGCGAAAAGGTACAAATTTAAATTTCATGCTTTAATTTTCAAATTGATTAATCTTTAATCTAATGACGGAATGGTTAAGCAAAAACAACCAAAATATTTTCCTTTTCTTTTGTTTAAACTTTGTACATACGTTTTCTTTATTAGGTAAATTTGTGCATAAAGTATGATGCACAAATTTAGGGGGGAAGAGGGCAATATATGTATATATACATTTTTTAGGGGGAGAAAATCAGAAATATACAAAAACATTTGAAAAACATAAAATACAAAAAGTCTTTTTGCATCATATGGGAAATGAAATGAATATTCGTGATAAAGGGCGTGATTGACACATGTAAGGTGTTTGTATTTGAAAAGACTAGGATCTAATGTGATATGTCGGTAGGCTTAACACTCAATGCGATTAAAAGATACTAAGTGATATAAACATAGCGAACTATGTATCTTGTGGGTAACATTCCATTGGTGTTTGATTTCATGGTCTTAAATCCTACGTTTATAGATAGCCAACGTCTGAAGTTTCAGGTCTTTATGCTGTTGAGTCATCCGAGGATATCTTGGCTGTCCTTCTATTAT
Source organism: Scalesia atractyloides (assembly GCA_947069175.1). Lineage (NCBI taxonomy): Eukaryota > Viridiplantae > Streptophyta > Magnoliopsida > Asterales > Asteraceae > Scalesia > Scalesia atractyloides. Next base: position 32,456,071 of record CAMTDV010000013.1, read on the forward strand.
ATCTAGATTATATGCAGACCTAGGCACAGTCAGGCTATCCTTAAAAGAGCCAAAATACAAGGGCCAAAACCTCAAAAGAAAGGAAATCTCATCATGAGAAAATTCCATGAATTCAAACATACCATATAGGTATCTGCCTAACCCTCATGAGATACTATTGGTTACTCTGTTGACGAAAGTACTAACCTGTTCACCAATAGTCTGATGTTGTAAAAGGAAAAGGATGATCTCAGTATAATCACCTGCAACGATGAATCGTTGTGCTTACCTTGATCGCGGGAGTATGTCATGGTAGGGGACACATGGGTATTATAGTATAATACTACCTTAAGCATATCATGGAGTTGAAAAATTGAAAGTTGAGCGTTAAAGTTTAAGTGGACAAACATATCGGCAATCGCATAGACCAGTTTGAATAAGTTCGCACCGAAACGTTTTCCTTGGTCCGCTTGAAAACAATTTTGATCCCATTGCAATTGTATAGTTAGTTGTAGCTATTGAGTTAAGTTTACTTGCTGTTTATATTTTCATATATTAAAAATTTTTTAAAAAAATTAAAAAATAGAGTGTTTTATTCGTCTTATTAAAATTTAACCATTCTCGAAGATTTAACAATAATCAAAAGATGAAGAAATTTGAATTTGATCTATGTACAAGTACTTGGATGTACCTAGTGTTCATATGGTACGTTCTCTGTTGCATAAGAACTTTGATGTACCTAGTGTTCATATGGTACGTTCTCTATTGCATAAGAATGTTTGCTTATAAATTTCTGAGAATTGTGCAGATGTTGATTTAGATCAAGAAACAGGGGTTGCTAAAACTTAGATGCCGTTCGTTGCCAACAAAGCATGAAGCATCACAACAACAAAGTGTACCTGAGTCAGAAGAACCAGATGTCATTCATCGTCTGACGGTGATAGTACATATGAAGAAGTACATGTGAACCTGCTTGCTTGAAATAGAAAGAGTGAAGAAGAAGAAGAAAAGAGTTGCTGAGATTCCTCCTCTCTCATTCTTTTTGACAAAGATGTTTCAAGCAAAGCTGATCAAAATCCTGATGTGAAGCTAACCCCAAGAGCTGAAGAAAGAGACCCAGTGATGAGTGTTCATTGAAGTGTGAGGTCCAAGAAGTGTGAGACTGACTTTCACAATACTTACAGCATAACGACAACCATAGATTCTGTTGAAGACATTGCTGAATTGATGCTATGAAGATAATTTGATGCATCAGTCTAGGGGGAGATTGTTAGTTCCTATAATTGTGAGACTGAAGCATCAAATATACGCAACGGTCTAAGATAGTTAACTGGGATTAACTGGGTTAGTTTGTATTAGGTTTGGACCTTTATAGGTCATTTGGGCATGTCATAGGCCATGTGGGCTAGGCAAGCCCATAGGGGTATGCCGTTACCCTAGGTATATAAGCTAAGCTTATATCATTTCTAGGGTTAGACTTTTGGGATTTCTCTAGAGAGCCTCCATCTTGTACAAGGCGGTTTTTCTTGTTCAATTAATAGAATCGTGTGCAAGGTGTTAAAGTTGATTTTTATTAATCTTCATCTTTTCGGTTTTTCTTGAAGATCATCAAGTTTGGAGTCCTCTCATCCTTGGTGATCATGTGATATCGTTGTTAGATCCGGTATCGGGACTTACAGTTGGTATCAGAGCCTGTTGAACCTGTTTTCCAGGCTCAGATCTGATATCACCCTGATTCTGTTCGGTTTCTGCTGAAAAACAAGCATTTTGATCAACATTCAAGTATTTCAGATACGCTACTATTCAGGATTCCGAAGAACATGAAGAAGATTAAAGTATTTACGATACGCTACTATTCAGGATTCCGAAGAACACGAAGAAGATTCAAGTATTTCGGATACGGTACTGTTCAGGTTTTTGAAGAACACGAAGAAGATTCAAGTATTTCGGATACGGTACTGTTCAGGATTCCGAAGAACTCGAGGAAGATCATCCATCTCTGATTGATCCCGGACTACTGTTCATAAACTTTCTCAGCAACTTTATCCAGATTACTCGTAATCCAGATCGGAATACGGTTGATTTCAGATAAGGATTCTGCATTCCAGATTTGATCTTCATTCCGGATAAGACTTTCATTCTGGATATGGGTTTCATTCCAGACTGTTTCTCTAATTCGGATTATCTCATCTCGGATACCATCTCTGATCACTGTTCCGAATCACCATCTCAGATTAGCATCTCGGATCACTGTTTCCGAATTCCATCTCGAATTGTTAACCCGACTTAATGTTTCGAATTCGGTACTGTTCCGAGTTGTACCCACAAAGGTGGAAAGTTAACCAGCTGACGTAACCGGAGTTAAACGTTTTCGTACGCATAATTTGATCCATAGACAATGTTGACAAACCAAGTGCACGGTTAAAGTCGTGTGATTTTTAGGACAAAAAAGTTACGCAAATTCCTAAAATCACTATTGGACATCAATTATCATTGGATTCGTATCGTCAAGACGAGTCTAACGGTACATTTTGGTAAAAACAGTTTTCAGACATTTTTCATCATTTTTTACCAATGCGGTTTTGATCATCCGAAGATGTTTACAGCCTAAGCTTAGCACTCAAACATAGTTTTCAGCTCAGCACAAAATCAAAACCCGAACCTGCGGGCACAAGTGAAGGAAAAGCTGAATGAGTTTATTGGAAACTACAATGTTGATCAGGTTGATAATTATGTAATGCATTTGCTAGAACGTGGGAGGGAAAAAGAGGAAGTAAGAAATGAGATGAATAGCTTTTTGGGTGAGGACAAAGACTCCTACGTATCTTGGTTGTGGGATCATTTACAATTAAACCAAGATCTCCAAGATATATATGCTAAATCAACGGAGTCTTATCCTGAAGACGTGTCCGAATAGAAACCTGAAGCCCAGCAAGCAGAAATCAGCAGCCTAGCACCCCAAATTCTTCCTCAAGCCCAAACTCACGCTGACAAACCAAGCTCGCCCATTGACAAAGTAAACTACCTTTTGTGCACTTAACCTTGCAGGAATAGGGTTGCTCAACTCAGGGCACTTAATTCGAAAATGGCTGATGATTACAACAATGCAATGGCTCAATGCATCAGACTTCGAGAAAGTAACAAGTTACTCACAGAAAAGGTTGAAGCCCAAAAGAAAGATATAGCTTAGCTCCACTTGGACGTAAATCAAAAGAAATGTTGGGTCCATGATTACAAAACCAGATTAGAATAAAAACCAGGGAATGCAAGAAGCCACCATCTGGATTTGTTTCATCTAGAGTTGCAGATATACAGAGTAGTGACAGACAGCTGGTACCAGTCTCTCCTTCAAAATCTGCTTCAAGTCCCTTGAGTAGCTCTAGGGGAAAATCAACAGCTTTGGTGGCACAACAACATAAAGGATTCAACTGGGCGGTTGCGGCAGCTAAGATGGAAACTCTGAATCTTTCTAAGAACAGAATCACCGCATGATGGCGCAAATAACTGAGACACGTGATCTTTCCGAAACGGTAAATCGCATTCTTTGTTCAGATAGTTGTCGTTTTAAAGTATCACAAATGCGCGCCCACAATTCAACTCCGGTAGCTGAATATGAACAAGCTGCTTCTCAGAACATCACACTTAAACATAAGAACAAGCTTCTTATGGAAAAGGTCGAAGCTCAAAAACAAGACATAGCTCAGCTAAAGCTTGACTTGAACCAACAACAATGCTGGGTATACGACTATAAGCTAAAATTAGCTGAAAAGGACGTAGAACTTCAAGCAGCTTTAGCCAAGCTAAATTCCTTGACAGGAAAGTTTCAAGAAACTTAAATAAATATTAAAAAATTTGAAACTTCCAGCAAGCTGGTCAAGGACTTGTGTGATCTACAGCTTAACTATCAGAAAAATTATACAAAAGGCCTTGGTATAATAGGGCTCCTCCACCATATAATCATAACTACACAAGAATGCCTGATCTGAGGCTGAACTAGAATATGAAGAAAATATGTTGTATGGTAAACCATCAGATTATCTTTCAAAACCGTGGAAGCCCTATTACCCAAAGTTCTCTAAGCCAACTGAACTCAAGAAGGATGATGTCACACCATTTTCACACGAATCTGGTGACAATTCCTCTTGTAGTTCAGATGAGTTAGAGAAAATGATGCCTAAAGACGAGCCAGCAACATCACCCACAGAATCAAAAAATGAAAATCCTCCTGAAACTGACTCAGTGAACGCTACTAAGGTTTCTACTTCATGTGCAGAAGAAACATTAGTTGAGGATATTACAGATGGTGATAAAGAGGAATGTATGTATTCAAATTCAAACAATTCAGTTGCTGATTATGATTTTTATAAACCTGCTTTTGACATTTTGAATCAATTTCTCAGACTGATTCAGAAATGACAAAAAATGAGCAACCTCCCTCTACTGATACAAATACAAATTGTGAAATTGAATCTGGATCGGAATCTCAGACTTTTCAAAATACAAAGATTTCTTCTGCTCTGATACCAATTGTATGTCCAATGGTCGGATCTAATAGGTATCGCAAGACTAATCGATTGCGGAAATAAAGATTAGAATGAAGAACAATCCTTGAATCAAAGCAACTTGCATACACCAGAATAGTGTCTATACAAGTTTTTCAATAACAATTGACTAACTTCAAACGTTAACCTAGTAAATGTATTTATATTAATCACATAGCCCACTAGTTACAACCCTAGGCCCATGAGGCTCTAGGAAGCCCAAAATCCTTAAACTAAGCCCAAATGTAGGGTTGTGTTGGGACATCATTCTTGTTCAAATTTAGGTAGATGATATTATTTTTGGTTCTACGGATGATGGGTTGTGTCAGGAATTTGAAAAGGTCATGAAGAAGAAATTTGAGATGAGCTCACTGGGGAGATGACTATGTTTTTGGGACTTCAAGTTCGTCAAAGCCCACAAGGAATCCTGATTCATCAAGGAAAATATGTCAAGGACGTTCTAGTCAAAGTCAAGCTTACAGACTCAAAGCCTATGGCTTCACCTATTACTGAACAGCCTTTGTTAAATGAAGACGCTGAAGAACACCTGTCAATCCAACCATGTACCGGTCTATGATTGGTTCACTCATGTATCTCACTGCAAGTTGGCCATATATCATGTTTGCCGTTTGCAGTGTGCTCGATATCAGGCTACTCCTAAACTCATTTACATGCTGTTAAAAGAATCTTTAGGTACCTCAAAGGGGCACCATCCTTGGGCCTCTAGTATCCTAAACATTCTGAATTTGAATTGTATGCTTTCTCTGACAGTAATCTTGGAGGTACAGACAGGGACATGCGCTTAACGTCAGCTAGATGTCAATTCTTGGGAGATAGTTTAATCTCTTGGCAGTGCAAGAAGCAACAGATGGTCTCACTTTCTACAGCAGAAGCATAATATGTCGCAGCATCTACTTGCTGCTCCCAGGATGCAACACCAGCTTATGGATTACGGTTTGACTTATCTAAACACAACAATTTATTGTGATAATGATGCCGCTATCCAAATTGTCAAAAACCCTGTTTTCCACTCCAAAACCAAGGACATAAATATCAAAGTTCATTTTATTCGTGATTGCTAAACTTGAGCAAATCCACACCGATGCAAACGTGGCAGATTTGTTCACAAAACCCGTTAGCAACACGTGTTTTCAAGTGTTTGTGGATCTTCTAAAAATGATTCCTTTTTCTAACTGATCATCCTCTATTTGTTAGCCTCGTAAATTTGTTTGTTAGTAGGCACAAATTTAGGGGGGAGAGGGACGATATATGTATATATGAATTGTTTGACAGGGAGAAAATCAGAAAAATACAAAAACATTTGAAAAACATAAAATACAAAAAGTCTTTTTGCATCATATGGGAAATGAAATGAATATTCATGATAAAGGGCGTGATTGACACATGTAAGGTGTTTGTATTTGAAAAGACTAGGATCTAATGTGATATGTCGGTAGGCTTAATACTCAATGCGATTAAAAGATACTAAGTGATATAAACATAGCAAACTATGTATCTTGTGGGTAACATTCCATTGGTGTTTGATTTCATGGTCTTAAATCCGACGTTTATAGATAGCCAACGTCTGAAGTTTCAGGTCTTTATGCTGTTGAGTCATCCGAGGATATCTTGGCTGTCCTTCTATTATATCTAGATTATATGCAGACCTAGGCACAGTCAGGATATCCTTAAAAGAGCCAAAATACAAGGGCCAAAACCTCAAAAGAAAGGAAATCTCATCATGAGAAAATTCCATGAATTCAAACATACCATATAAGGTATCTGTCTAACCCTCATCAGATACTATTGGGTACTCTGCTGTACGAAAGTACTGACCTGTTCACCAATAGTCTGATGTTGTAAAAGGAAAACAATGATCTCAGTATACTCACCTGCAACGATGAATCGTTGTGCTTACCTTGATCGCGGGGGTATGTTATGGTATGGGACAAATGGGTATTATAGTATAATACTTCCTTAAGCATATCACGAAGTTGAAAAATTGAAAGTTGAGCGTTAAAGTTTAAGTGGACAAACATATCGGCAATCGCATAGACCAGTTTGAATAAGTTCGCACCGAAAAGTTTTCCTTGGTCCGCTTGAAAACGATTTTGATCCTATTTCAATTGTATAGTTAGTTGTAGCTGTTGTGTTAAGTTTACTTGCTGTTTATATTCTCATATATTAAAAATTAATTAAAAATTAAAAAAAAATTAAAAAATAGAGTGTTTTATTCGTCTTATTAAAATTTAACCATGAAGAAATTTGAATTTTGATCTAAGTACAAGTACTTGGATGTACCTAGTGTTCATATGGTATGTTCTCTTTTGCATAAGAACTTGGATGTACCTAGTGTTCATATGGTACGTTCTCTGTTGCATAAGAATGTTTGCTTATAAATTTCAGAGAATTGTGCAGATCTTGATTTAGATCAAGAAGCAGGGCTTGCTGAAATTGAGATGCTGTTAGTTGCTGACAAAGCATGGAGCATCACAACAACAAAGTGTACCTGACACAGAAGAACTAGATGCCAGTCATCGTCTGACGGTGATAGTACATTTGAAGACGTACTTGTGAACTTGCTTGCTTGAAAGAGAAAGTTTGAAGAAGAAGAAAAGAGTTGCTGAGATACCTCCTCTCGCATTCTTTTTGAAAGATTTTTCAAGCAAAGCTGATCAAGATCCTGATATGAAGCTAACCACAAGAGCTGAAGAGAGACCGAGTGCTGAGAGTTCGTTGAAGTGTGAGGTCCAAGAAGTGTGAGACTGACTTCCACAACACTTACAGCATAACGACAACCATAGATTCTTGTTGGTGCATATGCATGACAACAACTTAAATTTGGTCTTTGGATATCTTGTAATTATAAAATGATAACGGTTACCGGGTTTAGTTTTGTATTAGTGAATAAGAAGTAATGGGCTGAACTAGACACAAAATAGTGCATAGTAGGCGAATTGGGCTTTAAACCCATTAGCAGTCCATGTAGGAAACCCTAGCCGATAAGCATAACCTGTGTATATATAAAGGGAGGTTGTGATTAGGGTTAAGGTTGCTCAGTTAGGTAGCTGGTTCTATTGCTGTGTTGCTGATTTAGTTGTTCATAGAGATTGTGAAAGAGTCTTGAATTGGTTGTAAACACTTTGTGTTAGATAATCAATAGAAGACAGTTTGAAGAATTGTGTTTGTGTTCTTGTTTTTGTTTCTGTGAAATCTGATCTAGGGGATTCCGCACTCTAGATTAGATGGACGAATCTGTCAAGATCCATACAGACTAAGGGACCTACAATTGGTATCAGAGCATTCGGCTCTTGATTTTGCTCGGTTTAGAATCGTGACAGTAGAAAGATTGGGTTTTTTGGACGTTTTGGAGGATGCTTTGGAGTTTGTGACGGCTGAATTAGGGTTTTGGCGGCTATTTTTAGGGTTTTCACAGTGATTTCGGATAACAACAGCAGGAATCGGATTGAAGACTTGCATTCCGGATAAAAAAGAAGCGTATTTCGGATTGAAGACTTGAATTTCGGATCAGAAACCTGCATTTCAGATCATCAGACTTGCAATTCGGATCAGAAAAAGCCATTTCGGAATTCATTTAGGATTCCAATTCGGATCAGAAGTGTATTCCGGATTTCCATTTCGGATCAGAACTATGCATTCCGGATTTCATCTCGGATCACTATTCTGGATCACCATTTCGGACTAGCAGTTCGGATTACTGTTCCAGATTTCATCTCAGTTTGTCAATCCGAGTTACTGTTCCGGATTTGACACTATTCCGAGTTAGGATTAAGTAGGTGGAGAGTTAACCAGCTGACGTAATTGGAGTTAAACGTTTTTGGACATAGAAATTGATCGAAAGACAATTTTGACGAACCGATTGGACAGTTAGACCCGTGTGATTTTTAGGACAAAAAAAAAACAAAAAAAGGGACAAAAATTCCAAAAATCATAATCAGACAATATATATCATTAGAATCGTATCGTCTAGACGAGTCTAAAGCTATAATTTGGTAATCACCCATTTCAGACAAGTCTTAACGTTTTTAACGAGCCAGTTCGGTAAAAATGTCGAATATGTCTAACCTAAATGCGCTGTTAAGAATGGAGCATGAGGCTGGTACCACAAACAAACCTCCAAAGATGCTGAAGGTAGAGAACTATCTTACTTGGAAGGATAGGTTTCAATCCTTTATTGAATATCAGGACACACGGATGTGGATTTGTATTCAAGATGGGTACGCTAACCCAACACATGATTTTGAGGGCAGACAACGTGTTACTGCTTATGTAAACATGTCTGAAGCTGAGAAAAGGATGTATGAATTTGAGAAGAAAGCCTTAGTTGCTAGAAAGATGTCGTTACCTTATGGCATCAACCATACATTCAAGCATTATACTACATCAAAGGAGATGTGGGATGCCCTAGAGAAGAGATATGAGGGCAATACTGATGTGAAGAAGAACAAGGTGGATCTTCTGAAGAAACAGTTTGCTGTGTTTAAAGGCATGAGGAATGAGTCCCTTGAAGATATTATCATGAGATATTATCATTTGATGTCAGAAATATATAATTATGACATAGAGGGATACACGGATGTGGAGATAAACGACAAGTTGCTGGATGCTTTACCTGCAAAGTGGGATATCTATACTTTGTTGATAAAAGGTGAAGCTGATTATGAAAAGAAAGACTTGGAAGAGGTTGTTGGAAAATTGAGAGCTTATGAGCTCAATATGAAGAAGGAGACTGGATATGATCATGTTCAAGATCCGGGGATTTATAAAGGTCTTACACCTTCATCTTCCAACAATGCTTCTAGTGACATGCAACTACTTTCTCTCATGTGAGAATGAACAGATCGTGACAAATTCTGATGGAGAAGTATGTTCTGTTGCTGCTTCAGGAGCTCGTCAGGGGCTAAGAGACAACAATCAAGTAACAACAGTTCTTAGTCTATGCATCTGAGTGTCAAAAGTGCTGAAGATCACCTGACATTGCTTGCTTCTTTCGTTGCTTCCTACGAGAACTACATTCAGGGAAAACTATCTAATCCTGCTATGTTTAATGAAGATTATGATCAGATCGACCCTGATGACTTAGAGGAGATGGATTTGCAATGGGAGATGGCCATGATCTCTAGAAGGGTGAAGAGGTTCATGAACAGAACGGGCAGGAAGTTCGTTGGAAAGAGTGCGGGGTTTGACAAGTCGAAAGTGAAGTGTTACAATTGTCACAACTACAGAGATTTCGCTAAAGAGTGTCAAAGACCTAAGTCTGAATCTTGTTCTAGTTCATCCTTTCAAGATTCTCCTGGTCATGGTTCAAGCAACAAGAATGCATCAAACAACACTGGATCGAAGGCCCATGATTTCTACTGTTAGAGAGGGCTCTTATGATTGGAGTGTTCATCTGGAGAATGATAACAATGCATCACAAGCAGTTTATGGCTGAGATAGCTACAAGTGTTGATGAAGAAGTGAAAGTTGATGCTGAGGGAGAGCAAGAGAAGGTAGCTGAGAAAGCTGATGGAGAACAGATTGCTGCAGAGAAGAAGATGGCTGCTGATTTTGATGCTTTCATGGCTGATCTAAGCAAATCAACAGGCGAGGTATGTTCTAACTCTGGTAGTTCTGTTTGTTTGAAGTGTCATGAACTGCAAAGTGAAGTTGACAATTTAACCAATCAACACCAAAGTCTGGTAAATGAGCTCTCGAACCTAAAAGAATCAAACTATTTCATAAAACGAAATCAGTCATTATACTTGAAGAAAATTAAAGGTTATGAAGAAGAAATCAATATTCTAACATGTAAGCTTAATGAAAAACTTCAAGTTATTGACTTAGCTCATGATACGATGAGTAAGAAAACTAAAGAGGTTTCTGAAAAGTGCAAAGAGTTGTCTGAAGCACAACTTAAAATTTGTGAGCTTGAAAAGAAATTAAATCAATTGAGAGATTCATCTTTTGTCATGAAACACATGATGAATGGCTTGAAGAAGAGTAATGACAAGACGTGTGTGGGATTCAAAGGTTTGAATGAAGTTCCACCACCACTTGGTCAAGACTATTCTTTCTTGCCAGATGAAGAAGAGCTTACAATTTTGTGTCAACTACACCTGGTAGTTCTACATCAGGAAGTGCTGATGGTTCTGAGAATGCCAAGAAGGATAATAACAGGGAACCATTTTGAAAACAAAGAATACACACCCTAAGAATCAAAAACAATTTTTTGTCAAAAAGGTTGATTTTGTTAAGGGAGTGATATGAAAGAAGAGGTCCCTGTTATTACTAAAGAGTCTAATGTGCAGTTTGCTAAAAATAAAATCAAAGAAAAATCAGAAGTTAAGTAAACTAAACAAGATCCTTCAAAGGCATCATCATCATCATCGCCTGATGAATCTAAACAAGAGGCTTCAGTTAAGAAGTCTTCGGCTAGAAAATCGTGCTTTAAATGTCATGAAAAGGGACATGTAGCTAGCTGTTGTCCTAACAAAAATAGTGAAGCACAGGTACATGAGAGGCAGAGAGAAAAATCACCAGCAAAAAGTGGTGATGGTGAGAAGAAGGTTAACTCACCAAGGATATCTCCTACCAAGCAACAGAGTGTTGCTATTGGTGTAGATAAGGCTGAAAAAGGAACTCAGCAAGTTCCTCGTTTTCAAAGAAATCAACAAAGATTTCAGCCTACATCTACATCAGGTAGATATGATATACCTAGAAGTAGTTCACTACGAATGAATAACTTTAATGGTCCATCAAATAATTTCAGAAGTCAAGGTCAATATCAAAATCAATACTTGAATGTTGGTAGTCAAAATTTTTATAACAATGGCTTTAGAAATTATCATCATCAAAATTCATGGCATCAAAATCATAATTTCCAAAGTTCGCAAAGTCCAAACACGGTTAGGAAACCTCAGGACCACAGATCTAGTGGAAATAAAAAACCATTTCCGTCAACAGGTCTAAGATCCAAGACTCCTGTTAGGAGTGATGGATATTGGATGGATGTTCCGATAGTTGATGAATCTGGAAGACCCAAGACCATTAAGGCTTAGGTCCCCCAATCTAACTAATTTTGTTGGATGGTGCAGGAGCTGCTAAGGAGGATTATCAACTTGTGGTATGTTGATAGTGGCTGCTCCAGACCATGACGAGGGATGCGAAGCTGTTGAAGAGTTTGAGAATATAGATGGTGGTTATGTGAATTTTGTAGGTGCTAAAGGAGGGCACATTACCGGTCGAGGAAAAGTGACCAACGGGAAGATCACACTGGACAAAGTGAACTATGTTGAGCAGCTGAAGCACAATCTGATAAGCGTGTCTCAAGTCTGCGACAAGGGTCACTCGGTCCACTTTACAAAGTCTGAAGCTTTGGTGTTTAAACCTAGTTTGGTGATACCGGATGATTGGATAGTGATGAGAGCGCCAAGGAGAAATGACACTTATGTCATGGACATGGTGCAAATGATTCTTCCACTGTGGTGGCGTGTCTACTATAAAAGCATCTGAGGCTGAGTCATTGTTGATGGCACAGACGCATGGCCCACATCCACTACTGAAAAATGAATTATATTATTAAAAATGGTTTAGTGTAAGGGGTGCCAGTGCAGAGGTTTCACGTGGAAGATAAATGTCTTCCATGTCAAAAGGGAAAACAACATAAGAAACCTCACAAGTCTAAAACAGTAAATTCCATAGATGCCCCTATGAATTACTTCATATGGATCTATTTAGTCCAGTGAACCTAAGGAGCATAGGTGGAAAGTACTATTGCTTGGTTGTCACAGATGATTACTCACGATATTCATAGGTTTTCTTTTTAGGTACAAAAGCTGAGACAGCGGAGATGCTGATAGATCTTTTTACGAAATTAGAAAATGTCCATGATGCACGGATCAAGAGGATAAGGAGTGATAATGGCCGGAGTTCAAGAATCAGATTCTGGATCTCTATTGTCTTCGCAAAGGAATTGAACATCAATTTTCTGCTCCTTATACACCTCAACAGAATGGAGTCGCTGAAAGGAAAAACCAGACGTTGATTGAAGCTGCAAGGACTATGCTATCTGATTCAAAGCTTCCAGTTCTTTTTGGGGAGAAGCTGTGAACACAGCTTGTTATGTCATGAAGAAAGTTTTGACGGTTAAACAGTTTAACAAAACATGTCATGAACTATTGTTTAACCGAAAACCAAATAAAAGGCTTTGAACCATTTGGATTACCCTGCACCATTGTGCGAAACAAAGATAAGAAAAAATTCGGTGAAGTAGCTGATGAGGGCTACTTTCTAGGCTATATGCCTGGAACACCAAATAAAGGGTTTTTAATCAAAAAAACGGGTAAAATTGAGGTTGTGTTTAACATGGAAATCACTAGTTATTCACCTCAACAATCAACGAGTGGTCCTCCTATATTATATGATTTTGATAGCGTTTTTAAATCATCTAATATTCCTGATTTTTCTAAAGCGATGAGTCTCAGGTGATCCATACTGTGATCAGTGAAGATGGAGAGTGTGACTTCATGCCTAGATTGAGTGTATTGATGAAAGATGCTCCAGAAACTTCTTCCAGTGCAGCTCCATAGGACTCCAGTTATAGTGAGTCTGAACCTATTCAGGGGGAGGACTTCACTAATCTATTTGCAAATATTCAGGGGGAGGTTGGATCTAATCTGGGAGATAATCTGGTTGTTGACACCATTGCTACCACACGTGTAAACAGAGATCATCCAGTTGAAAACATCATTGGTGATGCTGCTGCATGTGTTCAGACAAGAAGAGGTGTGCCCGAAGGTTCCTGTTTGTTTACTTCGATTCAGAAGACTGGGCTGATTCATGAATGTTTATATAGCTGCTTTATTGTCCAAGAGGAGCCGAAGAATGTTCATATGACTCTAAAAGACAACTGTTGGGTTGAAGCTATGCAAGAGGAACTAGCTCAGTTCAAGATATTGAAAGTTTGGGAGCTAGTTGACTTGCTGAAGGAGAGAAGGAAATAGGCATTAAGTGGGTGTTTAAGTGCAAGAAAGACGACCGAGGGATCGTGATAAGGAATAAGGCTCGGTTGGTAGTGAAAGGGTTCAATTAGCAAGAGGGGATTGATTACAATGAAGTGTTTTGCACCAGTAGCAAGGTAGGAAGCAATTCGTTTGTTCCTAGCTTTTGCTTCATTCAAGGGCTTCAAAGTTTACCAACTTGACGTGAAGAGTGTGTTTCTTTACGTGAAAGTCCAAGAAGTGGTGTATGTCTCACAACCAGACGGGTTTACTGATCCAGACTATCCAGATCGAGTCTATCGACTTTTTGTCAGCACTGTCAGCACATAGGCGTGGTATGAGACACTGTCAGCATATTTGTTAAAACATGGTTTCGAAAGAGGACAGGTTGACAATACACTTTTCATCAAAAGGAAGAAGGAAGACTTTTGCTGGTTCAGGTATACGTCGATGACATCATCTTTGGGTTATCTGATGAGAACATGTGTCATGATTTCGAAGAGGTAATGAAGAGCAAGTTTGAGATGAGTGCGATGGGTGAATTATCCTACTTTTTGGGTTTACAAGTTGAACAGAAGAAGGATGGGATGTTTATACATCAGACGAAGTATGTGTATGACATTTTGCCTCGTTTCAAGATGGAGGATTGCACTACTTTCAATACACCTATCTGTGAGAATCACAATCTTGGTCTAGATCATGAGAGTGTGGAGGATGTTGATCCAACTCAATACAGGGCAATGATTGGTTCTCCGATGTACTTGACTGCTTCTAGACCTGACATCATGTTCGCCGTATGTCTTTGTGCCAGATATCAAGCGAATCCAAAGGAGTCCCACATGAAAGCGGTGAAGCGAATTCTTCGTTACTTGAAGGGGAAACCTAAACTTGGGTTATGGTATCCAACTGCTAGTGATTTGAAGTTTGTTGCTTTCACTGAATTCGGACGTTGGAGGATGCAAATCTACAAGGAAGTCTACCACTGGTGGTTGTTAGTTCTTAGGAGGGATGCTTGTGTCATGGCAATGCAAGAAGTAGTCTTGTGTGTCTACCTCGACGTGTGAAGCTGAATATATTGCTGCGGGTAGCTGTTGCTCTCAGGTTCTCTGGATTCAACAGCAGATGCGCGATTACGGTTTGAATTTCACTCGTACTCCTATTGTGATAGACAATAATGCCACTATACCAATCACCAACAATCCCGTAAAACACAGTCGCACAAAACATATTGACATTCGTCATCACTTTATACAGGATTGTGCTCAAAAGAAATTAATTGAACTGCATCGAGTCGACACACTTAATAACCTGGCAGATCTTTACACAAAAGCATTTGACAGGGATTGCTTTGAACATTTAGTCGAACTAAACGGGATGAGGAATCCTGAATAACCATTTTTCTATAAAAATAGTTTTGTAAATGATTTACTGCTTTTCAAAAAAATAAAAAACATAAAAAATAGAAAATAAAAATGAGTTTTTCACTGTGCGAAAAAGAAGAAATGATAGTACATCAGCAAGTTAGACTGTCACACTGAAACTAAAAGAACAATGCTTAAGTGTGATAACAGCTTCATCATATGATGTACCAGTAGCCAAAAGGCATGAAATAATCAACTTACCTTGGTGATACAAATATAATAAACTGTGTATGAGTGGGTAACATATCAGTGGCCTATGGTTTTATAACCTTAAATCTTGCGTTGATAGATTGCCAAAATCTGAGGTTTTAGGTCTTTATATCGTTATTTCATCCGGGGTATCATGGTTGTCCTTCTGCTGCATCCAGATATATGCTGACCTAGGCACAACCAGGATATCTTAAAAGAGCAAAAATGCCAAATCCCAAAAATTGAAGAAGCTCTCCAAGAGAGTTATTCAAATGTGCAAATTCCATTATTCGTACAAAAATTTGGTATTTGCCCTAACCCTTGTTGGTTATTGGTCTCTTTGTTGTACGGAAGTACTGACCCGATCACCAATTATCTAACATTGTAATTCAAAAGGATGAATTTCGTTATACTCACCTACTACCATGAATTTTTGTGCATACCTTGATCTGGGGGTATGTCCTGAAGTGGGACACACTAGTATATCAGTATAAATTATCTAAGCGGATCACTAGGTACTGGTACTTGAAATGTTCATGTATTTTGTTTAAGTGGATAAACAATACTGGTAATCGTCTTGAACTGCTTTACATGAATATTGCATATAGAATTATCAAATATGGGAAAGCAGTTTGATGTTGCTGATATGATCTTCTTACCAGTGATACTCACAAAAATAGAGTGTTTATTATTTTGTTATTTATTAGCTTTCAGAAAATATAAAAATGCAAAAAGATTTCATTTTCTTGTAAATTCATATTGTATGTATATTGGTTGTTCATGGAGGAGTAGTTACCGATAGGGGGAGACGGTGTTGAAGATGATTTCAAAAGTTTTTACGATCTTGAAGGTTATGTGTGCTTAAAATTTTGAGTATGTGTTTTGAGTTGAGAAGTGCTTAATCTGTGCTACAGTTTTACTATCTCTTGTATAATAATAATTTGTTTAACTTGTGTTGAAAAATTCTTATGGTTTCTCGAGATGTTTGTCTTATAGTATACAGATTGTAGCAGTGTGTTGCTGAGAAGTTTGGTAAGAGGAGTTTGCTTGGATGCATGGTAGAACCTCCTTTCTACAGTGCAGAAAAAGTTGAGAGTTTGAAGATTGCTATGCAAGTACTAAACTGGAGTTTACTCAACGCTAACAATTTAGATGATTTGGTGATTGGATACATCAGCTTAGGGGGAGTCTGTTGCTGACAGAAGCTGTTAAAGCTGAAGCTATCCAAAGACCAACGTTTTTCAAAGATACTGAAGATTGCAAGAAGACTGAACACTAAGTTATTTTATGAAGCTATTGTCAAGTGGGAGTTTGCTGGTGCATATTTGTGACAATAGCTTAGATTTAGTCTTTGGATATCTTGTAATTAGTAAAATGATAAACAGTTAGCGTGTTTAGTTTTGTATTAGTGAATTAGAAGTAATTGGGCTGAACTAGACACAAAATAGTGCATAGTAGGCGAATCGGGCTTTAAACCCATTAGCAGTCCATGTAGGAAACCCTAGCCGATGAGCATAACCTGTCTCTATATAAAGGGAGGTTGTGATTAGGGTTAAGGTTGCTCAGTTAGGTTGCTGGTTCTATTGCTGTGTTGCTAATTTAGTTGTTCAGAGAGATTGTGAAAGAGTCTTGAATTGGTTGTAAACACTTTGTGTTAGATAATCAATAGAAGACAGTTTGAAGAATTGTGTTTGTGTTCTTGTTTTTGTTTCTGTGAAATCTGATCTAGGGGATTCCGCACTCTAGATTAGATAGACAATTCTGTCAAGATCCATACGGACTAGGGGACCTACAATTCTGTTGAAGACATTGCTGAATTGATGCTATGAAGACAATTTGATGCATCAGTCTAGGGGGAGATTGTTAGGTCCTATAAGTGTGAGCTGAAGCATCAAATATACACAGCGGTCTATGATAGTTAATTGGGATTAACTAGGTTAGTTTGTATTAGGTTTAGACCTTTATAGGTCATTTGGGCATGCCATAGGCCATGTGGGCCAGGCAAGGCCATAGGGGTATGCCCTTACCCTAGGTATATAAGTTAAGCTTATATCATTTCTAGGGTTAGACTTTTGGAATTTCTCTAGAGAGCCTCCATCTTGTACCTTACGGTTTTGCTTGTTCAAGTAATAGAATCATGTGCAAGGTGCTAAAGTTGATTTTTATTTTTCTTCATCTTTTCGGTTTTTCTTGAAGATCATCATGTTTGGGTTCCGCCCATCCTTGGTGATCGTGTGATATCGTTGTTAGATCCTGATTATCGGGACTTACAACTTGTATAATCATGATTAAACTTTCTAATCATTTTTAAATAAAGTAATCTTTAGTTTAAACACACTTTAATCATGATTAATTTGATAAAAATTTTGCCATAGTGTCCCTTAAACTATGGACTTTTCCCATGTTTTATAAACTTGATTTTGAATACGTTTTCAAATCAACAATTTTCCAATCTTCCAATAATAAAAATATAAACTAAAATCTCTTAATATGAAGCATCATGATCTTGTAATTAACCTTGTCTAGTTCAAAAATTATATTTTAAAGTCTTCATCTTTATTTTTTTTAACATGTTGATGTAAACTTTTTAGTTAAATAAAAGCTTTATGTAAACTTTGTTTACATATTCTTAAAGAATACACTTTTGTGATATGATTCTTACATGTTTTATAAAAACATTTTTAGACAAGATTATACGTTCATGATTTTCATGTTAATGGATCTGGCTAGATCTAAACATGCATGTGTTTAGATCATCTTTTTAACCACAAAAATGCAAGATCAAGCTTACTACATTATGACAACTTTAAAGATCATCATAATAACCAATTAATCATACTAGTTGATTTAGTTTTTATTATTGTTTTCAAGTTCTTTTTATTTAAGTTTCAAGATGATCTTGTATATTTATGTTAAATCATAACATGAGAAATGTAGTTACTAGATATGAAGCTTACTAGCTTGAGATGACTAAGATGAAGATGATGAGAATATGATGAAGGTCCTAGAGCTCCAAGACTTGAGAAATGCTTCAAACAACTTCCATCAACTTGCAAATGTCTTTGATCATCATGAAGGAGCCATGCTTGTAATAAAATTGATGATTTACGAAGATCAAAAAGTTGGTGTTCTTGAGGATTATGAAGATATGAAGATGAAGATGAGGAGAGATGAGAGAAATGTTGGTGATTTGTTATGAAAATGAAGAATAATGGTTAGTGGTGTTATAATTCTTCTCATACACATGTACAACACTTAACACACTTAGAATTGCTACAACAAATCACAAAAAAGGTTAGTTAGATGCCCACTAAAATCTTTTTTTTATTATTATTTTTTTATAATGTTTAATTATATAAGTTTATATTTTATAAACTTTTTAAACTTTGATAATTAAATTGTTAGTTTTTTTCTAACACTAACAACCCACACATTATTTGTGATGTTAAAATTTGTTTTAACTAGTTCACTAGACTAGTCGTTTTGGTGTTCGGACAACAGATTCGGCTCATGTTTCGTACCAGGTCTAATACCGACAATTTGTATTTTTTTACGGAATTGTTTGTATATCTATCTTCGAGATATTTTTTATGTCCAAAATTCGTTAACTAGTTCGCTAGGCCATTAAATTTGCTATTTTGATCATAGTTTTTATACCGGCTTTGTTATCGGGTAGCTACCGAATGAGTTGTGTAGCTTTAACCGGTAATGTTTATATAGGGATTTTTGTGTCGTTTTTAATACCCTATATATTATTTATGATAAATAATATTTATTTTTGGATTTCGGACATTTGTTGTTTTGTTCTGCGGAGCGTTGTACATTTCTGCAGAATTGCTGAATTTGTATGTGGACAAGACAATTTAGTCTTTATATAATTTTTCTTGAAAGTATTATTTGTTAGTTGTTTCCAACTAATGTTTCTATGTAATATTTGTTATGGACATATTTTTGTGTCTCATTTTTGCCATGTCGGGTTGTACCGCGACTAGTCCTGACATGAATAGCGTGTTCGTATTTCTGCCACCAGTCTAGGACATAGTTTTATACTATTTTAATTTTGGCGAAACTGTTCTCATACCAAGCTATGATATTTTACATTCCTATACTTTTAAGACTTAATTAAATAAAAGTGAAGTCGAAATATGCGAAATAAATCATAGATAAATGTTTTGTTGTATGGAATTACCGGTATTTTTGCCGAATGTCACACTATTAGGATCCAAGATCCTGGGTCAGAATACGAGAGTCCCTAAAAGATCATAAATCCTTCTTACATGAAGTATTTCTTCAGATGAACAACATTCCAAGCTCTTGGTAGAAGATCACCTTCCATGGTTAGTAGACGGTATGCCCCCTTTCCCTCCTCTACTTCTATTAGATAGGGACCTTCCTACTTAGCTGCTAATTTACCCTCAACTAGATATGTAGTGTTATGGTATTTTTCTCAAAACCAAATCACCAACTTGAAATCTCCTAATCCTGACATTCTTATTGTATGCTCCAGCAATTCATTTTTGATAGCAAGCCATCCTTATTCTCAATCTCTGAGCTCATCCACAGTATCCAGGTCTTGGGTCAAATTTTCGGCATTTGTTTGAGGATTACGGATGCTTGTTCTGGCTATAGGAACCACCATTTATGTAGGGATCACTGTCTCAGTTCCAAAGACTAGGGAGAATGGAGTCTTGCTTGTGGCTTTCTTTGGAGTTGTTTTATCTGCCTAAGGACATATGGCAACGCTTCTGCCCACTTCCCTTTCTTGGATCCAAGTTTCTTCTTCAAGTTGTTGATGATGATTTTATTGCTTGATTCTGCTTGACCATTAGCTTGTGGGTGGACCTGTTGTTGATGTTATCATCCTAATCCCTCAACTATCACAAAAGTTAGTAGTTCTATTCCCATTAAATTGGGATCCATTATCACAAATAATTTCAGAAGATATTACAAATCTAGTATAATGTTTCTTTTAATGAAGGATATAACTTCTTTTTCCCTGACTTGAGCAAAAGCTTCTGCTTCTATCCATTTGGAGAAGTAGTCTGTCATGGCTAGCATAAATATATTCCTCATGGTGCCTTTGGAAGTTTGCTAGTTATATCCATTCCCGATTTCATGAATGGCCAAGAGGATATTATTGGATATAAAGGATCTACTGGTTGATGTAGGATGTTGTTGTGTCTTTGACAAGCATCACATCTTCTTGCATATTCCACAACATCCTTCTTCATTGTAGGCCAATATAACCTGTTCTGAGGATGCTTGAGAATAATGCTCTACCCCAGTGTGGTTTCCACAGTCTCCTTCATGAGAATCCTTCAAGACCTCTTGAATTTCTGGATCCTCAATGCATCGCAAATAGGGACATGCAAGAGAGCTTTTATACAACATGTTATTTAATATAATAAATTGAGATACCTTAACCCTGAAGGCTCTAGGATTCTCCCCTGTGGGAATTTCCCCATTCTGAATATAGTTAATAATTGGACGGATCCATGATCCTGAATTTGGTTGCACATCACACGTTACAATTGAAGTATCTTCAACTATTTCCAATGTTTCATTTTCCTTGATTGCAGGAAAAAGAATATGGATAATAGGTATCCTCACGTCTTCTGGTATCTTTAAGGATGATCCTGGGTCTGCCAACGCATCTGCCCCAACATTTATGCTAAAATAATCGAAAGCATTTGCTAGTTTTTAACAATTTCTAAATATTTGATTAATTTCTCACCCTTCACAGCATATGAGCCATTGTAATGGTTAGTAATTAGCAATGATTCTTTGTATACATGAAGATACCTAATCCTCATCTGTTTAGCTAATTGCAAACCTACTATTAGGGCCTCATATTCTGCTTCATTGTTAGTTGTCTATAACTCACAAGCAATGGATTGGGGTATTATGTCCCCAGTAG
The DNA here is from genome assembly GCA_947069175.1 of Scalesia atractyloides. Taxonomy (NCBI): domain Eukaryota; kingdom Viridiplantae; phylum Streptophyta; class Magnoliopsida; order Asterales; family Asteraceae; genus Scalesia; species Scalesia atractyloides. The sequence goes on from CAMTDV010000013.1 coordinate 32,477,120, forward strand.
CGATTTTAGTAGTATGCCTAGTCAAGTTCCCTTGACGTTTAAGGCTCCATCTATGAAGAGTATCCAAGGATCCTTGGTCTCCTCAAGTTGTTGAGCCTCAAATTCAGCTTCCCTTAGATCACTACTGAAATCAGCCACAAAGTCTGCCAAAGCACGAGGCTTGATAGTAGTCCTTGATTCATATTTTATGTCATATGCACTAAGTTTGACTGCCCACATTGCCATTCTTCCCGACATTCAGGTTTACTGAGAACACTCTTGATAGGAAAATTAGTTTTCACAACAATTGTATGTGTTTCAAAATAATGTCTAAGTTTAGTGGAGGCCATAATCAATGCTAGAATTAATTTCTCTAAATGAGAGTATCTGGCTTCAGTATGAAGAAGGCTTTTACTTATATAATATACTGGATGTTGTTAGCCTTCATGATCCTTAACTAACACTACACTTACTGCTTTACCTGAAACAACTAAGTACAAGGATAATGGCTGACCATCCTCTTCGTTCATCCACGACTGGTGCTGAGGATAGATAATCTTCAGGTCTTTAAGTGCGGCTTCATGCTTCTCAGTCCACTCGAATTTCTTATTCTTTCTCAGGATGTCATAAAAATCCTTGCACTTCTCTGAGGACTTTGAAATGAATTTGTTTAGGGCCACGATCCTTCCTGTCAGTCTCTAGACATCCTTGGCATCGGCAGGGGATTTTGTATTCACAATCGCCTTAATCTGCTCTAGGCTTGCTTCAATCCCTCTCTTGGTCTAGGAACTTTCCAGCTTTACACCAAATGACACTTTGAAGGATTCGGTTTCATGTTGAATTGATCAAGGATATTGAATGCCACTTCAAGATGCTTGAGATGATCCTATGCTCTCTTGGACTTTTACCACCATGTCATCAATATACACTTCCATAGTGTCTCCAATCCTCTCTTTAAACATCATGTTAACCAGTCTTTGGTAGGTGGCACCTGCATTTCTTAGTCCAAAAGGCATCGCAATATAAAAATATATATGCTAGTAGGAGTCATGAATGCTGTATCCTCTTGGTCAGATGGTTCCATCTGAATTTGTTGGAATCTAGAGGAAGCGTCCATAAAGGTTAGCAATTCATGTCCTACTATTGCATCCACCATGGAGTCAATGTGTGGTAATGGAAAGGATCCTTGGGACATGGCTTATTTAAATCTGTAAAGTCAACACATACCCTCCACTTTCCATTTTTCTTTTGAACTACCAATACATTGGCTAACCATCTTGGATACTTAACTTCTCTAATCATACCTGCCTTCAAGAGTTTGTCTACCTTCTCTTGGATGATAAGGTTCCTTTCAGGTGAAACTTTCTTCTCTTTTGATGAATTAGTCTGAAAGATTTATCAATTCCCAACTTATGTGTTATAATATCTTTAGATATACCGGTCATACCATCGTGTTTCTAAGCAAAGGTAGATTTTCTTCTTTTAAGGAACGATACTAGATCTTACTCAATACTGTCAAGGATCCCGGATCCTATGTAGACTTGGATTTCAGGATCCTGGGGATCCAACATTACTTCCTTGATGTCTTGTTCTGCTGCCTGCAGGACATCCCTTGGAGGATACTTTAATTGCTATGCTGCTCTTAGTTGTGATGCTGGTTTCATAGAAGAGGTGTAACAGTTCTTTTCCACTTGTTGATCACTTTCTATCTTCACTAACCCGCAAGGTATCGGTAGTTTGACACATTGATGACATGTTGAAGGAACAACGTTCTATCGTGTATACAGGGCCTGCTAAGAATCACACTGCAATAAAACTAACAATCAATGACACATAATTTTTGTACAAAGTTTACCCCCGCAATGTAGATTGGGAGTTTTGTGTCCCCCAGCGTGTTCTTTGTCTCGACACTAAATCCTACAAGGACAGACGATCTCGGAACTATCTCTGTTTCTGGGATGTTCATCCTTTTGAAGACATCTAGTTGAATGATGTTCATGGAGCTCCCTCCATCAATAAGGATCCTTTGAACAAAGTGGTTAGATATAAATAAAGTAATGGACTAAACCATCATGATGAGGATCCTGTATATCAACACGGTTATCCTCATCAAAGGATATGATTTTCTGTTGAGTCCATGTGGAGGTTCGGATAGGCATGTCTCCGTTTTCTAGGTTGGATTCCTTAGCATGTGTAACGCCTCGCTTTTCGTAGCTTACCATTTTTAGAAAGAATGTATCGCAATTCTATTTTCGGAAGCTCATTGTTATTATAATCATTCTTAGTGGAATAATTGTAAATCTGAGGCTTCGATCATAATGCAATTAATCTTTTATACATGCTTATACATTAGTTCATGCACCCATTGTTACACGATACATGACACAAGTTTGAATCATAAATAATTATCGTATATTCATATTTCTTGCACATTTCTTTCGTGCGAAATACTTGGTTATTCAATCATGAGATTTATAATTATTTAGAACCTCACTAAATGATTCACGCTTATTATACACTTTGTTTCATTAAACTCGTAAAAACAAGTTCTTTTACTAGGAAAAAAGGATAGATTATAATGTCCGTATGCTTAAATATCAAGCCACCCGTTAATATACGCCACCTTTATATAAAAGGACATCAAATAACCTTATAATATCAATTAATTAACAAAAAGAAAGAAAAGAAAAGAAAAGAAAAGGCAGCTTGCGGCCGCAAGTTACTAAAGTAAGTTGTTTGGGCTTGTTTGAAGTTTAAACTCCCACGAATCTTGTCCAAATCCAACCCATTGAAACCCTAATCCCTTCCCTATATAATGAACACTTCCCCATCCTTTATCCCACTTTTACAACCCTCTAACACTCTCAAAAACCCACTAAAACTCAGCTGAGTTTTCAGCAACACATCAGAAAGTTCCAGCCATTAAAAGTGAGTTTAGACTCACTCTCATTCAAATTTCCTCTTGTTCTTTCTTTTAAAACACTTGGATGACCCATATGAAGGTTTTCACAAGTTTGCATGGGCAAACTAAGGTGAAACCTCACCATTTTTTAGGTCCAAAGTGCCATAAATTTCTACTTATTTTTATCTTTTATTACCTTCATTAATTTCATGTTTTCTTCACATTTTCTTCATCTACAAGGGTTTTAATGCCTCTAGGGATGTTACCATAGGTTTTCCATGGAAAACCAAGGTGGAACAATAACGTTTTTAAGGCTACACTTTCTGTTTTGGAAGATGAACTTATAAATTTTATTAAAACATATTTTCTCTAGACAAACTTGTGCTACTTGTGCCTCGAATCAAGCCCATGGTTAGTGAGCTAGCTAGAGTTGCTTCATACAAATTAGGAGGTGTAAAATACCTCTATACTTTCTATTTTGTAAAGGGTTTTAACCCACAAGTGTTGGAACCATCCAAGCTTGACAAAGCTTGTGTTTGGGTAAAGGTGTGATACATGGAAGCCTTGGCTATCCTACTTTCAATCCACCACCTCACTTGATGATTTCTATGTGTAACCCCTAGTTTAGTGAAGTATTTGGTTTTATTCTATTCATGACCATCTGGATTGTCCTTGTAACAATTTGTGTATTGGTGAATCTTACAAAAGAGCTTAAAGGACGGTTATCCCCTCTACCTGCATGCATGACATCGATGAAAACTATACTTATATGATAAACTTAATGATATTATATATATATATATATATACATATATGTATATATATATATGTATATATACATATATGTATATATACATATATGTATATATATAAATGTAAATAAAACTTATACATAGCCGGACTTTTGACAATGATCATATGGTTACTTGTCCTAAGATAAGGTTATATTATGTAGGACTTAACCTCCTCGTTACGATTCTAATGGGCATGACCCATGAAATCACAACCACCCTACGGGGTTTATAGTATCAAAAACAAATGTTAATGTCTAGACAAATACTTTTAAGAATACACACTTTTGTATACCTTAAAATCCTAATCTTAATCCTCCATTATCATTCCAATACTCAAACACCTACATTTCCTTCTATAGGATAACTCTGTGTTCCGTTCCCCAACCAATCAAACTCTTCACGGGATTTAACAAAGGAAGCTTTGCAAAACCGTGAGTACACTCGAACACCCTTTTTACGCTTTACACTTTTTGGTGCAATATGTTAACCTATAAAAAATACACGCAATATCACTTATACTTTATGCAATCACACAAACAACCCATTATACATGCTATAGTTATGTGATGCGTGATTCGTATACTTGGAACATTCTTATGTGATACTATTTGTCATTAACTTGGTACGAGCCCCCTCTTAACATGTATAGCGCTATAGGAGTAACGCACGCCCGTATTCTTGTGGTCATGTTAAGTTTATTCTATTTTGCGGTGACATTATAGGATTCACTTGTAGTCACATACCATGTTTACATTAATCTAGTATGCTAGTTTAACATGTGGATTTGTTTAAACGATTTTATACTTATGCTATAATCAAACTTGTGTACTCGCCAATGCTTTTTGTGTTGCACTATACTCTTAACATGTTGTAGGTTGAGGATGTTGAATATGATGAAATCTTGGTAGGGACGACATAGAAACACATCTAGAATGCTAGGTTTTATGTTATAATTTTGTTAAACTTGTCGTATTTGAATTTATGTTGTATTTGAGTTTATGTTGTATTTGAAAATTCGATCAATGAAATGAAATGAGTTTTGAATTTAATATTGTCATGAATCATGTTACTTGGGACTCGTAAGCGATATGAAGACTAAGTATCCGCATATGTCCGTTACATCTTCCTAAATTTCGGGACCAAATTTCCTAAAGGAGGGAGAACTGTAACGCCTCGCTTTTCATAGCTTACCGTTTTTAGAAAGAATGTAACGTAATTCTATTATCGGAAGTTCAATGTCATTGAAATCATTTCAGTGGAATCATTGTAAATCCGAGGCTTCGATCGTAATGCAATTAATCTTTTATACATGCTTATACGTTAGTTCATGCACCCATTGTTACACAATACATGACATAAGTTTGAATCGTAAACAATTATCGTATATTCATATTTCTTGCACGTTCCTTTTGTGCGAAATACTTTGTTATTCAATCGCGAGATTTATAGTTATTTAGCACCTCACTAAACGATTCACGCTAAGTATACACTTCGTTTCATTAACTCGTGAAAACGTATTCTTTTACTAGGAAAAAAGGATAGATTACAATGTCCGTATGCTTAAAATATCAAGCCACCCGTTAATATACGCCACCTTTATATAAAAGGACATCAAATAACCTTATAATATCAACTAATTAACAAAAAGAAATAAAAGAAAAGAAAAGGCAGCTTGCGGCCGCAAGCAACTAAAGTAAGTTGTTTGGGCTTGTTTCAAGTTTAAACTCCCACGAATCTTGTCCAAAGCCCAACCCATTGAAACCCTAATCCCTTCCCTATATATGAACACTTCCCCATCCTTTATCCCACTTTTACAACCCTCTAACACTCTCAAAAACCACTAAAACTCAGCTGAGTTTTCAGCAACACATCAGAAAGTTCCAGCCATTAATAGTGTAGACTCACTTCTCCTTCAAATTTCTTCTTGTTGTTTCTTTTAAAACACTTGGATAACCTATACGAAGGTTTTCACAAGTTTGCATGGGCAAACTAAGGTGAAACCTCACCATTTTTGAGGTCCAAAGTGCCATAAACTTTCTACTTCTTTTTATCTTTTTATAACTTCATTAATTTCATGTTTTCGTCACATTTTCTTCCTCTACAAGGGTTGTAATGCCTCTAGGGATGTTACCATAGGTTTTCCACGGAAAACCAAGGTGGAACAATAACTTTTTTAAGGCTACACTTTCTGATTTGGAATATGAACTTATAAATTCTATTAAAACATATTTTCTCTAGACAAACTTGTGCTACTTGAGCCTTGAATCAAGCCCATGGTTAGTGAGCTAGCTAGAGTTGCTTCATACAAATTAAGAGGTGTAAAATGCCTCTAAACTTTCTGTTTTGCAAAGGGTTTTAACCCACAAGTGTTGGAACCATCCAAGCTTGACAAGGCTTGTGTTTTGGTAAAGGTGTGATTACTTTGAAGCCTTGGCTATCCTAATTTCAATCCACCTCCTCACTTGATAATTTCTAATGTAACCACTAGTTTAGTGAAGTATTTCTTTTTATTCTATTCATGACCATCCGAATTGTCCTTGTAACAATTTGTGTATTGGTGAATCTTACGAAAGAGGTTAAAGGATGGTTATCCTCCTACCTCCATGCATGACATCTATGCAATCTATGGCTTATATGATAAACTTAATGATATATTATAATATATATATAACACACACACACACACATATAAATAAGACTTATACATAACTGAACTTTTGACAATGATCATATGGTTTCTTGTCCTAGCATTAGGTTATATTATCTAGGACTTAACCTCCTCGTTACGATTCTAATGGGCATGACCCATGAAATCACAACCACCCTACGGGGTTTATAGTGTCAAAAACAAACGTTAATATCTAGATAAATACTTTTAAGAATACATACTTTTGTATACCTTAAACTCCTAATCTGAATCCTCCATTATCATTCCGATACTTAAACACCTATGTTTCCTTGTATAGGATAACTCGGTGTTCCGTTCCCCAACCAATCAAACTCTTCACGGGATTTAACAAAGGAAGCTTTGCAAAACCGTGAGTAACTCGAACACCCTTTTTAGGCTTTACACTTTTGGGTGCAATATGTTAACCTATAAAAAATACACGCAAGCTCACTTATACTTTATGCAATCACACAAACAATCCATTATACATGCTATAGTTATGTGATGCGCGATTCGTATACTTGGAACATTCTTATGTGATACTATTTGTCATTAACTTGGTACGAGCCTTCCCTTAACATGTATAGCGCTATAGGAGTAACGAACGCCCGTATTCTTGTAATCATGTTAAGTTTATTCTATTTGCAGTGACACTAGAGGATTGACTTGTAGATCGCATACCATGTTTACATTAATCTAGTTTGCTAGTTTAACATGTGGATTGTTTAAACGATTTTATACTTATGCTATAATCAAACTTGTGTACTCGCCAATGGTTTTTGTGTTGAACTGTACTTTTAACATGCTGCAGGTTGAGGATGTTGAATATGACGAAATCTTAGTAGGGATGACATAGAAACACATCTAGAATGCTAGGTTTTTTGTTAAATTTGTCGTATTTGAATTTATCTTGTATTTGAGTTTATGTTGTATTTGACAATTCGATCAATGAAATGAAATCAGTTTTGAATTGAATATTGTCACAAATAGTGTTATGATGTCTCGAGCAATCTATTTCGTCTCACTCCGATTTTTCCGCCATCAGTTGGGGTGTGTTGAACTATACTTTTAACATGTTGCAGGTTGAGGATGTTGAATATGACGAAATACTTAGTAGGGATACATAGAAACACATCTAGAATGCTAGGTTTTATGTTATAATTTTGTTAAATTTGCCGTATTGAATTTATCTTGTATTTATTATGTTGTATTTGACAATTCAATCAATGAAATGAAATGGGTTTTGAATTGAATATTGTCACAAATAGTGTTATGATGTCTCGAGCAATCTATTTCGTCTCACTCCGATGTTTCCGCCATCGGTTGGGGTGTGAAACATGCCTCTTTGCTGCATAGAATGAGGTTCTACATATATCGGAGCCTTCGGAAATGAAGTTAATGATTTGAGCATCTGCGGGTGGTGCAGGAGCTCTTTTAGGAACTTTTTTAGGATCTTGGATCCTTGATTTCTTCCTTCTGTGAAGCTCTTTCAAATATACTTTGCTGAGTAAGTAACTTGTCTCCGTTCTAAGTGCAATGCATTCATCTTAGGTGGCCGAAGTCATCGTGGTATGCACACCACTTTGATTTATCCTTGTTGGATGTAAACTTTTCATTCTTCTTGGGCTATCTAGCCTTTTCACCTAGATTCTACAAACCAAGGATTAATTCACTATTGTCAGCAGAAAAACGATATTCAGATATATGAAGATATTCCTCCTCATCTTCCTCTTGTTCAACTGAATGAACATTTTTTTCATGATTGGAGTATTGCTTGGACCGATTGTTCTTGTAGAAGGATCCTTGCTTCTCCTGTTTTGATGATCCAGATAACTTGTCTTGGATCCTTTTGTCATCATATAGTCGGATGAACCTCAGGGCCCTGTTTGTTACTTCATCTAAGTTCTTACAAGGTATCATATCAAGATCATCATAGAAAGGAGAATCTTTTTTGTAATCCCATTTTAAATGCTTCCACTATAGTGGCAATGTCTAAATTTGGGATTTCCAAGGATCCTCTACCGAATTTAGTAACATAATCTCTATGTGATTCATCACGAGATTGTGTGAACCTATATAAGTCACTGGTTAATCCTTCAAAGGTTCTACTACAATTAAACTGAGTATTGAATAAGTTAACTAAGTGAGAAAATGAAGTTATAGAGTAGGGAGTAAGAGTTCGCAGCCATTTTAGTGATGATCGAGTAAGTGTAGATTCAAAGTCTTTGCACAAACAAGCTTCTTTCAACCTTTCAGGGATGGGTTTGATCTCCATCCTTTCTCTGTACTGAGCCACATTCTCTTCTGGATCAGTGGTATCATCGTACAACTTCATATTGGGGGTTTGGAAACGCTTTGGTATCTAAGCATTGCATAAGGGAGGTGCTAAGTGAGACATTCTGTGACTCCCATCTGGAATCTTAGGAATGGGTTTAACCACTCTTGGGACACTGGATATCATGTCCTTGAGTTTCTACAACTACCTGGCCATGCTTGATTGATCCCTTTATGCTGCATGTAAGTACAACTCCCTGGCCATGGCTTGAGTTTATACAACTCCCTGGCCATCGCTTGATTGATCCCTGTATGTTGCATGTAAGTACAGTTAGTATCAAAAGATGTATTAAAGTTATTACCTCCTGATTGGTTTGAAGTTGGCATCCCAGATATGAACTAGGATAAGACACGTCCGGTGCAAAACTTTAAAGTAATTGACTCCTTGAGGATCCTTGATCCTGAAAGATGTTGGATCTAGGATACATTGGTGCTGAAGGCCTTGATGGATACTCCATGGATCCTTGAATCCGAGCTGAGGATCCTAGATGTTGAATGTAGGTTCCTTGGGGCTGCGCATTCCCTGTGATCCTCCAAGTTCGTAAAAGAATCCTTGAGGGTCAGTGGTCTCAAGTGATCCTCGCTGAAGGATAGAGAATCCGTGAGGTTGGAAGTAGGATTGTTGATGATGGAGTAGCAAAATCTAAAGACCTAGGCATCATTGGGTACCGATCTTCTGCTGGGCTTCTGCTTCTTGATTTCATCAACTTCACGAAGGATCCTCTAGTTGGTTTTGTCTTGTTGCTCCATGTAGCCTTTCATCTTCAAAATCAAAGCATGAACATCATTATTAGTAGTTCTAGAAGAAGAAGAATATATAGGAGTAACTTTTGATCCTATGAAGATGGATGATATCTTCTTCTGAGCGTTTTCAACATTCTTCTTGAATGTAGGGGGAATAGGAGGCAACTATGCACAACTTTGTGATGAGGTGACCGTCGGCATGGCTCTTGAAGTAGTTTTTCCATGAGAGGCCATGAAGTTGATGGAAATGAATGGAAATGAATGAAGATAATGAGCTCAATACAATGGAACCTAGTGTTAGTGCAAAGAACAGTTTGAGTGTTGCGAGAGAGAGAATGTGTTCATATCAATGATTGTGTGTAAAATGAGCTTCATTATTCTCTTATAAATTAGAAATAACTAAATAACAAAAAACTCGAAAATGGTGCAAGTATCCCACGTTCTCCATAACGGCTACATACTTCCAAACTCGTGTAAATTAGGGAGCATATATTCCGCGAGATTCCAAACTCGAAAATTACGATAATCGATGTTGTCGTCGCATCGAGCGGGAGGTTAAAATTATAGTATATATTATTAATAAAGCAACAATATTTACTAACCTATAGTTATTGGTATATTATTTAAAAAAAAAATAAGTACTTACAAATTATTCCGAGAGAACAAAAAGAATAAATTATAACACAAAATAAACCAATGTTATATGGGATATGTGGTGCTGATTTATTCGAATAGTATGGGTTTGGTTCGTAATGATAAAAAACCAAAAAATGTCTACTATATTTGACTCATTTGAATAAAACTTTAATAGAATCATAACATATTCATAATTTTATAAAACGTTATTTATAACATTACAAGAGAAACCGCATATAACTTGGATAACATGTACGTTTGTGCTTACTAAAACAAATTGAAAAGCGTAGAAAATATGAAAGGGAAATGAAAAATAATTGGAGAAAGAATAACGAAAAGAGGTAAAAGAAATTGAGAAAAAAACTTCCATCGCCCAAGGTTTGAAGTTGTGAGTCCCCTTACCAATGGACTGATTGGGATGTCACATCCCAGTAAAAGATAATAATTTATAGCCCAAATTACCCTTAACAATGTGTTAGTGGTAGCAAGGGGTGGAATCACAAAGAGTTTGTGGTTTGGTATCTATAAGATTCATTATACACGATGTCACACTTTATGAACCTTGCAGTTTAGTTAATTTGTTTGTTAGGTTGAAAAGAGTGTGGGATTGAACCAACGAGTTGAGGTTATATAGATTATTACTAAAACTTGACAATTTGGTTGCCATGAAAACTTGGTTAAATGATTATAACACAAATTTGAAAACAGGGTTCACACCCAGTTCAACAATTGCAAAACCTAGGGTTGCTACACATTTTTAAGTTGATTCAGATGAATTCGTTGTTAGGCCCTATTAGGTTTATGCATTAGTTACTTTAGACATTTGTGCTAGTTTGTAAGGTTTGGGCTAGTTTGTAATAGTTGGGCTTGGGAAGGCATTTGGGCCTTAGGGTTTGAGGTAATGGTGCACTAATCCCCTACTATAAATAGTAAATGATGTCTAGGGAGTAGTGGCTTTTTGGTGGTTCTCTCACAACTTGTATTAGAAAAATTTCTATATTTGTAAGCAAGTTAATCTTTGATCTATTCTATTTTATCTTATTTCTTCTATCTCGATCCATAGCTTGTTTGTGTGATTCGCCACCAATCAAGCTACGTGTGATACCGTAGATATGATTTTTAGGGACTTACAATTGGTATCAAAGCCTGTTGAACCTGTTTTCTAGGCTTAGATCTGATAACACACTGATTTTGTTTAGTTTCTGTTGAAAAACAAGCATTTCGGATCTTCTGTGAGCATTTCAGACAGAATTCAGATCAGTTGTTTGAATTTCGGATACATTTCAAATAGATATGGGATTGTGTAGGTCCACCTGCGGATGTCAAACCTATTCCTTGTTCATATAACATACACACAAGTGCGGAATCCAAGTGTGCATGCAACCAAAGCAAAGTAAAGAACACAGGGTAACCAAAGATTCACTACCTTGATTAATGATTGAGAACAAGTACAAAAATATACACACAATGCTCGTATGACTCAAACAAACTTTTTGTGTTCTTGTGTCTTGGGCTCCACTAGAAATGCTAGCTTAGATATCCCACACAAAAGATCAGTTTGCTAGCTCGTTCTATTAACTTCTGGACCAAAGGGCTAACAGGCTAACCCTCACTAAGAGGTGCATGTCTGCTTATATAGTGTCCGTCTAGATTCATATGAATCACAAATCCAGACATATGGAACACACTATTTCACACGAGTCACAACTCCAGGAAATTGGTATGAGTCACTATTTCGTACGAAATGCTTGTGTTTCGTACGAAATCTCTTGATTCATACGAAACCTGTGTTTCGTACGAAATCTATGACTCGCACAGAATTCTCATTCTTGGAGAACGTGTATAGACTTGACGTACACAAGACTTATCAGTATGCACACATGCAACTGATTAACACAGACAAGCTAAGATGTCATACTAGATCAAGATAGAAGGATATCTCGATCTATTCGACACGACCAAACCTATACAGAAACTTGAGCAAAGACCGTACAATTACAACTGTAATTAAGAACAAGCGACAGATACAAAACTGTATCAACAAATTGATTTTGGACATTTCAGATAAAAATCTTGAATTTCAGATAGTTTCGGATAAATCTTGAAGGATTTCGGATAATGTTCAAGGATTTAAGATCATATAATTGAATTTCAGATCATATTCAAGCATTTTGGATTGATTTCAGATCATACTGACTGACAGCCATTTCGGATAACTGCTCGGATAGGATTTCGGATTGCCAATCCGGATAGCATTTCGGATAAGCTGTTCCGCATTGCTGCCGAGGATTTCGAACCAGACACTGTTCCGAACCAAGAGGTGCACTTTTTATCAGCTGATGTATTCGGTAATAAACATTTTCATGCGTAGAAAATTATCCATAAACAAACTTTAAAAACGGACTACATGGTTTGAACCACCTTAGTTTTAGGACCAAAAAAAGACACAAATTTTCATTTCACTTCCATATGACGCAATAAAATCTTTTTGGATTTTTCTATTTTTCAAATGCTTTTGTTTTCTTTTTTCAAATGCTTTTGTTTTCTGTTTTTCAAATCTTTTTGTATTTCTCAATTTCACCCCCTCAAACAATGCATATGTATATATATGTCCCTCTCAACCTTATTCCTCGACTGCTTTGACGAACTTGCAAACCCAAGAACATTGTCATTTCACCCAATGAGTTCATTTCGAACTTGTTCTTCATTACCTCCTCGATTTCCTAGCACAAATCTTCATTGGTTGACCAGAAAATGATATCGTAAACATAGATGTGAACAAGGATGAGATCCTTGTCAACGTGTTTAATAAATAACGTTTGATCTAATGTCCCCCGGGTGTATCCGTGTGCAAGTAGATGCTCTATTAAGGTTTCATGGTATGGACAAGGTGCTTGGTGCAGTCCAATCAAAGCTTTATCTAACTTGTAGGCATAACCTTGCTTCCTTGAATCAACAAACCTAGAGGGTTGAGTGACATAAATTTCCTCCTTGACCATCCCATACCGAAACGCCGTCTTGACATCCATCTGATAAACGGTGAATCCCATGTAGGATGCATATGCCAAGAAGATGCGAATGGCTTCAAGTCTTGCTACAGGAGCATACACTTCATCATTGTCATTCCCAAAATCGGATCTATACATGGTATCACACCACTATTCGGTTGCGGAAATAAAGATAGATAAACAGAACAAGAACAACCCTTTGATAAATCAACTTGAATGCACCGAATGGTGTCTTATACAAGATATCTGAATAACAAACTGACAAGCAACCAAAATACTAACCCTAACACATGTATTTATACTAATTCCAAAAACCCACTAATTATAACCCTAGGCCCATAAGGCTCTAGGAAGCCCATTCTTTCACCCTTAGCCCAAACTGCAACACTAATGTGTAAACCTTTTAGCTAGGGGCCCAACAATCTCCCCCTAGGTTTACAACATTAGGCGATTAATCCTTTGGTAGCGCATCAACTCCCATTCTTCCAGCTATGATCCCAGCAACTGCCGTTATCAATCTTTAGCAACCTGCAGGTCTTCATCATGAAAGCTCACTAAATAAACCACATCATTCACGCGCAAAGCTTTCTCCTTCGTCATGATCGCCACACTCCCGACCTTTGGATCATACATGTTGGTGCATATTTGTGACAACAGCTTAATAGTCTTTGGATATTTTGTGTTTGGGCTTAGTATTTATGTTTAGCTTGTTTAGAGTTGTAATGGGCTTGGAGAATGGCCTAGCCCAGTATAAACCCTAGTATGCAGACATGTAGTATATATACATGTTGTGCATTGGGGTTTTAGTTGTTAGTCAGTTAGAAAGAAAGGAGTGTGACAAATCTACATAGAGTGGCTGAGAGATTTCTTAAGAGTCTTGAATTGATTGTAAACATTCATGTTGGATAATCAATAGAAGACAGTTTGAAGGTTATAATCCGTAGTGTCTTTGAATTCCTCATTTTGAACAAGATTGTTAACCGAAGTCGATACTTGAGGGTTAACAATAATTGGTCGAACTAATGACGAGTCTACTGTAGTATCACTTTCCAATAACATCTGAGCAGCAGCTGTTGCATCATCAAAAGTTGGCAGATTAAAGGAGTCAAACAGCCCATCGTAGTCAAACATCCAAGGAGCACCCGGAGCTCTTACCCTTCTGTATATCTCTGAACCTTGACTTCACCCCATTCTTCAATCTTCTTCGAAGACAAATTCCACACCCAAAAATTAGGAGTAGCATATCCAAGAAAGAAACCTTCGATAGCCTTGGGACCAAACTTTCCATATGGGTCGATCATAGTGCATGGAGCTCCAAAAGGTTCTAAGAAAGAAATATCCGGTTTCCTTTTATGTAACAACTCAAAGCATATCTTCCCATGTCTCTTCACCATCAGAACTCTATTCATCATGTAGCACGCAGTAGCAACAACTTCTCCCCAAAATTGAATGGGAAGTTCTGATTCTACTAACATGGTTCTTGCAGCTTCAATAAGAGTTCTATTCTTCCTCTCAGCAACGCCATTTTGTTGTGGAGTGTAGCGAGAACTGTACTCATGCAGAATACCCTTTGAGGAACAGTACTCATCCATAACTTGATTCTTGAATTCCGTGCCACTGTCGCTTCTGATTCTCCTTACTTTCAGATTGTACAAATTTTCCAATAGAGTCAGGATATTCTTGAGGATAGTAGGAACTTCACTCTTGTGTGCCAACATGTTTACCCATAAGAATCTGGAATAGTCATCAGTAACTACCAGACAATAAGAATCACCAAAGGTAGTCTTGTGTTTCATAGGTCCAAAGAGGTCCATATGAAGACGTTCCAGTGGCATATTCACAGTGTTGATCTTCTTCACGGGATAGGACTTTCTTGATTGCTTCCCTTTCTGGCATGATACAAAACGTCTTGAAGATGAAAATTCTTCACTGGTACACCATTCACTAGATTGTTCTTCACTAAATAGTTCATTTTTCTCAGGTGAATGTGTCATCTATGCCAAGAGATTGATTCCTTCTCGGTGCTTTGGAGACAAAACATGTGATTTTTGTAGATGTTGTAATAGCTTGGCTCATATCAAGAATATACAAATCGTTAATTCTTGGAGCCGACAGGAGAATCCATTCCTTGGGGATCTTGAATCCAGGTTTCAGCACATAACATCCGGCATCATCAAAATGTACAGTGAACTTCTTGTCGCAGATTTTGAGAAACGCTAAGAAGATTGTGATCAATTTGCCGCACATAATTGATCTTGTCGAAGCTCACAACACCATTGGAGACCATTCCTTCTCCAGTGATGTATCCACCTTGTCACCAGCAAAAGCAACATAACCACCCCTTATGCTTTTCACATCATATAGGAGCCGTAAATCGCCCGTCATGTGCCTTGATGCTCCACTGTCAACAATCCAATGACTGTTTAAGTTCCTCCTGGAAGACCCTGCACATTGCACAAACAAGATTTAGTTTGAGATGGGGACCCAAGCCTTAGTGGTCTTGGGTTGTCCCTTATCATCGAGAAATGTAATCTCAATTTCTTGATGATTAACAAACTGAGAGACTCCTTTTGAACCATTACCGGTCTTCTGTTTCCAAGATCCTTGTTTATTACAGATTTACTATTATTACAGTATTAACAGTGTCTAGTTTTATTGACTTTGAAGATCTTTGATCCTTATTTGAAGAATCCGATTTTAAAGCTTTCTCAATTGCTTTTACTTGTTTACGTTTTTGTTTCTCTTTTTGATCTTTAATAACTCGTTTATCTTGTGTCGGAGAAACAGATTTACGTTTGCAAGTTGGTTCATGAGGGGTTTTCTCTATACATCTTGATTTGGCTGGATTTTGACAATCCTTTATAATGTAGCCAAATTCTCCACATTTGAAACATGTTCTCCTTTCAACAAAACTAGGAGATCGTGTTTCTCGGCTTGATGTTGAACTTGTGGATCCTGAGGTACTGGGTTCATTTTCATTACATCCATCAGTGTGTTGGGTGTAATTGTTTTGACTATTTCTTTTCAAAATCTTAACTTTCTTTACAAAATCAACATTAGATTTTCCTTGAAAAGTTTCGACTTTATCGGTACCTTTAGAACTCACAAATTTAACAGTTTTGCCCTTTTGTTTTTGCAACGAGAGCCTTTTGCTTCAACCTTTCGGTTGAGAAACTATAGGCTTTTCAACTCGCTTCCATTATTTTTCTTTTAAAGCGGATAATGGTTGTGATTTGGTCGGCCTTTTCTTTTCTACAGGTTTGGTTGTTGACTCTTCAAAAACCTGATCTATAGAGATTGGATTTACGTTTTTAATTGGAAAATATTTGTTTGAATAGATTTTCTTATCTCTAACCAAGGTATATAACACATTATCTACTTCTTGTGTAGACACACTTGTCTTCACAGATTTCTTAGGAACCGTCTTTTGATTCTCAACAGATTGAGTACTAGGAGTACAGAAGATTCTACTCTTTTCCTTTCATCAAGAGGCTGATCCTGATCATCATTTCTTGATCCATCATCTGATGTATCATCCTCTTCTTCATCAGACGATGAACTTTCTGGCTCGCTTGGTTCTTGAGAGGAATTGCCTAGTTTGAACCTTAACCCTGCTACGAATTCCTCAGGATTCAAAGGTACAGAGGGTTCAAAACGAGGCATCTCCTCTTCATCAGGCATCTTGGTATAGTTGTTTTCATTGGGGGTGGACACGACTTATACCCTATGCATTGAGCATCTCCCTTTAGTTTTTGAACTTCAATAATATGATCACGCACATATTGGGAGTTAGAATAACTTTCTAATTGCGTTTGATTCGAATATATTCACATTTGGCGATGGCTAACTCTTTCTTTGTTTCTTCTAGGAGATTAATGTAATTATTAATTCATGTCTGTTTATTCAAAACTGTTTTTGTCAATTCAGAAACACTTTTCTTAAGGGTTTCTATTACAGATTTGAATTCTTTTTCATTTCTAGTTAGCGCCAAATTCGCCTATTGCATTTTGATAGTTCAAGAACTAAATTTTGATTATGACTGTTGAGGGTTTCATACTTTATTTTCAATTCAACACAGTCATTGCAAATAGCAGGAGGTTCAGAATTTACCTGTTTTGAAGAACCTTCAACATTTGCCATAAAGGCAGTGTGATGAGGAAAAGCTACATCATCTGTAGAGAGTGTCTCTGTCTCTTTCACCACAGCTTCTACATTCCTCGTCATGCCTACCTTTTTAGATTTGAACATCTCAGCTTCACTCAACAACTCTTCAACCTCAGCATCACTTCCTTTCTTCACATCGGAATCAGATCCATAACCATCTGAACTTGAACATTCTTCATCATAACTACCAGCATCCCCAGATGTGTCATCATTATTTGGAGTGTTGATGTTCTGATCATGCTTGATTTGATCCACGATCATTGCATAGCATGCAGTTCTTCCGTTTTTCTCAGTTCCCAACTGTACTGACCAATCGCATCCTTCATCAGACTGAACTACCAAAGCTCTGTGCGTGTTTGAAGGTCCTGATTGATTGGTATTGCTAGATTTGCCAACAACTACTATTGTTCTTTCGTTGTTGTCCTGTGCTGTGTTGGATAGTTGAGACTGATTTCGAAAGGGGTTATGATTTCCTTCCTTGCTGGGTCTTGTGCATTCCCGCTTGAAGTGACCTCTTTCTCCACAGTTGAAGCAAGTAACAACGTTTTGTCAAAGCTATCCTTCTTGCTTTCCAAACTGGTTCTCCCTGTTCTTCTCGTATAATCCTTTGCTCTTCTCATAGCGCTTGCAAATGCCCGTTTGATGTCCATCAACTCTATTTCATCTCGGTCAATTTGTTCATAGTCTTCGTTTGTCAAATTGATGTTCCCTATTTGACCTGCAACTAAACCACAATACGCACTGACCATGGTATTTAGAAGTTCTGCATGTTCTGTGCAACTTCTACGTTGATTTTGGAGAGATTTGGCGTGTCAAGTTTGACAGTGTTGGGATTTGCAGATTGACTGTTGCTTCCATAGAAAGCTTGTTGAGGAGCTTGCTTGGAGCTTTATGCGCTAAATCCCTTGGCTGTGGAAGGAAGGCTTTCGGATCAAAAGCTTGTCCATAGGCTTGATTACTCGAACCTGTAGATTGACTTGATTGGAGAGGCTGGGTAGGAAAGGGTTCACGTTTGACACAAACGCGGTTTGCAGCTTCGGTTGCTGACTTGAGCTAGTACCTGCATTTATACCTCCAAAATACATCTCAGGTTTTGTGGAGCAGAGACTCGTTGTGCCTTCCGGAGTTCTTCTTCATTCTTGTTCTCTAGTTTCTGCACAAATTCATAAATACTAATTGAGTCCAAAACACCTGTATGTTTTAAAAGATCAATAAATTGACCCCCTTTCGATGGTAAAGCATCAGCAAATCGCATCACAATTTCTTGTGGTGCTGCTAGCACTTTATACGAGTACATTCGATGAGAAGATGATAAAACCTAGTGGTCATATCATGACACCTTCAAACTCTTTCTTGAGCAGATCATGCCGAATCTTCCTGGTAGCAGCGTTACCTTCACCTCTTGCTTCCAAAGTGTCCCACAAATTTTTCATTGTAGTACAATACACAAACTGACAATAAATGTCTTTATGCTGAGCTTGTGTGAGGATAGCAAATGACTTTTTCTCTAGATCGTAAGCTTTCTTGTCACTTTCGACTAGATTGGCCAAAGTGGTTGGATTTGATCCAACTTCTTCAAGTGCTTCATTGTAGGGGGTAGTGAAACACGTCCACAATTCCGTGTTTTGACCGAGAACATACGTATGAAAACGAATTTTCCATGAAGGATAATCGTTCATATGATTTAACTTCGACGGTCGGTTATTACTCCCTGTTTCACTTTCACTCATTAGCAGAGTTTGGATGCTTTGATTCAGATTCGCAACACACGCCCATTGATTTGCAGAGCATGCTGTATGTAGGCATCAAAGATTTTACCCATGATGTTGCTGAGCTTTGCGAAGACTCCTGATTTGAGCTTGAACAACTCCAATCCCACGGGTTAGAACTAATTGTATTTTCTTGTTTTATAAAAATTTAAAGGTTTTAAAGTTTCACAATTATATTTACTGTTTTAAAAATTCACAAATCTGAAAATATGACAAATTCTTAAAATCACAAAGCTTTGAAAAACACGAAAAACAAACAACAACGTGTTTCATGCGAGACAGTTGTTTCGTGCGAAACAGGATGTTTTGTGCGGGTCAGATGATTCGCACGAAATATTTCAGTTGCACAAACTGTTTTGGTTCAGTGTTTTTCAGAGGAATCTTTTCAGAAATGGTTTGGTGAGAGATTTCCTTTCTTGTGTAGATCTTCCTTTTTTGAAAGTACTTGTTGTCTTACCCACTTTTAGTTAAAACACAGATTTAACAGTCCACAGTCCAAGTCCAGATCCAAGTCAGAAAATGTCAACCCTACCAAACTAATCAGATTCAATTTTTTGCAAATTTCTTCTTCAAGCGTGTTCTTCAGAAAAATTTTATCATAAAATTTTCTGCATGCAACAGATTTTAACCAAGTTTTAAGTTAGTTATCTATTCAAAACTTAAGATTTCTGCTGGAGGCTCAAGTACACTTCAGAAATCTTCAAACTAGCTCAGACACAACTAAGCCCGGTTTTGAACAAGGAAAGAGCCAAAGCTCTGATACCACTTGTAGGTCCACCTGCGGATGTCAAACCTATTCCTTGTTCATATAACATACACACAAGTGCGGAATCCAAGTGTGCATGCAACCAAAGCAAAGTAAAGAACATGAGGTAACCAAAGATTCACTATCTTGATTAATGATTGAGAACATGTACAAACATATACACACAATGCTCGTATGACTCAAACAAACTTGTTGTGTTCTTGTGTTTTGGTCTCCACCAGAAATGCTAGCTTAGATATTCCCACACAAAAGATCAGTTTGCTAGCTCATTCTATTAACTTCTGGACCAAAGGGATAACAAGCTAACCCTCACTAAGAGGTGCATGTCTGCTTATATAGTGTCCGTTTAGATTCGTATGAATCAAAAATCCAGACATATGGAACACACTATTTCACACGAGTGACAACTCCAGGAAATTGGTATGAGTCACTGTTTCGTACGAAATGCTTGTGTTTTGTACGAAATCTCTTGATTCGTACGAAAACCTGTGTTTCGTACGAAATCTATGAATCGCACAGAATTCTCATTCTTGGAGAACGTGTGTGGACTTGACGTACACAAGACTTATCAGTATGCACACATGCAACTGATTAACACAGACAAGCTAAGATGTCATACTAGATCAAGATAGAAGGATATCTCGATCTATTCGACACACCAAACCTATAAAGACACTTGAGCAAAGACCGTACAATTACAACTGTAATTAAGAACAAGCGACAGACACAAAACTATATCAACAATTGATTTTATCTATTGCATTTCAGATAAAAATCTTGAATTTCGGATAGACTTCGGATAAATCTTGAAGGATTTCAGATAATCTTCAAGGATTTCAGATCATATACTTGAATTTCAGATCATATTCAAGCATTTTGGATTGATATCGGATCATACTGACTGACAGCCATTTCGGATAACTGTTCGGATAGGATTTCGGATTGCCAATCCGGATAGCATTTCGGATAAGCTGTTCCGAATTGCTGCCGAGGATTTCGAACCAGACACTGTTCCGAATCAAGAGGTGCACTTTTTATCAGCTGATGTATTCGGTAATAAACATTTTCAGGCATAGAAATTTATCCATAAACAAACTTTAAAAACGGACTACACAGTTTGAACCACCTTATTTTTAGGACCAAAAAAAGACACAAATTTTCATTTCACTTCCATATGATGCAATAAAATCTTTTTGGATTTTTCTATTTTTCAAATGCTTTTGTTTTTGTTTTTCAAATGTTTTTTATTTTCTCATTTTCACCCCCTCAAACAATGCATATGTATATATATGACCCTCTCAACCTTATTCCTCGACTGCTTTGACGAACTTGCAAACCCAAGAACATTGTCATTTCACCCAATGAGTTCATTTCGACTTGTTCTTCATTACCTCCTCGATTTCCTAGCACAAATCTTCATTGGTTGACCAGAAAATGATATCGTAAACATAGATGTGAAAAAGGATGAGATCCTTGTCAACGCGTTTAATAAATAACGTTTGATCTAATGTCCCCCGGGTGTATCCGTGTGCAAGTAGATGCTCTATTAAGGTTTCATGGTATGGACAAGGTGCTTGGTGAGTCCAATCAAAGCTTTATCTAACTTGTAGGCATAACCTTGCTTCCTTGAATCAACAAACCTAGAGGGTTGAGTGACATAAATATCCTCCTTGACCATCCCATACCGAAACGCCGTCTTGACATCCATCTGATAAACGGTGAATCCCATGTAGGATGCATATGCCAAGAAGATGCGAATGGCTTCAAATCTTGCTACAGGAGCATACACTTCATCATTGTCATTCCCAAAATCGGATCTATACACGGTATCACACCACTATTCGGTTGCGGAAATAAAGATTAGATAAACAGAACAAGAACAACCTTTGATAAACCAACTTGAATACACCGAATGGTGTCTTATACAAGATATCTGAATAACAATCTGACAAGCAACCAAAATACTAACCCTAACACCTGTATTTAAACTAATTCCAAAAACCCACTAATTATAACCCTATGCCCATAAGGCTCTAGGAAGCCCATTCTTTCACCCTTAGCCCAAACTGCAACACTAATGTGTAAACCTTTTAGCTAGGGGCCCAACAATCTCCCCCTAGGTTTACAACATTAGGCGATTAATCCTTTGGTAGCCATCAACTCCCATTCTTCCAGCTATGATCCCAGCAACTGCCATTATCCAATCTTTAGCACATGCCTCATACAACTCTACATTTTGAATTTGATTCGATGCTAGAACCTGCAGGTCTTCATCATGAAAGCTCACTAAATCAACCACATCATTCACGCGAAAAGCTTTCTCCTTCGTCATGATCGCCACACTCCCGACCTTTGGATCATACATGTTGGTGGATATTTGTGACAACAGCTTAATAGTTTGCTAGGTTAGTCTTTGGATATTTTGTACTTGGGCTTAGTATTTATGTTTAGCTTGTTTAGAGTTGTAATGGGCTTGGAGAATGGCCTAGCCCAGTATAAAGCCTAGTATGCAGACATGTAGTATATATACATGTTGTGCATTACGGTTTTAGTTGTTAGTCAGTTAGAAAGAGAGGAGTATGAGAAATCTACAGAGAGTGGTTGAGAGATTTCTAGAGAGTCTTGAATTGATTGTAAACATTCATGTTGGATAACCAATAGAAGACAATTTGAAGGTGATTGTGTTTGTGTTCGTGTTCTTGTTTCTATGAAATCTGATCTAGGGGATTCCACACTCTAGATTAGATAGACGATCTGTCAAGATCCATAAGGACTAGGGAACCTACAATACATCCAAAAGTTAAAATTCTTCAAAATGCCTCTGGGAAATGTTGGAGCGACTGGAATAACCAGTTCCTTATCAGTCGGAGGCCACATCACAGATTTAAACCTTCTACCAGTCCTCCATCTCTAACACCTTTAGCTGCCCGAAGAGACGGTTCAGCTGTCTTCATCGTTTTGAATCCGTTCTTCACCTCCTGTTCCAGCTTCTTAAAAAATCTCCACCCTGTACCACGCTCAGTCGTATCAGACATCTGTATACGGAGCCCTTAGAAGATCAGTCAATGTAACTTTCGTCCAGGTCTTAAACTAGGACTCCTTGGAGTAATATTCGCGTGTACCATCCTGTTGAACAATCAACCACATCCTCTTAACATGATCATAAGTCCAGCTCAGTACACGTGACTTATTCCCAACCTTACTATAATAACTCGATCCAAGCTCCATGACAAATCTCTCACACTGATTAGTACGATCCTTTAACTGAAAGTTCTCGTCCAGTGGATTTACATCAACATTCTTCATCAAAACCATCTGTTTCTTTTTTGGAACAGTTTGTCTATTCTGACTCGCAGTAAACATCCTCTTTGGATCGCTCAAATAATCATCTAATCCAGCTTAACGATCAACAGCGAGCTATTCAACAGCTATTCTGTCAGCTTCTCTCTTTTCAGTAGCTTGAAGACGACGTTCAACATTCACAAGATCATCAGTCGAATCAGAAAACTCACGCCCAAATTTATTTTCCAACTTCACCTTCAGATCGAAAACAGGAGTCATCAACAATGAAACATCACGCTGAAGTTGGTCTATCGTCTGATCACACGCATCTAATCGAGCCTATAAAGAAGCTATATGTGCATCTTTAAAAATAACCTCTTGCTCGAGCACTACCACCCTCTTCTTTAGATCGACCACATCAACATATTCCTCATCACTATCAACCCCATTGAATTCAAATAGTCTCTTTTCAGATCACCTCAAACACTCAGTATCTTTATCCTGACCACCACCAGAACCATTACCCCATGCTCCCGATCCTCCAGCACCTGCAGAACTACCACTACCACCACAAAAATCCATCATCTCGAGTACAGACTCAGGTGAATGGACACAACAGTAGACTGAGTAGCACCAAAAGGAACAGTTAGTTCTTCAGTAGTAACAGGCTCAACAGTGGAAGTATCGGTCAAAGATACAGTGACCGAGGATGTAACAGTGATCGGTTCTTCAATAGTATTGTCAATATGAGCTTCGGTGTGTATCTGGACTTCTGTATGAATGGGCTCTTTCGTTGCTTATGTTCGATGTCTTTTCAATAACGGTACTTCCTCTTCTTCAACATCTTCATCTGTATCAGCTTCAGCAACTGGAATACCAGAACGAGGCAACACAAGAAGAGGATTCCCTTGCTACTCCTGAATCTCCTTTAGATGTGCAACAAGAGCTGCTAAGTTCTTAATAGTAAGCTCTTGTATCTCTGTAATTGGATGAACGTTAGATTATTTAATAGATTCCAACAGAGCTTCTTCATTATCAGTATCTGCCTCATAAACCAAATCTTCAATCTCAATCTCTTTCTCCACCACCGGTATATCATGTTCTTAAGCCACCATAGCATTCACCGGCTTAGGTGCGGGGATATCCTGACCAATTACCTCACAGAACTTCCCAAACTTCTTCAATGGTATGCGTCGAACAAAAATTGTCTTCGACGTCGATCTGTTCTTCTTCATCGTGTCAAAAATAGTTGGACCCATAGGCTTCATATTCAGCAAGTTCGCATCAGAAGCATCTTTAGCCAAATCAGAATAACGTGCATCCAGAATCAGCTGTACAAATCAAGGATACAATAAAAATATCATCTTCTTCGACTACTCAAGAATCTTCTTCGTATTCTCAAAAATATAACCAGAAAAGTTATATTTCCAATCCACCCTTGTTCTCCTATACACACTGCATAAAAATGTGAAACTAATAATCTGAAGTACGCCAGGAACATCTTCTTCAATAATGGTGGATAAGTTCCCTTATAACTTATCTCTGTGAATACCGGCTTCACCTTCTCCTTAGCATATAATGTCGGATCACCTGCTACATCGGTAAACTTCAACACCTCTCGAATACAAGATTCGTTCACAACAATCTCCTTCCCCTGAATGGATGAACTAATGTAAGGTTTCCCGTCAGCCCCCCTTCAGTGAAATCTCGCCCGCTTCCAAAACATGTGCACTAGATCACGATAGATAACCGGATTCGCTCGGAGTGCATATGTGATTCTGTAATCATTCAGACCCACCATCATCGACTTGAACTCTTGGAAAAACTCTGCTGGTGGATCCGAAAGATAACCCCCCTGGTTGTGAAACTGCTCTTCAACCAACAAAACAACATCAAAAGGCTCTTCAGCCATTTCTGTCAGAAGAAAAACAGATTAAATCATACTCAGCAAAACATTTACTAATCAAACCAGATATCGAAGTTAACATAAGTTAACTGGTTAATTTCAAACTAAGGGGTCAAAAATAATTAGCTCAAAACTGATTGACAGGTCAGGAAAAAGGTCACGAATGAATTTGCAGGTTCAAGGTTCAATTGAGAGTTCATCTTAAAGGTTCAGTTTTAAGGTTCAAAACTCAACCCGGAAGGTTCAAAACACAATCCGGAAAGTTGGAACACTAAGATATGGAATCAAAAGGGTTCAAACTGAAATCCGGATGAACCCCTTATCATCTCAGATGTATGCCATCCGAAATGGAATCAGAGTTCATACATTTCGGTTTAATGCTCATCTGAGATGGAATCCGAAATGCACACTATTTGAAGATTTATCCGAGAAGCCATCCGAGATGCCATCCGAGATGCTTAATTACATGAAGATTTGAATACTACCATTTAATTTTTACGATTTAGAAGCACTTCATACCTAATTTGGATGTAATTCGGATGAATGTGAAGAAAGTTAATCCGGATGATGATCAGAGTATTTCGGAAGAAATTTTTAGTGAATGATCCGAAATGTAACAATGACACACTGATATACTATCCTGGAATGTGCTTGGGCCTGAGAATTTAGGCCCAAGTCAATCCGGATCCAATCATCCGAGATCCAATTCGGATATAATCCGGAATGGGCTTAGTTAAAGTTATTTGGGCCCAATCCGGAACAGTAACATAGTGGGCCCAAGACTGTTCAATTTCAAGATTTTCAGAAATTCTATTGGATTATCCCAATTCCAAAACTCAGTAAGCCAGTCCAATACCCCTTGACATAAATCATCTAACTCAAAAAGCAACGGTTTAAACTAACCGAGCAACCAAGCAAACTTTACCAAATATACAGAAATAAGCAAAGCATTTAAACAAAATCAATCCAGCATATACACAGTCTTGCTATGGGATCAAATCATTTTTAGGCAGACTACGGAACACTTTTCAGTGTGAGCTTGGTCAGACTGGTCTAAGCGATTGCCAATATATTTGTCCATTTAAACCTAGAGCTCAACCTTCTACATTTTGCTTTATGATATGCTTAAGGTAATGTTATACTATAATACTTGTGTGTTCCACTCCATGACATACCCCCGTGATAAGGTAGGCACAAAGGTTTACGATGTTTTGGTAACTTATACTGGAATCATCCTAGCTTTACAACATTAGACCATTGATCATAGGCATGCACCATCGTGCAGTCAAAGTTTTCAATGTTTTGTGTCCAAAGAGGGTGAGACATACACCTTTTGGTGCAAAATTTTCTTTTAGGAGCAATTAAGGTTTTTGTCCAAATTTGGATCTTTTAAGATATCCGGGCTGTGTCTAGGTCTCCATATAATCTGGATGCAACAGAAGGACAACCAAGATATCCCGGATGACTCAACAGTATAAACACCTAACACCTTAAATATTGGCCAACTATCAACGCAAGATTTAAGACCTTAAAATCATATGTCGATGGTGTGTGACCCAATAGATATATAGTTTTTTATGTTTATATCATTTAGATTATACTATCCGGTTGAGCTCTACGCCTATCAACATATCGCTTTCGATCCAAGTCATTCCCGCTACAACACCTTACATGTGTTAGCCAAAACCTTTATCACGAGAAATTATTTCATTTCCCAATCATTGCAAAATCGTTTGAAACTATTTGGTCATTTTCTGAATGTTAAATGTTTTTGTGTTTTTCTAATTTTTCAAATGTTTTTGTATTTTTGTGATTTTTCTCCCCCTAAATTTGTGCAAATAAATGAACAAATTTACGAGGCAAACAAAAAGAAAAGAAACTGAAAAAAAACCTAAGGAAATAATAAAGAAAGCTCAGTTAGAAAACAAGATCATTTTCAGAAGATCCACAAGCACTTGAAAACACGTGTTGCTAACAGTGTTTCGTGAACAAATCGCAACATTTGCATCAGTTTGGATTTGATCAAGTTTAACGAGACTCTTTTCATAGTAATCACGAATGAAATGAACTTTGATGTTTATGTGCTTGGTTTTGGAGTGAAAAATAGGGTTTTTGACAATCTGGATAGCGGCATCATTATCACAATAAATTGATGTGTTCAGCTAAGTCAAATCATAATTCGGAAGCTGATGTTACATCATAAAACCTCAGAGCAGCAAGCTGATACTGCGATATATTCTGTTTCCACAGTAGAAAGCGAGACCGTTTGCTACTTCTTGCATTGCCAAGAGATCAATCTATCTCCCAAGAATTGGTATCCAGCTGAAGTCGATCAGATGTCCCTGTTTGTGCCTCCAAGATTACTCTCAGAGAAAGCATATAGTTCAAATTCAGAATTTTTAAAATACCAGAGCCCAGTGGCGGTGCCCCTTTGAGGTACCTAAAAATTCTTTTAACAGCATGTAAATGGAGTGAGTTTAGGAGTAGCCTGATATCGAGCACGCTAGCAAATGACAAATTTGATGTCTGGCCGACTTGCCGTTAGATAAATGAGTGAACCAATCATAGACCGGTACATGGTTGGATTGACAGGTGTTCCTTCTGGTCTTCATTCAACAGGGGCCGTTCAGCGATAGGTGAAGCGATAGGCGAAGCCATAGGCTTTGTATCTGTAAGCTTGAATTTGCAAGAACGTTATTGACATATTTTCCTTGATGAGTCAAAATGCCTTGTGAGCTATGACGAACTTGAAGACCCAAAAATATAGTCATCTCCCCCAATGAACGCATCTTGAATTTCTTCTTCATGACCTCTTCAAATTCCCGACACAACCCATCATTCATAGAACCAAAAATATTATCATCTACGTAAATTTGAAAAAGAATGATGTCCTTGTCAACACGTTTGATGAACAAAGTCTGATCAATGGTTCCCCGGGTATATCCGTGAGCAAGCAGATGCTCTGTCAGGGTTGCGTACGACCACGAGGCGCTTGATGCAACCCATGCAAAGCTTTGCCCAACTTGTATGCATAGTCTAGCTTGTCACGATCAGTGAAACCCGGTGGTTGCGCCACGTATATCTTCTCTTTCACGTGACATACAAAATGTAGTCTTGACATCCATTTGATAGACTGTGAAATCCATGTATGATGCAAATGCCAAGAAAATGCGAATGGCTTCCAATCTAGCCATCGGGTCATAAACTTCATCGTAATCCAACCCCTCGATCTGGCGAAAACCCTGAGCAACCAGTTCGAGCTTTGTTCCTCACAATCACACCAGTATCATCCTGTTTTTGCGAAATACCCAACGAGTTCCAAGAGCATGTTTTCCTTGAGGAAGCTTCACCAATGCCATACCCCAAGTTTCTCAAACTGCTTGAGTTCTTCATGAATAGCGTCAACCCAGCTTGGTTCCTGCAAGGCGACATCAATGCTTTTAGGTTCAATTTGTGAGATAAAACAAGAGTAAAGACATGTATTTATATCTCCTGATTAACTGCGACTCTGAACTCCAGCAGTAACAAGACCAATAACATTTTCAATTGGATGATCGCGTTGTAGACGTTGTTGTATAGGCGTAGCGGGAACATGAAGATCTGACTGCAAGTTTGTAAAGCTCTGCGATGCGACTCCAGATGACTCCCCCTCATTAGTTGCACCAGTGGGAATGTTGACTAATGAATCAACAGAACAGTCTGGTGGTGTAGGCTAAGGAAACAAAGATGAGCCTAGGACATCATGAGTTGTAGCTCCTTCATTTGCCAAAGAGTTCCTGTGTTTGGAGCCTCAACTTCAGGGAATCCATCTAAGGAATTTGTTCAGAAATAGTCTCCTGATTCCGCGATGCTGGTGGACATGTAGACACAACTTCATTGAATCCAGGTGGATCGACACTCAGCTGCTTGAAAGATTCTTGCAGCTGTTCAACATCTCCATCATCCTCAGTTAAGATAGGCGTTGGTGGGAGTTCAGAACTTGTGCCTATACCTGCATTCCTATAAGAAGAGACATCAACAGATTTTTAAACAAAGAGGAATAATCATAGAGCCAGTTGGGGCCAATGCATGTGTCCTTGGGATTCACCTCCAGCCAACCCACATTGTAGGTTTCAACTACCATTTTCTTGATCTTGTTATAGACACGATAAGAAGTGTTCTTAGAGTACCCGACGAAGATGCATGGATCTCCGCGTGATTCAAATTTTTCCTTAGTATCCACGAGTAGAAGAACACAGGGGCATCCAAACTTGCGGAAATGCTTAACCGAAGGTTTGTGACTTTCAACCACTTCATACATTGTTTTCACGTGCCTTTTGTTAATTAGGGCATGATTCTGAATGTATTAAGCAGTATTGGCTGCTTCTGCCCAGAAAATAAGTGATAGTTCTGATTCGACCAACATAGTACGTGCAGCTTCAATGAGTGTGCGGTTTCTGTGTTCTACAACTCCATTCTGTTGAGGAGTTCTGGCTGCAATGAACTGTCGATCAATTCCCTTGGAGGAGCAGAAAAAATCAAAATGGCGTCCTTGAACTCTGTTCCGTTATCACATCGAATAGCCTTCACGGTAGTGTCTACCTGGTTGTCATGAGGGTGATGAACTGTTTAACTAACTCATGTGTTTCACTTTTTTGTGCTAGAAAGAATACCCAAGTGAAACGTGAGTAGTCATCAATGATAACCAGACAATATGCCTCCCCGCCAATGCTCAGTATATCAGTCGGACCAAAAAGATCCATATGAAGTAATTCCAAGACTTTTGATGTGGAGGGTATGGGTTTCGACTTGTGTGGCTTCCAATGTTGTTTCCCACAGCATACGATTTGCACTTTTCAATTTGCATAAAATCCCAAACTGGCAGATCTCTGACTAAACCAGCTTTTGCAAGTCTGTTGAGATTCTTCATGTTGATGAGTCCTAGTTGGCTATGCCACAACATTACGCCGTGCTCAGCGGTCGACGAGAACAAATAGGTAAGCTTATCTGTGGGGGCCTTGTTCATGTCGATGACGTAAGCCTTTCCTTTGCGTTCAACTTTGAGAAGAATCCATTCATCAGGAATATTGAGGCCTGGCTTCAAAACATAGCATCCCTTCTTTGTAAAGAGCACATCTAAATGATTATCACAGAGCTGAGATACACTAAACAGACTGTGCTACAACTCTGGGACATAGTTCACGTTCTTGAAACTAAGATCTCCATTGCACACCATTCCTCTCATAGTAATCTTTCCCGTTTCACCACCAGCGAAGGAGAAGAATCCGTTATCGAAAAACTGAATGTCATTCAACTGCGAGATATCTCCTGTCAAGTACCTGGAAGAGCCACTGTTGACATTCCAAAGTCTGACGAGAGTCCTCCAAAGCTGTTCTTGCACATTTCAACAGGTTTAGTTAGAAGCTGCAACCCAGGCCATTGACGATCTGAGTGTTCCATTTGCATCAACATAAGTGACTTCACAAAAAATTAAATTAGTTGAGGATGAGGTCGGTGATGCTTTTGATTTGTCCGATTTTGGGACAAAAGACTGGGTGTTGGTCAAGATCTTAGGTCTCCAGGCTAGCGAGTCAGACTTCTACACAACTTTCGGAGTGCTAGAAGGATTCAGAGAACCTGAAGGTCTTAGAAATTTTGATTTTGTGCCTTGGCCATGTTCCAGTCTTGATCAGAGGTTTAGCCGTAGCTAACCGAGCCAGATGTATGCGATTAGGCATAACTCTCTGATTTCTCGAAGATAGGGCGTTGAAAGGCATAAAGGCATTTTGACAATTTCGTGCAATATGCCCGGGAAATTTGCAATTGAAACAAGTCTGCCACTTCTGGAAGAAAATAGTCTATTCTGCCTGAGAAATTCTAGGCAGCTTGTCTGTTAGTTTCTTGCTTGCTAGTACTGACGGCTGGTGCAAGGTCTTAGTCTTGGCTGTAACCTGCTCACAACCATCAACACACTTGTAAGTTTTATGATTTGAATTTGATAGTTTGGAGTTGGTAGACTTAGGCAAAATTTTAGTTGATTCCTGTTCTGTGGTGGCTTATCAGTCTCAGTTTGGGGCTGCTGAGTCAATTTCTCAGAATGATGAACTGAATCAGCAGCAGCCTTTTTGGTACGCTGAGGCGCCTGTTTGGTTTTCTTCTTTTTGGATCTATGTATTCTCCGTTTCCTTTTATTAGACTTCAAATCATTTTGCTTGACGGATTCTTCAGAGAAAACGGGTGATTCTGTCGAGACATCCTTTTCTGAAACGTCAGAAGATGAGCTTTGATCGTTAGTAGCAAGAGGAATCTCTATATTTTGAAAAGTTTGAGATTCCGATTCCGATTCAGTTTCAAAAGTTTTATCTGGATCAACAAAGGGAGATTACTCATTTTCTATCATTTCAGAATCAGTCAACTGATGTTCGTTCAAAGAGTCTGATTCGCCCGATTCTTCTGGTACTTTGCAAGCGTCACCTCATCACAGAGTCCGTGGGTTGGTTGATTTCCTCGTTGTCAATCATAGGAACAGCATCAACAGACGGTGCTTCATCAGAAGAACTTCAGCTCCTCTAGTAGGGACTAAGGAAATCATCTGTCGATGTTGTACCTATAGCAAAAGTTATGTTTTCATCACCAGAGTTATCACATGCATTATCAGAATTCATAACATCAGCATTAGATGAAAAACCAGAATTAAAAATGTCTAAGTTATCAACACAACCAACATTGTCCGAGAATTTAGATTGTCCAGCAAGAAAAAGAAATTTAAAGGTTTATAAAAATCATAATTCAGCAGCTGAATTGTCCGAATTTGAATTCAGACATTCTTCTTTATCACCATCTGTAATATCCTCAACTTATATTTCTTCTGCACATGAAGTAGAAGCGTTAGAAGTGTTCACTGTGTCAGTTTCAGGAGGATTTTCTTGTTTGATTCTTTAAGTGGTGTTGCTGCTTCTCTATTAGGCGTCATTTTTTCCTAACCATCTGAACTACAAGAGAGGGTGTTACCAGCATCCTTCTTGAGTTTAGTTAGCTTAGAAAACTTTGGGTAATAGGGCTTCCACGATTTTGAAAAGTAATCTGAGGGTTTACCATACATCATATTTTCTTCATTTTCTAGCTTTGCCTGATAATTAGGCATTCGTGTTTAGTTATGATTATATGGTGGAGGAGCCCTATAATATCCAAGGCCTTTTGTATAGTTTTTCTGATAATCAAGTTGTAGATCACACAAGTCATTGACCATCTTGCTTGTGGAAGTTTCAAATTTTTTAATATTTATTCGTTTTCTTGAAACTTTCCTGTCAAGGAATTTAGCTTGGCTAAAGCTGCTTGAAGTTCTACATCCTTTTCAGCTAATTTTAGCTTATAGCATACACCCAACATTGTTGTTGGTTAAAATGTAGCTTTAGCTGAGCTATGTCTTGTTTCTGTGCTTTGATCAGGTGTCTTAGCTGTCTGCGCCATCATACAATGATTGTTGTTCCTGGAAAGATTTAGAGTCTCTATCTGAGCTGCAGCATCTGCCTAGTTGAACCCTTCATGCTTCTGTGCCACCAAGTCCGTTGATTTCCCACTAGAGTTGCTCGAGGGATTTGAAGGAGAGTTTGAAGGAGAGACAGGCACAAGCTGTTTGTCACTGTTATGAATATCTGCCACTCTGGATGAGACATATCCAGATGGCATCTTCTTGCATTCCCGTGCGAAGTGTCCTGGCTCATGACATCGATAACACCTGAGCTTATCTTTCGTTAGCCCAGTCTTCAGATTCGACAATGGTTGCCTCCCATGCTTCTTTTGAAATTTGTTGACACAGAAAGCAGCCATCACAAGATTCCAGGACATATCAATCTCATCCAAATCCTCCTCCATGATCTGATCTACTTCATTTGGGAGAACAAATGGAGGGGTCAAGTCACTTGCTAAGAAAGTGTTTAAACTATTAATCATTGAAGTAGCTATGGCTAGTTTCTCCTCATTCTCTTTTGTGAGAAAAGAAGAATTTGACACAGCTGGAACAGGAGCTAGTGCGGGAACAGAATATTGAGGAATGCTGCCTTGTTGAGCTGTAACAGGAATGGCAGGACTATAAACCATGTTAGGATACTGGGCATGATATTGTATCTAAACCTATACCGCAAAGATCATTGTAAGAGTCTGAGATTAAAGACCATAAACATACCGAGTCTTATGTTCAGAGGTGAGAGGACTGTATACCAAGTTAGAACTACCCAGTGTGTGTGAGCTTCCTGCAGAGAGCTGTAGACAAGATTCTGAGACATTAGTGCCGCGTTCTGCCTTGTAATACCAACTGCCATCAGACTGCTTTGATGATTGATGTCCCTCTGTTTATTATCTATCTCACATGACTTGATAGTTGCAATTATTTCCGTGAGGGTGACATTGTTCAGATTTTTCGTCTTCTTGATCATGCCCACATCAGCATCTCAGCCTTGGGCAAAGAGTTCAACAACTGTCGTTCATGCACTGTTCGTGAGGGAGATTTCAGCTGAAATCATCTGAGAGAGAAGCTTCACATATCTTCGAATTTGATTCTCAATGGTTTCTCCATAAATGTGGTTAAATGAGCTGAATTATTGATTCAGCTGATTAACCAGACTTGCTTTCGTATCAACATTTCCCTCATAGAGATTCTGTAGTTCGCTCCACACCTCCTTAGCCGTCTTGCAATTTCTGATAGGTATGGAGATGTCGGGTCCGATTGCCATCGTTAGAACAGCCAAGGCTATTTCATCCTCTTCGATTATCTTTACGTCTTCTAGAGTCCACAAATGACTAGGTTTTGGAATCTTTATGTCCGGATCTTCAGCTATGCTATAGACTATGGTTCGAGGACCATTCATAATACATCTCCAAACCCCCGGTTCTTTAGCCTTACAATATTGCTCAAACTTGAACTTCCATTCATAATATTTTTCGCCATATACCAGACACGGACCTTTGTAGAAGTGCCATGAGCAAGCGTCTGCGATTGCAACGCTGCCAGGGTGGCATTGTCAGATCCTGAATTGTCATGTAACTGTTCATTAATTTTTTTATTAAAATTTACCAAGTAAAATTAAAGTTAATTTTGAATTCTGATTATGAATAATGGTACGAAATAAGTCCGTAATGAGTCTGAGATGAGAATCCGAAACAGTAATCCGAAATGCTATCAGAGACAAAGCAACAGTAACTTAGATGAATTCGAAATACTTCCTTAATCCGAGATGAGAAATAATCTGCAATGGAGATGAAATCCGAAATAGAAAATGATCCAGATTGCAGGATATCCGAGATGAGAGATGATCCGAAATTATGAAAACATGAATCCGGAATGAAAGTCTTATCCAGGATGATAGCCTAATACATAATAAGAATCCTTATCCAGAATCAACAGTATTCTGAAATTCTGTACAAGTTAATTCAAACAGTGATCCTTATCCGGAATGCGAGAAATCCAGATAAGGTTGTTGAGAAAGCCGATGAACAGCATCCGGAATCAATCCGAGATGGACGATCTTCTTCGTGTTCTTCGGGATCTTCAACAATTCTGGATCCGAAATGCTTCAATCTCCTTCGGTTTTCTCGTAACAGTAGCAGTCTTCAATATATCTTCAACAGTAAAAATCTGAGTTAACAAACAGCAACAAGTGTTCGATATCTGAATAGTTCTTTAATCCGTGACACCGAGAGCTTGTATCGAACAGCATGCTCTGATACCAATTGTAAGTCCCGAAATCAGATCTATACATGGTATCACACCACTAATCGATTGCGGAAATTAAGATTAGATAAACAGAACAAGAACAACCTTTAATAAATCAACTTGCATGCACCGATTAGTGACTGGTACAAGATATCTGATTAACAAACTTACAAGCAACCAAAATAAAACCGTAACACATGTATTTATACTAATTCCAAAAACCCACTAATTACAACCCCTAGGACCATAAGGCTCTAGGAAGCCCATTCTTTCACCCTTAGCCAAACTGCAACATTTATGTGTAAAATTTTTAGCTAGGGGCCCAACAATCATAATCCACACCTTCAATATACTTGAAACCTTGGACAACTAATCGCACTTTGTTTCTTACTATAACTCTAGTGTCAACCTCTTTGTTCCTTTAAACCCACCGTGTTCCAAGAGCACGTTTACCTTAAGACAGCTTCACCAATTTACATACACCTAACTTTTTCAAACTCCCTGAGATCTTCGTGCATTGCATTGACCCATCTAGGTTTGTTCAAAGCAACATCAATGTTCTTAGGCTCAATCTATGAAATAAAGCATGAATATAAACATGTGTTAATGGTTCCTGATCTACTATGGGTCTATACACCAGCAGTTATAGGACCAACAACATTTGCAATTGGATGGTTTCACTGAACACGCAGTGGAATTGCTAGAACAGGAGCCTACAAGATTGCTTGCAGATTTGAAAACTTCCTGAAACAATAAGCTCGTGGATGTTCGCATTTGAAGGACCAGCAGCAATTTGCTCTATGGAGGGTTTAGTGTGGTGACTGCATCATCAAGAGTAGCTGTTGAAGTAGATTCAGGACCCAGCTCCTAAACAGGTGAAGAAGGATGCAGAGAAGTAGCAACTTTGTGAAATCATGGTGGATCCATATTAAGTTTCTTGAAAGCGT
The DNA here is from genome assembly GCA_947069175.1 of Scalesia atractyloides. Taxonomy (NCBI): domain Eukaryota; kingdom Viridiplantae; phylum Streptophyta; class Magnoliopsida; order Asterales; family Asteraceae; genus Scalesia; species Scalesia atractyloides. Next base: position 32,512,710 of record CAMTDV010000013.1, read on the forward strand.
CTTGTAGCTGCATGGCACCATCTTCAGCGACGACATGAATATGTATTATTAAACTTAGAACATTTGAAGTAACAACCACATCAGATAGAATATTAAAGACTTAAACAAGGAAGAATAATCATATAACTATTCTGGTCCAATTCGTGCGTCTTTAGGATTTTCTTCCAACCAATCCACGTAGTACGTCTCCATGATCTGCTTCTTGATCTTGTTGTATACTCGATATGATGTATTTTTAGCATAGCGATGAAATAGCATGGATCTCCTCTTGCTTGAAAATTACCATTGGCACGCATGGATAGGAGAACACAAGGACAACCAAAAGTGCGGAAATGTTTTACAGAGGATTTATGTCCTTCAACTATTTCATAAAGCGTCTTCATGTGACGTTTGTTTATTAGCGCATTATTTTGAACATAGCAGGCGGTGTTCACTAATTCTACCCAAAATATCAGTGGAAGGCCAAAATCTATTAGCATTGTGTGAGCAATTCCCTTTAAGGCCAAAATCTACTTCAATGAGAGTTCAATTACGTGTTTCTACGACCCCATTTTGTTGACAAGTTCGAGTTGCACTGTATTGATGATAGGCACATAAATTATTCAGCTTAATATTCTTAAACTCTATCCCATTATCGCATCCAACTATTCTTACTCGCTAGTTTGCCTGGTTCTCCATGAGAGTGACAAATTTCTTTAGCAGACCTGCAGTTTCACTCTTTTGTTAAAAAAAAACACCCAAGTGAAGCGAGAGAAATTATCAATGATGACCAAACAATAAGCTTTTTCTCTGATACTCAGCACATTAACAGGACCAAAGAGATCCATATGAAGCAGTTCCAGAACTTTAGATGTCGTGTTCATGAGCTTGGACTTGTGAGGTTTTCGATGCTGTTTCCCACGAGCACAAGATTCACATTTTCGATTTGCATACAATCTTTGATGCGTAAGTTTCGGACTAATCCTCCTTTGGCCAATCAATTAAGATTCTTCATGTTTAGATGATCCAAACGACAATGTCGCAAGATAGCATCATGTTCGACAATTTCAAAAACAAACAGGTAACTTGATCAGATAGAGCTTTGTTCATTTGAAGCACGTAAGCATTTCCACGACGTTCAGCTTCAAGCAACTACCAATCCTCCAGTATAACCATCCCTGGCTTTAAAATTACGCATCCACCTTTTGTGAAAAGAACTTCTAGATCTTTATCGCAAACATTAGATGCTCAAGAGACTGTGTTTGAGTTTAGGAACATAATTGACACCGAAGAAGCTGAGGAACTCCGTTTTTTATTGTACCCTTCATCATTGTTGTTCCAGTTTCTCTTCCAACAAAGTTGATAATTCCGCCATCAAAGATTTTGATATCATTCAACTGGGAGATGTCCCTGTCATGTGCCTAGAACAACCACTATCGATAAACCAAAGTCTCAAGATATCCCTCCATAGTCGTTCTTGCATGCATTACGGGATTAGTGAGAAACTTGAACCCATACAATATTCGATCGGGTTGATCATCACTCTTCATTCGTGAAACCTCACAAAAGATCACATGACTTGTAGTAGAATTTGAGGTTTAAGAAGAAGAGGTTGTAGAGTTTGACGTTTGAGAACACTAAGACTGAGATCTAGCAAAAAATTCGGTCTCTAGATTTGTGATTTAGGGTTATTTGAAACAAATTCGGTTGATGTTGCATTCAATTTCTTTGACTGATTTTGGAAACCCTTTGTGTTTGAAAACTTTTGATTGGTTTCTTTGCTAGATTCCAATTTCCATTAAAAGGCTTGGCTTTAGTGAATTGATGTTCATGACGTCGATGGTGAGAAGCAATCTGATGAAAGGTGTTCATGGAATGATAAGACACAAGAGGACAATGAACACAATTTCTAGCTATGTGCCCGGAATTCCACAATTGAAACAAGTTTGTCTTTTCAAGAAAAAGACATTTAGTTCAACTTGTGATATTCTGGGGAGCTGTTTGGGTCTTTTCTTTCCATTAGGTGCGGATTTCTTGTGTACATATTTACTCTTGGATGAAACCTGCTCACAATCATAAGCATAACAGTGAGTATCGATAATTTTACCTTTCAACTTAGGTTTAGTTAGCTTTTGAGGTGGGTTTTCCTTTTGACTTTCATTAGCAACATTTGAAGAGATTTCCTCTTGAGTTTTCTTTTTGTGTTGTTTTCTGGTTTTTCGTGATCGACTTTTCTTTACGGGAGTGGATTCTAGAAGTTTAGTCTCATTTGAAACCTTTTCTTCAGAAATTGAGCTTTTGGAAATGACTGAATCAGTTTCTTTAGAAACTGTTTCATCAAACACAAAGCTTTCAGGATCATCTGATTCCTGATTGCAAGATGATGAGCAATTTTCATCTAAAAGAGTTTGACTATCAGAAACAGATTGCTCATTATCTGATACACCAGAATCATTAGTTTGATTGACAGATTTATCAGACAACTCCTGTTTATCAACAAGTTCATTAATACAATCAGACACAACAACATTTTCAACTGCACAGTGTTTAGAAAGATCTGAGGCATCATTCGAGTTTACTGGCATGATAGAATAATTGTCTGAATCACCCAAAATAGATGTTTCGTATTCATCACTAGATGACTCCGATTTCTCTGATAAATCAATTAAATCACAATCAGAATAAAAAAACCACATCATTTAAAGGTTCAGTTTTAACAACTTCTTTAGAAAAACACGAAGTCTCAAAAACTAATGACTGAAGATAGTCCCAAACATAACTATCATGTTTATCACATAAGAAACTTCCGAATTATCAGCATCATTTGGATGTAGTAAGGGCTTTTGAGACCATTGGTACTTGTTGTTATTATGTTTTGGATTGTTTCGGTATAGTTTATAATGTTTTAAAAAGTTCAGGGGTCAAAAGTGAAACTAATGTGAGGTAAGCCAGACATGGCGTATTTAAGTTTCTAGCGTAATTAATAACTACACTAGATAGTTAATGTGTATATATATGTGACTAATGGAAAACACTAGTCCAAAGTTCTTGGACAAATTTTGGTGATTTCTCTTGTGTTGTGTCTTTTTTCTTGTGTTAAAACCTAATATCATGTGCTCTTAGTGTGTATATCATTTGGGATTACATAAACAAAACTTGTTGTTTTATCCATACAAGAATCTTCATCTTTTGGTTTCTTTTAACTTGTGCTCATTCAAACACCTAATCAACAGGTGTTTTGGTGTTAACAATCAAACCATTGTGATCAAGATAGCATTTGGGACTCAAAATTTCGTATCAGAGTATTTATACTCTTGATTGTTTTAGTTTTTGTTAAGATTCTTCAAGTTTTGAAGGTTTTTCAAACGTTTTCAAAGTTTCAAGGTTTTTCAAAATTTTAACTTAAAATGGCTTGATCTGGTGTGATTAATCGTTAGGTTGTTGTTAATCAATGTTTTGGTTGACATTTGGTTCATTTGGTTACAAAGAAACATGGATTTTGGGTCGTTTTTAAGCGATTAGAGGGTTTTTGTTCGTGCTTAAACCCTGTTTGGCGTATTTAAACTTGAAGTCAGTGTAGATAAATTTGAATACAACGTTTTTAACTTGAAGATCACGTAATGGAGAAATACGCCGGCAATATTCCATCGTACTTGTTGATTCTCAGTGAAATAGTGTCAGCGTACTTAATCGAAGGCGACTTCAAAGTCAGTTTAAAGATCAACAACGATTTTATCACGGTTATCGGCGTATTTAGCCAAACTCGTGTGTGTATTGTTTGTGTCTGCGGATTTAATTATTGTCGCCAGTCAAAGAACTCAAGAACCATCAGCTTAATTATTGAAACTGGGTGTATTTGCTCACTAAAATTACCAGCGTAATTGATCATAACAAGCCAAATTGAACCCATAATCTTAAAATCCAGAGTATTTAACCTCTAATCAGAAATTTGAACATTAAATTGAATCAAAATGTCACTTAATCAACGAAACCCGGTCGCTCAAGCGAACTTGAAACTGGAACTGCAACTAGGCCTCCAAAGTTGAAGGGATCTAAAGACTTTAGTAGTTCGAAGAACAAATCAAGTCATTCTTTGAGTATACAGATTATACTCAATGGATGATTATCACCTTTTGACCTCACGTTCCCATGGTGATGCGTGATCATGTTCGTACAATTAACGAAGATCCTTCAGCCTTCACTGACGAAGACATGCCATTGATTCAATGTGACCGCCGGGCTCACGCTGATCTAACAATGGCTCTATCAAAGGATGACAACAACTTCTTTGAAGAGTAAACCTCGGCTCATGAATTATGGTTGGCACTTATCGGTCACTATGAAAGCAACCAAGAACTAATGGATAACAAGAGAGACATGGTTCAGAAAGAATATGATATGTTTGGAAGTGTTGAAGGTGAAAGTCTGTTAGATCATATCAGCCATTTTCTAAATGTGTTAACAAAAAATGAAGAAAGTTGGTAATCCCATTGCAAACTATGCTTCAATCAAAAAAATTTTGGACTCTCTTCCAAAAATAGAGCTTACAGTGCATGATGATCAAAAGAACTTTCTTAACCAGCATGACTCTAGTCACTCTTTCAGATATGATGAGCACTCTAAAGGCCTTTGAAATGGACGTGCTTAAAGAGATATGAATCAAGCAGGATACTCACTTAAACTTGTTCAATCCACTACTTCTTCTACCAAGTACATGCAATTCCTTACTCTCATAACCCCTGGTGGTTCAAGTTCTCAAAGTGCAAACACATCTTACTTAAATGCGTCCACATACTCTACAAAAGCTCCACAAACTAACAAGAAGACTACTGTGGTTGGTGATTCTCAAGCACTCAAGATATCTACTGAACATGTTGCACTGTTTAACATCTTACTGAGCAAGCTATGAAGCACTTATGTCAGGAGAGCTGAAAAGGGATTTCCTTTATGGTGAGGATATGTACCAAGTGGATCCAGACGATATGCAGGAAATGGATCTTAAATGGAAAATGGAAATGATCACCTTAAGGCTGAAGAAGTTTGAAGACAAGACAAGAAAGAGGTTGTCGCCCGGAAAAACTTGTTTCGACACGTCCAAGTTGCGACGCAACAACTGCAAAAATTTGGGTCACTTCAAAAGAGATTGTCTGTTGTTGAAGAATGAAAATGCTGATGTATCTCCAGCTAGAAGAGCAAACGCTATTAAAGGAAATGAGAATATTGCCGCTAACACTCCAAAGGCTCTGGTGGTGGAAGACTATGACTGGGCAGATGAGATTGCTAAAGCAAAGGAGGAAGCCAACAAACCTTTGATGTCAAAGATATCCACTTAACCGGCTCCACGTCAGTCAATCTTTCTCAGTAACAAAAATGAACGTATTCCCAAGGGAGAGACGTTTCCAACAAAGGACTGAAAAGCATCATCAACTTAACCAAGCTGGAAGCTGACAAAGGGAAGAAAGGGAAGGAGACATCTAAGTCAAAAGAGAAGAGTCAAGAGTCTAGCAACAACACAAAGAAGGAAAAAGATCAAGCTACCGCAGCAGCAATGAAAGCTGAATCCGCTAAAGAAAAGGAGGAGAAAGGCTTGATAAAGAGTATACCCTACGAATTTAAAGCTAAATAGTGCTCAAAGTCGTGTACCAATGTCGTGTCTCACTATAAATCTCTCAACCGTGACCTAATTAGAGAAAACAATAGAGTTTTGCAAATTAACAAAGAAAACAAAGCTTGGGAATGAAAGAAGAATCTTTCCGACTCCTCACAGCAAGAACTATCTACCCATGCTAAATCCTCCCCCAGAAAAAGATTTAATTGATAAAAATGATTTAATTGCTCAAAGTGTCGATTGTGAAAATAACAAAAATACTAACGTTTCTATAAGCAATGCAGATGCAACTGAGCGTCAGGAGGATGTTTGCGATGAGGAATGTGGAGGCACAAAAATAGGAATAGGGTATTCAGGCGACAATTATACTATAGTTAACCGGTTCGCTTGGAACTGTGGTAAAACAAACAAGGCTTTTATTCGGGATGAATGTAATAATTTAACTAGGATGGATGATTATATTAAACCTGTCTAGATATTCGGGATGACTGTAATAGGCATGTGCCTAAACGTTTGACCCGCAACCATGATATGTAGTGGTTAAATGCATGGACTTGAACTCTGCTTTTTGTAATGAAAAATTGTGCTTGAATCCCCTGTTTTGGTTCTAGAATTGAAGAAAAACAGATTCGGAAAGTTCGTTATAGAGGAAATCACGAGTTTGTTCCATCATGTATAGGTACTCAGAGTCTGATAAAGAATCAACGCAAGTCACCAGAAACGAAGACTCTAACACAACAATTTCAGAAAGTGGCGAAGAATACTCAAGTGAAGATCAAGGATCAGATGATTCAAGTGAAAATCAAATAGAAGCTTCTTCAAAAGACATCGAGAATGATGAAGATTGCATTAAAGATGAGAGTCATCTAGACAAGAAAATGAAGAAAATTCAAAGTTTAAGCTTCAATGCATCTTCCTCAGATTACGCACCACACAGCTCAAGACACTCATCACATACATTGTCTTCCAATGCATAACCTCTAAAAAGAAAAAGAGCCATTGCATTAAATGTTTTTATTGTGGTCATAGGACACAAGGCGAAGCATTGCAAAATCAAGAAATGTGCTTAACCAAATCAAACCTTTGCTAAACATTTAACAGATGATTTTGATAATTTTAAGAAATCGGTAAAAACGTCGTAATACAAATTGTTTTTGAAAAAGAAAATACAACGTTATCAAAGAAGATATTGTCATAAAAAAATCACGATAGATTAAAAATGAAGCAAGTCGGGGTTCCGAGATCTATATATTTCGTGTTTGTTGTTGTATAACAGAATAAACTTCAAAAATGGCTTTGAATGCTCATGGAATACATCTGGCATGTGGGCAGTGGATGCTCAAGGATATGACCAGTTTAAAGGAACTACTAAAGAAGTTTAGATTATCTTTGGCGACTTCGTATCTTTTGCCGGAGATGAAAAAGGAGGGAAGATTGATGGAATTGGAGACGTTGTTTCTGAACAACTTATGTTGGAAAACGTTAACTATGTACAAGATTGTGTTACAATCTTATGAGTGTATCACAAGTCTGTGACAAAGGAATATCCGTGCTGATTAACGACGTAGAATGTGTCTTTCTCAATCCCAAATACACAGTTCCTACCGAGATTATTATGCTCACAACTCCTCGTCAAAACAACACTTATGTCCTCAATATGAAAAAAGCCAAAACCAATGAGCAAATAACGCCCGTTTGATCTCCAAGGTGTCAGAATCGGAGTCACCGGTTTGGCTCAGGCGCTTGGGTCATGTGAATTTAAAAAATATGAATAAACTTTCTAAATTAAACTTAGTAAGAGGTTTACCGATAAAAGAATTTCCATTTTTAGGAAAATGTATCCCATGCACCCAAGGCAAGGAACACAAAAAGCCTCACAAGACCAATGCAGTGAATACGATAACCGCGCCACTACAATTGTTGCACATGGATCTTTTTGGTACTATTAGTATTAAAATTTTAGCTAAAAGATATTATTGCTTGGTGATTATAGATGATTTTTCTCGATTCTCATGGGTTTACTTTCTTGAAGCCAAAAGCGAAATTGCATCCATTCTACAGACTTTCATTCCTATGATTGAGAACGTCATCAAAGTGAAGGTCAACATAGTCAGAAGTGATAACGGTTCTGAATTCAAAAATCAAACATTTATCTCGTTTTGTAAAGAAAAGGGAATTCGCCTTCAGTACGGTGTAGCTAGAACTTCTAGCAAAACGACGTAGTGGAACGAAAGAACAAAAACTCATTGAAGCTGCTCGAACTATGCTTGTAGACTCCAAGCTACCCATCATCTTCTGGGTGGAGGCAGTCAACACAACATGTTATGTTTTGAATCAAGTTCTTATTAACACCCCAATCAAGTAAAACAACGAATCGGGGTGGAAACGTCGGGGAGTCATGTCACAGAACTACTATTTCACAACTCATGGAATTAAAAATTTTATTTTATCAAGTTAAATGTTTACAATGTCTTGGGATAAACATAAACAACACATAAATGAATTGTCTTTCATGTTTTAAGTCACTAAGGGCCGCGTCCATTCCTTCGTGAAGCATGCATCATATCATCAAGCATTGAGTCCTGAAACATATGTTAATAGAGTCAGCATAAAAATGCCGGCGACTACATAGGTTTTGTGAGTGTGTCAAATTCGTGGCTTTGTATACATATTGTAACACCTCGTCCAACTACAAGAGTCGTTAAGTGAAAACCTCGTATCAAAACAAGTTGGTTAGAGTTGTGAAAACCTTGTAGCCATGAATCTTGACCAAAATGTTTCTTTTGTAAAAACCTTGAAATAGATTGATTCAAAGAAAACTTCATATGGTTTATATCTTTAAGTAAAAATCAATGCGTGACATTGTTCAAAACCATTTGTCCGTGTTATAAACCATTCGTTCGTGTTATAAATCAATCGTCCGTGTCATAAACCAATTGTCCATGTCATAAACAAATCATCTGTGTTTTTAGTTGTGAAAACTTTTGATCGTTCTTTAATTAACAAATTCAAACCTGTCTTGACTATACCACCAAAGGGTATCTTTAATAGACCAGCAAAGGGTCTCTTTAACTAGACTAGAAATCAACAAATGATTTGTTAACCAGAAACAGTTTCTGGCATTACCCAAACTTCCACCAAATCCAGTGAACAGTCCAATAATGGCATGGTCAGTCCTATGGTACCATAACATACTACTGGTCAGCTCGGCCAAAGCTAATGAATGTCATTCGTGTTATGGATAACGCATCAACAAGTTGTTCACATTATTGAAATTGTATTGTTTTATATATAAACCATAGACATTAGTTTTGAAAACTTGAAAATGATTTAGCACATATGAGTCACCCTAAAACATTTGCAAAACATAAAAGAGGGGAACTATGTTCCACTTTGAAAATCATTTTGTATATAAACCATGTATATTGTTTTGAAATCTTGAAAATAATTATAGGCACATATGAATCACCCCAAAACATTTAGAAAATGTAAAAGAGGGGGGCTATGTAGTCACTTTGAAAATCATTTTGTATATATAAACCATGTATATTGTTTTGAAATCTTAAAAAAAATAACTATAGGCACATATGAATGACCCCAAAACATTTGATATAAAAGAGGGGGGCTATGTACTCACTTGGATTGCGAAAGTGTTCTTGATCAATGAAATAAACAAAGCTCAAACGTGTCCTTATGTGTCAGCTAAATACGTTAGCGTGTCGAGACTACAAACGGGAGATCGATAGAATGAAGTCTTATAAGCCAAACGAGTGTTGGAACTCATGTGATATGTTTAACAAACTAAAAATTCTGATTTGGAAATGATCCTAAGTGCTTTTGACCCATTATGACTCCTTAAGGTAGTTTATGCTACCATAACGGGTCATTAGCGTAAACGCGTGATGTCCTATGATAATTCTTAAATGCCTGAACATGTTTGGAAAATGTTATAACATCAGTTTATATGTCAAAAACTTGGCTACATGTGTTTAAAATAGATTTGTATGCAAAAGGGCATTTTGGTCATATTTTTTTAAGAACACAGAAGTAACTTATCATAAACTAACCAAACGATGTGACCATAAGGTATGACCTCAGTAGGTTAGTCCCTATATAACTATGGTCACAAGTATGTGCTTGGTAGGATCCTAAGATCGACCAAACGGGTCGGATTCGAAAGTCAAAGCGGTGGTCAAGACCGCTCGACTTATGACCCTAAATAAGCACTAAACTAGAAGTGACGAGTTAGACGTGTCAAAGTATGTCAAAATAAGTTTATAAAACTGATTTGGTATCAAAACTTGGTGTTTTGATACCCGAAAATAGTTTCGTCGTAAAATGCACATCACGCGCATTTTTGACCGAAACTTTGACTCGTCACTTCGACTAGTAAATGTGTAATCAGAAGGTGAAATCGTTAGGGATTATAACCTTTGTGATTACGATCAGACTGCAAAGTTCAGTTGAACTTTGACTTGACCAAATATGGACAGAACCAAAATTCAACCAGGAAGCCAAACTGGTCGACTTTTAGCTGATAATAGCTAAAAAAAATTAAAGAACTAGGAAGAGTACTTAGTCGTGTTGAAGAACACTTTCAGAAATCAAGATAGGAAGCATCCAAAGGTTGGAAACAAGCTCCAAGCAGGATAGAAAGAAGAACTTCACACTTTGCTTTGAAGTGTTTTGAAGTGGTGTGAAAAAAATTGAAGAATCATGGGGTATTTATAGTATTTTAGGATTAAGGAGGTGATGACAAGTGTCCTCAAGTGTGGATTAGTGTCCTAACATGTGTCAACACCATATTAAGTGTGGCAAAGTGAGTGCTAGGTATCAAAAATGGGAGAGAGGTGGCAATCTTGGTGAAGAAGCAAAAATATTTATTCTTTTTTTTGACATTTTTGGCCCTTGGACTTGTATTTCCACTTGTTTGCCATTTTTAACTCCTATAACCTAATATTTAGGTTATATAAAGGTCTTAAGACATGTGTAACTTGGATTATGCCCGAAAATGTCGTGGATTTCGGTTCGTTTGGTACGATTATGCATTTCGCAAAAATGCGTAAAACGCTTTAACGAACACGAAAATGATCGAAATTTTGCCATGATTGACATTTTTGCATTCTCATCAATATAATACATGATTTTATTAAATAAAAAATATTTGGAAATAAAACAGAGGGTGTCATTGAATACGAAATTGTTTGCAATTGTGCAATGATTGAAAAGGCACAAATGTCACAATCTTCCCTACTTTTGGAAATTTCGTCCCGAAATTTAATTAGAGGAAACTTTGTGAAACAGATGTGGATATTTCGCTCTCATCTGATCCTCTTGTTCCCAAGTAAATTCTGGGCTACGTTTGGATTTCCAGCGAAATTTAACTATCGGTATACGTCTACGCTTGAGTTTCTTGACATTACGGTCCAATATCTCCACAGGTTTCTCAACAAAGTGCATAGTGTCATCAACGTGAATTTCGTCGAAGGGAATGTGGAGGTTTGTATCGGCTAAACACTTTTTCAAATTGGACACGTGGAATGTTGGGGGTTAACCAGGTAGCTCTTCAGGAAACACCTCAGGATATTCCGGAACAATGGGGATGTCCTGAACAGTTTTCCCTTGCCTACTCTACGATATGTGCCAAAAAGGCTACATAATTCTTTCGTAGGTATTGTTGGGCCTAGGTGCAAATCATGAGTTTGAGGCTACTAGAGGGTTTCTCTCCGTGAACTTCTAAGGTTCCGCTAGATGAAAGAGGTATACGAACAACCTTGTCGAAACAGATCACCTCAGCATGGTGTTTGGTTAACCAATCCATTCCTATGATGATGTCCAAACTCCCGAGTTGCATGGTGTGAGGTCAATGGGAAAAAGGTGCTTATCCAAGTTCAATTGGCAACTACGAATGACCTAGTCGAGCACAAGGGGTTCACCACTAGCTATTTCCACCGTTAAGGGTTTTCCTAGTTTAGTTCTATGCATCGAAAGCAAAGGTCCAAAGGCTAGTGATATAAAGCTTCTATAGGCACCCGAATCGAAAAGAATAGAAGCAGGATGATTGTCAAAAAGGAAGGTACCGTTAATGACTTCATTATCTGCACAAGCTTCGTTGGCATTGATGTTGAATGCGCAACCACGGGTTGGATTTGCATTCGCATTCACCAATTTTGGGCTGTTGTTTCTAAAGTGACCCATCTCGCCACAATTTTAGTAAGAACCAGGTGGAACGGAGGTCTAGCAGGTTTGGCCTGGGGTTGAACAGGGTTCAAAATAGCTTGTTTTGGGGCCAAACGACAAACATTGGTTGTGTGACCGAATCTTCCACATGATGTGCATTGGCGACACTGTATGTGAGCTTGATGGTGACCATTGCACCGGTTGCACAACGGTGCAGTACCAGCATAGGGTTTCCTCGCAGGAGGTTGTGCTGGCTGGTTTTGGTGTTTGGTTGGGTTGTGCAACAACTACAAAATCCTTTGAAGCCTTATGCTTCCTCGACTTCTTAGAAGACTCAACTTTGTTCTCCTTTTTTTTTCTCTTGAGTGGTCTTAACTGCCTGTTTCTTTTCGCACTTGCGAAACAGTTTCCCCTTCTTGATCTGAGACTCAGTCAGGGTAGCAGTTAATTCGATAGCCTGTCGAACAGTGGTAGGGTTACTACTAGTAACAACGTCCTGAACGGGGTCAGGCAGGCCATCGATGTACCTCTCGATTGCTTTATCCAAAGGGGTGACCATGGGGGACACAACAAGCTCAATTCTTCTTAACGGTCAGTGTAGGCACGATGCTCTCCACTATCTTGTTTAAGATTGTGGAATTCATCTTCTAGTGCCCGTTGTTCATGAGATGGGCAGAATTCCCTCATCATTAGAGCTCGAAGCTCTTCCCACGTTTGTGACATTGCCACATCGGTACCCCTATCTCTCATCACACCATTCCACCATGTAAGTGCTCTTTTTGGAATACACTCGATGCAAACACGAACTTTTCACTCATTCGGGCATTGAACATGACAAAATGTGCTTTCAAGAATCTCAAACCACTGTAGGAGTCTAGAAGCTCCTTCGGACCCAGTAAACTTGAGTGGTTTAGCCGAGTTAAATTGTTTGTAGTTGCACGGTGCGGGTGCATTGTTCTTGTTATTATTGTTATTGTTTGCTTGGTTTATCTGGGTCACTAGGTTTGGGAGTATAACAGCAATTTGCTGAGCGATCATAGCTGCCATTTCGGCATTTTGAGTTGTATTACGTCGAGGAGGCATTCTAAAAGAAAGCATGAGGGAAAATATGTGTGATTGACATTGGATAATGAAGAGAGATGTTAAAAATATCGATGAAATATAAGGATGGTGGTCGTTCGTTCATTACATAAAAACAAACAAATGACACACGGTGAGTAATCAAACTAAATGGGTCTTTATAATGTATCGCGAAGACATGCTTTAGCCTATAAGTGGACACTCACCCAAAGAGTTCCCAGGTAAGAGTGACTGGTTCGATAATGCGGATTTGTATGAACACTCTAGCCTTAGACAGAAAACTCAGGGTACATGTTCACATTAATAAAACCCAAACTTTGACGGGATTTTGAAAACTTACAAGGCTTTAAGCCAAAACAAATCATCTAAGGATAGATGATTGATTTTCAAAATTAATTTGTAACTTGTGTATTTGATTAGGCTAAGGATAGGTGATGGTATTGTTTTAATAATCTAAACGAAAGATAACTCGCGTTAGGATCCTATGAAGGCCATAGTCTAGGTCAGAGCATTACTAATAACCTAATTCCCTAAAACCATAAGCTCTGATACCAATCTTTCTGTAACACCCTGTTCGAGTAAAACAACAAACTAGGGTGGAAACGTCAGGGAGTCATGTCACAGAACTATTGTTTCACAACTCATGGAATTTAAAATTTTGTTTTATTAAGTTAAATGTTTACATTATCTTGGGATAAATAGAAACAACACATAAATAAATTGTCTTTCATGTTTTAAGTCACTAAGGCCCGCGTCCATTCCTACGTGAAGCATGCATCATATCATCAAGCATTGAGTCCTAAAACATATGTGAATAGAGTCGGATAAAAATGTCGGCGAGTACATAGGTTTTGTGAGTGTGACAAATTCGTGTCTTTGTATACATATTGCAACACCTCGTCCGACTACAAGAGTCGTTAAGTGAAAACCTCGTATCAGAAGTGTTTGATATTGCAATACAATTAACCAACTAAAACAAGTGGGTTAGAGTTGTGAAAACCTTGTGGCCATGAATCTTGACCAAAATGTTCTTTTGTAAAAACCTTGAAATAGATTGATTCGAAAGAAAACTTCATATGGTTTATATCTTTACGTAAAAATCATTGCGTGACATTGTTCAAAACCATTTGTCCGTGTTATAAACCATTCGTTCGTGTTATAAATCAATCGTCCGTGTCATAAACCAATTGTCCATGTCATAAACAAATCGTCCGTGTTTTTAATTGTGAAAACCTTTGATCGTTTTTTATTAACAAATTCAAACCTGTGTTGACTATACCACAAAAGGGTATCTTTAATAGACCACCAAAGGGTCTCTTAACTAGACTAGAAATTAACAAATGATTTGTTAATCGGAAACAGTTTCTGTCATTACCCAAACTTCCACGAAATCCAGTGAACAGTCCGATAATGGCATTGTCAGTCCTATGGTACCATAACATACTACTGGTCAGCTCGGCCAAAGCTAATGAATGTCATTCGTGTTATGGATAACGCATCAACAAATTGTTCACATTGTTGAAATCGTATTGTTTTATATGTAAACTATAAACATTAGTTTTAAAAACTTGAAAATGATTTAGCACATATGAGTCACCCCTAAACATTTGCAAAACATAAAAGAGGGGAACTATGTACTCACTTTGAAAATCATTTTTTATATATAAACCATGTATATTGTTTTGAAATCTTGAAAATAATTATAGGCACATATGAATCACCCCAAAACATTTAAAAATGTAAAAGAGGGGGCTATGTAGTCACTTTGAAAATCATTTTGTATATATAAACCATGTATATTGTTTTGAAATCTTAAAAAAAATAACTATAGGCACATATGAATGACCCCAAAACATTTGAAAATGTAAAAGAGGGGGGCTATGTACTCACTTGGATTGCGAAAGTGTTCTTGATCAATGAAATAAACAAAGTTCGAATGTGTCCTAATGTGTCAGATAAATACGTTAGCGTGTCGAGACTACAAACGGGAGATCGATAGAATGAAGTCTTATAAACTAAACGAGTGTTGGAACTCATGTGATATGGTTTAACAAACTAAAAATTCTGATTTGGAAATGATCCTAAGTGCTTTTGACCCATTATGACTCCTTAAGGTAGTTTATGCTACCATAACGGGTCATTAGCGTAAACGCGTGATCGTCCTATGATAATTCTTAAATGCCTGAAACATGTTTGAAAATGTTATAACATCAGTTTATATGTCAAAAACTTGGTTACATGTGTTTAAAATAAATTTGTACGCAAAAGGGCATTTTGGTCATATTTTTTTTAAGAACACAGAATTAACTTATCATAACACTAACCAAACGATGTGACCATGAGGTATAACCTCAGTAGGTTATTCCCTATATAACTATGGTCACAAGTATGTGCTTGGTAGGATCCTAAGATCGACCAAACGGGTCAGATTCGAAAGTCAAAGCGGTGGTCAAGACCGCTCGACTTACGACCCTAAATAAGCACTAAACTAGAAGTGACGAGTTAGACATGTCAAAATATGTCTAAATAAGTTTATAAAACTTATTTGGAAATAGTCCTCATAAGGCTCGTGATGTAAAAAATGCTTTTGGTAAGTCGATTAGTAATGACAAATATGAGAAATATGCATTTGACTGTGCTAACAAAGCTTTTGGAAAGACTGATGAGTTTTCTGAACAAGACTTGTATCTAAGCAATACAAGAAGGGTCACACCCCAACCGATGGCGAAAACATCAGGGTGGGACGAAATAGATTGCTCGAGTCAACATAACACTAGATTGCGACAATAATTAAGATAACATAATTTCGTTTCATTTCAAATATTCGATTACAAAGCTTTAGAAACAAAATACAACAACAACATGTCAAGTAAAAATACATGGCCTTGGTCAAGAAACATGTCCTACATACATAAATTATTAGCGTGTTTTCTAGTACGTCCTATTAGATTTCATTAATGTCGAAAATCATCAACCTTCAACATGTTAAAAGTATAGTTCAACACAAAATAAATGGCGAGTACACAAGTTTAATATACCATAAGTTTGAAAGAAAGTTTAAACGAATCCACATGGCAAAAATAGTTAACTACAAGTCAATCCTCTAGCGTACCACAAGAATTAGAATACTTAACATGACCTCAAGAATACGGGCGGTGCGTTACTCCTATAGTGCTATACATGTTAAGGGAGACTCATACGAAGTTAATGACAAGCAAATAACATAAGAATGTTCCAAGAATACAAATCATGTATCAGGTATTTTAGCATGTATGATGGATTGTTTGTGTTTGCATAAAGTATAGGTGTGATTGTGTGTATTTTCTATTAGATTAAACATATTGCACCCAAAAGTGTAAAACAAAAAAGGTGTTCGAGTGTACTCATGGTTATGCAAGCTTCCTAGTATTTCGTACGGAGAGTGCTCAAGTGATGCAACCCGAAGTTACCCAACATTGGGTAAACAAGTGGGCTTGGTATACTGAGTCGGACAATAGATCGAGATTCTGAGGCAGAATAGTATGGAAAGAAAACAGGAAAAATGCCACTTCGTATGAGGTAACCACTTCGTGCGAAGTGACAGTCCACTTTGTGCTGAGTGACTGATCACTTCGTGCAAGGCTTTTTTTTTGTAACGTTTTAGCTCATTTTGAACCCGTATCGACATTGATTTTCGTGAACAGGGTATTAGCAATGAGGAAAAACAGTCTAGAATCATACTATTAATCCAAAGCGATTACGATTTTGTTCCGACTAGTTTGTTAAGAAAAAAACGATAGTTATGCATAGTTTAAGTATTCAAGTTGGTCATAGATGTCAAGCATGGAATGCCAAATCTCGTTTTATGATTCACCAAAGCACAAGATTGCAAGAACCTGGTTGGTCATGAACGTACAGAAGGTAAAATGTAAGTATGTTCAAGCGAGGTATGGAACTTAATTCGGGTAGCCACGGCTCCCAACGTTCTCACTTGCTAGAACACTAATCCAATCCTAAGAGGATGATGAACTAGGTTAGCTTTCAACACTTGGTACAACGAAAAGTTGTAAAAGAAGAAGATAAGTTATGAAATTGCAAAATGTTAGTGAATTAAACTCACTTAGAAGAAGATAGTTCTGCCGAAAATCAAGAAATTTGAGAGTGAGTGTACGGAAGGTTGGAGGTGGTGATGTGCGTCTGTATTTATAGGAAAACAGGTCAGTTCGTATGAGTTGGCATCACTTCATACGAAGTGCTATTCACTTCATGCGAAGTGGAATGCACTTCATGCGAAGTGACTTGTTCGGTCCATTCTCGCGTGTTATAGGGGTCGTTTAAGTATTTTAAGATGCATGAATGATGTATAAGTATAATTGCACATAGAATTGAGCATTCAAGTATTTCAAGTATGAGTTTCTTTCATGATGTCACGTATTAAAGATTGTAAAGTATGAATCAAGCGTATTCAAATGTATAAGTATCAAATAAAGTTCCATTATGATCATAGTCTCACAGTACGAAGGTTGAAAAGGAAAGATATGATTACGATACAAGTTTCCAAATATAGAAATTCGAATAAACTTTCTAAATTAAGAAAAGTCCAAAAAATGCGGAGCGTTACAAGAAGAATCAAAAGAAATCTCCACCGCAAAAGGTACTTGCAAACGACAAGTATAAACATCCAAATTCATGCTCGTCTACAAGAAATGTGCATGGAAATCAAGCATAAAAAGGACCAGTTCATCCTTCAAGGCCTGCAAGAGCAAAGATGCCTTATACATGAAGAGACAAACATGCTTCAATTGCGGCATTCCTTTGGGTCATGTTGTATATGTAATAGGGCTTAAATGTTAGACTTTATGTCATTTTTTATGTATATGGCCACTTCGTACGACGTGTTGCTTACCTCGTACTAAGTGATACAATGTCACTTCGTAGAAAGTGCACCTCATTCAAAGTGGCTAAACACCGTTGTGCAAAGCTATCATGTCAATATGTAGCTAAGCAGGGGTGTTGAGTGCTTAGCTATATTTTTTACTGTAAGGCGAAGCCCTATCAGTTTTGTGCCTGATTTGTAAAGGTTTATTCAATATTAATGAAGTAGAGGCATTGAAACAGTATATCTTATCATTGTCAACTAGTTAATGATGAATTCGATGCACATTAATTAGCTCAAGTCGGGTCCTGGGGTTTCGGAGGAGAGCCGATCCTCCCACAAGTGGTATCAGAGCATGGAGGCCTGATTTGAAGACAATTAATCAAGTTTCAGCCATTGAAGAGTTCTTCTTCTACTCTTTATTCTTATTTTTATCAAGATCTGAACAAATTCATGGACAAGTTGGACTAATTTTCCAATATAGCACTCTAAACCTTGTTTAAACAAACCCTTGAAAGTTTCAGACCTAAAATCAACCCAATTCATGTTGAAAATTACAAGCTTCTTCGTACGAAGTGACAACTCATACTAAAGAGCTTAAAATTGTTTTTAATCACTTCGCACGAAGTGTGTACCAGTTCGTACGAAGTGACCTAAGTTGTGTTTAGGAAATATTGTGCCCACTTCGGATGAAGTGTCACATCGCACGAATTCCACTTCACACCAAACAATGTTAAACAATTTTTTTCATTAAAAAATGGACAAAGAATTTTATAAGGCGTTTGCTTCGTCCACAGTTACAACCGCAGCCACCCAGAACTTAAACCTAGACAATGAAATAGTCACTATGGCTAAGTCGCCAAAGTTAATGTATCTTGAAGATTATAAAGGTTTGCATGAACGGTTTACAAACTCGGTACAGGCAAACTACCTTGAGAACTGCTACGCAATTGATGAAGGTTAAAAGGTTCGGTTGGGAGAAAATGGTCTCGAGAAAGTGTTAATGCAATACAATGATCAAGAGAAGGCTTGATTCAAACGTGAGAAAAAGATGATAAACATATTGCAACTGGCCACTAAAGGAGATATTTTCACTTTGTTGCAACATGATAACACCGCTAAAACCATCTAGAACGCTCTAAAGGTCAAATTTCAACGAAGTAAGCAGATGATCAAGAGAAAACAATCACTGCTTATTAAAGAATTTGATTTCTTTCATCCATTAAAGGGCGAAACGATGAAACAGCTCATAGAGAGGTATTGTCACCTCGTGGTGGAAATGAAGCATTTAGGTGTTAACAAAGATGAGAAGATCTGTAGAGAAATTGGCAGACGCTTTGCTATAAGGTGAGTGGTCAGCATATCTTACAATTATCAAGAACACTCTAGACTACTGCAACAGCACGATGACCTTGGCAAAACTCATTGAGAAGCTAGAGGCTCACGAATTAGAATTGCAAAAGATGGCAAAATCTAGAGGAGCGCACGCACAGCAGGATATTAGTTTGTACTACAAGGGAAGACACCTGCCAGCATTCAAAGCCGGAAGATACAAAAAACATTTAGTGCTAACAACTCGATGAATATTCCAAATCATTCAAGCAGTAGTACTGGTTCTACCTCATTCCAAAGTTATGATATGAATACTCCAACTACCCCATAATCATCCCAAAGCTCTAACTTTAACAATGCGAAAACAACCAGTTTAATCTTATCCGAGAGTATAAAATAGTTGTAAACTTGGAAAAGGCACAAAACTTCAATGAAAAAACAGTTGTACAACATGGCTCTACTCACATCAGTGCTTGAATCATATGAGAGCCTGGTGGCCGGTAAGATCGGGAATCCGAACATGACCAAAGTGGATTATGATCAAATCGACCCCGAAGAATTAGAGTTGATTGACATCAAATGATGCATGGCCAATATAGTTAGTAGAGCTCAGCGTTTCACAAAGACAACCGGGCGTAATAGTTTGGAGGTTTGGATGGAAAGTTAGGTTTTGATAAGTCAAGGGTGACATGTTTTAAGTGTCGAGAGAAAGGACACTTTAAAAGAGAGTTCCCGAATCGAAATGGAGGGTAATCATAATCCTTTCGGTGAAGATTAATACAAGAAAGCAATATATCATAAAACTTCTCCTCCTTAGACATCAACCAGGATGGTTGCAATTGAGGACGGTTCGGCCAAATCAAAAGCACTCATGGTGGCTCAGGAAGACGAGGGTTTAACTAGAATGACTATACTCCTGAAAAGGAAAGTTTGACACTGTTTGCTGAAACAGTTGAAGAACTAGCGTTTGATGAGGTGGTCAAGGAGAGTTAGATGGAAGAAAGTGAGATAGTGTATGATGAACTGACTGACCTTACTGTTAATGAATGTGCTGGCAAGATTTACTATGAACAGTGTGCCAAAGAATGTTTACTTCAACATGCATTTAAAACTAAGCTCCCTTCTAATGTCTATAATTCTTTTGAAGGTTTCTTTGGTGGATCAAGTCAATACCAGTGTGTACCTAAACTAGAAGAATCTGAAAAGCCTGTTGAAAAATCATCGATGTTACAAAGGAGGTGAATCAAGAAAATTTGAAGAAAATAGCTGACAAAGCAATGATGGCTAATATGCAAGAGGTAGTTCCTGAACAGAGTAAAGAGGGAATGAAAGAATCGATCGTTGAGTCAGTCAAAGTGGTCAAGGTTGTGATTAAAGAAATTGAAAATAGCTGACAAGGAATGCTCAGAAAAGGAATTAAAAATTAAAAAACATAAAAAAATATACTGCCCATCTTTTAAGTGACATGAAAGACACAAAAGCTGCTTATGATAAATTAAGCAGATCAATCAAACAATTCAAGAAGTAAGTAGAGAGAACATGACAATAAAATCAATGTTTATAGCTACAGTAATGAACAAACAAATGGCGATTAATATTCACATAGATACCATTTCTAAGCTAAAAGCTAATCTTGAAGCCATAAAGATTGAGTCTGAATGAGTCAACAAATTATTGATTAGTTACCCAACGTCCTCATACGTAATTGATCATATTCTTCCACAGCAACTTGAGAAAAATGAAAAGGAAGAAAGTGAATCTAAAAAACAAAACAAGAGTTTGGGTTATAATCAATATCCACCCGCAATATGGAACAAGTATGGTAAAAAATATCCAGATGGGGTGGAAAAGGCGTTTAATCTAAAGCTTAAAACTAAACAAAAGAAGGATGAGCTGCCGGAAAACATTGATGTAACCTATGAATGCCAATCTGGTGTTGTTAAAACTATTGTCGAAAATGTGTTGCGAAGTCTGATAGCACTGAGTTTAAAAGTGCTGAGTCAAATCTTGAAAAATCTGAATCAAGTTCACATTATGAAAATGAAGAAAGCTTTCATAAGAATTATGTTTCATCATCAGAATACAGTTTAAGTGATGATCCAAATGTGGTTATTTACAAAATGAATGGATCGGATAAACTGTATTCTGATGAAGAATTCCTAGTTCGGAATATAAACCTTGATCGTGTTGATAAGTTTTTCAAGCTAGTTGAAGTCAATCATTCTGATCTTGAAAAAAAGATGCTTTACTCTATTCCAAACCAAAAAGAGTTTATAATAATTACTATCAGAAGGGTAGGGATTATCCTAAGAACAGGAGGAAAGGTTTGGGGTACGAAAAGAAGAAAAATGACAGAAGGTTTCAAAAACCAGATTATTAAAAGAAAGTTGATTTTGTTTTTGGAGCAAGTACGGTGAATGAGAAAGAAAGTTTGGGTAAACAATCATATGTTGAGTTTAAGAAGGAAAAGGAACGCCGTGAACAGGCCGTGGATTCCTCTGTTGGAAATGACAGTAGGAGATGCTACAAATGTAACAATTCGGGCATATTGCATGACAATGTTCTCAAAACAATCCAAAATCTGTTTATTATGTGAGAAAGTATACAGAAGATGTGAAACAAAAAGGCCCTGAGTTTGTGCCAACACAGATCTTCAAAAGAAACAATGAATCCATTAAAAATGTGAAACCAACATTGCAAACTTTTCAAACATTGAAGTTGGTGAATCAACAACCAAAAATGAACAAAAAGATTCAAAATTTTACCCAAAAAGGGCATATTCAAAGGCACAAA
Source organism: Scalesia atractyloides (assembly GCA_947069175.1). Lineage (NCBI taxonomy): Eukaryota > Viridiplantae > Streptophyta > Magnoliopsida > Asterales > Asteraceae > Scalesia > Scalesia atractyloides. Next base: position 32,534,537 of record CAMTDV010000013.1, read on the forward strand.
CTTGGGTGGCTAAATCCAAACCATCTTCTTCAATAGTGAAGACAACCACTGTGCCAATCAAAACAAAAGATAAAATTGAGTTAAAGGTTGGACACGGTATTGAAGTCAAGAAAGAAATTAAAATCATTTGTGAACCAAAAATTGATATATCAAACCTAACCAACACCAATATGGCTTGGTTTTCGCTATTCAAGTAATTTATTTGATTGCATGTGTAGAGCTCTCGAGGTCAATCAATTCAGAGTGGATAATGGACGGCGGAGCATCTCGGCACATGAAAGGAATGCTATCCTTATTATATGATGTAAAAGCTATTCGAGTAGACTACGTAGGGTTTGCGGGTACACAAGGAGGTCGAATAATTGGTGAAGGAATTCTCACAGACGGCATGGTTTCTTTTGATAAGTTTAACTACATCGCAGAATTAGACAAAACAATTTGCTAAACGTTTCGTAAATTTGTGATAAGTAGTTCACAACTCACTTTACTAATAAAGAGTGCCTCAGTCTGAAGCCGGGATTCAAAAATCCCAAGGAGTGGATCCTCATGCGCGCTCCATGAGAAAATGATCTCTATGTCCTTGACATGAGCATTGCATCCACTACGTCTAATATCAGTCAATGTTTGTAACAAAGGCAACAGAGAAGGAGTAGATCTTATCGCATCAAAAGATGGGGCAGATCCACATACGAAAGATGAAAAATCTGGTACACAACAATCTAGTGGAGGGTGTTAACTGTAAGAAGTGGAAGCCGCACAAGAAATCTCATCCAAGAAAACTTCTGAACTCTATTAAACTGCCACTGAGAGGTTACATATGGATCTGTTTGGGCCATTTAATGTTCGAAGTATATCTGGTGATCTATATTATCTTGTTGTGACTGATGACTACTCAAGATTCTCATGGGTTCTATTTCTAGAGAGTAAAGACGAAAAGTTTGAAAATCACATGATCGTCTTCAGAAAGTTGGAAAACTTACATCATTTGCCAATCAGAAGAATACATAGTGACAATGGTACGGATTTCAAAAACAACACGATTCTCGAATTCTACAATGCTAAAGTTATTCGTCACGAATTCAGCGCCCCCTATACTACACAACAAAATGGAGTAGCGGAATGGAAGAATCGTACTCTTATTGACACAGCACGCACGAATCTCGCCGATTCAAAGTTACAAGTAAGCTTTTGGAGTGAAGCCATTGTCTCTGCTTGTTACACATTAAACATGGTTTCAACAATCAAGGCTCACAAGAAAATATGTTTCAAGCTGCTTAACCAATGAAAACCAAATTTAGAGTTTATAGATCCGTTTGGATCCCGTGTACGGTTCTTGACCCAGATGGTAAATTTGGTGCTAAATCTATAGAGGGATTTTTCATGAGATATGCTAGTCCTCAAAAAAGTGTTTATATGCCTATCTTAAATTGGGTTGTTCTAGCTCAACATGTTGATCTGCTGGATGAACCAACAGATGAAGAAATTGTGTTGTTATATCATCAACATCAAGCGTCTAATCAAGAACAAGTTCCTAGACCGTTGGTGATTTCACAACCTCAAGAGCTCACAAATGTATCTGAAGAAGGTGCGAGCAATACCCAATAAGAATCTGTCGTCAAACCAGTTGTAAACAACCCAACACCTTCTTTCGATCAGTCAGTTGATTAGGATTCTGATAGAGACCTACTTATGATAATGATGGTGGATCCAGCTCCGGTGAAGGTTCTAAGTAGATCACAAGTCTTCTAAATCAATCTGCAATTTCTAGCAATCAGAATGAAGCTTCAATAAGTGACCAAGTTACTGAAAAAAATGTTAAGAATCTAGAAAGTGAAGTGAATGTTTCTAACGAAGTGATGCCGAGAACTTATTGTAAGTCCTATAAATCCATATCCAACAACGATATCAAACAACCACTAAGGATGGGCGGAATCCAAACTTGATGATATTCAAGAAAACTGAAAATAAGAGAACGAGATGAACGAGAATAACACGCGAATCACTTTTCAACTTGCATACGATTCTATTACTATGAATAACAAAACCGTCTGATACTAGTTCTTCACACTTCTCAGTCTCTTTCTCTAGAATGGTGGAGGCTACCAAAGTTCTCTGTAAAAGCTTAACCCTATTTATGACATAATGTTCCTTATATACCTAGGGTTTGCTTATGCCCCTCATGGGCTTCCCTTTGGCTTGCCTAGCCCACATGGCCTATGGCATGCCCAAGTGACCTAAAATGTCCAAACCTAATACAAACTAACCCAGTTAAGCCCAACTAGCTACCATAGACCGTTGCGTACATTTAATGTTTCAGTCTCACACTTCTAGGACCTAACAATCTCCCCCTAGACTGGGGCGTCAAATTATCTTCATAGCATAAATTCATCAACGTTTTCAGAGGAGTCTATGGTTGTTGCTATGCTGTTAGTGTTGTGGAAGTCAATCTCACACTTCTAAGACCTCACACTTCAATGAACTCTCAGCATCGGGTCTCTTTCTTTTTCTCTTATGGTTAGCTTCATATCAACATCTTTATCAGCTTTGTTTGAAACATCTTTATCAAGAAGAATGTGAGAGGAGGAATCTCAGCAGCTCTTTCTTCTTCAATCTGTTCTCTTTCAAGCAAGCAGGTTCACAAGTACTTCTTCAAATGTACTATCACTGTCAGATGATGACTAGTATCCGGTTCTTCTGACTCAGGGACACTTTTTTCTTGTGACGTTTCATGCTTTGTCAGCAACTATCAGCATCTCAATTTTCAGCAACCCCTGTTTCTTGATCTAAATCAAGATCTGCACAATTTTCTGAAATTTATAAGCAAACATTCTTATGCTATAGGGAGAGTACCAGATGAACACTTGTACATCCAAGTACTTGTACTCGGATCAAAATTCAAATTTCTTTCATCTTTTGATGATTATTCAAATATTCAAGAATGGTTAATAATTTTTAATAAAGCAAAGAAAGCACTCTATTTATTATTATTATTATTATTATTATTATTATTATTATTATTATTATTATTATTATTTTTTATTATTATTATTATTATTATTATTATTTTATTATTTTGAATTTTTGAATTGTCTTTTTTTATTTTTAAATATAAGAATATAAACAGAAACACAAATAGGAAGAAACCAACTCAGTAGTTACAACTATACAATTGCAATGGGATCAAAATTGTTTTCAGGCGTGCCAAAGAACACTTTTCAGTGCGAACTTATTCAGACTGGTCTAAGTTAATGCCAATGTGTTTGTCCACTTAAAATTTAACGCTCAACTTTCATTTTTCAACTTCGTGATATGCTTAAGGTAGTATTATATTATATACCCGTGCCTCCCATACCATGACATACCCCCGCGATCAAGGTAAGCACAACGATTCATCGTAGCAGGTGAGTATACTGAGATCATCCTTTATCTTTTACAATGTTAGACTGTTGGTGAACTACAGTACATTCGTACAACAGAGTGACCAATAATATCTGACGAGGGTTAGGCATATACCTTATGGTATGTTTGACTTTTCAAGCACATCGAAATTTCTTGTGATGAGATTCCTTTCTTTTAAGGTTGTGGCCCTTGTATTTTGGCTCTTTTAAGGATATCCTGATTGTGCCTAGGTCAGCATATATCCATCAACGCAGAATTTAAGACCATGAAATCATACTGAGATGCAACAGAAGGACAGCCCTGATATCTCGGATGACTCATCAGCATAAAGGCCAGAAACTTCAGACGTTGGCTATATATCAACGCTGGATTTAAGACCATGAAATCATACGCCGATGTATGTTACCCACAAGATACATAGTTTGTTATGTTTATATCACTTAGTATCTTTTAATCACTTTGAACGTTAAGCCTACCGACATATCACATTAGATCCTAGTCTTTTCAGCTACGACACCTTACATGTGTCAGTCACACTCTTTATCATGAATATTCATTTAATTTCCCATTTGATGCAAAAAGTCTTTTTTGATTTTTCTATTTTTCAAATGTTTGTGTATTTTTCTGTTTTTCAAATGTTTTCGTATTTTTCTGTTTTTTTAAATGTTTTTGTATTTTTCTCATTTTCTCCCCCTCAAACAATACATATATACATATATCTCTCTCTTCCCCCCTAAATTTGTGCATCACACTTTATGCACAAATTTACCTAATAAAGAAAATGTATGTACAAAGTTTAAACCAAAGAGAAGGAAAAATGTTTTTGTTTTATTTTCTTGACCGTTCCATCATTAGATTAAAGACTAATCAATTTCAAAACTAAAGGATGAAATTTAAATTTGTACCTTTTCGCTGATCTTTTCTTACCTCATCTCCTCCAAAGGAAACATCGCACTCGTAAAAAAAAATTGAACTTTTTGCAACAGTGAGATGTTATCCGATATCTTCCTGGAACAACCGCTATCAACATTCCAGAGATTGTCAAAACTCCTCCTTGGTTGTTCCTGAAAAATAAGGAGATTAGTGGGACATAAGCCATCTTGGTCCTGGGTTTCCTGAAGCATCAAAATAAAACATTTCCTTTACACACAAGTCCTCTTTTGTTTTAAGCATTGGTGATTTTGTTACCTTTTCTTTTGCTTTCTAAATCTGTTTAGGCATTTCTAATTTCTTAGATGCCTTTGGAAAAGCAGTTGGCTTTTAACCTTGTTATTTTTAAGACTTTTATAAGGTCTCAAAGCTTGTACCTTTTTAGCTTTAGAATCATTCCAATCCCCATCAGATTGTTTAACCTTTGGATTCACATTCTTCATTACCTTAGGTGATGACACCTTCATTGGCTTAGAATGATTGTTATCCTTTGGTGTAACCTTCCGATGTTGAGTAAGATACGAAACATGGGGGCTATGTGTGCGGTTCCGAGCAATATGACCAGGAATGCCGCAATTGAAGCACGTTTGTCTCTTCACATATAAAGCATTTGATCAGCTTGATTTGCTCTAGCTGCCCCTAAAGGATGAACTGATCATTTATATGCTTGATTTCCTTACACATTTCTTACAAACGAAGATGAATTTGGATGTCTATACTTGTCGTTTGCAAGGGCCTTCTTCTTTTGTGGAGATTTCTTTTGATTCTTCTTGTTTTGTTTAGACTACAAGTCTTGTTCAGAATCTCCCCAACCTTTCCAAAAGATTTGCTAGCATGATCAAAAGCATATTTTTCTCATTTGCCATTAGTGACCGGCTTAACACATGCATTTTTCACATCACTAGCCTTTTGAGGGCTATTGCTGCCCATTGAGGATTTTGGAGAGCGTAAGTGGTCCTTGACGTTTGCACTTCTGCTTTCTTCGCCTCCGATTGACTCGTTTCTACTACATTAGCTTGCTCTGAAGCTTTTCATTACAAGCAGAATGTTCAGATTGTTCAGGTTGCGTACTTGGAGCCTTGTTGTTGATACAGTTTTGTGTCTGTCGCTTGTTCTTAATTAAAGTGGTAATTGTACGGTCTTTGCTCAAGTGTCTGTATAGGTTTGGTCGTGTCGAAGAGATCGGGATATCCTTCTATCTTGATCTAGTATGACATCTTAGCATGTCTGTGTTAATCATTGCATGTGTGCATACTGATGAATCTTGGAAACGTCAAGTCAAACATACATTTTCCTGAAATAAGGATTTTGTGCGAGTTAGAGTTTTCGTACGAATTAGGTGATTCGTACGAAATTCTTGAGTAAAAATTGTGTTACTTGTTTCGTACGAAAGAAGTATTTCGTACGAAACATTGTCTCGTACCAAATTCTGAGTTTTGTCTCGTTTGAAATAGTGTGTTCCATATGTCTAGAGTCGTGATTCGTAGGAAACTAGACAAACACTATATAAGCAGACATGCACCTCTCAGTGAGGGTGAACTAGTTGACTCGCGTGTGAGAGTTAGACAGACCAGACTAAAAAGAACGAGCTAGCAAACTGATCTTTTGGTGAGATCTATAAGTTAGCATTTCTTGTGTAGACGAAGACACAAGAACACAACAAGTTTGTTTGAGTCATACGAGCATTGTGTGTATATGTTTGTACTTTTTCTCAACATTAATCAAGATAGTGAATCTTTGGTTACCCCGTGTTCTTTACTTTGCTTTGGTTTCATGCACACTTGGGTTCCGCACTTGTGTGTGTTTTCATATGAACAAGGAACTGGTTTAACACATCCGCAGGTGGACCTACAAGTGGTATCAGAGCTTTAACTCTTTCCTTGTTCAAAACCGGGCTTAGTTGTGTCTGAGCTAGTTTGAAGATTTCTGAAGTGTTCTTGAGCCTCCAGCAGAAAACATAAGTTTTGGATAGTTAACTAACTTAAAACTTGGTTAAAATCTGTTGCATACAGAAAATTTTATGGTAAAATTTTTCTGAAGAACACCCTTGAAGAACAAATCTGCAAAATTTTGAATCTGATTAGTTTTGGAAGGGTTGATATTTTATGACTTGGATCTGGACATGGACTGTTGACTGATTAAAAATCTGTGTTTTAACTAAAAGTGGGTAAGACAACAGGTATTTTCGAAAAAGCAGGTCTACACAAGAAAGGAAATTTCTAACCAAACCATTTCTGAAAAGATCCTCGAAAAACGTTGAACTAAACATTTGGTGCGACTGAATTATTTCGTGCGAATCATCTTGACACGCACGAAACAACCATTTCGCACGAAACATCAGTGTTTCGCACGAAACAGTTGTCTCGCAGAAACTGTTTTTGATTGTTTTCGTGTTTTTTAAAGCTTTGTGATTTTAAGAATTTGTCATATTTTCAAATCTGAAAATTTTAAAAAGGTAATTATAATTTTGAAAGTTTAAACCTTTAAATTTTCATTAAACAAGAAAATATAATGAGTTCTAACCCGTGGGATTGGAGTTGTTCAAGCTCAAATCAGGAGTCTTCGCAAAGCTCCGCAACATCATGGGTAAATTCTTTGATGCCACAACATACAGCAATGATCTCTGCAAATCAATGGCGTGTGTTGCAAATCAAAATCAAAGCATCCAAACTCTGTTAATGAGCGAAAGTGAAACAGGGAGTAACAACCTCCGCCCAAGCAAAATCATATTAACGATTATCCTTCCTGCAAAAGTCATTTTCATACATACGTTCTTGGACAGAACACAAAATAGTGGACGTGTTTCACTACCCCTACAATGAAGCACTTGAAGAAGCTGGATCAAATCCAACCCATTGGCCAATCTAGTCGAGAGTGACAAGAAAGTTTACGACCTAGAGAAAAAGGCATTTGCAATCCTCACACAAGCTCTGCATAAAGACATTTATCATTGGTTTGTGCATTGTACTACAACGAAAATTTGTGGGACACTTTGGAAGCAAGAGTTGAAGGTAACGCTGCTACCAGGAAGATTCGGTATGATCTGCTCAAGAAAGAGTTTGAAGGTTTCATGTTCATGGAGAACGAAACCTTGAATGATATGACCACTCGGTTTTATCATTTCTCAGCGAGATGTACTCATATAAAGTGTTAGCAGCACCACAAGAAATTGTGATGCGGTTTGATGACGCTTTACCTACAAAATGGGGTCAATTTATTGATCTTTTAAAACATACAGGTGTTTTGGACTCAATTAGTATTTATGAATTTGTGCAGAAACTAGAGAACAAGAATGAAGAAGAACTCCGGAAGGCACAACGAGTCTCTGCTCCACAAAACCCTGAAATGTATTTTGGCGGTATAAATACTGGTACAAGCTCAAGTCAGCAACCGAAGTTGCAAACCTCGTTTGTGTCAAACGTGAACCCTTTCCTACCCCAACCAGTTCAAACAAGTCAGTCTAATAGGTTAGAGTAATTAAGCCTATGGACAGACTTTTGATCCGAAAGCCTTCCTTCCACAGCCAAGGATTTAGACAAGTCCACAGCAAGCTCCTCAACAAGCTTTCTATGGTAGCAACAGTCAATCGGCAAATCCCACACTGTCAAACTTGCATGTCAAATCTATCCAAAATCAGTGTAGAAGTTGCACAGGAACATGCAGAACTTCTAAATACCATGTTCAGTTCATATTGTGGTTTAGTTGCAGGTCAAATAGGGAACATCAATTTGACGAACAAAGACTACGAACAAATTGACCTTGAGATGAAATGTAGCTGATGGACATTAAGTGGGCATTTGCAAGCGCTATGAGAAGAGCGAAGGATTATATGAGAAGAACGGGTAGAACTAGTTTGGAAAGCAAGAAGGATACCAAATACGGCTTTGACAAAACCGCCGTTACTTGCTTCAACTGTGGAGAAAGATGTCACTTTAAGCGGGAATGCACAAGACCCAGCAAGGAAGGAAATCACAACCCCTTTCGTAATCAGTCTCAACCATCCAACACAGCACAGTACAACAACGAAAGAAGAAATAGTAGCTGTTGGCAACTCTAACAACACTAATCAATCAGGACCTTCAAACACGCGCAGAGCTATGGTAGTTCAGTCTGATGAAGGATACGATTGGTCAGTAAAGTTGGGAACGAGAACAACGAAAGAACTGCATGCTATGCAAAGATCTTGGATAAATCAAGCATGATCACAGCATCAACACTCCAAATAACGATGAACATTTGGGATGCTGGTAGTTCTGATGAAGAATGTTCAAGTTCAGATGGTTATGGATCTGATTCTAGTGTGAAAAGGAAAGGAGAGTGTGATGCTGAAAGTTGAAGATTGAAAAGGTAAGTATGACGAGGAATGCAGAAGCTACGGAAAAAGAGACAAAGGCACTCTCTACAGATGGTGCAGCTTTTCCTCATCATACTGCCTTTATGGCAAATGTTGAAGGTTCTTCAAAACAGGTAAATTCTGAACCTCCTACTATTTGCAATGACTGTGTTGAATTGAAAATAAAATATGAAACCATCTCAGTCATAATCAGAATTTAGTTGTTGAACTATCAAAATGCAAAGAGGCGAATTTGGCGCTAACTAGAAATGAAAAAGAATTCAAATCTGTAATAGAAACCCTTAAGAAAAGTGTTTATGAATTGACAAAAAACATTTTTGAATAAACAGACATGAATTAATAACTACATTAATCTCCTAGAAGAAACAAAGAAAGAGTTAGCCATCGCCAAATGCGAATATGATTCGATCAAACGCAAATTGGAAAGTTATTCCAACTCCCAATATGTGCTTGATCATATTATTGAAATTCAAAAACTAAAGGGAGATGCTCAATGCATAGGGTATAAGTCGTGTCCACTCCCAATGAAACACAACTATACCAAAATGCTTGATGAAGAGGAGATGCCTCGTTTTGAACCCTCTGTACCTTTGAATCATGATGAATTCGCAGCAGGGTTAGGGTTCAAACTAGGCAACTCATCTCAAGAACCAAGCAAGCTAGAATGTTCATCATCTAATGAAGAAAGGATGATACATCAGATGATGAATCAAGAAATGATTGTCACACCCTGACCCGCAGCGGAAATGGTAGTCGGGGCATGATTGGGTTTTCATCAAAGCTCATGATATTTACTATAAAGTTTCATATTTATTATTTCTCTTTAAAGAAGAAGTTACAATAAACATACAAACACAACATGTTCAAATACATTTTCATTCAAATTACAAACTAGAGTACAATTACAAAGGAAAACAAAACTAAACGTTTATTCCAAGGCATTAACTTGTTTATTCTTCTAGGTCTCCTATGTGTTTCTTTTCTCAACCGGATCACCTTTATCATGTGTAAAATAGGATTTTGGGTCAACAAAAGTTGGCGAGTGAATCTTATTTAAATATTTGAAAGGATTAGTTATGTTGGTTATTTGAATAAAATTGTGCATAACCAAATATGAATAAACGTAAATGTAAATTTAATCACATAACACATAATATCAAATAATGCACACGCACACACCAAATGATGAACAATGAGATCAAGGCTCAATCAAACGGAGCCGATCTAATGAGGCACCTGATGCTCAACTCGTCTCTCACGAGGAACTGATGGGCCTAATGAATGATTTGCACGCAACTTGACAAGAATATAAACACGCATCACAACAAACAATATTTACATCACAAGTTTAGGTCATATATGGTAATAGCACAAGTTTGAATAAACGAAATAATTAAAGCGACACATGATACACCCCAAAACATGAATAAAATGGGAATTTGTAAGGATTCACTCACAGTGGGTGCGTTCCTTGATAATGATGAATGCGCACGAAATTATGATTCAACCGACGAGGGAAAACTAACCTAAATAATAACATAATAACTTGATAAATAAATAAATTTTATTTGAGATTAATATTTTTAATTAGTGCTCTTAATGGGATTGTTAGATTTATTTTTGTGAGTTTAAGGAAATTTTCTAAATTTAAAAATCCTATTTTTAAGTATTTTTAATTGATTTTTTTCAATTTAAATAAATAAATAAAAAGAAATAAAAAAAGTTGACTTTTTGACCGTTGACCGGGTCTGACCGGTCAGACTGTGTTTCTATGCGCTGAGTGAGGTTCGAACTCGTGACCCCTTGTTTCTATTTAAAAAGCTTTGATAATTGTCAAACCAGTTACAGAAGCAGGATTCGAACTCGGGACCTACGGTTCGTGTGCACACAGCCCAACCAGTTGGGCTTGTGTCTAACATGTTAGTTTTCTTGATTTTTATTATACTTATATACTGATTAGAATATTTCAGAAATTAATTAATTAAAAAAGTTTTTAAATCAACTAAACCGGGGTGTTGGACATAACTCGAACCTGCGACCTTAGTGTGACTTTCACCCAGCCCGACCAACTGGGCTGGGTGTCTAACCCATCAATATCCGGAATTTAATTACTTTTATATACTGAATAAGTTTTTACAGATGTGACAAGTTTAAAAAGATTTAAAATTCAGCTAACCGGCACCCCTAGCTAGTTTCGATCCCATGACCTCTGCTTTCCCTTGCACCCAGGCCATCCAACTGGGCTGGGTGTCTAACCGAATATAACCCGAATTATATTATATATATACACATACTAAACTTCATCTTCTTCATTTGAATAACGCCTGATTTAATTCACATATCATTCAGATTTTTATTAACAATCTAATGTATAGGATGTTAATTTGGGAAAACAGAAAAATGACAAAGGAAAAACTACCGTATGAACAGAACCGGCGGCGAACGTTTTTCCGCGACTTGCAGAACTCCGGCGAGTTTTAATTTCAAGCAAAGAACTTTCTGATCGATTAGAGAGTTTGTTTGAGAAAAGTGAACGAGTTCTAATTGTTGTGAACCATTACTATTTATATTGAAAAGTGGTCAATCATGAATTTTCGGTTTCAAAGAAAAATCCTCAAATCATGGGTACTGAATGATTGAAACAGTTCGCGATTGAAGGAAACAGTTATGAAATTATGATTTGCGTTTTATGATACCACTTAACAAAAACGTATCTTCATTAATTCAGCGGTTACAGAGGATGATGGTTTGAAGATGCGGTTTCACCGTTTGTTTAGTTATAAATCTTATTTATTTCTAATCTGAAACATACGGTGTGTGTGTACCAGTGGTGTTTTGGGAGTGTGCGGAGTTTGTGGATTCGATGGGGACCCGGGTTCGCAACCCGGTCACCCCTGTTTCTATATATATATATATATTTCTTTTTTTTATATTCTAAAATCTTAAATATTGATATTATTATTATTTATTTATTATTATTATTATTTTTATCTTTATTTATATTATTAGTATAACGAATCTCTGAAATGATTAACGTAAATTTGTAACGAAAGGACCATAATATAAACTTGATAAAAAAATGGTGCGGGTTTTAGAACCCATTTTTCGACAAATGTTACAGTATCCCCTACTTTTAGAAATTTCGTCCGGAAATTTAAGTAGTGGTATGTTTGACTCGAAGGGAGGGTGTTTTAATTTGACAATTACATAATTAGAAGAGGGTGAGAGTTTAAATTTTATTTGAGTCGGTAACGTTCCTAATAAGGGTTGAATACCCTGCTACAGGAATCGCTTTTTGATGCCTAAAGTTTAAGAATGCGGAACATGGATAAACAGGTATGATCTTACGCATAAGAGTTTTGAGGGAATTGATATGTTTGAAAAGATAAGGTTATATCATAAAACAAAACTTCAACCAGGACGATATTAAAACCTACACGGAACTTCTCATAACCGCCTGACAATGCTTTTGATCCTTTGACAAGAATACTTATATATAGGAAGTACCAGCGGCGTATCCACCATATTCTTGTCAAGTTTTCATTGGCTTTGTCAGTAAGTTATAATTAGTTCTATGTGACTATAAAATTTACAAAACAAACACAACAGCCAAAGCTCGAGTCTCAAATCTGAAAGGATACATGATCGAATGATGACAGTACCTCTCTCGTTTGTTATGATGAAGGGGTTAGCCTATGTAAAAGTGAGACAAAACCCAACTTCTTTAAATGATGAGATCGAGGTACGTCGAGATGTATGAATGTTAAATCAATGAGTATAAATCAAAACTGAAATATCAATTCGCATTAAAATCCTTGGATACATAACTTCCCAATTTATAACTGGGATACGGAAAGATTGAGATAACATAAAGAAAACATTAAAACTAGACGATTGGAGTTGAGTCTTGATTCTTGGTGAGGGAAAACTAGTTGGGTGATTCGTTTGGGTCGTTGTTATCTTCAACAGGATTGACGTTGATGTTGTAAGCTCTTCTACTTGCTGGTGGTAGTGCTGGGTTTTCTTGATTTGCTTGGTTAACTGGATTTGCTTGAGCTTGGGCGTTTATGATGTTAACCAATCGGGGGCACATGTTTCTAAAATGGGTAGGGTCGCCACAATTGAAACAAGCTCGAACATATGGAAACATGGGGTATTGGGGTTGTTGATAGGTTTGGATCATGTTTTGAGTAGGGGGCGAGGCTTGGTTTTGAGAGGCGCGACAAGTCTTGCTCAAATGACCATAGCGCCCATAATTAGCACATAGTCGACAAGGTAAGGTAGATGGATGGTGATAAAAACAGGTGTTGCATTGAGGGTGAGGTCCAATGTAAGGTTTCTTGTTTGGGTAAGTAGAGTTGGGTGCTACTTGAGTGATTGGGATAGCTTGAAGGGGTACGGTTTGCGGAGCTGGTTGATTGCCTTGGGTGATAGCGAAATTTTGCCCATCTCGTTTTCTCTTAGGAGTGGTTTGAGAAGGGGATTCGGTTTGAGTGGAGTTTGAGGTTTCGGTTGATGCTTTATCCTTCTTCTTCTCCTCCTTGAAGTATTTATTCCGTATGTGGTTTTCGGTGAGCTCTGTAGCTAACTCCATTGCTGCTTCCAAGGTTGCAGGTGTGGTACTTATTACAGGGTCTTGAATTTTTGAAGGAAGACCTCGTATGTAGTGTTCGATCAAACGGTAGAGGAGAGTGAACAAGTTGGGGATCATCTGATTCAACTCAAGGAATCTCTTGTTGTATGTGGTGTGGTCGCTCTCCTTTTGTTTCTAAGAGTAGAACTCATCTTCTAGTTTCTTGATTTCGCTTCTTGGACAGAAACGTCTTGTCATAATTTCCCTCAACTCTTCCCAAGTCAAAGTCATAACATTTTCAGCACCTCGCTTCGCCTTCTCTGTATTCCACCATGTAAGTGCTACTCCAAACAAACGACCGGTAGCATATCGCACCTTGCGATCATCGGGGCAGTCGCAATTGAGAAAAGTGTTTTCCATTTCCTCAAACCAATGGAGCAGAGAGGTGACACCTTCGGTCCCTTCGTATTTTGGAGGATCGCAGGATTTGAAATGCTTGAAGGTGCATTTAGTGGCTTTTGGGGGAGGATTGACAATGTTTTGATCTTCTTGGTTGATTGGGTTGACGGGATTAGCGGTAAGGGCCTGTTGTACTTGAATTACGATGTTGGGTATCACGGCAGCCATTTGTTGAGCGATTTGGGCAGCCATGCGTTCGCGGGATTTTCATGATCTCATACTTCTACGAGAGAGACTAGAAGACATCTACAAGGAATACGTAGCGAGAGTATGAGTTTGACTTTTAAGGTGTCATGTGTCGTATTTAGGAATGAACATTCACAAAAACAAATGAATAAAATAAACCTACTACATCCATAGGATGTCTTGGGCTTTGCTCATGTTTGGGCTCCCATATGTCCCCTTACTTGGCCTTGGTAGTCATGTGGGCCCCCATGACTACTAGGCTTTGGTAGGGTTCATATTGGTGTTGGCCTGTTAACACTTGCGCCACCCGAATGAAAATCGTAAAACATGACAGTAAAGTATAAGGTCGGAGGGTGTCCTGGTATGGACACAATGACAACTTAAAGTAGGGTTAGTTCGAACGACGTTTGGGGTGGCATGCTTTGGCCTAATAGGTCCTTCGTACTCTCATCTTTAGTCCCCAGGTAGGCAAACTGGTCTGTTATATTGGATTTATACGAATGCAAACCTAGACAGGACGTTCCGACTACCGGTACTTGTACCCTTACAGTTACTACATGCCCGTCGTAGAACTCACTTTGATGAGATTGAAAAACGAAAATTGCGACCAAATCTTGAATAAAGGAAATATGAGAATGATTTGAATATGTGAATATTGAAATATGCGTGATGAATGTATATGTAAGCATGTTATGTTTGACAATAAGTATAACTCATTAAATATCACACAATATGATATTGGAAGTGTTTGCATGAATTTGTGTGTGTAATAAATACGAAAACAAATAAACATCATGAGTTTGCATGTAACCACATAAACAATTAAAATCTAATCAACTATAGTATAGGCTCTAAAGGTCTAATAACCTATCCTATATCCGTATAGTCAAAAGCTCTGATACCAATCTGTCACACCCTGACCCGCAGCGGAAATGGTACTCGGGGCATGATTGGGTTTTCATCAAAGCTCATGACATTAACTATAAAGTTTCATATTTATTATTTCTCTTTAAAGAAGAAGTTACAATAAACACACAAACACAACATGTTCAAATACATTTTCATTCAAATTACAAACTAGAGTACAATTACAAAGGAAAACAAAACTAAACGTTTATTCCAAGGCATTAACTTGTTTATTCTTCTAGGCCATCCTATGTGTTTCTTTTCTCAACCGGATCACCTGTATCATGTGTAAAATAGGGTTTTGGGTCAACAAAAGTTGGCGAGTGAATCTTATTTAAATATTTGAAAGGATTAGTTATGTTGGTTATTTGAATAAAATTGTGCATAACCAAATATGAATAAACGTAAATGTAAATTTAATCACAAAACACATAATATCAAATATTGCACACGCACACACCAAATGATGAACAATGAGATCAAGGCTCAATCAAACGGAGCCGATCTAATGAGGCACCTGATGCTCAACTCGTATCCCACGAGGAACTGATGGGCCTAATGAATGATTTGCACGCAACTTGACAAGAATATAAACACGCATCACAACAAACAATAGTTACATCACAAGTTTAGGTCATATAATGGTAATAGCACAAGTTTGAATAAACGAAATAATTAAAGCGACACATGATACACCCCAAAACATGAATAAAATGGGGAATTTGTAAGGATTCACTCACAGTGGGTGCGTTCCTTGATAATGATGAATGCGCACGAAATTATAATTCAACCGACGAGGGAAAACTAACCTAAATAATAACATAATAACTCGATAAATAAATAAATTTTATTTGAGATTAATATTTTTAATTAGTGCTCTTAATGGGATTGTTAGATTTATTTTTTGTGAGTTTAAGGAAATTTTCTAACTTTAAAAATCCTATTTTTAAGTATTTTTAATTGATTTTTTTCAATTTAAATAAATAAATAAAAAGAAATAAAAAAAGTTGACTTTTTGACCGTTGACCGTTGACCGGGTCTGACCGGTCAGACTGTGTTTTCTATGCGCTGAGTGAGGTTCGAACTCGTGACCCCTCGTATACGTGCACGCAGCTCTACCAACTGAGCTACGTGTCTAACCCGAAATAATCTCGTTTTTAATTATATATATATACAAATTAGATTAATTCATTTTTGTTTCGATTTAAAAAGCTTTGATAATTGTCAAACCGGTTACAGAAGCAGGATTCGAACTCGGGACCTACGGTTCGTGTGCACACAGCCCAACCAGTTGGGCTGTGTGTCTAACCTGTTAGTTTTCTTGATTTTTATTATACTTATATACTGATTAGTTTCAGAAATTAATTAATTAAAAAAGTTTTTAAATCAACTAAACCAGTGTGTTGGACATAACTCGAACATGCGACCTTAGTGTGACTTGCACCCAGCCCGACCAACTGGGCTGGGTGTCTAACCCATCAATATCCGGAATTTAATTACTTTTATATACTGAATAAGTTTTTACAGATGTGACAAGTTTAAAAAGATTTAAAATTCAGCTGACCGGCACCCCTAGCTAGTTTGATCCCATGACCTCTGCTTTCCCTTGCACCCAGCCCATCCAACTGGGCTGGGTGTCTAACCCGAATTATATTATATATATACACATACAAAACTTCATCTTCTTCATTTGAATAACCCAATGATTTAATTCACATATCATTCAGATTTTTTTTAGTAATCTAATGTATAGGATGTTAATTTGGGAAAACAGAAAAATGACAAAGGAAAAACTATCGTATGAACAGAACCGGCGGCGAACGTTTTTCCAGCGACTTGCAGAACTCCGGCGAGTTTTAATTTCAAGCAAAGAACTTTCTGATTGATTAGAGAGTTTGTTTGAGAAAAGTGAACGAGTTATAATCGTTGTGAACCATTACTATTTATATTGAAAAGTGGTCAATCATGAATTTTCGGTTTCAAAGAAAAATCCGCAAATCATGGGTACTGAATGATTGAAACAGTTCGCGATTGAAGGAAACAGTTATGAAATTATGATTTGCGTTTTATGATACCAGTTAACAAAAACGTATCTTCATTGATTCAGCGGTTACAGAGGATTATGGTTTGAAGATGCGGTTTCACTGTTTGTTTAGTTATAAATCTTATTTATTTCTAATCTGAAACATACGGTGTGTGTGTACCAGTTGTGTTTTGGGAGTGTGCGGAGTTTGTGGATTCGATGGGGACCCGGGTTCGGAACCCGGTCACCCCTGTTTCTATATATATATATATTTATTTTTTTTTATATTCTAAAATCTTAAATATTGATATTATTATTATTTATTTATTTATTATTATTATTTTTATCTTTATTTATATTATTAGTATAACGAATCTCTGAAATGATTAACGTAAATTTGTAACGAAAGGACCATAATATAAACTTGATAAAAAAATGGTGCGGGTTTTAGAACCCGTTTTTCGACAAGTGTTACAAGGATGATCAAGATCAGCCTCTTGATGAAAGGAAAAGAGTAGAATTGTCTGCTACTCCTAGTACTCAATCTGTTGAGAATCAAGAGACTGTTCCTAAGAAATCTGTGAAAGCAAGTGTGTCTACACAAGAAGTAGATAATGTATTGTATACCTTGGTTGGAGATAAGAAAATCTATTCAAACAAAAATTTTCCAATTAAAAACATAAATCGAATCTCTATAGATCAGGTTTTTGAAAGGTCAACAACCAAACCTTTAGAGAAGAAAAAGTCAACCAAATCACAACCATTATCCGCTTCAAAAGAAAAAGAATGGAAGCGAGTTGAAAAGCCCACAACTTCTCAACCGAAGGTTGAAGCAAAAGGCTCTCGTTACCAGAAAAAGGCTAAAACTGTTAAATTTGTAAGTTCTAAAGGTACCGATAAAGTCGAAACTTTTCAAGGAAAATCTAATGTTGATTTTGTAAAGAAAGTTAAGATTTTAAAAAGAAATAGTCAAAACAATTACACCCAACGCACTGACGGATGTAATGAAAATGAACCCAGTACCTCAGGATCCACAAATTCAACATCAAGCTGAGAAACACGATCTCCTAGTTTTGTTGAAAGGAGAACATGTTTCAAATGTGGAGAATTTGTCCATATTATAAAGGATTGTCAAAATCCAGCCAAATCAACATGTATAGAGAAAGCCCCTCATGAACCAACTTGCAAACGTAAATATGTTTCTCCGAATCAAGATAAACGAATCATTAAGGATAAAAAAGAGAAATAAAAATGTAAATAAGTAAAAGCAGTTAAGAAAGCTTTAAAATCGGATTCTTCGAAAAAGGATCAAAGATCTTCAAAGTTAATAAAACCAGACACTATTAAAGCTATAAATGATAATAAATGTTGTAATAAACAAGGATCTTGGAAACATAAGACCGGTAATGGTTCAAAAGGAGTTTCTCAGTTTGTTAATCATCAAGAAATTGAGATTACATTTCTCGATGATAAGGGACGACCCAAGACCACTAAGGCTTGGGTCCCCATCTCAAACTAATCTTGTTTGTGCATGTGCGGGGTGTTCCAGGAGGAACTGTGAACAGTCATTGGATTGTTGACAGTGGAGCATCAAGGCACATGACGGGCGACTTGCGGCTCCTATATGATGTGAAAAGTATTAGGGGTGGTTATGTTGCTTTTGCTGGTGACAAAGGTGGATACATCACTGGAGAAGGAATGGTCTCCAATGGTGTTGTGAGCTTCGACAAGATCAATTATGTGCGGCAAATTGATCAGAATCTTCTTAGCGTTTCTCAAATCTACGACAAGAAGTTCACGGTACAATTTTGATGATACCGGATGTTATGTGCTGAAGCCTGGATTCAAGATATCTAAGGAATGGATTCTTTTGTCGGCTCCAAGAATTAATGGTTTGTATATTCTTAATATGAGCCAAGCTATTACAATCTTTGCACAAGTCACATGTTTTGTCTCCAAAGCCACCGAGAAGGAATCAATCTCCTGGCACAGACGTATGGGACACATTCACCTGAGAAAAATGAACTATTTGGTGAAGAACAATCTAGTGAATGGTGTACCAGTGAAGAACTTTCATCTTCAAGATGGTTGTGTATAATGCTAGAGAGGGAAGCAAGCGAGAAAATCCCATCCCGTGAAGAAGATCAACACTGTGAATATGCCACTAGAACGTCCTCATATGGACCTCTTTGGACCTATGAAACACAAGACTACCTTTGGTGATTCTTATCGTCTGGTAGTTACTGATGACTATTCTAGATTCTCATGGATAAACATGTTGGCACACAAGAGTGAAGTTCGTACTATCCTCAAGAATCTCCTAACTCTGTTAGAAAATTTGTACAATCTAAAGGTAAGGAGAATCAGAAGCGACAATGGCACCGAATTCAAGAATCAAGTTATGGATGAGTAGTGTTCCTCAAAGGGTATTTTGCATGAGTACAGTTCTCGATATACTCCACAAAAAAATGGTGTTGCTGAGAGGAAGAATAGAACTCTCATTGAAATTGCACCGGTTGCACGACTTGCTGCCATAAGAATCTTTTTGGCTTATGCGTCCTTCAAGAAGTTCACCGTTTATCAGATGGATGTGAAGAGTGCATTTCTTCATGTGTGGTAGAAGAGGAAGTATTTGTTGAGCAACCGCCAGGTTTTGAAGATCCACTCCATCCTGACAAGGTTTGGCTTCTCAACAAGGCGTTATATGGTCTTCATCAAGCTCCGAGGGCTTGGTATGAAACGTTGTCCCTATCTGTTGAAGAATGGTTTTCGACGAGGCCTAATCGACTGTACTCTCTTTATCAAGGAACAGGACAAGGATTTACTGTTAGTACAGGTTTATGTTGATGATATTATATTTGGGTCGACTAACACTCGAATGTGCAAAGAATTCGAACAGGTTATGCAGGAGAAGTTCGAGATGAGCGCTATGGGAGAAATGACTTTCTTTTTAGGTTTGCAGGTTCAACAATCAAAAGAAGGGATTTTTATCCATCAAACCAAGTACGTCCTTCTCAAGCAATTTCAGATGGATGACTCAAAGCCTTTGGGAACTCCATTAGCTCAAAATCATGGGATTACTCCAGACGGAATGGGTGAACATGTAGAACCATCTCTCTATCATGCAATGATTGGACCTCTCATGTATCTTACTGTCTCAAGACCTGATATAATGTACCCAACATGCCTTCTGGCACGCTATCAGTCTAGTCCGAAGGTTTCTCATTTGATGGCTGTGAAAAGGATCTTTCGTTATCTAAAGGGTCGTCCTGACACTGGTCTGTGGTACCCTAAGGATGATAACTTTGATCTGACAGCATTCAGTGATTCTGATCATGGCGGATGTAAAATCGATGCAAAATCAACAACAGCAGGATGTCAGTTCTTGGGAAATCACCTAGTCACGTGGCAATGTAAAAAGCAGACTTGTGTAGCTACATCAAAATGTGAGGCTGAGTATATTTCAGCTTCTAGTTGCTGCTCTCAAGTTCTATGGATTCAACAGCAAATGCGCGACTATGGTTTTGAATATCTTACTACTCCTATTTTGTTGATAATGAAGCGGCTTTACAGATCACTCGGAATCCTGTACAGCATTCAAAAACAAAACACATTTAGATTAAGTATCATTTCATACGAGATTGTTATGAAAAGAGACTTATCAATGTTGTTAAAATCCACACTGATCACCAACGTGACGACCTTTTTACCAAAGCCTTTGATAAATCACGTTTTGATTATCTACTTTTGGTCAATGGCATAAAGGTAAACCTGAATAACTCGACCATGGCTAACTATTTTTGTATATCCTTTTCTAAAAATCTAAAACTACAAAAAGATTTTCAGTTTTATATTTTAGGGGGAGTAAATTTCAAGAAAATACAAAAATATGTCTTGTATTTACCTTCTTTGTTTAAGGGGGAGAAAATTTAGAAAAATACAAAAACATTAGAAAAATCAAAAATGAGTTTCTTGGATAAGTTGAAGATGATGAAATTCACCGGTAAATCTGTCAGAAATGGTCAAAAGCATAGAAAGAAGATTGATAAGTAGCTTGTCTTATGATGTATCGGTAGGCTCACAATCAGATTAAAATGTGCAGGTTGATATAAACTTAACAGACAGAACGCCAGGTGGGAACCATTCATTGGCATATGGTCTTGGTACCGAAATTTCGTTTGATAGAGTGCTGAAGTTCTGAGATATACGGTCTTTATGCTGGCTTATCATCTGGGTATCATGGTTGAATCTTTTGTGAAAAATAATGGTGGCGCAAGTCTAGAACTTCCATGATATCATACATACGTGTACATACTGCATACGCCATCAAATTAGTGATAAAAATATCACATCCCCAAAATAAGTGATCAAATATCACAGCTTTATGCAGGAGCTAAGTTCGTCTCTTTGTCGGTACGATGGTACTAACCTGTTCACGGACTTACTCCTGTGCCTTCATGCATATGAAAATCAAGTTCCTTATCAATAAGTGATTAAATCACAAAGGGCTTGTTTTCAATCAAAAATAAGTGAGTATCTCACATCATTCATATGTCAAAACAGATGATAAAGCAGTATACTCACCGGTAAGATTTTCTCTCGTGCATATCTTGATACGGGAATGTGTCGTGATGTGGTTGAACACCGACTAGTAAGTATAAATCCATACCTTAATCATATCTCCTAATCATGATTACATCTGATAAATCTGAGCTTACGTGGACAACAATACCGATAATCATAGTTAAATACTTATCTATTTAATTTTGAAAACCTAATACCGTTTTTGACAAAGATTAAAATGCTGGTATGATTCTTTTACCTTGAAACTCGAAAAAGATTGTTAAATAGATATATAGTTTATCTGTATATTTAGTCTTTAAGTCTAGTTTACTTAGTTGCTTATGTAATTACTTTTTGAAAGTTAGCCAAAGTTGATACTCGAAAGTTTCTACCAAGATACGCCAGAAAACCATTTATTTGATATCGCAACTTCATAAAAGTAATATCATGCAACAAGTAATCCATCAAAGAAAACCAAAATCTGAAATTCGTTTGAGTGTGTATCTCATACGAATGAACCTAGTCATTTGTTTGACTTGGTCACTTGTTTTTCTCAAATCTGCTGCTAGAATTCTTACGAGTGTGTGTATCTCGTTCAGGGAATACAATCATACGAAGATTTTCTGATAAGTCTTTCGTGTGTATCCCCTGAGAAATTTGTGTTCTAATTATATTTGTCTGAGTAAAGATTGATACAAAAAGAACATAAACAAAAATCAGCAACGAAGAAATCTGACAAGTCAAAAGAGGAAAGAAGAAAGATTTGAAGTTTCTTAGAAGTTCGAAGACCTGATACTCTAATCATTAGATAGCAGATCTATCAATGGATAGCAGATCTTCAGGGGGAGTTTGTTGATACTCTAAACCATTCTATGTAAAGACCAAAGTCTGAAGACAAAGACCGAAGACCGAAGACCAAGCAACATCCAAGGGGGAGTTTGTTGATATAGTTTTGTGTCTGTCGCTTGTTCTTAATTACAGTGGTAATTGTACGGTCTTTGCTCAAGTGTCTTTATAGGTTTGGTCGTGTCAAATAGATCGGGATATCCTTCTATCTTGATCTAGTATGACATCTTAGCTTGTCTGTGTTAATCAGTTGCATGTGTGAATACTGATGAATCTTGGAAACATCAAGTCTACACACGTTTTCCTGAAATAAGGATTCGGTGCAAGTCAGAGTTTTCGTACGAATCAGGTGATTCGTATGAAATTCTTGAGTAACAATTGTGTTACTTATTTCGTACGAAATAAGTATTTCGTACGAAACAGTGTCTCGTACCAAATTCTGAGTTGTGTCTCGTGTGAAATAGTGTGTTCCATATGTCTAGAGTCGTGATTCGTACGAAACTAGACAGACACTATATAAGCAGACATGCACCTCTTAGTGAGGGTGAACTAGTCGACTTGCGTGTGAGGGTTAGACAGACCAGACTGAAAAGAACGAGCTAGCAAACTGATCTTTTGGTGAGATCTATAAGTTAGCATTTCTGGTGTAGACGAAGACACAAGAAATAGCAAGTTTGTTTGAGTCATACGAGCATTGTGTGCATATGTTTGTACTTGTTCTCAATCATTAATCAAGATAGTGAATCTTTGGTTACCTGTGTTCTTTACTTTGCTTTGGTTGCATGCACACTTTGATTCCGCACTTGTGTGCGTGTCATATGAACAACGAATTGGTTTAACACCATCCACAGGTGGACCTACACTTATTCATGTCAGCTCTCTCTTCATCAGCTTTGATAAAATAGGAGAGTCCTGGTTCATCAGATGAAAGACCAGACACTCCAGTTGAATTATTAGAATAGTCAACCTCACCAAATAGTTCCCGTGTGTCTGACGTATAATCACTGGGTTTACTGTACACCATATGTTGTGCTCTCTCAATTTCTTTGTCGGTTTCAAGCATTATCGTGTAGTTGTGATTATACAGTGGGGCAACCGGAATGAATCCCAAACCCTTCCCCTTCTTCTCCTTATATGCCAGCTGCACATTGCACACGTCTTGAACGAGCTTGTTAGATGTATCAAACTTCTTTATATTGACTTCATTTTGTTGATATTTTCTAGCAAGAAGTCCCAGCTCAAATCTTACCAAATCGCATTCCATGGTTTTGAATGTAATCTGGTTTTGTAAACATGGACCCAACATTTTGTTGATTTACATCCTGGTGGAGCTGAGCTATGTCTTTCTTTTGCGCTTTAACCTTTTCTATTAGTAACTTGTTACTTTCTCAAAGGCGATGCACTGAGCCATTGCAGTGTTGTAATCGTTAGCCATTTTGGAATTAAGTGCCCAGAGTTGAGCAACCCTATTCCTGCAGGGTTTGGTGCAGAAAAGGTAGTTGACTGTGTCAATGAGCGATCTTGGTTTGTCAGCTTGAGTTTCGGCTTGAGGTAGAGTTTGGGGTGTTGGGCTGCTGATTGTTGCTTGCTGGGCTTGAGGTTTCTGTTCGACCACTTCTTCAGGATGAGATTCCTTTGATTGTGCGTATAGCTCTTGGTTTGAGTGCAAATGTTCCCACAACCAAGATACAAAGGAGTCTTTGCCTTTACCCAAAAAGGAATTGATCCCATTCCTTACTTCCTTTTTTTTCCTCCCATGTTCAAGTAAGCGCATCACATATTCCACGAAAGGATCAACATTAATGTCTCCAATAAACTCATTCAGCTTTTCCTTCACTTGATCCAGCAAGTTCAGGTCTTGATTTTTTTCCTGGGGTGTAGTGTTGTTAACGGATGCTTTGATCAGTGGGCTAAAGACAATGTTCAGATTTGCATTTAGTATTGGAATACATACTAGGCTGAAAACTATGTTCGAGTACTGAGCTTGGGCTGTAAAAATCGTCGTATAATCGAAACCGTATCGGTAAAATCGTTAAAAATGTTCGAAAATTGTTTTTACCAAAATAGACCATTAGACTTGTCTCGAAATTACGAATTCCATGATATATAATATCAAAGACCTTTTGTTGCAGCTTGTTTTCAAAGATACTTTACGGATAATTTTCTATACACGAAAACGTTTACTACGGAGTATGTAAGCTTGTTAAAATTCCACCTCAGCAATTCAGAATAGTAACTCGAATTAGAATAGTATCTCGAAGTCAGAACAGTACTTTATCCGAGATGGTATCTGAATTGGCAGACGATGATCTGAGATGCAACACTAATGATCCGAGATGATTCGATTCTTCAACAGATGATCCAAGATGGTATTAGAGATGACTCTAGTCTTCAACAGATGATCTGAGATGGTATCCAAGATGATTCGAGTTGAGTTCGAGATACAAGAAGTCAATCTGAGATGGTCCGAAATGCAAGCTGATATGATCCGAAATGGTCCGAATTCTATTCGAGATGCATAAATATCATCTGAAATTCAACAGTTCTTATCTGAAATCTATCAGAGATGGAAAGGATTATCAAAAATTCAGTCTGAAATGCAAGTAACAGGTCCGAAACACGAGCAGAAACTTGAAGCAACACCGAAACAACAATTTTCTTTAGTGTTGATACCAAATCCGAGCCTGAAAACAGGTTCTGGTGGATCTATCAAAGATGGAAAGGATTATCAAAAATTCAGTCCGAAATTCAAGTAAAAGGTCTGATACTAATTGTAAGTCCCATAAATACGGATCCAATAACGATATTAAACAATCACCAAGGATGGGCAGAATCCAAACTTGATGATATTGAAGAAAACCAAAAATATTAGAAACAACATGAACGAGAATAACACGTGAATCACTTTCAAACTTGCATACGATTCTATTACTACAAATAGCAAAACCGTCTAATACAAGTTGCTCACACCTCTCAGTCTCTCTCTATCTCTAGAATGGTGGAAGCTACCAAAGTTCTCTCTAAAAGCTTAACCCTAATTTTGACATTATGTTCCTTATATAACTAGGGTTTGCTTATGCCCTTCATTGGCTTTCCTTGGGCTTGCCTGGCCCACATGGCCTATGGCATGCCTAAGTGACCTAAAAAGGTCCAAACCTAATACAAAGTAACCTAGTTAATCCCAGTTAGCTACCATAGACCGTTGCGTATATTTGATGCGTCATTTTTTACACTTATAGGACCTAACACTTATCCATACCATCCGTCGGAAAATATCATCAAAGATTTGCAGACTAGAGTGAAAACGCGAAATCAAATCAACAAGGATCTAAGTTGCTTTTACACTAAAATTGCACCACTTCAAGATACTATTTCTTATAGTTGTTTTATTTCACATGTTGAATCAAAGACATATAAGGAAGCTCTTTAAGAGGAACATTTGGGTTCAAGCTATATAGGAAGAGTTGTTACAATTTGAAAAGCTTGGAGTCTTGAAGCTTTTTGATCTACTTGATGACCACAAGAAAAACAGTACTCAGTGGGTTTTCAACTGCAAATGAGATGATAGATGGGTTGTAGTCAGAAACAAAGCTCGGCTCGTAGTCCAAGGTTTTCATCAGCAAGAAGGGATAGACTACACTGAGGTCTATGCTCCTGTCGCACGTCTAGAATCTATCCGCATATTCCTGACTGGGTTTTAAGTGTACTAGTTGGATGTGAAATCTGCTTTTCTGTAAGGAAAAGTTAAAGAGGAAGTGTATGTCGGACAACCACCAGGGTTTGTCGATTCGATACACAAAGATAAGGTTTTCCTACTGGATAAGGCACTCTACGGTTTACACAAGGCTCCGAGAGGCTAGTACGAGATGCTTTCTCAACCCCTTCTAGGAAACGGTTTCACTATAGGAACAGTAAACAATACCCTCTTTACCAGAGAAGTGGATGGGCATCTGATTATCGTACAAATCTATGTGGACGAAAACATCTTAGGTTCGACAAATGAATCGTTATGTAAAGACTTTGAAGAAGTCATGAAAAAGAAATTCGAGATGAGTGCAATGGGGGAGATGATGTTCTCCTTGGGACTGCAGGTCAATCAGTTGCCTAATCGTATCTTTATTAATCAAAAAAAGTATGTTCACGATGTATTGGAGAAATTCGATATGTCGGGAACATCACCAGCATCAACCCCGTTGGCCATCAATCACGACATTTGTCCCGATACTAATGGAGTGAAAGTCGATGAAACATTATATCACTCTATGATCGGATCATTGATATATCTTACAGTGTCGAGGCCGGATATCATGTATCCAACATGACATTGCGCCCGATATTAGTCAAATCCTAGGGACTCATATTTGATGATCGTCAAGAGAATAATGTGCTATCTAAAGGGTTGCCCAAGCACCAGCTTGTGGTACCCAAGGAACGACGATTTTAGTCTTGCGGGATACTTAGATTCTGATTTCGGTTGTTTGCAAACTTAACACCAAATCTACAATGGCTGGTTGCTAGTTCTTCGGAACAAGATTAGTAATATGGCAATGCAAGAAATAGATGCAGTCGCTCTCTCTACTTGTGAAGCTGAATACGTTTCAGCATCCAGTTGTTTTCCCAAATCTTGTGGATAGACAATAGGTGAGAGACTTCGAACTACAATTTCTTGATACGCCTATATAGGTAGATAACACGGCAGCCATTGATATAACAAAATTCGACACCACTTTATCCATGATTACTACGAGAAGAAGTTGGTTTGAATTGAAAAAATCCACACTGATGACCAAAAGGCAGATTTTTACACTAAATCTTTTGATAGAGAAAAATTCAAAAGGCTTTGGAAATAAATGGTTTAAAAAAATCTGACATCAGGGGATGAAAATGAGGTTGAATTCGAGATGGATGATGACTTGACGTGATCCTCATTGGTGTGTCTTTTATGTTTTCAAATTTTCATAATTAAAAAAATCAAAAATATGTTTTTGATTTTATGGGGACAAATAGTTGTGGAAAATACAAAAACATTTAAAAAATTCAAGAAATACAAAAACATAAAAAAAAACAAAAAGAGTTTTCGTATGAAAAGAGGAAATGATAGTATATCAGTGGACTATCACAATATGCTAAAGAAATGTAATGTTAAAAAGTTGTGAAATAGGTCTTAATAATGATGTGTCAATAGGCTTCGAACATTCAGAAAATTGTTTTCAATATATAAGCTTAAAGAATAACTGATTAATCTGTGGCTTAACAACTCCCGGATATATGGACTTGGTACTCCGAAATTTCGTTTGAGAGAATGCTAGATTCTGAGACACTAGGTCTTTATATTTAATTAATATATGGGGTATTATATAAGTTCTTCTGATTTTACCTCCACGATTGCTTAGAACTTGTATAATACTTTTGCATTAAAAGCCCCCCTAAAACTGCATCAAAATTGAAAATATGGAAAGATACAAAAATTGCAGTACAAAAGATTCCAAATTTGGAACACCACATACAAGTCAAGCCTTCATCAGTTTGTCTGCACAGTAGTACTAACCTAAGCTCTCAAGGTCTCGCATCACCAAATTATAGATATCAGTTAGATATATTCACCTGTGAGACGAAATCTAGGGAATCTCGATATGGGAGCATATCATCCTGAGGTGGGAAACTCAGTTCAGTCATGCTCCTAAAATAACCTATCGTATCTTGAAACAATTGAGAAATGTGTAGAGGTTTAAGTGGATCAGTATACTAACAATCTAAGTAAATCAGTTTAGAACTTAATGTTTATAAAGATCAATGGTACTAGTGATATGTCTCAAAACTGATATGATCCTAAAGCACAAACTCACAAAAATGTGTCAGTAAATATGTTTGTACAGAGTTTAGATTTCATTTCACAAAAAGCCGAAAATATTTTCAGTGTGTTTTAGCATAAACCTTGGAAAATTCAAAAAGTTTTTATTTGTATCTTAGTTTCGACTACCGATGATGGAAAACTGATTTATAAAGTCCGAAGCGACAGTTGCTGAATGAGAGCTGAAGGATTACGGGTTGGGAGCTAATCTGGATTGAGAAAATGTTCTAATAACGACGAAAAGTTCATTAATGTGAAACTTAAAATTGACAAGAAGCATCAATTTGGTTATATAGTCTTCCACCAAGGTCATTTACTTAGACTTGGTAGACAAATTAGTTAACCGGGGTCATTAACATGGACTCGGTCAAGAGCAGGTCGTTAAAATTGCTAAACGTCGATAAAATTGAAAATTTGAAGTTTTTGGGCCACCTCGTACGGGTTGGAGTCCACTTCGTACGAGTTGGCCACATCGCCCAAACCAAGAGCCACTTCGTACGAAGTGGACCATGTCCTATAAATAGGAGCCAACTTGTACGAGATGAACATAATCAGTTTAATTCGAGTTGAGACCCTTTGGGTGATTTCAATGTTTTGAGCATTTTTTAAGGAACTACGGCCTATACAACCTTGGGGAGGTTGATCTACATACCTCTTACAGTGGTTAAGGTAGATAAACAAGATTTAACCGTTAGTTTAGGATTTTCGGCTAGTCAGACCATTAACGTAGATTTACGAGAAACGAACCGGCCAAATCTAAAATTGAACTTATCAATGTGTTAATCAGCACTAGTAGTACCTAATGGAACCTTCAATTGAACAAACATTACAAGTTTTAAATTTGGTGTTCTTGACAGTTATCTTGAACGGAGTGAGTCACCGCGTACAAAGTGAAATGTTCACTTCATACGAAGTGAACTATGCAAATTTTCAAAAGCCCACTTCGTATGAAGTGAATAAGGTCAAAAAATGTTAAGTGTTTTAACACACTTCGTACAAAGTACATATGTGCACTCCGCACCAAGTGTTGTGTAATTTTCCGTTGAAATTTTCTAAGTGTTGATGTCGTTATGTTTACAGGATAAGAAGACGTCGTTCAAGCCTGTTCAAAATATTTGTTGTCTTCTTGACGATAATATCCCATAAATCGTGCCTTTCAAAGATGTATAAGAGTTTATGGGACGATTACCGATAACAAAGGCATTAACTGATCGACACAAAGCCTATCGATCGCATGTTGAACGTTTTTGGGGTGCTGCTAGAAGTGAAGAAAATCTGAAAGCTATTATTTCTACTGTAAAGATTGGGGATGACAAGTTTGAAGTTAAAATCACAGAGGATCTGATACGAAGAGTGCTGGGATTCAACGACAAAGAAGGTGATCCAACGGGCTACCCAGAAAGTATGGTTAAAGGATGTCTTTATCTCATGTGTTACAAGGGCTACGTTAATGCCTCACCTTTCAAGAAAGAAAACCTTGGTAGACCTTACAAATTCTTCGTGCACTCAGTTATCCACGCGCTAAGTCATCGAAAAGGAGGGTTTGACGATATTGTCGATTATCAGATGTGTATGGTCATGCTCTCGTACTGAATTAGATGGTTCTGAATATTACAAGGGAAAAGTTTTTGTAGTATCCGAGATTCGTGTAGATAATGCTGGATGATATGTTCCCTAACTTGGCGAAAGAAGAAGATTATGAGCTTGTGTTAGAGCATATGGATAGAGTGACGTTTATTCGTATGAATCTTTACATGAAATAGGAATCTGAGCCTATTGCTAAGCCAAGGTTTGGAGCTATTGTAAATAAAGATTAGGTGGCACCTCCAAAAGGGAAGTGGAGAAAGGATACGAGTGGAGACAAAAAAAAAGATGAAGTTGCTTATCTGGAAATGTTTGTTGCAAAGGAAAGCAGTTGGTACGAGAAGGAAGACACTAAGAAACAAAGACGAGGAAAAAGAAGCAAGCTGCTGGAACCTCGACTCATTAACTCAGAAGAGAAAGCGTTCTACTATATGAACATTACTTGCCGATGAACAAAAGGTTGAAGAAGTATAGGTTATTGAGCTAGTTAATGTAGACGTGCAAAGTGCAGAGAATGTGCATGATGATGTGTATTCTGCTACTTCTGAACATGATAGAGTACAGGGAGAGAATGTTGAAAGCACGACTGCTAACATAGAGAAACAAGCAGTTAAAGAGGTTTAAGGTAACTATGGTGATGATGAAGGATTGTTTGATGATAGCGTTGATCCAAAAGTAGAAGGTGCATCTAAAAAGACATAACTGAAAAAGAAAAGGGCTCTGGGGGATGATGATGAATCTTATATAGCTTCTAATTCTGATGATGAAATTGTGGTTACTAAGCCTTCAAGGAAACGAGCTAAATATACAAAGAGTAAAGCTTCTGATGCTGCAAAGACTACTGGTTCTCTGGCTACAAAGAAGGCAAGAAAGAAGTATGGCAAGAAAAGAACACCTGAAGTGGTTGCTTCAAGTAGTAATGTTGAATATGTTGTCCCTCCATCACCACAACATCGACCACGGCATCCACCACAACAGCCACCACAAACGCCTGTTATTCCCCCTCTATCACCACCACATCCTCTATCACCACAACATATCATACCTCCACAACCAACACCACAGAAGCAGCCGACACCCCCTATTCAACAACACTCCACACCACAACAAGACGTTCATTGGCTGATAAATTTCAAGATGATTTTGGTATATTCCATTCTCAGAAGGGTTTGATGGGTGATTTAGAGAACAAGATTAAAGAACATGATAACCAAAGGTTAGAAGCATATGAAGGCCGAATCAAGTTTCTCAAAGAAGATAAGCAAATGGAAGCATTGCTGATTGTGTTGGTGGATTATAATGCAAAGATGGGTGATATGGAGAACAAGATTAAAGAACATGATGCTACCATCAAACTGCTTGAGAAAGAGAACATGCACTTGCTGTCAATGCTTAGAGTGTCATTGCTGAGAATGAAAGGTTACATCTGGTGGTTAAAGATTTGGAGACTGAGAAGATATAGAATACAAAGAAACTTGATATGTTGTTCAAAGTTCTCCACAAGAGATATGATATAAATTTTGCAACTGAACATGATGAGATTGAAATCGAAGAAGCAATGTTGAGAGCCGCTAAAAGGGCAAAGAAAGTAGAGGAAGATGTTGTTGCTACTAGTAAAGGTAAGAGTGAGATTGATGTGATGCCTATTATTGAGCCTACTTCACTCGATACTGAATCTGAGCTGGTGAATTTTATACTTATTGGTGGACCAGTTGATGTGTCTGACATGACATTGAGGGAGAAAATATTGGATCGAAAGAGGATAACGCTGAGCTTGACGCAGAAATTGACGCTTTCGACAAAGATGATGCTGATGATGAGGAAAAGGATGATGATAATCAGGGGTACAAGGTTGATTGTTGAATCTGCAAAGAGTGACGAGTCTCTTGATTATGATGCCTTATTAAACGATTCAGCTAATCAAGAAAATGATGATCAAAGTCAAGGGGAGACGATGGACCCTGAGAATGAAGCTAAGCAGTCAGGAATCCTCACAGCTGTTCCTATATTGGTTGTTCCTGACGTGCAAACACCAAGGGTCTTCTATCTTGAGCATGATGTGGAAGAAGGTTAATCATTCATAACTACACTAAGGAAGAAATTGCTAGAATGTTAGGTGTAAATGAAGAATCCATTGTATCTGATTTTGAAGATGAATTAAACAACAGTAGTGCTTCTCAGCCTAATGATTATTGTAGGTCCCCTAATCCGTATGGATCTTCACAAAATCGTATATCCAACCTAGAGTGCGGAATCCTCTAGATCAGATTTCATAGAAAACGAACAAGAACAGCAATCACTATAAAACAGAACTTTGTTGATTATCTATCACAATGATTACAATCAATCTAAACCACAAGAATTCTCTCTCTTAAGTGATTAACTGAGCAACTTTAACCCTAATGCAAAACTCTTTATATAGAGACAAGTTTGCAACTGGGCTAGGGTTTCACCATATGGGCTGCAAATTGGTCTAGGCCCAATTTGCCTACCACTCCTTATAATGTGTCTGGTTTAGCACAATCACTTCTAATCAACTACTACAATACTAAACCCACTAACTATTTATCGTTTTACTAATTACAAGATATCCAAAGACCAAATCTAAGTTGTTGTCACAAATATGCACCAACAATAGCTTCATTAAACAATTTGTCTTCAGTATATAGCAATCTTCAACGTCTTTGGTCTTTGGATAGCTTCAGCTTTGATAGCTTCTGTCAGCAACAGACTCCCCCTAAGCTGATGCATCCAATCACTCAATCTTCTAAATCGTTATGTTTGAGTAAACTCATGTTTAGCACTTGCATAGCAATCTTCAAACTCTTTAACTTTGTCTGCAATGTAGAAAGAAGGTTCTACCATGCATCTTGTTGGTGCAAACTCCTCTTCACCAAACTTCACAGCAGCATACTACTACAATCTGTATACTATAAAACAAACATCTCGAGAAACCATAAGAATTTTTCAACAGAAGTTAACAAATTGTTATTATTCAAGAGATAGTAAAATTATATCACAGATTAAGCAATTCTCAACTCAAACCACACACTTAAACTTTTAAGCACACTGAACCTGAATGATTTTGAAAAATTTTGAACTCATCTTTAACACCGTCTCGCCATATCGGCAACAACTGCTCCATGAACAACCATATTTCGTAGATTATGAATTTACAAGAAAATGAAATCTTTTTGGATTTTTATATTTTCTGAAAGCAAATAAATAACAAAATAAGAAACACTCTATTTTTGTGAGAATCATCGGGAAGAAGATCATATCAGCAATATCAAATTATTTTCACACTGTTAGATAATTCCATATGTAATGTGCATGAAAAGCAGTTCAAGACAATTACCAGTATTGTTTATCCACATAAACAAAAATACATGAACATTTCAAGTACCATTACCTAGTGATATGTTAAGGTAATTTTATACTAATATACTAGTGTGTCCCACTTCAGGACATACCCCACGATCAAGGTATGCAGAATGATTCCTCGTAGTAGGTGAGTATTCCGAAATTCATCCTTTTTGATTTACAATGTTAGATAATTGGTGATCAGGTCAGTACTTCCGTACAGCAAAGAGAACAATATCCAACGAGGGTTAGGGCGAATACCAAATTTTGGTACGATTGATGCAATTGGCACATTTGAGGTTATAAAACCATACGCCACTGATATGTTACCCACTCATACACAGTTCCTTATGTGTATATCACCAAGGTAAGTTGATTATTTCATGCCTTTTGCCTACCGGTACATCATATGATGAAACTGCTATCAAACTTAATTTCAGTGTGACAGTCCAGCATGCTGATGTACTATCATTTCTTCTTTTCCACACAGTGAAAACTCATTTTTGATTTTCTATGTTTTTTTATGTTTTGATTTTTGAAAAGCAGTAAATTATTTACAAAATATTTTTAAGGAAAACTGGTTATTCAGGATTCCTCATCCAGTTGAGTTCGACTAAATGTTCAAAACGAGCCCTGTCAAATGCTTTTGTGTAAAGATCTGCCAGGTTATCTAGTGTGTCAACTCGATGCAGTTCAATCAATTTCTTTTCGCACAATCCCGTATAAAATGATGACGAATGTCAATATGTTTTATCTGACTATGTTTTACGGGATTGTTGGTGATTGAAATAGTGGCATTATTGTCTATCATAATAGGAGTACGAGTGAAATTCAAACCATAATCGCGCATCTGCTGTTGTATCCAGAGAACCTGAGAGCAACAGCTACCCGCATAAATATAATAAACTTCACACTAGAGGTACACACGCGAGACTGCTTCTTGCATTGCCATGACACGATCCTCCCTCCTAAAACTGACAACCACCTGTGGTAGACTTTCTTGTTGATTTGCTTCCTCTAAAGTCCGAATCAGTGAAAGCAACAAACTTCAAATCACTAGCAGCCGGATACCATAACCCAAGTTTAGGTTTCCCCTTCAAGTAACGAAGAATCCGCTTCACCGCTTTCATGTGTGACTCCTTCAGATTTGCTTGATACCTGGCACAAAGACACACTATGAACATGATGTCTGGTCTTGAAGCAGTCAAGTACATTAGAGAACCAATCATTCCCTGTATTGAGTTGGATCAACATCCCCACACTCTCATGATCTGGACCAAGATTGTGATTCTCGCAAATAGGTGTGTTGAAAGTAGCGCAATCTCCATTTTGAAACGAGACAAAATGTCATACACATTCTTTGTCTGATGTATAAACATCCCATCCTTCTTCTATTCAACTTGTGAACCCAAAAAGTAGGACCGTTCACCCATCACACTCATTTCAAACTTGCTCTTCATTACCTCCTCGAAATCATGACACGTGTTCTAATCAGATGTCCCAAAAATGATGTCATCCACGTAAACCTGTACCAGCAGAAAGTCTTCCTTGTTTCCTTCAATGAAAAGTTTACTAGTTAATCTGACCTCTTGCAAAACTATTATTCAACAAATGTGCTGACAGTGTCTCATACCACGCCCTAGGTGCCTGATACAATCCATACAATGCCTTATCAAGTCGATAGACTCGATCTGAATAATCTGGATCAGTAAACCCATTTGGTTGTGAGACATACACCACTTCTTGGACTTTCTCGTAAATAAATGCACTCTTCACGTTAAGCTGGTAAACTTTGAAGCCCTTGAATGAAGCAAAAGCTAGGAACAAACGAATTGCCTCCAACCTTGCTACTAGTGCAAACACTTCATTGTAATTAATCCCCTCTTGCTAATTGAACCCTTTCACCACCAACCGAGCCTTATTCCTTATCACGATCCCTCAGTCGTCCTTCTTGAACTTAAACACCTACTTGTTGCCTATTTCCTTCTCTCCTTCAGGCAAGTTAACTAGCTCCCAAACCTTCAACTTGTTAAACTGAGCTAGTTCCTCTTGCATAGCTTCAACCCAACAATTATCTTTTAGAGCCATGTGAACATTCTTCGTCTCCTCTTGGGCAATAAAGCAGCTATACAAACACTCATTTAACATCCCAGTCTTCTGAATCTAAGTAAATAAACATGAACCTTCAATCACACCTCTTCTTGTCTGAACATCTACAGCAGCATCATCTATAATGTTCTCAACTGGAATGTCTCTGCTTGCACGTGTAGTAGCAATGGTGTCAACAACTATATTATCTCCCAGATTTGATCCGATCTCCCCCTAAATGTTCTTATTAGTAAACGGATTAGTAAAGTCCTCCCCCTCAATAGGTTCAGACTCACTATCACTTGAGTCCTGTGTAGCTGCACTGGAAGAAGTTTTTGGAGCATCTGTCATTGATATATTCGATCTGGGCATGAAGTCACCCTCTTCATCTTCACTTATCACAGTTTGAATCACTTGAGACTCATCTGCATTAGAAAAATTAGGAATATTAAATGATTTAAAAAAGCTATCATAATCATATAATATATCAGGACAACTCGTTGATTGTTGAGATGAATAACTAGTGATTTCCATGTTAAACACAACCTCAATTTGACCAGTTTTTAGATTAAAAACCCTTTTATTTGGTGTTCCAAACATATAGCCTAGAAAGTAACCCTCTTTAGCTACCTCACCGAATTTTTTCTTATCTTTATTTCGCACGATGGTGCTGGGTAATACAAATGGTTCAAAGCCTTTTAAGTTTGGTTTTCGGTTAAATAATACTTCATGACATGTTTTGTTAAACCTTTTAACTGTCAAAACTTTGGTTAGGACATAACAAGATGTGTTCACAGCTTCTCCCCAGAAAAGAACTGGAAGCTTTGAATCAGAAAGCATAGTCCTATCGGCTTCAATCAACGTCCTGTTTTTCCTCTCATCGACTCCATTATGTTGAGGTGTATAGGGAGCGGAATATTGATGTTCAATTCCCTTGCGAACACAATAGAGATCGAGAATCCGATTGTTGAACTCCGTGACATTATTACTCCTTATCCTCTTGATCCGTGCATCATGGACATTTTCCAATTTTGTAAAAAGATCTATCAGCATCTCCGTTGTCTCATCTTTGGTACCTTAAAAAGAAAACCCATGAATATCGTGAGTAATCATCTGTGACAACTAAACAATAGTATTTTCCACCTATGCTCCTTATGTTCACCGGACCGAGTAGATCCATATGAAGTAATTCATAAGGGGCATCTATAGTATTTACTATGTTAGACTTGTGAGGTTTCTTATGTTGTTTTCCCTCTTGACATAGAAGACATTTATCTTCCACATGAAAACTCTACACTGGCACCCCTTCCACTAAAACGTCTTTAATAATATAAGTCATTTTTCAGTAGTGGATGTGGGCCATGCGTCTATGCCACAGTATTGACTTATCCTCAGATGCTTTTGACAGTAAACACGCCACCATAGTGGAAGAATCCTTAGCACCATGTCCATGACAGGGACAAAGGTCTGTTTGGTCGTTTCATTTCTTGAACTCTCAAGTGTTTTAGATTTGTACTCTTTTCTTTTAACATCAAATTTTTTTAGATAAACACACTCTTGAATTTTGTAGTTTGGACAGGGACAAAGGTCTGTTTGGTCGTTTCATTTCTTGAACTCTCAAGTGTTTAAGATTTATACTCTTTTCTTTTAACATCAAAATTTTTTAGATAAACACACTTTTGAATTTGTCGTTTGGACAGGGACAAAGGTCTGTTTGGTCATTCCATTTCTTGAACTCTCAAGTGTTTTAGATTTATACTCTTTTCTTTTAACATCAAAAGTTTTTAGATAAACACACTCTTGAATTTCATGGTTTGATTTGCCACAAATGGTGCAATTTGGTGAATCAATGATCACACTTGTTTTGTTTATATCATAAGCTTTTATAAGAAAACAATTTTTACACGATTCTTCTTTTCACAAAAATCACAAAACCAGTTTGATATTTTCTCTCATTTCTTCCCTTTTTATCTTTTTGTCAGCAGATGTTGTAACATCTACTCGAAGATCTTTTAAGGGAATGATCTTGACTTGTGGTGCCTTTACACCTTCAATGGTTGAAAATCCATTAGCTTAAAGTTGTTAAGAATGTCACACTCATCTAACTAGGTAGGTTTGAATTGATACTTTTCAATTTCCTCGATATTTTTCTATCATAGTTTGGACTTGATCATGCTGGACTCATGTTTGAGGCTACTGATTTCAGATTCTTTTTCCAACAGTTTAGATTTTAAATCTTTTGCAAGCTTTTCAAACTGAATTTCATCATCTAAAATTTTGTTTCTAGGGTTTTCATTTACCCCTTTTATGTTAGCAAAAGCAATAATACATTTGTCTGAACATAGGTCTTTAAGAACCTGAGGTGATAACTTAGCATCGCCATCATGGGTCTGACACTAACATCATAGTTTCTTCACCAACTTTCTCTTCTAAAACATCCTCCACAACATTCTCACAAACATCATTAGAATTTAACACTATCTCCTCAAACTTATCACCTTCAAGTATTGTATCTAGTGCCATGAAACAAAAATCATCATGTTTCTTTTCAGTTTAGCAACTAGTGCAAAATTTTCATCTGTCAGTTCCTCAGGTAAGCGACTCCAATCAACAAAACCTTATGTAAAGAAGCTCTGTTGACTGGTCTCAACAAAAGCATAGGTTTGTGTAACTTGTGGTGTAGGGTGTGCAAAATGAGCAGTGTTTTGCATATGAGGAGCAGAGGTATGTTGGGAATACTGATAGTGTTTTGTGTGTTTTGAGGTCTAGGACTTGGGTGTGTGAGAATTGGACCATTTGTTTGACTCCTACACTCCCTAGCAAAATGACCTAACCTGTTACACTTGTAGCATTTAATCTTTGACTAATCCATCCCAACTTTTAACCTTTCATGCAACCCTGGGAATTTTGTACCAGTTCTTTTATAGAACTTGCTGGTCCTAACACTAGTTGGTGTAATATGTTCATTTCTTCTAAATCAGTTGGATCAAAATGTTGAAGATCATTAAGTTCAAAGGATAAGTTGTTAGAAACTTGGTTCTCCCCATTTTCTATAAAAGAAAAGTTGGGTGAGTAAGAATCAGAGTTGAAATTCCCACCAGATGTTTTGTCAAAAAAATGATCATAACTTTGTTCCTTGCTATTACCGGAAGTTTCTTCTTGACAAAAAAGTATTGTACTACCAAAAGAATAATCATCAGCCACTTTTCCTGACTCTTGTAGCTTCTTTCTCTGGTTAAGCTCTCTCTCATAAGTGAGAAGCCTACCATGAAGCTGAGTCAAACTTATCTCTTTAAACCCAACAGTGGTTCTAGTTACAAAGGCTAGAGATCTTAGAAATCCACTATTCAAAGTGTAATTTGGATTTCGACTTTTACTAGTTTCAACTCATTAATGAGACAACTAAACCTTTCAAATTGTTGAGTGAATGATTCTTCTTTCACATGACAAAATGTTTCATAATGTTGGTTCAAAACTTCTCTATTTTTTTCAATAACCTCTTCAGTGCCACCAAGAGCATCCCATAACTCCTTTGCATTTGTAGTGCAATAGGCTAGCATAGATATCATTAGGCAATGCAGTTGCACGATAATAAATGCCTTTACATCTAGCTCAATTTTCTGAAAATCTTGCTCGGAGTAATGTTCAGGACTCTTTAGAACTTGAACTTTTGGGTCTTTGGCACTCGGGACCACTGGAACATGTGGTCTGAAAATAACCGATTTCCAGCAACCCGTATTCTGTTGTGCAAGTATGTGACCCACCCATCGTTTCAAGATAATGTACTATAATCTGACAACTATAGAGGTTTGTACATGGTGCCCGTTTTGTGCGGATCTTGTTGATTTTGAGACATTCTGGTTGTTTACAAACAAGTTTTTGTTTAAAAACTTTCAATGTAAATAAACTTTTACTTTGTTTTCAATACAAACGAACAAACGAATTAGCAGTGAGAGCTAAGAAGTTTATATCAAACTGATTGTTAAATCAAATTTGAACGTCCAAGCTCTGATACCAATTGTTAGGATCTCAGATTTGATATTGATGTGATTGTTTTAGATGAATCAATTAAAGAAGATAATAATCAATGAAACAATGCAGCGAAAATATGTAAAACTTTGAAATAATAACAATAGAAAGATTGTTTTCATTGACATGCTTTTGTAATATTAATCACGTATGCTTGCAAATTACAAACTCCCCTCAGCCTAAGATCACCTCTAATTTGTTCGTACAACATGTGTAGAAAAAGTGATAGATAGAATAGTACATGCATTGTTCTATTTATGATACATTACAAACCACTGAGCATCTTTGACTGACGTCACTATGAAAATGACATTTAACAACCTAACAAACTCTAACCTTTGCTAGACCTAAACACTATTACAAAAAAAATACAATGTTGATAACTACTGCTAAGATATCCTATGTTAGTCTTCAGCAGGCCTTTGCCATAACAGTTCTTTTGTTCTTTATCAGAGTTTGTCTCTAGCGGACCTTTGCTTCTAGTAGAGCTTTATCCTAGCAGATCTTGTGAATAGTTCTTTATTCCCAGCAGAGTTTACAACAGTAGATCTTAATTATGAAGGATCAGATGTTATAGATTGTTTTGGCTTTTCAATTATCTGGTCTTTTGTAGGGTCGATAGATCCAACAAATGTGAATCCCAAGGTTAAAACATCTGATGGGGAATGGAGTGCTACTAAAGCGAAAAGAAAACAAGCTTTGAACCCTACACAAGTTTTGAAAAATAACAAGGTTTAAAAGCCAACTGCTTTGCCAAAGGGATCTAAGAAATTAGAAACGCCTAAACAAATTTGGAAACCCAAATGCAAGCAGCAACATCTCCAATCCTTGAAACAAAAGGGAACTTGTGTTTAAAAGAATTGTCTGATTTTGATGCTTTGGGAAATCCCAGGACCACGATGGCCTGGGTACCAATGTCTTACTAATCTCCTTATTTTTTCAGGGACAACCAAGTAGGAGATATTGACAATCTCTGGAATGTTGATAGCGGTTCTTCCAGAGACATAACGGGTAACATTTCACTGTTGTGAAAAGTTCAAATCTTTTTTAGGAAGATAAGATCAAGAAAAAGGTACAATTTAAATTTCGTGCTTTAATTTTGATATTGATTAGTCTTCAATATAATGACGGAACGGTTAAGCAAAAACAACAAAAATATTTTCCATTTCTTTATTTATGTCTTTGTACATAAGTTTCCATTATTAGGTAAATTTGTACATAAAGTGTGATGCACAAATTTAGGGGGGAAGAGGGACATGTATGTACATATCATTGTTTGAGGGGAGAAAATGAAAAAAAAACAAAAAACACACAGAAAAATATGAAAACATTTGAAAGCAGAAAAATCTAAAAGATTTTATTGCGTCGTATGGGAAGTGAAATGAATATTCGTGCTAAAGGGCGTGATTGACACATGTAAGGTATTGTAGCTGAAATGACTAGGTTCTAATGTGATATGTTGATAGGCTTGACACTCAAAGTGATAAAAATATACAAAGTGATACAAATATAACAAACTATGTATCATGTGGGTAAAATACCATAGGTGTATGACTTTATAGTCTTAAATCTTGCGGTGATAGATAGCCAATGTCTGAGGTTTCGAGTTTGTATAATGTTGAGTCATTCAGGATATCTTGACTGTCCTTCTGTTGCATCTAGATTATATGCAGACCTAGACATAGTCAGAATATCTTAAAAGAGCCAAAAAGAGGCCAAAACCCTTACAAGGTAGAAAATCTCACAATGAGAAAATTCCATGTGATTGAAAAGTCAAATATACCGTATAAGGTATAATGCCTAACCCTAGTTGGACACTTTATTGGTCACTCTGTAGTACGAATGTACTGACCTGTTCACCAATAGTCTAACGTTGTAAAATTAAAAGGATGAACTCAGTATACTACGATAAATCGTTGTGCTTACCTTGATTGGGGAGGTATGTCATGGTATTAGACACACGGGTACTATAGTATAATATTATCTTAAGCATATCACGAAGTTGAAAAAAGAAAGTTGAGCGTTAAAGTTTAAGTCGAGAAACATATTGGTAATCACTTAGGCCAATCTGAATAACCTTGGTCCTCTTAAAAATGATTTTGATCCCATTAGCAATCATATTGGCTATCACTTAGACCAATTATATATTGTAACTATTGAGTTAGTTTCTTCGTTTAGTTGTGTTTCTGTTTATATTTTTATATTTAAAAATTTTAAAAATAGAAAATTAAAAAATCCAAAAATAGTGTCTTGTTTTTACAAAATCAAAAATCCAAAAATAGAGTGCTTTATTTGTTTTACTAAAAATTATTAACAGTTCTTGAATATTTGACTGTCATCAAAAGAGGAAATAATTTTTAATCTTGATCTGAGTACAAGTACTTGGATGTACCAAGTGTTCATATGGTACTCTCCCTGTTGCATAGAAATGTTTGCTTATAAAATTCTGAGAATTTTGTAGATCTTGATTTAGATCAAGAAACACGGGTTGCTGAAAACTAAGATGTTGTTAGTTGCCGACAAAGCATGAAGCATCACAACAACAAGATGTACTTGAGTCAGAAGAACCAGATACGAGTCCTCGTCTGACAATGACAGTACTCTTGAAGAAGTACCTGTGAACCTGCTTGCTTGAAAGAGAAAGAATGTAGAAGAGAAGACCCTTATGAGAATCCTCCTTTCGCTTTCTTTTTGACAAAGACGGTTCAAGCAAAGTGATCGAGATCCTGATATGAATCTAACCGCAAGAGAATAAGAAAGAGAACAAGTGCTAAGAGTTTAGAAATCAAGAACTTCAACAAGTTCTGCAGCGTATCGACAACCATAGACTACGTTGAAGATGTTGCTAAATTCATGCTATAAAGACAATTTAATGCATCAGTCTAGGGGGAGACTGTTAGGTCGTAGAAGTGTGAGACTGACGCATCAAATATACGCAACGGACTATGGTTGTGACTGGAATTTATTTGGGTTAGCTTATATTAGGTTAGGACCTTTATAGGTCATTTGGGCATGCCTTTGGCCATGTGGGCCAGGAAAGCCCAAAGGGGTCCCATGAGGGGCATTGGATTACCCTAGGTATATAAAAACTTTATGTCATTTCTAGGGCAAGCCTTTGGATTACCCTTGTAGGAGCCTTCATAGAGAAACCCTATACTAGAGAGAGTGACAGAAGAAGAACTTGTATTAGACGGTTTTGCTAGTTGATAGTAATATAATCGTATGCAAGTTAGAAGTGAATCGTGTGTTATTCTCGTTCATCTCGATCTTCTTGTTTTTCAGTTTTCTTGAATATCACCAAGTTTTGATTCCGCCCA
This sequence comes from Scalesia atractyloides, assembly GCA_947069175.1. Classification (NCBI taxonomy): domain Eukaryota; kingdom Viridiplantae; phylum Streptophyta; class Magnoliopsida; order Asterales; family Asteraceae; genus Scalesia; species Scalesia atractyloides. The sequence continues at coordinate 32,577,008 of CAMTDV010000013.1, forward strand.
TCCTTGGTGTGTGTTTGATATCGTTGTTAAATTCGGATTTTTCGGGACTTACAATATGTATGAGAGCCTGTTGAACCTATTTTCCAGGCTCAGGTCTGATATCACACTGATTTTTTTAAATTTCTTCTTAAATATATCTGCAATCACGTGGACCAGTCTGACTAGGCTCATGCTGAAAAGTGTTGCCTAATCAGTTCAAAAATGGTTTGATCCCATGGAAATTTTCATATTTCATTATTTACTATTATTTTATTATGTATTGTATTTTGAATGCCAAAAAGGGTTTCTCGGTATGTTGGATCGTTAATTTTGACAAAGGTGCTACTATTTAGAACAAGAGGGGGCCCACATTATTGAAACTAGTGTTTCGAATGTGCCCACCTATCTCGGATGGGCCCACCTACTTCGGTTGGGCCTACCCATATCGGATGGATTTGAATTGGGCGCAACATTTCAGAAAGGCCCATCAACTCAGATGGTCCACTGTTCCGAAATGGGCCAGACAGGCATTTCGGACCACTGTTCTGAAATGGGCCTTTTCCAACATTTCGAATAGGCCTAATTCAAGTCTATAAAAATGGGCTTTTCGAATCATTTTGAACATTTGCACATTTCGAATCTCTCTCGGGCTGACTTATTCGAACTCATAGGTTAGATATATGCCTTGCATCTCAGATGGACATTATGCATTTCGGATGAATCTCGGATCAAACCTGTGTATCTCGGATCATATATATGCATTTCGGATAAACATCCAGTTATCTGAAATCTGACATCCGAAATGTCAAATCATCTCGGATGTCTAACAAGGGTTCGTTCGAATTACCTTTTGAACCCTTGTCCACTGTAACACTGTTGAACCAGTCCATTTGAATCAGCTTGACAAGTTCAACTGTTTTGAACCTTTTTTATTAATTGGCCGGTTTAAAACTGTTTTGAACCTTTTTGAACTACTGACCTGTATTGTTAACCTTTGACCCTTCTTTTGAACCATATTGACTTGTTGACCTTTTGACCCGTTTGATATAAGATTAAACGGTCGTCAAGGTCAACTAAGTTAATTTCTTATGATGAAACTTGACGTTTTTGTTCATAAGTGCAGAAAATGGCTCAAAAAATGATAGAAAAGCGTAAGCTCGAAGTGGAACCTTTCCATACTCAAGCCTGTTATTTGTCGGACCCTCCGAAATATTATTAAGAGATGTGCCATTTAATGATAGTCAGTTTAAACTCCTTCCACATCACACATGCATTGAAGATAAATCTAGTGATTTGTGAAGATATGATTCAAGATTTTTGGATAAATGCTAAAGTGATGAGAAGGTGGAGTTAGTGGAAAAGGAACAATTGAATCAAAGATCCAACAGAAAGATATTACGATTTCAAAGACGGTTGTACGAGATGTTTTAAAGTTTAAAGATCTAGATCGTCACCAAAGTCATTTGACATGGATAATGTCATCAAAGCTTTACGACATATGAGCTACGAGGGCGCTTATCCGACCGGTTTGAAGAAGATGTTCCCACCATATTGGAAGTTTCTAGTGCACATTTTCTTGAAATCTCAGAGAACAAAGGTGGTTTGGATCAGCTCAATCAAACCCAAAACGTCTTCATTAGTTGCTTTGGTGAACAACTTCCATTTCACTTCTTCGCTTTTTTTTTGATAACATGAAGAACATCCTTCAAAATCCCAAGAAGATAGTCTTTCTGCTGTACCAAACATTTGTATAAATGATTCTCAACGAGATGTATCTGGACCTCGTAAAAAGCAAAAACTATCTGAATTTGAAGCCCATGGGTCCAAGCTTCTTTGAAGCGACGCACAAACAGCGAGATACTACAATGATCAATTCATTGGCAAGTATGATTTAGAGAAGCATGGAAAGTTTGTTCCAGTTATATTTACTCCTAAACCGATAAACGCCACAGTGGCTGAAGAACACGACGTACAGTTTGTATATGTTAGCGTAGAGCTAGTGGCTGAAGTTGAGGATTTAGTGACTGATGATAAAGAGATAGAGGTTGAGTTGGAACATGTGGAGTTAGAGATAGCTGAAGAAACTGTTAGAGATCTTAATCTGATATCTGTAGAGAATCTTGCAGCATTGTTTGCCTCGTTACAGGGCGATTATGGGATCCCTCCTCCCAAAATTGTTCCTACTTAAGAAATGCAGACTGAAGATGATACTATTAAAGCGCAAGAATCTCGAAAGAAGTAGAGAACTTAACCAGAAATCCCTGTTGACCCAAGCTCACAAGTTCAAGTGCCATTCCCGAGCCAATTGTGCAAGACGCCCCGGCAACAAACATTCCACATACTTCTATCTTTGAAGCAACCACCGGATCACAGCCAGGAAGTTCTAGCGGTGTTCAAATTGAAGCTGGTAGTTCAAGTGGTGGGTTTATAGAACATGATGAAGCTGTTATACGATATGTTGTAGAGAAGATGAAATTAATAATTTCGACAGTGACGATGATGAAGACTTAAATGTCAAGAAGTTACAACAAAGAGTGATTGTCTTGGAACAAGATTTTGCATTAAAGGATGCTCCAATTGCTTCATTACAAGTCCAAGTATACAACAAAGATCAGACAATCGAACAACTTCAAGGAGATGTGAACTTGTTGATGGCAGTGGTATTTAATTTAAATGCGAAGTTAGAAAAGAAGTTCGGTAGTGAAGTTGCTGATAAAGATGATGATCCTTTGAATGTTGCACATCATGAACAAACTGCTCACGAGAAAGCTGCTACGAATGCTGAACGAGAAGCTAGTCAGAATGCTTATTTAGTTGTGAAACAAAGGAAGAAGAGAAAGCTGCCTTAGAAGAAACAGAGTAACAAATAGATATTGATCATGAAAAACCAAGACTTGAATCCTCTCGATGAAGCTAAAGGATCCAACCAAAACGTCTGGTCATTATGTTATGGAGCTGGGATCAGACATTTATGATAAGATCGGAAACGATTCAAAGGTGGCTAGCTGGAGGTTCGATCATAACAAAGATATGTAGTTTATTACATGAGAGAGTGGATACCGAGAGTATTACTCAAAGCAGTCACAATTTAAGTCGTGGACAAAGATTGATCTTCAAAATCTATTACGTGCTTCATATCATGACTCGGGCCCCAATCAACAAGGAAGAGACTGGGCATTCCATGCAAAGCTCGAACATGAAGTCAACAACAACTTTCCAACAATGAAAACTAATGAGTCATATCTTAAGAAGAGTCCTGGAGTACGTGACCCACACACTATAGGAACGATCCAGAACGTGATATGGCCACCAACTAACAAAGAAAAGATCATTCCAGCTACTCCTAAATTTCCAAAGGGTGTGCTAAGAACTTCCATTTCTGTGCATACGATCCAAAGATGGCTGAAGTGGTGATCGTCACAAAAGAAAGCTCTTTCAGATTAGCAGACACGTTGGATCTTATAAGCATTCACGAAGAAGACATCAAGATCTTGGGTCAGCATCAGATTCGCACAAATGATCGATATGAAATTTGTGCAAAGTCATGGACAAGTGCAGTGGCAAATGTGATTAAAATAGATTATATGTGGATGCTAGTCCTCTATTCGAAAGGTGTGCAGCTGGCGGATCTTCTAGCTGAATGCAGCACTAATGAAGTAAACCTAGGGGGAGACTGTTAGGCGTTGTTAGGTTTATGCATTAGTCACTTTAGAGGCTTAGGCTAGTTTGTAAGGTTTGGTCTAGTTTGTAATAGTGGGGCTTCGGAAGGCATTTGGGTCTTAGGGTTTGAGGTAATGGTGCACTAATCCCCTACTTTAAATAGTAAATGGTGTTTAGGGATTAGTGGCTTTTTTGTGGTTCTCTCACAACTTGTATTAGACAAATTTCCATATTTGTATGCAAGTTAGACTTTCATCTATTCTATTTCATCTTATATATTCTATCTCGATCCATAGCTTGTTTGTGTGATTCCGCCATCAGTAAAGCTACGTGTGATATCGTAAGATCCGGTTTTTAGGGACTTACATTCATCATTAAAGGTTAGAGTATACGGGGCTTAGGTGCCAATTGCTACCATCATTCACAACGAACCGTAATGCACTTCGTTACTTCGGACAAGTAAATCATTTCGAAAGATTAGGCATAAATACACAAACTTCTTTTGCAAAGTCAAATTTTATAATCACTCGACAATTCACAAATATAGTTCAAATGCAAGACAATTATTAATCAATTTAAATACAAACTCAACATTTACAAATAAACTAATAGACATGTATCAAATCCTAAAACCATACAAAAGTCTACAACGGGGTGAAACCAGAGAGGATGAGCCGCTCATGACGAACGAAACACCATCACCGGATGATTGAAACTCGAACATGAACATCTTGAAGCTTGATGATGGAGATGGATGATGATTAGGGTTTATGGTTGGTGGTGATGGCAGATTGATTGGTGAGATGATGGAGATGATTGGGAATTAGGGTTAGGATGGATCAATGGATGATGATTGTGTAAGATGGTGATGATCGGTAATGATTTGGATGGAATAGAGATGGTGTTGGGGATGTTTTTGGCTCCAAGAATAGTGTTCTCTTTTAAAAAATACGTAAATCCTCTTAAAATACCAAAACACGTGTTATAACTCGTTCCTAAACATTCAAAATTGAAATTCAGCATCATTCATCAGTTGAGAGCATCTACGACGAAATCCACCCAACGAAGTTAACCAAGGGGCGTTGGCGACACTATGCCCAAAATTGTTATTCTGTTTTCTTCGTTTCGCATTCCCGGTTGATCCTGTTTGCCCCCGATGCTTTCTAAAGCTCCAAAATAGCTCCTTAAACTCTGTCAGGCCTGCAAAACACAATTCTAGTCAAAGTAGGGCATTCGAAACCAAAAGTCACGTAAAAGCACAAACTTAATTACGCGGTTTTCGACCATGTATCATGGACCCACATCTACTTTTGGTAATAACTCTTCAATTAAATAGTTTAAACACATGTTAAAATCTAGAATACAAAAAATAAGGTTTTTGCATTCCAATCCATACCAAAGTGTCAAATTGACCACTATACCATACTAGAAGCAATCACTATTCAGTAACATAAATGTATTTTTAACTAATTTGTCCCGCCCGCGTTGCCGTCGGTAAGCGGAATATTTCTCAGTTTAATGACATGCACGCATGTTTTTCGGTTAGTTGTACATACTTCTCATAACACAACATGGTCTCAATGAAAATTAGACATAAATAAAAATACGTGTGTCAAGATTTTTGTTTTAGTAAAGCTCAGGAATTATAAAGTAACCTTATTAAAATCCAAGAGTAGTAGCGATTATCCACTAATAGATAACAGTCACTATACCCTTGGTTGATTCGCTATGATAGCAAAGGAAAAGACTAAAAGATGAAATACTAAAAGGAACTAAATTAGAGGAATTAAACATGTACACTACCAAAAGCTAAAGCAGATGAACTAATCACGCATATAAACAAATTTAACCAATAAAAAGAAAGCTTTTTTTTCTAAAAACAGAGGGACTAAACAGTTATATTAGCGAAGTTGAATGTTCAAAAGTAAAATACAAAAAGCGACAATCAGTCACTTAAAATAATAAAAGTAGAGGGACTTTACATGTACACTATCAAAGTTGAAGTAGAGGGACTAAACATATATACAAACAAAGTTAACCAGTAAGAAGAAAACTTTTTTTAAAATAGAGGGGCTAAACCCGGGTATTAGCAAAGCTGAAGGTTTAAAAGTTAAATATAAAAAAGAAAGTTCCTTGCTATTCCCCCTTAGGTTTTTGTGGTTATAGGTAATAGATTATTGATTAAATTACAAAAGTCGTCCTTTATGTTGACACCAGAATGCAAAGTGTGTTATTTGTCTTTAAAAATAACCAAAAAAAGTACTTGATGTATGCAAACCCTTGCATGTTATGTCATTTGGCCCTAACTAATTTAATTTTTATAGTTAAAGCAGACCAAGTGAACCCCACATAAGGATATTTTGATCATTTTACCTTATTTACTCAAATTAATAAACATAAAAAAGAAGTAAATAAAACGATTAAAGTGTGTATATATATATGTACATATACACACACATAAACCACCCACCCTCATTCTCTCTCTAAAGCCTCTCCTTTCACTACTCTTTCTCTAACTGTTGGTGCCACCACCACCTGCCCCCACCCTTACCCCACCCCCAACTCTCCAATCACTACCATCCACCACCACCTCTTGCCACCATGAGCCACCGGAACCTCCTATAACCACGACCAAACCACAAAGATTTGAGCCAGATTTGACCACAATCACTTAAAACCTCTCTTTGTGGTGTCTGAAACTTACTATACCCTCGCCGGAAATTCAAAACTCGCTAGAGCTTGTTCTGATCCACCTCTTGCACATCATCAAAAGTATAATCAACACTATTTATTTTATGTTTGAACAGGGATGAAAACCCTTAACAAAAACTCAATAATCGATACTGATGTGCTAAAAGTAGTTTAATAAAAACAACCTAAATTAACCTAATCTTGACACGAAGTAATACTCTAGACTCTCTAAACTCGACTAAACTACTAACCGACTAGTGAACTGATCGACTCTAGTAAGCTAAGTAAGTTCAGATATTGAACCCATGAGACTCTGTTTAACTACGTTAACAACTCTATCTGGATTGACACACACATGACACTAACCATTTTTATATTTTTTTGGTGGGGGGTGTTTCTTAATATCCAAAGAATTGCAAATCAATTAAAACTAATTAAATAAGATAACTAAGCACGAACTAAACTCGGGTTTTACTCAAATGGTGGAAACAACTACCAAGACTGGAATCAAGGTTTACATGGGTAATGATATTATTAGGATATTAGTTAGTATGGAACCAGGATCTTCTAATACTAAACCTGTCAAAATACCGAACAACACCCTGACCCTTCTCAGGAATACACTTATGGCACTCTAGAGGCTGTTACGAACACTAGTTGGTCTAGACTCCCTCACAGGCTATCTAAGTGGTTTACGAAAGTACTCTAATTCAATATCCTCCCTCATAGGCTATAAACCTAGGTTAGACTCGGTTCTTGCTTAGACTTGTTAGACAACAGTCAAAAGGGCAGCTAGTTCAGACTCCTCACGAAGCAATTTAATGACTTAGACCTAACAATAACCTAGCACTCACATCTATTGAGACTAGGAGAACACTTAAACTTATTTAATTACCGAATATCGCTTCTAAGGTGCATTGGCCAATTAACCTCAAAGATTATAATATAAAATCACAATCTAGCATGAACCTATTCCATGAAAGACATTCACCAAGAATCACACGAGGCAATAAACAATATTCAAACACTTTTAAGCATGCATATACATCAAAGCAATAACCGAGTCGACTACTTTCGCAAATAATCCATAAATATCCATAATAAAATAAAAACTTTACAAAAGCATTCATCCAATCTAGGTAGAACAAAAGATCTAGCCGATCAACGTCATTGAAACAAATAACCAAGTATCTTTAAGAACAAGAAACATGCTTAGAAAACAAGAAACAAAGAAAATACGAAACCCAAATGGTTAAACACGACACGGATGCTTCCCTATGCTTCAAGACATCAATCGGTTGCTTCAAGAACTCAAAAACGCTCCAAATTGTTCCAAACTTTCACCTAAGTTGCGGCTAATTCGTAACTAGGTTAATTATGAATGATAATGATGTTTTTATACGTTTAAGCAAGAATCCAGCAACAAAACAAACTCTGCCGTGATTTTAACCCCCGTCGCGAAATGCAGCGCTTCGATTTCAACAAATTATATTTTAATGTCGTCGCGTTGTGCGACGACCTCTTTACTTCCATGGTCGCATAGCGCGACGAGCTCAATTTCACCAATTTCATGATTTTTGTTCCCATTCAGCTACGACACCACCCGATTCTCATTTCTAACTCTTTTCCATCAGATTTTAAATGTTTTCTTCAACTTTCGGCAATCGGGACCTATAAACAAACAAACTATCAAAAGAAACTATATCTACCTAAAAACCAAAACAACCAAACGAAAAGTGTACAAACTATGCATGACAAATGTATGAATTTTGCAATACATCAACTATCCCCACACATAATCTTTTTTCGTCCTCGATAAAGAATTATGCAAACGGAATAATAGTCAGAATAATCGCTCGGGTTCAAAACTTAAATTACTTATTCATATCGAAAACTCTGGTTAACGGTGATTGCAAGTATATGTGTCCACTTAAACCCAAACCCGATTTTACGCCCTTATCATGCAATTTATGTTCAAGTTCAATCAATCTACCTAGGGTCTCACACTAAAAGCCGCAGTTTCACCTAATCCCACCTCAAGCTCATGGAACAAATAGAACGAATCAATTGACCCTACCCAAGAATTTAACATCCATTTTTTTCTTTCTTTTTCTTTTATTTTTGAGCACTAGACTTTGCATACCTAACCAGTGGTTGCCTCAACTAGAGTCACCATCCCCGAGAGCGACAACGTGAGCATCGCTAAGTTTACATTTTTTTCTGTAACTTAACGTAGAAGGATTCTCGATCAAATTCACCATCCCCAAGGGACATAGGCCTCGTCTTTCTTTACAAACTAGCTCAATTAATTATATTTTTTTCTTTGATAAAAAAATTCTAACAATTTAATCTTATAACGGCATTCCTTACACTATTATTGGCGGTTCCGGCTTCCCCACTTTTCCTAGATGAGCACCCACTAGTAAACCAACAATTGAGTTATATTAATATCAAAGGAACCTATAAACCGAGTCAAGCCTACTCACACATCCCAAGCTAGACACAAGTTCAAATTACTCATTTTATTATTATTTGAAACCCGAACATACCCGACTTTTCTATCACTTTCCATATTTTTTTGCAAACTTCTAAACAAGAGACACTTTCATTTTTCCACTTTTTTGGATTTTTTCGATTTTTTTTATTTTTTTGTATTTTCTTAATTTTTTGATGACTCGACTAAAACTACGACTCTATATTCCATCCCCACACTTAAGTTTGCATTGTCTCTAATGCAAGTATAGAACACCACTCAAAACTAATTAAAGGAACACTAAAAATTAAAACTAAATAAAATATACAAAATATACAAGTGGAAACGGCTTAGCTAATATGAGAGACTGTCAATGTGCCAATCAATTCCACATATGCCCTCTAATCCGAATACGCTCAGTAAACAATTCCTAAACTCTCCCACCCTAACGGTAGCGGCAACAAAACACAATACCTATCAACAACCACAAATATACCAAATAGATAGACAAATAGACAGATATACAAACAGACAGACAGATAGACAAATAGAGAGAGAGAGATAGATAGACAGACAGACAGACAGACAGGAAGACAGACAGACAGGCAGACAGACAGACAGACAGACAGACACACAGACAGAGAGACAGACAAACAGACAGGCAGGCATGCAGACAGGCAGGCAGGCAGACAGGCAGACAGACAGACAGACAGACAGACAGACAGATAGATAGATAGATAAGAGGGTCTAACTGTTCAACCATCATCATCAACCAACCCAACCTTACTAACAAGTATAAAGTATTCAAAATATAAGTATAGACCAAATGAGGAAAAAAACAGCATAATAGAAAATAAAGCAAAAGATAGTTCGTTAAGCTCCGGCTATTTCTTCAATCCCCACACTAATCATCACTCTCCTCCTCCTCTTCTCCACTCTCTTCATCATCACCACCTTGCCCATTTACCTAAAACTCGGGTGTCGAATCCCCATAACCATTCTATTCCGAACCATGCCCAACCGGCTGACTCGAGCCACCCTCACCACAAGAACCAAACTGCCCTAGCATAGCAAACTGACCCGCATCTACATATGACTGAAAGAAATCCGGAACTCCTATGGTCATACAAGTCGTAATATGCCTAAGTGCATCATCATACCGGTCCTGTCTAGTGTGTATCATACCAAAACCCTGATCCATCCTATTATAAAGCGACTCTAAAGTAAGCGGATCTAGTGATGGCTTACGTCTTGGGTACTGTGGTGCTGGTAACTCCTACCACTGAACGGGTCTCTGCCTACGGGTCGGATAAATAGTCTGCATCACATCATGAGGCGGGTGACCCTTAGGTGGCTGAACCTGAGGTCCCTGCCTAGCCCCATCCTAGGTAACCAAGTCAGTAACGTCAGAATTCCTATCAGCTACAGGTCCCTCCATCAAACACATAAGTATAAACAAGTCCGTCCAATTGGCCTTGTTCTCACTTGATTTTCTACCAACCAGAGTGGTTGAAAATACTTTCAGCACATATCTCAACACATGGTCATTAACCAACGTAACTAAGTTCATACCGGCAAACGCGTGATTAGAAATGGTAGCCCAAAACCTAGCCAAGTAAGCACTGCCCAAACTCAACTCTCTCGGAGTCACATAACCAACCCTCAAACCTGTCAAAAACTCTAGAGTCACTACCTCCTCTACCGTGTAAAAACCACTAGCAACAACAAACTGTGGAATGGACATCTCATGTACCACCCTGCCTAGACTAAATGAGACATCATCATCCTCAGCAAATGTACCTTCCTTAGGTTGGTAGGTGGAATGAAACTCTAACACCAGCTCTACATACTGCTCCAAGTAACAATCTACCATAGTCCTAACCTTACCAGCCAACAACTGTTCAACCCTTCCTCTCTCGCCCATCATACCCAACCAATCCCAGTCTATCGTTCTATGCTCAAACACTTCTGTAGTAATTATTTTCTGCTACTTTTTCCATTCCTTAGAATTAACCTCAAACTAAAGAAATGGGTGGTCTCTCAATCGTGCGACCCGACATTACGAAATCTGTTTCGAACCCTGATATCTTAAACGCCTACATCATGGGTTTGGAACAACAGATTGTGGATCTGGGACCCCTCGTGGACGTTGTTGCGGCGCTCTACGTCTTTTACCTCCGGTCCCACTATTACTACCTGCAACTGGCATACCTACAAATCAACGTTAACACAAAGAAACAGGAAGAAAGTCAGTAATCACAACTATTTTTGGTATTTTAAATTTTTTAGATTTTTTTGTATTTTTGAATTATTTTTATAAAAAAATGGAAATTGCCGTATAGCATTCCAGTCGCGGCTAAATCCAAAAATAAAGGTGGGTTAGCGTTTACAAAAGCATAAGTTATAAACAACCTCACCTGAATGGAGATTGACTACGGGCGAAGTGTTTTGTACTCGTACACGCATCTAAGTAAACCCGAGACCAAACTCTAATTAAAACCAAACCCGACTCAATGTACAATACCTCCTACCACACTTTAATTGTCCCTATTAAAATCCAAGTGCCAACCAAACCGAATTGAGTCCAAACTAGCGTAAAGATATCAACTTTCATGTTAAAAACATAATTTAAGTCGAAAAAGTCTGCCTAGTTAAAGGAGAGTGTTGACCGATTAAAGCTTGACTTCAAAACGCAAGTTCGGAACTTTATACCAATGTAGCAATAACAATTTAGTTCAATGTCCAAAACACACCCAAACCACGCCTCCCGCAACCATTAAACACTAGACACTATGTTAAACTACAACTCGAAACTAACGCGACAAGAACTGACACCTGAACATGCAAGACTAAACTCAAACAAACTAAGAAACAAGAAATATACAAAAATAACAAGAAAACATGCCAGATTCGTGATGAACAAGATAAAAAATTTTCAACTTTTTTGGTTCAGAGATTAAAGCCCTTGGTATGTGTGATCGTGCAGTGAAATGGGTGAAATTGATGGTGTAGAATGATTGGGAAGTGAAATAGGTGATGTGGGGTGAAAATAGAGGAAGAATGGTGGTTTTTGGTGGTGCATAATGGTTATCTGCGGCTGGGTTCGCGTTTAAGGGTTTAGAAAGTGATTTGGGGAAATGGGAAGAAGGGAATATAGCCGGATAAGGGAGGCGTCGAGTTACACGACGGGTGTTTGGAACTGGCTTCGCGTTACGTCTAGGCTGGGTACAAAAGGTAGGGCATTCAAAGAGCGGCTGGCATTAAACGTGCCTTATGGCTTAGGGGTCGTGTGACGAGGCATGTCCTTTTCTAGGCCAAACTCATATAAGGACATGGTGCTACGCGACAGCCATGTGTATTAGTGGTCGCGCAACGCCAAGGGCATGTTTTTACATAAAGTTTCGAAATTTGTTGCCTTTCATGCCTTAGAAAAAATTTCTAACTTCACCAAACCTCCCAAAAATTTTCTAACATTGGGACTTACCTGGAACTCCGTTTCCTTGTCCGTTTTCTCTCCTCATCAGTAATGAATTCCTGCAAAAGACTCAACGACACAAAACAAAGACCGAAAATCTACAAAAACTACCTTTGGTTACGGAAAGACTTAAAATAACAACTCGATAAAAATGGTACAAACTCTACACTTGAGGTTTCCCTCAAGGCTCTATTCAGACGGTCAAGGTGGGATTTCTAGAGGAGTTACCTTCTCCTCATTCAATTCTATGGGTCCCCCTAAGTAATGCTTCAAACAATGGCCATTCACTTCCCATTTTGCTCCATCTGCCTCGTTTATCAACTCAATTGTACCATATGGGAAAACCTCAATCACGACATACCGCCCCACCCACTTCGACTTAAACTTTCCTCCAAAACTCTCAACCGGGAATTATATAAAAACACTTTATCTCCCGCTTTGAATTCCTTCAACCCCTTTAACCTTCTATCGTGCAATGCTTTTGTTTTCTCTTTAATGCTCCATGATCTAGCGTATGCTGCATCCCTAAGCTCCTCAAACTCGTGAATTTGAAAGAATCTTTTCATAGGAGCTTTAGTTAGATCTAGGTTTACAGTCTTAAGAGCCCACAATGCACGTTGTTCTAATTCGACCGGAAGATGAAACGCTTTTCCGTAGACAATCATGAAAGGGGTGTTCCCTAATGGTGTCTTGTATGCGGTACGGAATGCCATAATGCATCGTCTAACTTCTAGGACCAACTTGAACGCTCGTTTGGGGGTGATATGCAGAGGAAAATCGATGGGTGACCCTGTAGTGTACTAACGCCTTCTCCATCACGACGTTACAAAAATGAGTACCACGGTCACTGATTATGGCTCTAGGTGTACCTAAACGAGTGAAGAGTTTCTTAAGGAATCTCACCACCACTCGAGCATCATTCGTAGGAAGAGCTTGTGCCTCTACCCACTTCAAAATATAGTTGATTGCCACAAGAATGTACCGATTCCCACTAGAAGAGGGAATGGTCCCATCAAGTCGATGCCCCAACCGTTATAGTTTCTAGAACTTGGATTGGATTTTGAGGCATCTCGTCCTTTGATGAGATATTGTCGGTACGTTGGCAAGCATCGCAATCCTTAACAAGTTCCTGAGTATCCTTCACTACGGTGGGTCAAAAAATCCACTATCAAAGTCCTTTTAGGCGGTAGTGTGAGCCCGTGATAACCTCTCGTCAAACCCTCGTGTACGTGCCTAAGCATCTTTAACCCTTCCTCTCTCGCGACACAAATCCTAAGAATTCTATCCCCACCTATCCTAAAGAGGAAATGGTTATCCCAAATATACTTCCTTGCATCCCTAAGGAATTTCCATTTATGTTGGTTGGTCATACCCTTCACTAAGGTTCCATACGTGAAATAGTTCAACAAGTCAAAAAACCATGGCAAACCCTATTTTTCGGCCGCTACAAAATCTCTGGATTCGTGAGGGAATTTATCTCATATCGCCTTGTCATGAATTTCCTCTCTTTTAGGATCCTCTAAGCGTGACAAATGATAGGCGGCCACATTCTTTGCTCCATTTTTATCCCTAATTTCAATGTCGAACTCGGAGAGCAAATGAATGGTCTTGGAAAGCACGAGGTATGAGCGAAACTTATCAAACGCGAACACTACAGCTAACAGTTCTTTTCCATGGTGGTATAGTTCTCTTGAGCATCATTTAGAGTTTTACTCGTGTAGTAGATCGGGTGAAAGTGCTTCTCGATTCTTTGACCCAATACCCAACCGACGGCATAGTCACTTGCATCGCACATAAGCTCAAAAGGCAAGCACCAGTCGAGCAAGACTAGGATGGGGGCAATAACTAGCATTTCCATCAAAAAGTTAAAAGCTTTGAGGTATTCCTTGTCAAAGACAAACGGTATGTCTTTTTCAAGGAGTCGGGTCATGGGCGAGTGAACTTTGAAAAATCCTTAATGAAACGCCTATAGAAGCCCGCATGACCGAGAAAACTATGATCGGGCTTCACACTTGTGGGTGTTGGTAACCTACTAATCGTGTCTTTCCAATTCCCTCTCTCAAAATCGTGTGTCCTAACACTATCCCCTCTATCACCATAAAGTGAACTTTTCCCAATTTAGCTTCAAATTGGTCTCTACGCACCTCTTCAACATCCTATCCAGATTAAGAAGACACTGATCGAAAGTGGCACCATAAACCGAGAAATCATCCATGAAAACTTCCATAGAAGTCTCAAGCATGTCTTGGAATATGGAAACCATGCATCGCTGAAGGTAGCCGAAGCGTTAAACAAGCCGGATGGCAAGCGTTGGTACGCATAGGTGTCGTAAGGGCATGTAAATGTCTTTTTATCTTGATCCTCCGGTGCGATGGGGATTGAAAATAACCGAAAATCCATCGAGAAAACAGTAGAACTGCTGACCCGCTAGACGCTCCAACATTTGGTCAATGAACGGTAGAGAGAAGTGGTCTTTCTGGGTGGCGTCATTCAACTTTCGATAGTCAATACACACACGCCATCAGATAACGGTACAAGACGGGATAAGTTCATTATTTTCATTCACGATCATCATCGTCCATCCTTCTTCAGGATAACATGGGTCAGACTAACTCACGATGAATCGGAAATGGGGTAGATCACACCAACATCAGACAACTTGAGGACCTCTTTCTTCACTACCTCTTGCATGTTCGTATTGAGGCACCGTTGAGGTTGCACCACTGGCTTATATTCATCTTCCATGAGTATCCAGTGTTTACAGTAGGAGGGGCTTATGCCCTTGATATCCTAAAACCTCCATGCAATGACCTCTTGTTCACCCTCAAAACCTCTATCAGCCTAGATATCTCCTCTTCCTCTAAAGTAGACGAAATAATAACGGGTAAGTTCAACCCCTCACCTAGAAAAGTGTACTCTAAATGGGATGGAAGGACCTTAAGCTCTAACAGGGCGGGTGTCTCAATAGGAACTCTCTCGCTCTCGTCCCCAGCTTCATTCAATTCTAACACTTCGGGGTCCCAGTCGATCCCTCTTCATTTACACTTCCTTCGACAACCTCCTCAGTTTCCTCAACTACCCCATCTCCTACTAAATTGGCTCCACAAATGAAATCGAAACACTAGTCAATGCACGATATGAACGAGTATATGAAATAGACCGATTGACACGGACCCCTATAATCGTTGGAACCACTAGGGTGTTGCATGAACCGGCTACCTCGAATATTACCTTCTCCTCACCGACTCGACGTGTGATGTCACCAACACAAGAACGGGCATCCTAAAATGATAGGAACTCTCTCATCAGATTTCATATCAAGAAAGACAAAGTCTACAGGGAAGATGAACTTATCGAACATAACTAAGAGATTTTCTACTATGCCACGAGAATATTTGACTGACCGATCGGCTAAAGACAAGGACATGCGGGTGGGTGACAACTCTCCTAGGTCTATTTTCACGTAAATTGAGCAGGGCATGAGACCGATACTAGCACCTAGATCGGCTAAGGCTCTACACTCGGTATCACTCCCAAAGAGACATGGAATGGTGAAAAGGACCGGATCCGTCAATTTTTCAGAGACCTTATTCAAGACAATGGCGGAACACCAACCCCCCCCCCCCAATTCAAAGGGATGTTGGAAAGCTCTCCTAACCTATCTTTACACTTAAGAAAGTCCTTCAAGAATTTTGCATATTTCGACATGGATTGAAGGGCTTCAATAAACTGAAGATTGATTTTTAACTACTTGAACATGTCAACAAAATTCCTTGTATTCCTTGATGCTTAAGGCGAGCGGGGTATGGGACGCATGAAAGATCTATGATTGGTGACGGCCTAACCTCCACGGGTCTCTTTTCTACTGTTGCTTCAAGAACTCGAAAACGCTCCAAATTGTTTCAAACTTTTACACAACTTGCTGCTAATTTGTAACTAGGTAAATTATGAATGATAATGATGCTTTTTATACGTTTAAGCAAGAATCCAGCAACAAAACAAACTTTGCCGCGATTTTAACCCACGTCGCGTTACGCTATGATCTTTCCAAATTATATTAAATGTCGTAGCGTTGCACGACAGCCTTTCACTTCCATGGTCGTGTAGCGCGACGAGCTCTTTTTCACAAAATTCTTGATTTTCGTTCCATTCAGCTACGGCACGACCCGAGTCTCTTTTCTAACTCTTTTCCAGCATATTTTAAACGTTTTCTTCAACCTTTTTAGCAACCAGGACCTGTAAACCAACAAACTATCAAAAGAAACTATATCTACCAAAAAATTAAAACAAACGAAACGAAAAGTGTACAAACTATACATGATAAACGTATGTATTTTTCATACTTCAGATACACAATGCGTCCTGAATTTGATGTTAAAAGGGAAAGGGTTTTCGGGTTAGGTAATGAGATTAAGAAGATGGTAATCCGCTAAGTTTATTTAATGGCTACACCAAAACAACCCAGACACAATAAACAACTCTGGTTCAGTGGTGGATGGTTATCACTAAGTCTTTGGAGACACTGGAGGTGCGGGTTCGATACCCGGCTCCTTTTTCTTTCACTTCTTTTTATTGTGGTGAAGTGGAGGTGAGCAGCTGGCGTGGAAGTAGTGGTTTCCTCAGAGGTAGATGACGACATAGGATGCAATTTGAGTGTTGGTGAGATGGAGAATGGTGGTTGAATAGGGTTTTATGGCCGGATTTAGAATAATGCTGGTTTTGATAAGATTCGGGTGGTTGTGGTGGTGTTGGGTTTTGGCCGGTTTTTTAGTGTGGTTTGTCTTGGTCTAACTTGGGTTGTGGGAGGTTGTGATGGTGGTGGTTATGGGGTAGAAAATGAAGAAGATGGGATTTTAATAAAGTGGAGGGAAATGACAATAATGCCCTCACTTGGGGGCCTATTTAATCAGAGTTAGCTTTAAAAAAGTAACTTAGTTAGGGCCAAAGGAAATAACATGCAAGACATCGAGTATGTTTTTTGTAATTTTTGAAGACAAAGGACACGCTTTGCAATCTGGTGACAACATAAAGGATGAATTTTGTAATTTAGTCAAAATTAATATATGTTTAAGACCTAGCTCCTTTAAATAATCACTGGCAGTCCCAACTATTAACATATTGCTCTCAATAGACCCTGACTAATATAAACCAAACGCCGTTAGTCTCCGGTCGCCGAAAAAATATTTTTTGGCTGAAAACTTAATCTTTTTTTAAATAAACCTTTTTGTAACCTTATCATGGATCTTTGGGAACCCTTTTCTAGTAAAAGCCCCAATTATTGACGTCGCAGGAAAACTTCTTTGGCTGGAAAACTCAACTTTTTGGCGGAAAAAACTCAACATTTTCGTCTCAAACCTCTTTTGACCTTAGATTGGACCTTTGGGAACCTTTTTTTTTTTTGCCGAAAACGTTTTTCCGGTAACCGGAGAGTAACGGCTTTAGGGTTATGTTAGTTAGGCTCTATTGGAGGCCTGTTAATAGTTGGGACTGTGAGTGATTATTTTTTAAGTGAGATTGTTGGCGGCTAACGACGAATCACCATAGATGCAATTTGTTGGATTTGAATTTACGACCTTTCAATTTTGGAATACCCCAGTTACTGCTAGGATGTCGTTTGTGATGTTATGTATTAGTGTTAGGTCCTATAAGTGTGAGACTGACGCATCAAATATAGTAACGGTCTATGGTAGTTAACTGGGTTTAGTTTGATTAGGTTTGGACCTTTATAGGTTATTTGGCATTCCATAGGCCATGTGGGCCAGGCAAGCCCATAGGGGAATGCCCTTACCCTAGGTATATAAGCCTAAAATTATGTCATTTCTTGGTTAGTCTTTTGGGATTTCTCTAGAGAGCCTCCATCTTGTACCAGACGGTTTTGCTTGTTCAAGTAATAGAATCGTGTGAAGGTGTTAAAGTGAATTCGTATTGTTCTTCATCTTTTCGGTGTTCTTGAATATCATCAAGTTTGGATTCCGCCCATCCTTAGTGATTGTGAGATATCGTTGTTAGATCTGGATATCGGGACTTACAATTGGTATCAGAGGCTGTTGAACCTATTTTCCAGGCTCCGATCTGATATCACATTGATTCTGTTTGGTATCTGCTGAAAAACAAGCATTTCGGATCAACATTCAAGGATTTCGGATCTTTTGTTTACATTTTGGACAGATTTTGGATCATTCTGCTCCATTTCGGATAAATCCTTTGCATTCGGATAGAATTTGGATCAGTTGTTTGAATTTCGTACATTTCGGATAGATTTCGGATTAGAATTTCTGATAAAAATCTTGAATTTCGGATAAATCTTCAAGGATTTCTTATCATATTTTTCCATCTCCGATTGATTTCGGATCATACTGAATTTACAGCCATTTCGGATTGATTTCGGATCATACTGAATCTCGGATACCATCTCGGATCACTGTTCCGAATCACAATCTCGGATTTTTAATCCGAGTTACTGTTTCGAATTCGGTACTGTTCCGAATTGTACCCATAAAGGTGGAAAGTTAACCAGCTTGATGTAATCGGAGTTAAATGTTTTCGCACACAAAATTTGATCCATACACAATCTTGAAAAACCGGTTACGCGATTAGACTTGTGTGATTTTTAGGACAAAAAATAATAATAATACAGAATTTTATCGCGTTTACCGGTACGGTTTCGATTATCTGAAGATGTTTACAGCCCAAGCTAAGCACTCGAACATAGTGTTCAACCGAGCACAAAATCAAAACCCGAACTTACTAGATCAGGTGAAGGAAAAGCTGAATGAGTTTATTGGAAACTAAAATGTTGATCAGGTTGCTAACTATGTGATGCGTTTGCTTGAACGTTGGCGAAAAAAGGAAGTAAGGAATGAGATGAATAGTTTTTTGGGTGATGATAAAGACTCCTTTGTATCTTGGTTGTGGGATCATTTACAATCAAACCAAGATCTCCAAGATCTATACGCTAAATCAACAGAGTCTAATCCTGAAGAAGTGTCCGAACAGAAACCTCAAGCCCAGCAAGCAGGAATCAGCAGCCAAGCACCCCAAACTCTACCTCAAGCCCAAACTCACGCTGAAAAACCAAGCTCGCACATTGACACAGTCAACTACCTTTTGTGCACTGAACCTTGCAGGAGTAGGGTTGCTCAACTCAGGGCAATTAATTCCAAAACGGCTGATGATTACAATAATGCAATGGCTCAGTGCATCAGCCTTCGAGAAAGTAACAGGTTACTCACAGAAAAGGTTGAAGCACAAAAGAAAGACATAGCTCAGCTCCACCTGGATGTAAATCAACAGAAATGTTAGGTCCATGATTACAAAACCAGATTAGATTCGAAAACCATGGAATGTGACTTGGTAATAGTTGAGCTGGGACTTCTTACTTGAAAATATCAACAAAACGAAGTTAATATAAAGAAGTTTGATACATCCAGCAAGCTCGTTCAAGATATGTGCAATGTGCAGCTGGCATATAAGGAGAACAAAGGGAAGGGTTTGGGATTCAATCAGGTTGCCCAAACGTATAATCACAACTACACAACAACGCCTGAAACCGACGAAGATATTAAGAAAGCACATCATATGGTGTACGGTAAACACAGTGATTATACGTCAGACACACGGGAACCATGTCACACCCCGATTTAGCCATTAGAGCTGGGCATGATCTGACTGGTATCTTCATTGCACAGCGGAAGTGTTTGAAAATTCTAGAAAGTGAACGCCCGCTAAGTACTCGAATCCCCATGGGTTCTCCTATTCCAGCCGTGCCATACTTTGTATATGTAACCTGAGAAAGAACATGCGAAAAATCAACATAAAGTTGGCAAGTTAATAGTTTGTTCGAAAAGATTTAAAACAAATCTTTTTTGTAATCGGATTTAATATTGTTGGGTAAACGTAATAAAACCATTTTTCCCGGCATGTCAATTGAAAACCTTGTTTTTGTAATATTTGAATAACCGTCGATGTCCACGTATGACAAAGACAACATGCCTGCATGAGCCTATAACCTACCCCAAGCTAGGAAATGCCTCGCCAAACCGTTTACTCAAGACGGTAGACTAGCTGGCCGTTATAGTTCCGATAGCAGCGAGGACTTCACTGTACAGTTTTAAGGACCCTACGGCCCTTAGTGTTTAGTATGAACAATCCAGTCCTTGTGTTTATAATCAGGACTAACCTGTCCCCTTATTTGTAGGCAGGACAAACTAGTCTCGTGGCAACTAGGTCCTTCCCGTCACTAGTCCTTGAGTCTATAGCGGGACCAACAAGTCTAGAAATAACCTTTTGTAAACCATTTGAGTTAGTTGGAGTTCATTCGTATCATGGTTTAGAAATCTGTTGTTTTCGTTCATCGAAATATTATGTACTTTTGCAAAACTTGCATGTATTTCCACCCCGAAAACATTTATAAAAATGTAAAACAGTAAAAAGTGAGGGTTATAAACTCACCTTGATATCCTTGTGCAAAGCTAGCATAATATGTATCTGTAATGTCGCTTCCAAAATGTGACTTGGTAGCATGCAATCTATATCATTACTATCAAGGAATAAGCTTATAAGATTCTACTGAAAACGTAGCTGAACTACGTGTCACGGGCTCTACCGAATCGCTAACCGAACAATTCGACGGTAAGTTGTTAATGTAATGGAAAAAAATGAATTACACTTGTTAGGTTCTATTTAATGTCGGTGATAACACTAAGTTTGAATACACTAGTTTACAGGAGGTTTAATATATATATTTATGTAAAAAAATATATAAATATACTTATCGAATCGTATTAGATGTCCTAAATGATCGTGCGTGTACGTAGACAATTGTTGGTATATAAATATTACACGTTGTAGACGCGTAGGATGTGGTCGTATGTTTCCCAAGTAGTCGCTGCGTAGTTGTAATAATCTTGCGTCCCGTTTATAATTAATAAAATAATTATATAGTTGTACGCTCGTTAGAATCAACCGTCGTTTGTTCTTTACTACAGTACTCGGGTAATATCGTTCGTTATAATCTTACGGTGATGTATCGTATCCCCATTAGACGTTTGAAATAAATTTTTTTATATAAGTATTTAAAATCTCGAAGTTTGATGTAAATATAACAACTGTTTTTATTTTATAAAAAGTATTCGAATTATCAACGTTTGAGATGAGTACAAACATTATATTTCTTTATAAAACTATTAAAAAAATCTCGGCGTTTGAATATAAATAATTATATTCGCGTTATGTGATTTTCGAATGCTAACATTTGAAATATAATTTCTGAGTTCCGAGGTTTGGAGTAAATATAACTAATTATATTTATTTTATAAAAATCCTTGAGTTTGGTTAACTTGTAAACCCTGTTCGTTGATATGTCGTAAGCTTGTTTTGTGGATTATAAAGGGTCGTCGAAAGTAAATATATAATTAGATCTATTTTATAAAAATACTTCGAATCCCGATAGGTGTGGTTTTTAGAATATAATTACGTTTCTTATTTCGGATTTTTACAAAAAACGGGCAGGGTTTCCTCTGTTTTTGGACGATCCCGACAATACAAGTTGTCGATTTATTTGTCAAAACGCAACAATATAACAATAGATATTTTATGTTCGGTACTTAGATAACGATGTCACAATTTTTAAGTTTTATACAAGTATGTCGTTAATTATATTATAAATATATATATATATAATCATGTCAATACTTTTGCGTAGTCGGTCGATAGGCGGATAAATTATGTTGTTAACCCAAGATGTTGCCAATGTGTAATGTTAGTTGGTCGGGTCGAGCTCGGTTTCGCGTTTAAATGATGTATATATAAAAGGAATATTACAAATTTTTAGGTCGTAATTAATTTTACCAGTTCTTGTGTTGACCAGTTGACCCGACAGTTGAACGGGTTTGATCGGTTGACTGTGTTCACTCGCGTTGACTAGCAATTGACCAGGTTTGACTCAAATCACCGAACCACGACTGAACTGAGTGTGATGATGACCACGGTGGACCACACCCTCGCCGACCCGAATCTGTTGTTGACTACATTGACCCCAAGTTGACTCAGACCGCAAATCTGACCCGAACCCTGACTGTACCTAACTTGAACTGAATCGAGACCCAAACAACCCGGTTTCCTTGTAACCCAAACTAAACAGAGAGTGATGGTTAATCTGAACCAAATCTGAGTGATGCCACTAAATGTGGTGGCCAGTCGTTCGTTTAACAGTGAGAGAGAAGAGCGGGAGTAGAGAAAGAAATGGAGTTTCGTGTTGTTTTGGTATGGCTCACCGGAAAACGGCGCCGGAATGGCGGTCGGAACCCTAATCTAGCAGCCAAAAAGTTTAGAGAAAGGAGAGGGTCTTGAACAGTGTTTCGCGCGCTTACGGGCGCCGATAATTTGAGCCGCCGCCGCCACCGCAGACGGCAGCACTACTACTGGACCTCTGTTCTTCCGCCGCCACGATGGCGGTCGGCCTCCTTTCTTCATGTCGTCAGGGAGAGAGAGTAGTGAGGGTTTAAGAGTGAGAGACAGGTGGTTGTGAGTGTTGAGGCATATGCAGATGTGTTTTGAAGAAGATTACATATGGGGGCTAGGGTTTATAATGGGGTATTTACATCTAGGGTAAGATAGGTTAAATGGGTAAGTGGTCTA
The DNA here is from genome assembly GCA_947069175.1 of Scalesia atractyloides. Lineage (NCBI taxonomy): Eukaryota > Viridiplantae > Streptophyta > Magnoliopsida > Asterales > Asteraceae > Scalesia > Scalesia atractyloides. The sequence continues at coordinate 32,599,924 of CAMTDV010000013.1, forward strand.
GTAGTGTGGGAGTTTACCCGGTAGACAAGGCATCGCGTATTGGACCTGACCCGACAACGCTCTCTCGCAATAATTTACTCGTTTCACCGCCATATAATTATGTAGAATAAATTATATTTGTAAACGAATAAATTAAATATTTAAATCGCGTAATCATGCTTTGTTCGTCTCTTCCTCTCCGTCTTGCGATTGAAAGTGAACTGTAAGTATTTAAAATTAGTTACGAAGCTAAATCAATAATGGATATCCAAGTTTGATATAATCAACGAGTCTAATGCTCCTATTTCGACGTCAGTGCGTACTCTTCGTCGGTGCTGGTATCTACTACCACTGACGGGGTTCTGCCTATGGGTCGGATAATAGCCTGCATCACATCATGAGTTGGGTGACCCTCAGTTGGCTGAACCTGAGGTCCCTGCCTAGCCCCATCCTAGGTAACCAAGTCAGTCAACGTCAGAATTCCTATCAGCTGCAGGTCACTCCATCAAACACATAAGGATAAACAAGTTCGTCCAATTGGCCTTGTTCTCACCTGATTTCCTACCAACCAGAGTGGTTGAAAATACTTTCAGCACATATCTCAACACAGGGTCATTAACCAAAGTAACTAAGTTCATACCGGCAAACGGGTGATTAGAAATGGTAGACCAAAACCTAGCTAAGTAAGCACTACCCAAACTCAACTCTCTCGAAGTCATATAAGCACCCCTCAAACCTGTCAAAAACTCTAGACTCACTACCTCCTTTATCGTGTAAAAACCACTAGCAACAACAAACTGTGGAATGGACATCTCATGTACCACCCTGCCTAGACTAAATGATACATCATCATCCTCAGCAAATGCACCTTCCTTATGTTGGTAGGTGGAATGAAACTCTAACACCAGCTCTACATACTGCTCCAAGTAACAATCTACCATAGTCCTAACCTTACCAGCCAACAACTGTTCAACCCTTCCTCTCTCGCCCATCATACCCAACCAATCCCAGTCTATCGTTCTATGCTCAAACACTTCCGTAGTAATTATTTTCTGCTACTTTTTCCATTCCTTAGAATTGACCTCAAACTAAAGAAATGGGTGGTCTCTCAATCGTGCGACCCGACATTACGAAATCTGTTTCGAACCCTGATATCTTAAATGCCTACATCATGGGTTTAAAACAACAGATTGTGGATCTGGGACCCCCCGTGGACGTTGTTGTGGTGCTCTACGTCTTTTACCTCCGGTCCCACTATTACTACATGCACCTGGCATACCTACAAATCAACGTTAACACAAAGAAACAGGAAGAAAGTCAGTAATCACAACTATTTTTGGTATTTTTAATTTTTTAGATTTTTTTGTATTTTGAATTATTTTTATAAAAAATTGGAAATTGTCGTATAGCATTCCAATCGCGGCTAAATCCAGAAAATAAAGGTGGGTTAGCGTTTACAAAAGCATAAGTTATTAACAACCTCACCTGAATAGAGATTGAGTATGGGCGAAGTGTTTTGTACTTCGTACACGCATCTAAGTAAACCCAAGACCAAACTCTAACTAAAACCAAACCCGACTCAATGTACAATACCTCCTACCGCACTTTAATTGTCCCTATTAAAATCCAAGTGCCAACCAACCGGATTGACTCCAAACTAGCATAAAGATATAAAATTCATGTTAAAAACAAAATTTAAGTCGAAAAAGTCTGCCTAGTTAAAGGATAGTGTTGACCGATTAAAGCTTGACTTCAAAACGCACGTTCGGAACTTTATACCAATGTAGCAATAACAATTTAGTTCAATGTCCAAAACACACCCAAACCATGCCTCCCGCAACCATTAAACACTAGACACTATGTTAAACTACGACTCAAAACTGACGCGACAAGAACTGACACCTAAACATGCAAGACTAAACTCAAACTAACTAAGAAATGAGAAATATACAGAAAATAACAAGAAAACATGCCCGATTCGTGATGAACAAGATAAAAATTTCAACTTTTTTGGTTCAGAGATTAAAGCCATGGGTATGGTGGATTGTGCGGTGAAACGGGTGAAATTGATGGGGTAGAATGATTGGAAAGTGAAAGAGGTGATGTAGGGTGAAAATGAATGAAGAATGGTGGTGTTTGGTGGTGGATATTGGTTGATCTGCGGCTGGGTTCGCGTTTAAGGGTTTAGAAAGTGATTTGGGGGAATGGGGAAGAAGGGAATATAGCCGGATAAGGGAGGTGTCGAGTTACACGACAGGTGTTTGGAATTGGCTTCGCGTGACGTCTAAGCTAGGTTGAAAAGGTAGGAGGGTTCAAAGAGGGGCTGGCATTACACAATGCCTTATGGCTTAGGGGTCACCTGACGTGCCATGTCCTTTTTAGGCCAAATTCATTTAAGGACATGGCGCTACGCGACGGCCGTGTGTATTACGGGTTGCGCAACGCCAAGGGCATGTTTTTATAGAAAGTTTCAAAATTTGTTGGCTTTCATGCCTTAGAAAAAAAAACTTTAACTTAACCAAACCTCCCAAAAATTTTCTAACATTGGAACTTACCTGGAACTCCGTTTCCTTGTCCGTTTTCTCTCCTCATCAGTAATGAATTCCTGCAAAAGACTCAACGACACAAAACAAAGACCGAAAATCTACAAAAACTACCATTAGTTACGGAAAGACTTAAAATAACGACTCGATAAAAATGGTACTAACTCTACACTTGAGGTTTCCCTCAAGGCTCTATTCAGACGGTCAAGGTGGGATTTCAAGAGGAGTTACCTTCTCCTCATTCAATTCTATGGGTCCCCCTAAGTAATGCTTCAAACAATGGCCATTCACTTCCCATTTTGATCCATCTGCCTCGTTTATCAACTCAATCGTACCATATGGTAAAACCTCAATCACGACATACCGCCCCACCCACTTCGACTTCAACTTCCCTCCAAAAATCTCAATCGGTAATTATATAAAAGCACTTTATCTCCCGCTTTGAATTCCTTCAACCCCTTAACCTCCTATCGTGAAATGCTTTTGTTTTCTCTTTAATGCTCCATGATCTAGCGTATGCCGCATCCCTAAGCTCCTCTAACTCATGAATTTGAAAGAAAGCTTTAGTTAGATCTAGGTTTATAGTCTTAAGAGCCCACAACGCACGATGTTCTAATTCGACTGGAAGATGACACGCTTTTCCGTAGACGATCATGAAAGGGGTGTTCCCTAATGGTGTCTTGTATGCGGTACGGAATGCCCATAATGCATCATCTAACTTCTAGGACCAATCTTTTCTACTTTTTCCTACGGTTTTCTATAGGATTTGCTTGACTCCACGATTGCCATATTCAACTTGACCGCTAGTTTGGGGATGATATGCAGAGGAAAATCGATGGGTGACCCTGTAGTGTACTAATGCCCTCTCCATCACGGTGTTACAAAAATTAGTACCACGGTCACTGATTATGGCTCTAGGTGTACCTAAACGAGTGAAGAGTTTCATAAGGAATCTCACCACCACTCGGGCATCATTCGTAGGAAGCTCTTGTGCCTTACCCACTTCAAAATATAGTCGATTGCCACAAGAATGTACCGATTCCCACTAGAAGAGGGAATGGTCCCATGAAATCGATGCCCCAAACATTATAGTTTCTAGAACTTGGATTTGATTTTGAGGCATATCGTCCTTTGATGAGATATTTCCGGTACGTTGGCAAATATCGCAATCCTTACATGTTCCTGAGCATCCTTTACTATGGTAGGCCAATAAAATCCATTATCAAAGACCTTTTGGGCAGTAGTGTGAGCCCATAAAGTAACACTTTTCCCTGTTTAGCTTCAAATTGGTCTCTAGCACCTCTCAACATCCTATCAGATTAAGAAGACACTGATCGAAAGTGGCACCATAAACAGAGTAATCATCCATGAAAACTTCCATAGAAGTCTCAAGCATGTCTTGGAATATGGAAACCATGCATCGCTGAAAGGTAGCCAAAGCGTTAAACAACCCGAATGGCCTACGTCGGTACGCATAGGTGTCGTAAGGGCATGTAAATGTCGTTTTATCTTTATCCTCCAGTGCGATAGGGATCTCAAAATAACCCGAAAATCCATCGAGAAAATAGTAGAACTGCTGACCCGCTAGACGCTCCAACATTTGGTCATTGAATGGTAGAGAGAAGTGGTCTTTCCGGGTAGTGTCATTCAACTTTCGGTAGTCAATACACACACGCCATCTGATAACGGTACAAGACGGGATAAGCTCATTCTTTTCATTCATGATCACCATCATCCCACCCTTCTTCGAGATAACATGGGTCAGACTAACCCAAGGTGAATCGGAAATGGGGTACATCACCCCGGCTTCTGACAACTTGAGGACCTCTTTCACTACTCTTGCATGTTCGTATTAAGGCACCCTTGAGGTTGCTCCACTGGCTTATATTCATCTTCCATGAGTATCCAGGTGGGTACAATAGGAGGGGATTATGCCCTTAATATTCCAAAACCTCCATGCAATGACCTCTTTGTTAACCCTCAAAACATCTATCAGCCTAGATTTCTCCTATTCCTATAAAGTAGACGAAATAATGATGGGTAACTTCAACCCATCACCTAGAAAAGTGTACTCTAAATGGGATGGAAGGACCTTAAGCTCTAACGGGGCGGGTGTCTCAATAGGAACTATCTCGCTTTCGTCCCCAACTTCACTCAATTCTAACACATCGGGGACCCAGTCAATCCCCTCTTCACCTACACTCTCTTCGACAACCTCCTCAGTTTCCTCAACTACCCCATCTCCTACTAAATTGGCTCCACAAATGAAATTGAAACACTAGTCAATGCACGATATGAACGAGTTTATGAAATAGACCGAGTGACACGGACCACTATAATCGTTGGAACCACTAGGGTGTTGCATGGAACCGGCTACCTCGAATATTACCTTCTCCTCACCGACTCGAAGTGTGATGTTACCGTCAATAACATCAACGATGGCCTTTGCGGTACACAAGAACGGGCGTCCTAAAATGATAGGAACTCTCTCATCAGCTTACATATCAAGGATGACAAAGTCTATAGGGAACACGAACTTATCGACCTTAACTAAGATATTTTCGACTATGTCACGAGGATATTTAACAGACCAATCGGCTAAAGAAAAGGACATGCGGGTGGGTGACAACTCTCCTAGGTCTAGTTTCTCGTAAATTGGGTAGGGCATGAGACCGATACTAGCACCTATATCGGCTAAGGCTCTACACATCGGTGTCACTCCCGAAGAGACATGGAATGGTGAAAAGGACCGGATCCGTCAATTTTTCCGAGACCTTATTCAAGACAATGGCAGAACACCAACCCCCCCCCCCCATTCAAAGGGATGTTGGAAAGCTCTCCTAACCTATCTTTACGCTTAAGAAGGTCCTTCAAGAATTTGCATATTTCGGAATGGATTGAAGGGCTTCAATAAACGGAAGATTGATTTTTAACTGCTTGAACATGTCGACAAAATTCCTCGTATTCCTTGATGCTTAAGGCCAGCGGGTTATGGGACGCATGAATGATCTATGATTGGTGATCGCCTAACCTCTACGGGTCTCTTTTCTATGCTCCTCTCGACATGAGGTTCTTTGGGGTGTGCGGTAATTGTTTGGTCTAGCCTAGTTTGCACTTTACCAGGAGTCTCCATCTCGATTTCCTCATCCACTGTCTCCTCTTCTTCCTCCTCAACTACCTCATGCCTAACTACCTCTCCTAAGGTTCTATGACTACAGGTTAAATTGGCTTTTAGTTGGCCAGACGGGTTCGGTTGGGAATTGTCTACGAATTTACCGGGAGGTCTTTCTTGCAACTGACGAGCAATGTCCCCGACTTGCCTCTGAATATCTAAAAAGTTAGAATGATTGTTCTTTAGGAGTGTGGCATGTTCCTCTAAGGTTCTTTGGATGGTTTGGTCCTTAACAAGTAATTAGGATAACATGGATTTAATCTCATCTAGACCATTACCCAATTCTTGGTTGTTTGAACCTTGATTGTTTGACCCCCCACTAGGATATTGCCTATTTGAACCCCCTAAACTAAACTAACCCTACAAACCCCCACCAGAATACTGACCCTGATTGTTAGAACCCCCACTATAGAATTGACCATGCCCCCTGTTTTGAGTTGAACCTGTTTGGAAACTAGGGGGTTACCAGAAGAACGGAAAGAATTTTTGTTACTACGCCAATTCGAACTATAGTTGAGTTGTTATTGAAAGGGTTCATTGGACCTCAGTTTTGACCTATGATGAAATCAACTTGCTCCTCAGTGATCATTGGACACTCAATAGTACCGTGGCCTCTCCTACAAACCTCACACTAATCTACATTTGCCTTCAACTCTTAGATTTCTTTGCTAACCTCTCTCTTAAAACTATCTAGAGCAGCACCAACCGTTGTTTCCAAGCTAACTTGGTGTACTCCTCGAATGGCCGAGGAAGTACTAGACACGGGAATGGAAGTCCTGGTGCTAGCTCGAAGATCTGTGTCAGAATGTGCGAAACTCTCGAATAACTCATTGCATTCGGCCATTGTTTTCTTATCCATGAGGTGGCCTCCTATCGAAGTATCAAACCGGGCTCTAGTTCAAGGGGTGAGACCATTGTAGAACTTCTCTACAAGTACCCAGTCAGATAATCCGTGTTGAGAGCAACGAAGAAGTAGGGTTTGAACCGTTCCCAAGCTAAATGGTAGGGGTCGTCAGGCTGCATCCGGAACAAATGGATCTGATCGCGAAGGCGAGATACTTTTGAAGGTGGGGAGTATTTAGCTAGGAAAGCATCTCGAAGGCTAGCCAAGGTGGTGAAAGTGTTCGGTGGGTTCGAGTCAAGCCAGATGGCTACTCGACCGGCTAGAGAGAAAGGGAACACCTAAAGGAAACGGGCGTCATTTCTAGCACCTTCCATATTGAATGTGCTACAGATGGTGGAAATAACTACCTAGACTGGAATCCAGGTTTGCATGGGTAATGATATTATTAGGATATTATTTATTATGGAACCGGGATCTTCTAATACAAAATCTGCCGACCCTCCTTAGGAAGATACTAATGGCACTCTAGAGGCTGTTACGAACACTTGTTGGTCTAGACTCCCACACAGGCTATCTAAGTTGTTTACGAAAGTACCCTAATTCGATTTACTCCCTCACAGGCTATAAACCTAGGATAGAATCAGGTTCTTGATTAGACTTGTTAGACAACAGTCAAAAGGGCAACTAGTTCAAACTCCTCACGAAGCTCCTACCTAGCAATTTAATGACTTAGACCTAACAATAACCTCGCACTCACAGCTATTGAGACTAGCAGAACACTTAAATTTATTTAATTACCGAATATCGCTTCTAAGGTGTATTGGTCAATTAACCTCAAAGATTATAATACAAAATCACAATCTAGCATGAACCTGTTCCATGAAAAACATTCACCAAGACTCACACTAGGCAATAAACAATATTCAAACACTTTTAAGCATGCATATACATAAAAGAAATAACTGAGTCGACTACTTTCGCAAATAATCCATAAATAACTAGATATCCATAATAAAAATCAAAACTTTACAAAACCATTCATCCAATCTAGGAAGAACAAAAGATCTAGCCGATCATCATCATTTAAACAAATAAACAAGTATCTTTAAGAACAAGAAACATGCTTCGAAAACAAGAAACAAAGAAAACACGAAACCCGAATGGTTAAACACGACCCGGATGCTTTCCTATGCTTCAAGACTTCAATCGGTTGCTTCAAGAACTCGAAAATGCTCCAAATTGTTCCAAACTTTCACCCAACTTGCTGCTAATTCGTAACTTGGTTAATTATGAATGATAATGATGTTTTTATACGTTTAAGCAAGAATCCAGCAACAAAACAAACTTTGCCGTGATTTTAAACCCCGTCGCATTACGCTATGATCTCCCCAAATTATATTTTAATGTCATCGCGTTGCGCGACAACCTCTTCATTTCCATGGTCGCGTAGCGCGACGAGCTCTTTTTCATAGAATTCTCGATTTTCGTTCCCTTTCAGCTACGACACGGCCCGATTCTCTTTTCTAACTCTTTTCTAGCAGATTTTAAACTTTTTCTTCAACTTTTCCGCAACCGGGACCTGTAAATAAACAAACTATCAAAAGATACTATATCTACCTAAAAATTGAAACAAACGAAACGAAAAGTGTACAAACTATACATGATAAATGTATGTATTTTGCAATACATCGGATACATAATGCGGCCTGAATTTGATGTTAAAAGGGAAAGGGTTTTCGGGTTGGTAATGAGATGAAGAAGATGGTAATCTACTAAGCTTATTTAATGGCTACACCAAAACAACCCAGACACAATAACCAACTCTGGTTCAGTGGTGGATGGTTATCACTAAGTCCAGGAGACACTGGAGGTGCGGGTTCGATACCCGACTCCTTTTTCTTTCACTACTTTTTATTGTGGTGAAGTGGAGGTGAGCAGCAGCATGGCACTAGTGGTTTCGTCGGAGGAAGATGACGACATAGGATGCAATTTGAGTGTTTGTGAGATGGAGAATGGTCGTTGAATAGGGTTTTATGGCCGGATTTAGAATAACATTGGTTTTGATAAGATTCGGGTGGTTGTGGTGGTGTTGGGTTTTGGCCGGTTTTTTAGTGTGGTTAGTTTTGGTCTAACTTGGGTGGTGGGAGGTTGTGATGGTGGTGGTTATGGAGTAGAAAATGAAGAAGATGGGATTTTAATAAAGTGGTGGGAAAAGACAATAATGCCCTCACATGGGGCCTATGTAATCAGAGTTAACTCTAAAGAAATAACTTAGTTAGGGCCAAAGGAGATAACATGAAAGACATCGAGTACGTTTTTTGTAATTTTTGAAGACAAAGGACACGCTTTCAATCTGGTGACAACATAAAGGATGAATTTTGTAATTTACTCAAAATTAATATATGTTTAAGACCTAGCTCCTCCAAATAATCACTGGCAGTCCCAACTATTAACGTATTCCTCTCCAATGGACCCTGACTAATGAAACCAGACGCCGTTAGTCTCCGGTCGCCAAAAAATGTTTTTGGCCGAAACTCAACCTTTTTGTACTAAACCTTTTTGTAACCTTATCATGGTGGGAACCCTTTTCTATTAAAAGCCCCAAGTATTGAGGTTCCAGGAAAACTTCTTTGGATGGAAAACTCAACTTTTTGGCTGAAAAACTCAACATTTTCGTCTCAAAACTCTTTTAACCTTAGATTGGAGTTTTGGGAACCTTTTTTTTGGCCGAAAACGTTTTTCGGTAACCGGAGAGTAACGGCTTTAGGGTTATGTTAGTTAGGCTCTATTGGAGGCCTGTTAATAGTTGGGACTGTCAGTGTTATTTTTTAAGTTGAGATTGTTGGCGGCTAACGGCGAATCACCATAGATGCAATTTGTTGGATTTGAATTTACGACCTTTCAATTTTGGAATACCCCAGTTACCGCTAGGATGTCCTTTGTGATGTTGTGTATTAGTGATTTTGAATGATCACATATCCGTATGTGTGAGCTTTTAAGTATTATAGTCTATATCATCAAGTACCTAATAGTCTGTTGAAATATCAATTAAAATTTTTATTTTTTTGCAAAAAAATATATTTACCAAAAAAACTATCAGGTATGTTAAAAGAATTTTTACAAACTAGTATACTGTATAAATAACAAATGTACTATTCCCAGAATAACTGTTTGAAGATAAAGACACTCAAGTTGTTTTTATAACAGATATCTATACAGGTTTATTATACTTGTCAAAAACGAAAAAGATAAAACATTTCATAAATAATATAAATCTATGAACCATCTCAGTTTCTTTCTAGAGATACACTCATTTGTGAAGAATTATATTAGCTAGTAGAAGAATTCAAAAGAGATAACACAAGAACACATGCTACTGGACGATCTTATTATACATTCATAACATGTGATGTGAATCATGTGATATAACTAAAATTTTAACGACCAGAGAGCTGAATGCTGGAGTTCGTGGCATTGGAGGACACCGACGTCAATGTATCGACTTTAATTTTTATGTCCTCTTCATTAAAGGTAGACCTTACTGCATTTCGTCTAGTGATTTGTCACTTAAAAGTGTAACCACTTCAGACATTGCAGGACTTGCAGAAACTGGTGACTGAGTACACATCAATGCTATCTCTATGATCTTCTTTACGTCTTCTATTGCATATTCACTAGGATCTAGTCTTTCATCCACAAGATTCGAATGTGTGCCGTTATCATATAATTCCATGCCTGTTAAGCGCAATAATCAATAAAAATTTATGGGAACTAAATACAATTGACAACGACGAATAAAACCTTAAGCTAAATATACTAGTTTAGCCCATGTTTTTAGGATGCTTACATGATCAAGGAGACTTTGGCCAACTGATTCGTCACCTTTAACATTGTGACACCTCTTCCCACTAATGATTTCAAGGACCACGATACCAAAGCTGTATGTGTCTACTTTCACAGATAATTGCCCATGTTATGGCGTATTCTGGTGCAATGTAACAACTATCCCTGATATGGTTAAAAATGATTTTGTGGGTAAACTTTCATTCACGAGAGTGACAAAAGATAAAGCAATATGTTATTTGTGTGTAGATTGTAATCTCAGGTATTTGGTGTAACTACTTTTTTAATTAGTAACAAACTAACATATTTATGAATTTAAACGTACATGGATTCTGTCAATTTGGTACTAAGATGAGTCTTATCTTCGGGAGCAGGCGTATCAACCCAAAATCCGCAATTTTGGGCTGAAATTCATTATCAAGTAAAATGTTCCTGGTTTTGATATCCCTATGAATGATGGTTATGCGGTACTGCTCATGTAGGTATGCAAGACCTCGCGCTGTCCCATAAATTATTTCAAACCTTTGTCTCCAATTCAGGTTCATTGATTTGTCACCTGATATAAATGGTAAGTTTATCATAAGGAAGTAGATATGGAAAAAAGTTAAAAATTTAAGCGTTTGTGAACTAAATAACATGTAAAACTCACCATAGAGGAACTGATCAAGGCTACCATTGTCCATAACTCATGGACCAGAAATAAAAATGGCCCTTTGTTACAATATCCAAGAAAGCGTATAAGATGCCTGTGGTGAACGTTGCATATAATCTTAAGTTCATCATCAAAGTGTGTCTTTCCTCTACTAGAGGCCATGATTGTTTTCTTAATTGCAACCGTATTCCCATCTTTGAGAGTGCCCTGCATAGTGTGAGACATCTACAATGTATTAAATACCAAAGTTTTGCCTTTGATTAGAATATGAGTCTTATTATTTAGAAAATCCAACTAGCTAGTGAAATCATTTACTTCATAACATCTAAAAATTAAACCAGTAGCACCTTATATACTTCACCAAACACCCCTCCTCCGAGACTGTGCTCATCACTTAAACTATTTGTGGCTATTTTTATATCATCATAGCTGTATTTTGCTGGACCTTGAAGCAAGTCGGTTGATCCGGTTGATTTATCTAAGCATTGTAAATACGTTTCAGAGAGACAATAATATGCTGGATTGGCATACGTTAAAAGAAATCAAATGTATCTATAACAAAAATGCATGTACCTTGTGGACGACTACTTTTTTTTTGGATCGAAATTGCCACAAGAAAAATGCAAGTACCAGTAACAACAAACATACACCTCCAACAACTCCCCCAATTATGTACCACTTCTTACTTCAATTATCTGAAATCATAGATATTCAATGTTTATATATTTTTTAACCCAAGTTACTAAACTAGAGTATCGTGAAAAAGAATGGTGCATGGCTATTGAATTTTAGCTACCACTAGAAAACTCATTATCTACGACCGATTTCAGACCAAAAATTTGATGACATAAACTTTGGTGGTTATCCGGTTTTGCGACCATGACTATTCTGTAGACACTTTTACTGACTGTTTATGCGGTCGCAAACATATTTTTGTCGACTTTTTGCTCTGTTTTTCTACTTATAGCGACCATTTTTACAAAATGATTTAATTTCTATCACAAATGTGTCGCTAAACTTGTGTCCGTTTCATTGTGGTAAATTTTGTCGCAAAAGCCTAGATTTAGTTTACTACCTATAATGAAAAATAACTATGATAAGAAATTATCATTGAAAATAACTTGGAAAGAGTTTATTTTATAAGAGTAGAGCCCTCACCATCTCCAAGAAAGGTATGATATCAGTAGTCTGGTTTATTCGAAAAAACGGAGTACTGGAATACCTCATAAAACATCCATTGTCAACAGCCCTCCCATTTGTGCCAGGAAGGCAAGCATCTATAGAACTATATCGGGAATTTAAGCACTGTTTACAAGCACTCTGGCTTAAGTTTAGATAACATTGTGCAATGGCATACACAGTACGGTTACGATTAACTACCCGTCTTGCTGAAGCTGCATAATAATTTGATGTTCTTGGTACAGCGGTTCGAAGGTCTCACATCAAAGCTTCTACTGCTTTAATAAAGTTTTCTGGCAGAGGTATGGTGTACTGCCACAGCTTACCACACCAGCCCGGATATTAGTATCAGCATAAAAATTATTATTCCCGTACCTGCATCAAATTCTATTAGTATCAGCATAACAATTATTATTCCCGTACCTGCATCAAATTCTAACAAAAATTAACTAATTAGTTTCCTTCTTAATTTAGCCATGATATCCTTATTTGTCTAGTATGATTCTTTTAAAATACCCAAGACAAACACCAAATTTTTCTTCAATCGTCAGACCTGTTTTTAAAGGATTCCATATCAAATTTTATTCAAATTGGAAATCCTATCTATATTTATATCTATCTATACTATATAATAAAACAAACGTTTAATAGGACATGTGTTATTTATTTAGGCCATCAGCCTAAAAGATTGATTAAATACTATTTAATTGTTTCCGTATTTGTTATTGTTTTAAGTTTTAAATGTTAAATTTGGGTTGAAGAATTGATAAGATTTAAATGTTTTAACTTTTTTTATTTGAATTTCTAAATTTTATTATATATCTAAGAATATTACTTATCTCTTCTTTTTCTTATATATCTAAGAATATTATATATCTTTTCTATTTTTATATCTAATAAATAAAAATAATGAAAGACACATATCCTTTGTAAGAAAAAATATTGGTTTATTCGTATTTTTCTCCTATTAAATATTAAATGTCACTTTTCACCTTATGATGATCTATTAGTTTTGAAAAACATGTTATTTAAAATAAAAAAAACTTAAAAAAATATTTATGTAACCTGTAATACAAAGTTATCTAACCTATATTAAGAATAAAAAAAGTTGGACGAGTTAACTAGTCATAGAAGAAAAAATATATATGATTTTTTATCCTTTTGGGGGAAAATGAGTTGTAATATATATATATATATATATATATATATATATATGGGAGGGTTTAAATGAGAACGCTAAATATCGCGAGAACCATGAGAACGAATAAAAAATTAGTAGAATTTGGTAAAAAAAAACAAGTGAAATTCAAAATTTCCTTTTACACTTTTCATTATTATTCAAAGACAATTCTAGAAATGTAATATATTAAATTTAAGTGAATTCGGAAATAAAGAAAATTTAGACATGTGTAAGTTTTTCATTTACACATTTATAAATATGTTATATTTTTACACATGTGTAAAAAGTCTAATAAGAGTGATTTGAAAGAGAAATAAATTATTTGATGTTGTAATTTCATTTTTTTTATGTTGTATTTTAATTAAATGATGATTGTATTAAAAAAAGGTTTTGATTGGTTTTCTTATTCATTCTCCAGCTCTCGCAATATTTAGCGTTCTCAAGATATATATATATATACATATATATATATATATATAATATATATATATATATATATATATATATATAGAGAGAGAGAGAGAGAGAGAGTAAGGTTCATTTGAGAACCACTCTTATTGTGAGAACCACGCGAAGCAATGTGAACACAAAAAATGCCTAAAAAATCACACAAATTTTTTTAATATTTTAAAAAAATCGCTATATTTCGTCACTAAAAAAATTTCGAGTAACAATTAGCGATACCCATGTGCATGTGTATCATTTCTTTGACGAATTCCGTAATACATTAACAATATTATACAATTGCACTTTCATTTACACTACCATCCGTAATACACTACTCTTTACATTACCGATATTAAAAATGCACAAGTGATCATTATGTATAACCAAGATATAATGTGTTTTGTCACAAAAAGTTTGTGATTTTGAATGATGAAGTATTGCCATATACATGTTTTTTGGTTAGTTATATCTAGTGGTTAATGGTCTTGGTTATATTTGTCACTTTATGATGTAATATATTGTTTGGATATTACGAGTTTTGATGTACATGTCCATAAAGTGGAATTATTATAAGTATTGGTAATGGTATTGTGTTACGGATAGTAGGAGGTAATATGGTATTGTATTATGGATGGTAGGAGGTAATGTTATTGTATTATGGATGGTATGATAGATAAAGGGAAACTGTATTCAAAGTAGTGTACCAAAACACGTTATATTATGTTCATGCATATGGATAGCACGTGTATATTTTTACCATTGGTAATGTAAAAAGTATTGTATTACAGATGGTAGTGTAAATGAAAGTGCAATTGTCTAATACTGGTAATGTATTACGTAATTTGTCAAAAAAATAATACATATGCACATGTGTATCGATAATTGTTACTCGAAAAAAATTAGTGACAACGATTTTTTTTTAAAATTAAAAAAAATTGTGTGTATTTTAGATTTTTTAAGTATTTTTGATTGTGTTCACATTGGTTCTCGCAATAAAGGGTGAAAAATTAGTGACAACGACTTTTCTTTATATATATTATATATATATATATACACATATATGTATGTATGTATGTATTAGTGTAAAAGAAATCTAAAAAATAATTATATATAAAAAAACAAAACTATCCATCGGTATCCTTACTGAACCATCGGTCGTTGCTGATCCGTTGGTTATATTCGATTGTTATATTACCTTAATTAGTATTATCTTTGACGGGATCCCTCGGATTTTACCCACGCCACGTTTCCGGCAAAGGATCACCAACAAATTACAAACTCAACGACAGAAGTGATGTTTTGTATTTTTTTTAATATTAAGCCAATTGTAGTGGTAAAGGTCCATAACCTGTAAATGGAGGTTATGTAATAAATAGCAAAATAATTTAAATGTGGAGGGTTATATAGCATTTGCCTAGTGGATGACCCTCTCCTCAAAATAAATCTACAATTTAAAGATTTAGTATTTTTTTCAATTTTTAGAAGGAAATTTGATATCGTCACATGATAAGTTTAATGTTATTAATTTCTCGTGACAAAAAACTCTGAAGTTGACGTTGAGTTAGGTAGTATTCTTTTTTCTGAAGTTGACGTTGAGTCAGGTAGTATTCTTTTTCAAAGTTAGGTTGAAATTTGAGATAAGATTCGATGTATTGATCTTGCCTGAAATGTGTAATATCAACTTATATTTACAACAATAATTAATGGTTAGATGGAAAGACTGTAGCAAAATTAGCTACAAAAATATATCAAATACTAATAACCTATAAGAAATATGAAAAATATTTAATCACCTGACATCGCAGTCATTATAAAAAGCTTGAGCTCCATTGCCAAGCCCACAAACTCTTAACTGAGATACAGCATAGTTGTAACAAGCAACACAATCAGCATTCGAGACGTAACCCCAGACATGAAGCAAGGCCCCACACGGACTCGCCATTGAGCAAAGTGCGCGCAACAGCATAGTGTACGCGGTTGACCCTTAACTGCTGATGGAGACTAGAAAGGGTGGTGTTGAGGTTGCTCAAGAAATAGTTTGAGTTACTACTATAATATAAACTACAAAAATATCTCATCAGGGTGCTATTTCTATCACTGGCCTGTGATGTAACCGGCTCTACCATGGCTATGAACATCACTAGCACCATCAGACCGGTTAGCCGCACGAGAACCAGCTCTTTTCCAGTTGTTTCATGTTCAACTTCGTGTTCTTTCTGATTCTTTGATTATATGATTCCCTGCTTCAATAAGTAGAGTTTAATTAAGTACATTTACATTATCAAACTCATTTTCCACGGTCAACACTCAGTGCCTAAGATATTAATAATCATTTGGATATTATTTAGCAGACGTCTAGTTAGACCAATAGTAGTCGTCGATTGACATATCTAATCGGGAAAATCCCAAAAATAGACATGAAATCAGCTATCTCAGTCATTTCCAAAATGTGTTAAGTGCCCATTAGGTCCCTATAGTTTGTTAACATTTGTCATTTCAAGTTAAATTTTAAAATTGTATTATTTTCCTCATGACTCGAAACGTGTCATTTTAGTTCAAAAACCTGAACTTAGTTAAAATACTTAGTTAGCTCAGGGGCGAAAATGACATTTTACTCTAGCATTTTTTTATTTTTCTTTAAACTTAAACTTAAACTTATTATTATTATTATTATTATTATTATTATATGTACCCACATTCTCTTTCGCTTCCCCATCACCACCACCACAACCCACCACCACTGCCACATCCATCTTCTCATCCCCCTCTATCTCTGTCTTTCCAGTTTTCTTTGTACCCCCCCCCCCCTCCCCCCCCCTCTCTCTAACACTGTATCATCACCACAACACATAACTCCAATCTGGTTATCAAAACATTGGTTTTAATATAATGGGTGATGATGTGGGTATGTGGAAGCTCCTACTCAGTAAAGCTGGAAGTGAGAAGCAGGAAGTAGGAGCTAGGAGTCTAGATACTGAAGTTTGGAGCTCAACAGCCCATAGCTACAATAGCATCACAAGTAACAAGACTGAAAAGTCAAAGTGATATATCTAACATACAAAACCTGGTACTTACACCAAAAGAGCAAGGCCATCTACACAAATAAACACTAAAGAGGAAAAGTTTTACTAGAAATATAAGGTGAGTTGTATGGAAGTCATTCCTTAGGCGAGAAGCCTCGCTAATATAAGGACACTACATGCAACTCAAAAGGTATTCACACTCTCACTAGAAGTCTCTAAATTCTTATTCTCTCTATACTTTCTTGAGTTCCGAGAGCACCACACTTACATTCACATTGGAGTCCAAATGGAGAAGGTCCCCTTCTACATTAAGGCGATCTGTGCTTCTATTGTTTGAAGATACCCAGGAAGCTTTGAGCTGAGAAGGATAAGACCTTAAGCTCGCCACACTCTTGGCGTTTTAGCAAGTGGTACCCACCTTGGGTTGTCTTTATTAGAACAGTTATCTCTTGTAGTTATACAATCCATGTTCCTACGTCATCTTTTTTGAATGACTGGTAAGGAGCCCCCTTCCCTAGAGAATCCTCTTTCCTAAAAGTACTTAGCCTGCTTCCAACTCCACATTTGGAAATAGAGCATGTAGTGATTCTTAGGGAACCGATGGACCCAAGGTCGAACCGTCATCACAAAATGTACAACAATTCCAAACTCCACCTTTCTCGTGAGTTATCAACACTTCTCCAAGTGATATGGTACTCTTCGATACTTGACCACCTTTGAGTAACACCACACCACCGTGGATCCAAGGTGACTCTACACAAATGTCATTCACCCCTCTGAGTTTTCAACACTTCTCCAAGTGTATGGTACTTGTACTTGACCACCTTTAGTAACAACACCTCCTTGTGTTCAATGGGTGCTGCTAGACCAAATTAAATCCTACCTCACTTCTAAGGTACATTATCATTGCACATTAGCAACTTAAGATATACTCTTAGCAAGTGCTTATCTCAAGCATTGACACCTCCCAACATACAGCCTCATTATAGAAGCCTTAGGTCTTTAGTCTGGTAGTAGGTTGTTGCTACCAGCTCAGTTCCTCCGTCTTACACATGCCGAGGGTTTCCCTTTCAAAATACCATCCACCCTCAATTGGAAGTTGTGACATCCGTCAAATTTCTATATTCGTAACCCGACCGGCTTTCATATTTAATGTAACTCAAAATTTTAATTAAACAATAAAACTTTAAGAATACTATATTCTGTCATTTATTTTGAATACTAGTATTTTATTATTAATTTATGAGGATCCAGACATTCGATATTAATTTCCAAACCTCCAAACATCATTGTTATTCAAGAGTACCTAAGTCAACTTAATTTAAATCATATTTCAAGTATCTTTATTGGAATATAAAGTTTAAAAAAGATGTGTATTCTTGTATGGAAATAAATGAATTCTTCATGAATATATAATTACAAATTAAATCGTCAATTATGTTATTTGTTTAATTGGAATTGTCAAGTTATGATATGTATGAAACTAATATATATTAAATTCATAGTTTATATTACATTTACTACTTAAATGGTACGTAGTAAAAGCAAATGAATCAATTAATACAATTTTTATTAGTATTTGATGCTAGACCAATCAAATTATGAGATAACAAAAAAGTTCTTTGAAACGGACCATTTAATTTCAATTAACACTAGTCTATCTATATTCCATGCATTTTTTATTCACTATTTCTACCATGTCTAAAAAAATCTCTCCACCCTTTTCTACAAAACAAATTATATAATAAACATCTTCATGGTCTTCAAAACTTCCGTTGTCAACCTACTCTGCAATTTTATGTCTCTTGATCTCGCATCTTTAGTGATTTGTAGCACTCGAAAGACCATAGTTCTGACTTCTTCTATTCATAGTTTTCAAATTCATTCTTAGGTAATTCTTGAGTCTAACTCGTTTTATTCCGTTGTGTACAAAAGTCTTCTATCAATTTCTATTGATAGAAGGCAATTGTAGTTTGTTTATAATTGCATGATACTAGGGTTCTTAGCATAATCAGGATTTTATATTTTTTTCACAAATTAAAATCAATTAAATTATTCCATTTTGATTTTAGACTTATTTTATAACATAATTTTAGTAGTTTACATATAAATCGTGTTTGCCTATTTCTATAGAATTTATCTTGTAATAATCTTAATATATGTTCTTTATATTTTGTTGTATGATAATGGTAGAAATTCATGTTATTTAGTTGATATTAGTAAAATTACTAATATTTAGAATATTATTGGAGAATTCTTGAATATGATATTGACTAATTTAAATATAGATTATTATATCAAGATGTGTATTCTTATCTAATAAATATGAGATGCTAGAATCTATATTTTGTAATCTTAATTTTGCTTTTAGAAGTAGGTAAACTAGACGTGTAATTTGATCACAGACTTAATGTTAGACTTTAAACTAGTTGTTTAAAATGGTTAAATTGGACATAAGTATATTTTGACATAAATTGGAATATAAGAATATATTTATTTCTTGATAATATTATGGATTATTAATCAATCTTGAACTAGATATATTTATTTTAACAAATATAATATATTTTACTATATCAAACTTGAAGATATTATACATTTGTTTTAGAGAAAAATATAAATAATATCTTTGTAGTCGAGATCGTACAATTTCATCTTATT
Source organism: Scalesia atractyloides (assembly GCA_947069175.1). Classification (NCBI taxonomy): domain Eukaryota; kingdom Viridiplantae; phylum Streptophyta; class Magnoliopsida; order Asterales; family Asteraceae; genus Scalesia; species Scalesia atractyloides. The sequence goes on from CAMTDV010000013.1 coordinate 32,619,447, forward strand.
TTTTCTCTTATATATAAATACAAATTGTATTTGTAGTTATATATTTTAGTCATTTAAATTGTTTTATCATTTAAACAATAAAATCCCCAAATCATGTGAAAACTAGAGATCATCATCTCATTGTATTCGTTTATTCGCTCGTTTGGTACCTTGTTTATTGATATTCTTAGGGTGATTGTTGTTTTAGATATTATCTATTTCTTTTCATACGAGTGGATCTATTTCTCTCCCCGTCATCAAATATTTTTGGGGTGTATCATGTGCATGTTCTTTATTGTTTTCTATTTGATTAAATAACTTGCAAAGTCAATTGTCATTATGTGTATCGCGTTCATTGTTTCTATTATTTCTAGCATCTATCGTTATATATATTTTTATCTATGTGCTTACACGCTTTGTGTCACAGGTTTCGCGTGGATCCACCTGACTGACTAGGTTTCCACGGCCATGGGTTGTCGCCTAGTATCGCCACCAGTATTTAGTCTTTGAGTCCTATTGCTTCCACCGTATCTATGTTGTGATTGTGGTGATTTGTTGATTGTTAGTGTGGTTGTGGCTGTGGTGATTGTGAATATTTACACAACACATGTTGTCGCATGTTTAACTCCTATTCGAGTACATGCTGGAGACTCTTGTTATCGGTGTCAACGTACATTTAGTACCGTACAAGTAATGTCTCCAGAACTTGAGAACAAAGATCACAGCTGCCAATTCCAAATCGTGGGTAGTGTAATTCTTCTCATAAATTGTAAGTTGTTAAGACGTGTACTCTATTACTTTCACACACTATATCAAAATGTAACCGAGACCTTGAATAGATGCGTCTAGTAGACAACGAAATCATCAGTGCCTTATAGTAAGGATCGGATAGGCGCGCTACAAAACTTCTCCTTCAGAAGTTGAAATGTCGATCGATTATTGGGCGTCACCCCAGTTGTAGGTGGTCTCTTTTTGAGTTAAGGCAGTGAGGGGTTGAGCGATCTTCAAAAATCCCTCAATAATCTACGATAGTAACCCGCAAGACCAAGGAATTGGTGGATTTTGGTAGGAGTTTTCAGTGTAGGCCGACTTTTAATGGAGTCAATCTTGGTTGGGTTAACATGAATTCCGACTTCGTTGACTACATGTCTAAGGAAATGGACTTCACGAATCCAAAATTCACATTTTGAGAATTTAGCGTATAACTGTTCGTTCTTTAGGAGCTCCAAAATAAGACGTAAATGTTGTTCGTGTTCCTCCTGGTTTTTCGAGTAAATTAGAATGTCATCGATGAAAACAACGACGAATTTGTCGAGGTAGGGTTACACACTCGGTTCATGAGGTACATAAAAATCGTGGGTGCATTGGTTAACTCGAATGGCATAACTAGGAACTCATAATGGTCGTATCGAGTTATAAAAGTAGTTTTTGATATATCTTCATCTCGGACTCTCAACTAATGATAGCCCGATCTCCCAACTCAATTTTAGAGTAGTAACTTGAGCACTACAGTTGGTTGAACAAATCATCGATCCGACGAAGTGGATAGCGGTTCTTAATAGTAACTTTTGTTCAATTCGCGGTGCTCGATATGCATGCGGAAAGTCCCATCTTTCTTCTTGACAAATAGGAACCGGGCTCCCCACGGTGATGAGCTAGGCGGGATGAAGCCTTTATCCAAGAGTTCTTGAAGTTGAGTAGACAATTCCTTCAATTCAGTAGGTACCAGTCTATACGGTGCTCGAGCAATGGATGCCGCTCTAGGGTTTAGATCGATTTGAAATTCGACCTGTCGGTTAGGTGGAAAACCATGTAAGTCTTCGAGAAATACTTCAGGAAATGCACGAAGGATACGGATATCTACGATCTTCTTCTCCTCAGTTGTCTAATAGAAATAAGGGCTAGGATGGTTGTATGACCCTTTCGTAGACACTTCTGGGCTTCCATGAACAGGATGATGCCTACCACAGTGCCACCCTTCTCGCCCCGAATGTCTAAGGTTTCGCCACCAGGGAAACGAATACGGACGATTTTTTCGTGGCACAGTATCTCAGCGCGTTTTGAGATAACCAATCCATCCTGACTACAACATCAAATCTACCAAGAGCAATGGGAATAAGATCTATGTCAAACTCGTGACCATACAATTCCAATCTACAGTTGTTGTGAATATGTGTCGCCTCGAGTAGGTTACCATGGCTAGTTCTACTGTGTGTTTAGGGTTAAGAAGAGTTGGGGCAGTCTTAAGTAGTTCACTAAAACTCGAAGACTTATAGCTACAATCAACACCAGAATTAAAAAGTACCGGAATGAAGTAGTCATTTAGAAGGAACTTACCCATCACAACGTTGGAATCATTCCTAGCTTCACCTGAAACAATGACAAAAGCTCGGCCTCAACCACCATTTCCATTATTGTCGTTGTTATTGTTGTTATTGCCATTGCCAGCGTTGTTATTGTTATTCTAGTTTAGTTGTGGACAATCCTTTCTTAAATGCCCTTCAGCATGACAATTGAATCATTCTTTGCCTTTTCGCTGCTGCTGTTGTTGTTGTTGGCGGTGAGGTTGCTGAACCATTTACTGGGGGTATGCTTGTCTAACTGGGAACCAAACTTCTACAATCCTTTGCCGCACGACCTGACTTCCCACACCATTGGCAACGGTTTGGGTCACACTTCCCATGGTGATCTCGGTTTCACTTATCACACTTAGGTTCATTTCCCTGATACGAGCTTCGACTTTGATTGTTTAATGCTTGCTTATTTGGGGTCCCTATTGTTATCAAACTTTCTTTGCTGTTGAGGAGCTGGTTAGAACTAGTACCCTTGTTTTGATTCCCTTCCCATTTGTACTTATTATCAGTCAGGGTTTCGGAAACAGTTGCATTGCTCTCCGGTAGCTTGTTCTTGCTCTACAGCGTGATCGGTAAGTTTGTGGGCAAGCCTGATGATTTGTTGGATGGTAGGTAGGTGTGTAGAGGTTAACATGCTCTGGATATTTGGGGCAAATCCATTGAGATACAGCTCAATCCGCTTGTAGTGTGGGTTTGACATTGTTGGGACACATGGCAGCGAGCTTATTGGATCGTTTAGTGTAGGCTTCAATTTCTGATCCAATCATTCTGAGATTATAGTATTCCTGCTTCTAGCTTTTGGATATCGTCCCGATGAAAGTATTCCGCCTTCATCATGTCCTTGAAGGTATTCTAGGGAGTAACATTAGCAACCTCTAACCCGAGTATCTGCACCTGAGCGTTGCACCAGGAATCGCGATATCCTTTAACACTCCAGCAGCAAACATGACCCGACTTTCCACGGGATAGTTGCACATTGCAAAAGTAGACACTACCTTCTCGAACCAGTGAAGAAGGTCGATGGCTCAGGCAGTGCTAGAAAAGTGATGGGGTTTGCAATCCATGAATGACTTGAAGGTACAAATAGGTGGTTAAGCTAGTGGTGTTGGTTAACCTAATAAGAATTTTAAAGCGAGTAAGGATATGAGAGTTATAAGCGAGTTAGAATAGATAACCTAGAACCATAGATTACCTCCAGGGTGTGCTACCTGATATGCCGCAAGAGCCTCGGCCTGAGTCATGTGAATACCTCCACGTCCATCACGACCCCCGTTTCGTCCGCTCATGTTTTCCTTTTATAAACAAGAATGGGTATATAAGAGAATATTATACAATCACTATGTGAACTTCAAGAATAACGCAACCAAACAAACATGTAAACATATCCACCCAACACATGAAGCAATCAAATAAAAATATCTAATAAAAAAAAATTGTAATTATTGTTACAACCTACTCCAACAAATCTTTAAAATCTAATATTCATGATAGTTTTTGAAATCAAATAAGAAAACATAAACAAGTGATGGATCAGTCGTCGACTTCTCTGCGTCCTATGTGACGTCTTCATCCTCAGCGGCCTCCTCAGGCTCTTCCTCTAGTTCCTCTTCGGGAACCTCCTCCGGCTCTTGCTCAACCAATGGTGATGGTGGTGGTTTTCGAGCTTCTAATCGTGAATCCTCCATATAGCCTCATGTAATTCTGCTAGTAGTATCCCGAGTTCCTCTACAATAATAGCCTCAGATGCTCGTAGGGTCCCAACTATATTACGAGTCCTCTTTAATTCCTCTTCCATGTCGCTGATAGGCTTCAGTGAGTTGTTGGAGTCATGAGTAGCTACATGAGTGTCGACTCTTGCTGCCAGAGTAGGTGTGGCAGACGTTTCACCACCTTGGGCTAGGCGTCTGCTACGTATAGCACGCGTCTCCATATGACGCGGAAGGGAGTGCGATATCATGGGTGCTTTCCCTGGCGCTCGTGAATGATCCGACGTTGAGGATTTTAACATGCTTGAGGTATTTCACGTTTACATATTTAGTTTGCACTTGTGCCAAGGTGTTGTGTGTGTTACTAACATAGTGCATGTATAAATGTCAAGTAAATTTGAGTGTCATGTATGCATCTAAAATGGTGAACCTTTCAAGTTGGAGTGTGGTGTCGTTGTGGTTTCTCAAAAAGGGAACAAATATAGTCTGGTTTTTCAAAAGATTTAAACCAAGTTCACTATAAACAGTGGCTCTAATACCAATTTGTCACACCCTCACATTCAACACGCGGGATTTTAACACGAGGTGTGCGACTCACCAATATCCAACCACCAATCATATTGAACCAATTATGAAAATTATAAAATCATCACTAACAACACGATTGGTGATCAAGTTTAAAAATCCAAATCATAGTTTATGTTAACAACGGAAGCAAACTTTAAAATCCAGACACAATAAAAAACCACAAGTTCATAGTATAAGTAAAACGTAGAGTTTAATAACCCACGACACTCCAACCATTGTAAGCCTCTGTCCAGCTATACCTAACGACCTTCAAAGCATGCAATAGTGTGTCAACTTAAAGTTGGCAAGTTCACAATTCTTGTTAAGTGTAAAGCGTTATAAGTATGAATCGGGTAGCTAACCTCCATCAGAGTAACTAAATTATGTGTCCAAATGCTGACGTTATATTTTTTGTACCCTCATCAATGTCTATCCACATTGATGAAATGAAAAGGTAAAAAGTTCACGCACGGCTCCTAGCACGGTGTGAGATTTGTCAAACCTAATAGCGTTATTAACTAATACACTGCCTGCCAACCCGACATACTAATCGGTAAAATGTGTAGGGACTTCAAGATAGAATTTGCATTTAGTTATGTGTACGATTCCACCTCCAATGGATAGTATGTATGTGGTCCCAAACTAACTAGGCTACCGTAAGTGTGCACTCATCAGGGACGCATGCTTTAGTAAAATTTTGTGAACTCACCTTAGTTTGCTCGGCTAGAGAATATGTGAATAGTAGCAGAAGTGGTTAACCTCACACTGATATGGTTACCGTTTTAGTTAGTTTGGGCTCATGTACTCCTACACGTATACTAGTTGCATATCAGTTTTTGTGCAGTTTTCCAGAATTTATTTAAAATTCCAAACAGACTCGAAAAATTATGATATTTTTACGAGACATGTCATTTTGTAGACTATGACTTGTGTAATTTTCTCATGACCTCATTATTCACTGAAAAATCACTAAAAATCAGTTAGCACACATAGGTCTAATTCGGTCACATTCTAGCGACAGTTTACGACGAAATTTATTTTAAAATCCTCGTTAACTCTTTTAATGAAATTGTAGTTGGAGAATTTTATCATCCCACAGTACTATCTATAATAATATTTTCAAGTATTAACTCAACTCCTACACCAAGTTATGACATTCGTAATAGGCTGCAAATTCTGCCAGAAATGCAGCCTAAACCTTTGATACGGAAAAATTCATGTAAAATAGCAAAAGACGTTGAAAAATTATGACTCATGTAAGGTTTGAAAGTTATTTAGAAACACTACGTTTAGACTCAAGAACCAAACTTTCTTTTATAAAGTTTTGATCGTGTTACAACCGATACGAGTTGGCTATAAATTGTGAATAGAAACTATTATACATTGTCTCCTTATAAGAATCGTTGTCCATGTTCTTTATCATGTTTTATCAAACCCTAGTATACAATGACCCCACTTAACACTTTAACATCAAGTTCATCGTTAAAATCATGCATATCATTGGACCCTAATACTCGTATATACATGCATGTTCTCTAAACAATCTTGTTATTCAAAACTCATCATAACATTATCAAGAACTACATAAAATCAAGAACTTTAATCATCAAGAACCCATGTATCATCAAGAAAAATGCAGTTATGACTATGAGTAACCAACAAGAATTATAACAATACAAAACAACAAGATCAAGATGAGGGTACCAACAAGATCAAGATGAGTGTACCAGCTAGAGAGGGTACCAACAAGATCAAGATGAGGTGACTCCCTGTGCTTTGTGCGTGCGTCGACCGCATTGAGGGAGAAGAGGGAGAGAGACGAGAAGAGAGAGAGAAAGAGCGTCATGAGGGTAAGGGTTTGTTGATTAGAGGTTCAGGTTTGGGAGAGCTGCATGCATGCGTGTATATAAAAGAGGTGGGTTAGGGTGATTATGGTTTGGGCCGCCACAAACGGGCAACAAATGGTTTGGGTTTGGTATTGGGTCGATGAGGTAATGGGCTGAAGGGCATAATTATAGATTGTAAAATTCTTATCATAGTGTGTTTAGGTTTGGGTTAAGCCGAAGGCCCTAATGAGTTTATAATAAGTTTTGGTTTGGCGAACGATAATAGAACGAGAGCTATAACTTGTAGGGTCGCGAAAGATGTGAGTGTTGCTAAATTAGAATTGTAAGTGTGCCCGTGTATTTGCTAACTGAACTACGAACCTATTGGCGTTATGTAGTTATTAGATGACCCAAAAATATTGAAAGACACGTGAAAATGCTTAATGATTACCTGAAAAGTACGGAATGTCACACTGGTATACATGATGTATTTTATGTATGCAACCTAAGGAATGTTTAGCTAATAAAATCTTTAATCATACATCTTCAAGATGTAGAGGTGAATGTGAAATTAAAGTTCATTGAAAGACCTTTACTTGTTGGGAATCTCAAAGCATAAGAAATCTCAAAGCATAAAAATTAGTTCTTGTTAAAGTGAAGTGGCATTCAAAATGTGGACCAAAATACACTTGGGAATCGAAATCGGAGATGAAACAGAAATACCATACTTATTTTAGTGAATCTCGAGGATGAGATTGAAAACAAGGTGGGGGATGTAACAACCCTCATAGAATCTCCTGAGCCATTCATAATCAAGATCCCGAACGCATGAGACGAGAAATGACACGAAAAACGAAGAAACGGACGCGATTAGATGAAATAACGGTAGAGGACACGTGTCACCGCTAGATCGCCACGTGGCAAGCCAATAATGGTGACAAGGCAAGCCTAGGCCAGCGCAACACGAACGCCTCGGCGCGTCGCGTGAGAGGTCAGCATGGCTATATATGGAGCCGCTGTAGGACAGTTTCATCTACTCACTTTCGACTTGTTGACTCTCACTCTTCTGCTTCGTGTATTCGTATATGTGTTAGAAACCCTAATCGTCGATATGATACCCTAGGACAGTTTCATTTGCTCACTTTCGACTTCTTGACTCTCGTTCCTCTGCTTCATGGGTTTTATCCCCATTTGTTATAAATAAAATCCGGTGTTGATAAACTTTGATATTTTTCGTAAATAAACGATCCTGATGAAATTTCTACTACAATGTTTTCAAAATAACACCGATACCACTTGGTCGGGGTTCTGACATCCAGCCCTGCTATCATACGAATCATCATATTGGTCCGCGTGACATGTTGATTTAATTACCAGACATCATCAATAAGGGATATGCCCGCATAAGTTCGCGTAAATTCACAACAAAAAATAACTAAGTATGTTGGTTTAAATTGCATGAACCATATAGTGATGTATCTGCATTTATTAATTATACATATTTTTTTTATTCATGTGATCATCCTGTGCCAATCAACACATGCATTCACATAATATGAATTATCAACTTAACTATGGAAATACATATTCATCACATAATTCGTACATTTACACGTGTGTGATTCAGTGACAGATTCAAAGTCTTTTGTGAGGGGTGCAAAAATTGGTCGACTTAAATCAAGTTAAGTCAAAACGGGTTAGTTTAAAAAACAATAATGAATTAGGAAAAAACAATTCACAATTACGTAATTACCGATATTGTAAAGCAACTTAAACTTATTTAATCAATGATATGATGAAACTCAATAATATATATATATATATATAATATATATATATATATAATAAACAAAACTAGATATAAACTCAAATATATTTAAAATAAACAAAACTAAATATAAATTAATTAAGTAATTTGACAACAAACACATTATTTAAATACGCAATTTAGTTACTTATGATTATACCGAATACCTAAGATCATAGTTTGTCCTGAGATTAACTTTAGATTGATTTAAAAATTAAATTGATGCTTAAACATGTACTTTGTAACTTTGGTTAAAGGGTTTTAAAGTTATGAGTCATGAGATTAACTTTAGATGATTAAAAAATTAAAATTATAATTCCTTTGATATTTACTTGGTCACTTTGGTTAAAGGATTTAATTTAAACAGAAAAAAACCCTTTTTTTCTGATATCCTTTGACTTTTATTGTTGTTCCTTGTAATATATCCTCTCTCATTTAACTTTTTGTTGGTTTTATCTTTTTGTTGGTTTAAGTTTTATTTCTTTGCTCCATTAAAGCATTAAGTTTTAGAGTTTAAGTTTTAGATCGTAGAACAATCATAAAATATTTAGTTATCTTCTTTCATAACATTACAACACCTTCTTTTCTTTTCATATCATTACATCACCTTCTTCTTTCACTGGTGGTTCTCGTTATATGATGCAAAACTATTTAGACGAATTTGCTTTGTGCAAATAGTTCGGGTATCCGGATTTCTTCATTTCTATTACATGTAATCCAAAGTGGCCGGAAGTCCAAATGTTTTAAAAGATACTACTATAAAACTTGATGATAGACCGGACATTTTGTGTCTAACTTTTAAGATGAAGCTTGATTCCATAACTAAGGACTGAAAAGTTACTCGTAAGAGTATTAACTACTGACTTTGGTGGTTTAGATGAGTTTTTGGAAATTAAGATCAATGTTCTTGATGGAAATACATGGCTTAGGAAGCTCCATAGAGAGAATATTAATGGTCACACAAGGTTTGACAATGCATTATTGATATTCATGATTAATATTATTTTAGTTTTTACTAAATTTAATAATTTGTAACTAATTTTTTTATATACATTGTTTACAATAGGTTCAGTGTTATTGAATGGTATGGTATGATTAAAGTTGAAGATATTTCGTTAAGTGATGATTGTTTTCCAATTGGTCTATAAGAAATGCAAGGTTTTTGGTTATGAAACTCCAAAAAGCTAAAGTATTAGATTAATAGGCTTTCTATTGATATTTCGAACTATAAAAACGTAATTTCATCATTTATTTATGTTTTCGTTTTATTATGTCAATAGCACGTTGATTGTTTTATTTACTTTATGAACTCTTAGTTCCATAATAATTTTCTTCAGAGAATTTCGTTATGATTATCATACGTATAATTTTTTTGTGAATACCTTGAAAACATGTTATTTTAATCAACCCGTGAAGTTCGTGAGGATTAGCACTAGTTAGCAATATATTATATAAATTTTGAAACATATGTTGTTAACAGATTAATATATGTAAAATGCAAAGTAATTGATGATTTAAGGGTTTTTTTTTCTGCAGAAATGCCATCATATCTTGGTGCACTATTTGAATCTGAATTGAAGAACAAGAATGGTCAGTCAGCATATCTAGTTAACAAATCAGCATCATTAAAAAAGTTATTAGTGGAAGTCCATATTTAGTTAATTTGTAGATTGATTGAATTGAAAGAACAAGAATGGTCACGCAGCAAACTCGGTGGACCCTCAAAATATCAAAGGTATATTCTGTTTAGAAGTATTGCAATTTTTGAAGACGATAGAGAGGTAGCAACGCCAGAGAGATATCACTTGTATAAAATCTTTTATTACAATTTTGAAGTATTTATGTATTATCGATCGATAGTTTAAAGATTATTAATTTGCCTATTTAGTGGGGTTTGAAATGATAAATGTTAGTTTTACATCTGTTTAGGGATGGCAATCGAACCGATGGGTAAACTCAAAACCCGACACATTTGGGATGGGTTTGAGGTTGGTTAATCGGGTTTGGGACGGGTTTGTGAATAGTTCTTATTTTTTTACAGGTTTGGGATTTGGTGATACACTCGTTTACCCGATAAAGTGTACCCGGTTACCCGATTATATACCCGATATAACTTATTAATAGTATTAAATATGCATATATATGAATGTAATCGATTAGTAATATTACCTAATAGATACCCGATAAGTTTTGGGTCGGGTATCCCAACGAGTAAGCTTTTTAAATTAACAGGTTTACCCGAAACCTGTGGTTATACCCGATGGGTATTTACCCACTAGAAACCCGACGGGTTTGGGGATAAGCTTATCTAACCGAGTTTGGGTTTGAGATTACCTAAACCCGTCCCAAACCCGACTCATTGCTATCCCTACTTCTGTTGTGTTTGGTTCATGTCGTCAGCGTAGTTCTACCTACTTAGATGAGTAATCGAAGGTAAAAAATTTGGGGCACCAATTTAGTCCATACTAATAGCAAGTTTTGGGTAAGTTACAAATTGCTTATTGTTTGGTTTTGAGATCCAAACAATTGAGTGGCTTCATAAATTTTTAGATTCCGTGTGTAGTGTTCTTGGATTGTATTTTAGTAGACTAAATCAAATTGTCACTATTGACTGAATGAGAAAGTATAATCACGAATAACAATAAACCAAATATCACATAGCACGTTAGTTAATATAATGATAATAGCACAATTTGTCTGAATAAAAGATACAAATAAACGACACATGATACACCCCAAAACATGAATAAAAGAGGGAAGTTTGTAGGAATTCACCCACAGTGGGTGCGTTTCTTCATTTGATAACGAACGCGCACGATTATAGATTCCAACCGACGAGAAAATTAACCTAAATATTCACGTAATAATTTGGTAAATATATAATTTTTGTTTGAAATTAATATTTCTATTTAGTGCCTTTTATTAGATTTTTAAGTCAATTTTTATGGTATTATTTACAAATTTAAAGCTTAAAAAGTCTTATTTTTATAGCTATTTTTAAGGATTTTGAATAAAAATAAAGAAAATATTTATTAAAAAATATACCCCTTCCAAGGGGTTGAACCGGTCAATAATGCGATTTTTGGCAGCGTGTAAGAATCGAACTCGTGACGTCTCGTATACGTGCACGCAGCTCTACCAACTGAGCTACGTGTCTAACCCGAAATAATCTGGATTTTAATTATATATATATCCTAACTAGACAAAACTATATTTTAGTTTTATTTTAAAAAGGTTTGACTTATTTCAGAACGCATATAACCTTGCTCAGACCCGGCTCGAACTCGCGCCCTCTGACTTGTGTTGCACACAGCCCTACCAACTGGGCTATGTGACTAACCCGGTATAAACTAGATTTTATTACATATATATACTTACTCGGTTAAATCATAATTTTATTTATTTAAAAAGGTTTGTTATATGAACAGATTGTTGCATATTAAGAGACTCGAACCCGGGTACCCTTGTTTGTAATGCACACAGTCCACCACTAGACTGTATGTCTAACCCGGTTTAGTCTAAGTTTTTAATTATATTTATAAGTTATTACAACTTCATCTTCTTCATGATAAAAGCCCAGAACCATAACCCGACTAATTAAATCAGAAAGTTTTTTGACTCAACATTGCTAATGAATTGAATGATATAAGAGAGAAGTTCAAGTGTTTATACCGTCAGACGTGAACCGAACTGCTCCGGTGATGTTTTCAAGTAATTTTCCGGCGATGTCTGATTGAAACAGAGGGTTCTGCTGAGAGTTTTTAGGGGATGATTGAGACTGAGCGAGTTCAACAAAGGCGTTATGTTCACTATTTATAGGTGAGTGTAGGTTCAATTTCAGAATTCGGTTACAACCGATTTTGAGTGATTTCGGTCAAAGATTTATATAAACACCATGATTTGTAACCGAAATTGAGTCATAGAGCATGATTGCAGGTCGGTTTTCTTCGATTTAATTTGAAGTCAAACGTCAATTGAATGAGGATTTGGGAGTTACAAATGTTGATTCTAGGCGGGTGGTTCTTGAATTGATCTAATGGTTTGCTTCAGTATATGATTCATTTGTTTTCGAACCATTTCAAATGTGTGTGTGCAGCTCAGTGGTGTGGAGTGTGTGTTGCTTCTTTGAAGAACCGGGTTCGAAACCCGGGGTCATCCCTTTATATTTATTTTTGTTATTTTTAGTTCATTTGTTTTTATTATTATTAGTTTTTTTTTATTTATTATTTATTATTTTAACCCTTTTTATTTATTTATTTATTAATGACATTAATATAACGAATTTGAACTGAAATACGTATCGAAACCTCATATCATATATTTGAATTATTTAAATGGAGCAGGTTTTAGAACCCGTTTTACAACGAATGTTACAGTATCCCCTATTTTTATAAATTTTGTCCCGAAATTTAAGTAGTAGTAAGTGTAACTTTAAAGAGATGTGGGTATTTTTCACGCATTGAGTCTTCCGTTCCCAAGTAAACTCAGGTTCTCGTTTTGACTCCCAACGTACTCTAACTAAAATCTGAATATCTTTTAACAGAAAAAGGGGGGTGTGATGTTTGGATTTGATGTTAAGGGTTTACACAACTAGGTGAGTGCGATGTTTAAATTTTGATTGAGGCATTAACGTTCCTAGTAAGGGTTGAATACCTTGTTACAGGAATCGTTTTTATGCCTGAGGCGTAGAAGTGAAAAGAGTTGTAACTCGGAGATGACTAACTGGATATGGTCTCATGATAAAGGGTTTTGAGGAAATCGAAACGTCGAAAAGATAAAGTTATATCACAAAGCGAAGTCTTCATCCACATCGTTCTCCAAATTAAGATTTGCACTACGTACACGGAACATCTCATAACCGCCTAATAATGCTTTTGATCATTTGACAAGAATACTTATATATAGGAAGTACCAGCGGCGTATCCACCATATCCTTGTCAAATTTTCATTGGCTTTGTCAATAAGTCACGATTAGTTCTATGTACTCGTCCTAAGATCTTAAAAAACATAACAAACACAACAGCCAATGCTTGAGTCTCAAATCTGAGGGATACAAGCCCGAATGACGACGATACCTCTCTCGTGTGTTATGATGAAGTGGTCAGTCTGTGAAAAAGTGAGACACGACCCAACTTCTTTAAGTGATGAGACGAGGTTCGTCGTGATGTACGATGACATGTTTTTAAATCGATGAATAGAGACATGTAATGAAACAACGTGTCATAACGTGATATAAATTGCGTTATTGGCATTAATTGATACATTAATTCCCAAATTGAAAACAAAGATATCTTGAATAATTAAACAAGGAATGAAATTGATAGGAAACATTTAGAATAAACGGTTGGAGTGGACCCTTGTTTCTTTGTGGTGGAAGGCTAGTTGGGTTGCTCGTTTGCACCATTGTTGACGTCAATTGGATTCACGTTGATGTTGTAGGCTCTCCCTCTTGCTGGTGGAGGTGCTGGGTTTGCCTGGTCTGCTTGGTTAACTGGGTTTGCTTGATCTTGAGCATTAATGATATTAACCAACCTAGGGCACGTGTTCCTAAAGTGGGTAGGGTCACCATAGTTAAAGCAAGCTCAAACATATGGAACTATGGGATATTGAGGTTGTTGATAGGGTTGAATCATGTTTTGGGCAGGGGGTGGAGCTTGGTCTTTAGGAGTACAAAAGTGTTACCCAAATGACCATAACGCCCACAATTGGCACACAGTCGCCAAGGTAAGGTGGGTTGGTGGTGATAATGGCAGTTGTTGCATTGAGGGTGATGGTCAGTGTAAGGTTTCTTGTTTGGGTATGTTGGGTTGGGTGCCACTGGGTGATTAGGATAGCTTGGAGGGGTACGGCTTGTAAAGTTGACTGACTAGTTTGAATGACAGCAAAATTTTTCTCGTACCGTTTTCTCTTGGTAGCAATTTGGGAAGAGGATTCGACTTGAGTTGAAGTTGGGGGTTTCGGTTGATATTTTGCTACTTACATCCTTCTTCGTCTCGTCCTTGAAATCCCCATTCCTGATATGATTTTTGGTGAGTTCAATAGCTAGCTCCATTGCTGCTTCCAAGGTTGCGGGCACGTTACTCATCACAGAATCATGAATCATCGAAGGAAGGCCCCGAATATAATGCTCGATCAAACGGTAGAGAGGAATGAAAAAATTTGGAACCATTTGGTTCAACTCGAGAAACCTCTTGTTATAGGTTATATGATCTCCCTCTTTTTGTTTCAAAAAGTAGAACTAATCTTCCAGCTTCTTAATTTCGCTTCTTGGGCAGAAGCGTCTTGTCATGAGTTCTCGAAGTTCTTCCCAAGTTAGGGCTACTGCGGCTTCGGCGCCTCTTCTGCCCTTTTCAGCATTCCACCAAGTTAATGCTACCCCAAATAGACGACCGGTAGCATAACGAACCTTACGGTTATTGGGACAGTCGCAATTGAGAAAAGTACTCTCCATCTCCTCGAACCATCGAAGGAGAGCAGTGACACCTTCAGTCCCTTCATAATTTGGAGGGTCACATGAGTTGAAGTGCTAGTAGGTGCACTTGGTGGTGTTTGTAGGAGGGTTGCCAGTATTTTGCTCTTCTTGATTGATTGGGTCGTTAGGGTTAGCAGCTAGAGCTTGTTGAACTTAGATCACGATATCGGAATCACGGCGGCCATTTGTCGAGCTATTTGGGCAGCCATGGCTCGCCGAATCTCCCAGATCTCCTACCTCTACGAGAGTGCCTAGAAGACATCTACAGGAAATACGTAACGAGATAATGAGTTTGGCGTTTTAGTTGTCATGTGTCATATTTAGAAATTAACATCCACAAAACAAATGAGAAAAATAAATTCACTACATCCACAGGATTTCTTAGGCTTTGCTCATGTTTGGGCCCCCGTATGTCCCCCTTACTTGGCCTAGGTAGTCATGTGGGCCCTGACTACTGGGCTCTGAGGTACGGTTCACATTGGTTTTGGCCTGTTTAACACTTGCACCACCCGAATGAAAATCGTAATACATGATTGCGAGATATAAAGTCGGAAGGTGTCCTGGTGTAGACATAGTGACGACTCAAAGTGGGGTTAGTTCATACGACATTTGGTGTGGCATGCTTTGGCCTAATAGGTCCTTCATAGTCTCATCGTTAGTCCCAGGGTAGGCAAACTGATCTGTTACTTTGATTTATACGAATGCTAAACCTAGACAGGACGTTCCGACTACCGGCATTTATACCCTTCCAGTTACTACATGCCCATCGTAGAACTCACTTTGATGAGACTGAAAAAACATGAGAACATCACAAAATCTTTGAGAAAAGAAGCATGAGAATGTTTAAATATATGAAAATTGAAACGTGCGTGATAAGTTTATATGTAAGCATGTTATGTTTGATAATATGTATTAAATATCACACAAAATCATATGATAGTGGGGGTGCTTGCATGCATTTGTGTGTGGGATAAATGTAAAACAACTAATTATCATGAGTTTGCATGTAACCAAATAACACATAAGCAAATAAAAGCTAATCGACTATAGTATAGGCTCTAAGGGTCTAATAACGTATCCTTTATCCCTATAGTCAAAAGCTCTGATACCAATCTGTCACACCCTGACCCGCAGTGGAAATGGTAGTCGGGCATGATTAGGTTTTCATCAAAGCTCATAACATTTACTATAATAATGTTTCATATTTATTATTTCAATTTAAAAGGAATAATTCCAACTAACACATAAAACATATAAGCATAAATTTGTTCTATACAAGACTTTCAAGTAACGATTTATTCTTCTTATAAGGCCCAATCCTATGTGTTCCTTGCTTCAACCTAATCACCCGTATCATGTGTAAAAATAGAGTTTTTGGGTCAACAAAGTTGGCGAGTGAATCCCGTTTAAACATTCGATAGAAATGTTGTGTTGATTAATTTAATAAAAATGTGCATAAACCAAATATGAATAAATGTACATGTAAACAATCCACAAACCAGATAATCATCTAGCAAAGTACACGTGAGCATGATAAATGATGAACTGTGAGATCAAGGCTCAATCAAACGGAGCAGATCTAATTAGGCACGCGATACTCTACCCGTCTATATAGGGAACTGATGGGTCTACTATGAATGCTTGACTGAAATGAGAAATTATAACCACGAATAACAATAAACCAAATATCACATAGCACGTTAGTTCATATAATGGTAATAGTACAATTTGTTTGAATAAAAGATATAAATAAACGACACATGATACACCCTAAAACATGAATAAAAAGGGGAAGTTTGTAGGAATTCACCCACATTGGGTGCGTTTCTTGAGTTGATAACAAACGCGCACGATTATAGATTCCAACCGATGAGAAAACTAACCTAAATATTCACGTAATAATTTGGTAAATATATAATTTTTGTTTGAAATTAATATTTCTATTTAGTGCCTTTTATTAGACTTTTAAGTCTATTTTTATGGTATTAGTTACAAATTTAAAGCTTAAAAAGTCTTATTTTTATAGGTATTTTTAAGGATTTTGAATAAAAATAAAGAAAAGATTTATTAAAAAAATATACCCCTTTCAAGGGGTTGAACCGGTCAATAACGCGATTTTTGGCAGCGTGTAAGAATCAAACTCGTGACCTCCCGTATACGTGCACGCAGCTCTACCAACTGAGTTACGTATCTAACCCAAAATATTCTAGATTTTAATTATATATATATACTAACTAGACAAAACTATAGTTTAGTTTTATTTTAAAAAAAGGTTTGATATAATTCAGAACGCATATAACCGTGCTCAGACCCGGCTCAAACTCGCGACGTCTTACTTTGTTGCACACAGCCCTACCAACTGGGTTGTGTGACTAACCCAGTATAAACTATATTTTTATTACATATATATACTTACTCGGTTAAATAATAATTTTATTTATTTAAAAAGGTTTGTTATATGAACAGATTGTTGCACATAAAGAGACTCGAACCAGGGTACCCTTGTTTGTAATGCACACAATCCACCACTAGACTGTATGTCTAACCCGGTTTAATCTAAGTTTTTAGTTATATCTATAAGTTATTGCAACTTCATCTTCTTCATGATAAAAGCCTAGAAACATAACCCGACTGATTAAATCAGAAAGTATTTTGATTCAACATTGCTAATGAATTGAATGATATAAGAGAGAAGTTCAAGTGTCTATACCGATCAGACGTGAACCGAACTGCTCCGCTGATGTTTTCCGGTGGTGAAGCAATTTCCGGCGAGGTGATGATTGAAACAGAGGGTTCTGCTGAGAGTTTTTAGGGGATGATTGAGACTGAGCGAGTTCAACAAAGGCCTTATGTTCACTATTTATAGGTGAGTGTAGGTTCAATTTCATAATTCAGTTACAACCGATTTTGAATGGTTTCGGTCAAAGATTTATTATCACCATGATTTGTAACCGAAATTGAGTCAACGAGCATGATTGCAGTCGGTTTTCTTCGATTTAATTTGAAGTCAAACGACAATTGGATAAGGATTTGGGAGTTACAAACGTTGATTCTGGGCGGGTGGTTCTTGAATTGATCTAATGGTTTGCTTCAGTATATGATTCATTTGTTTTCAAACCATTTCAAATGTGTGTGTGCAGCTCAGTGGTGTGGAGTGTGTGTTGCTTCTTTGAAGACCCAGGTTCGAAACTCGGGGTCATCCCTTCATATTTGTTTTTGTTATTTTTAGTTAATTTGTTTTTTTTATTATTAGTTTTTTTATTTATTATTTATTATTTTAACCCTTTTTGTTTATTTATTAATTAATGACATTAATATAACGAATTTGAAAATAAATACGTATCGAAACCTCATATCATATATTTGAATTATTTAAACGAGCGGGTTTTAGAACCTGTTTTACAACGAATGTTACATCCGTGTTCGTCAAATCATTTCCATATTCTCAACTAATAGAAGAAAAGAAATTCAATAGCAACATGAGGCAGCAAGAAAGATGTAGATTGAACTTTTGGTGTTTTGAAATCAAAATGAAATATAATGAATCGACCAATGCATGCTAGGAGTGTTAAAAAAATTAGGTACGTAGTGTATACATGTATTATTTTTCATAATATGATTTTAAAAGAAGACGAAAACGCGATAGCACCAATACACATTCGGGATCCTCAACTTGAGTCAACCCTCGATAACAGTATGTTAAACGAGCTTGTGGATGAAGATACGCATTGAGGACTAAATCATGATCTCGTTGAGCATCTCAGAACAATGGATTTACCCGACTTGTTGGCGGACTCCGACGAAGTGTAGTTGTGTTTTTTTATTGTATTTTTAATTTAATCTAATTTATTTTATTTTATTTTTAATTTAATGTAATATTTGTTTTTATTTATTGTATTTTTAATTTGTTAAAATTATGTTTTATTTTTTAATTAATTAATAGTTTATAAAAAAAAGAAAATTTCTTCTCACCTCGTAAAAATTACACCTCTTATGTTTGGGCAAAAAGAATTAGAAAGAAAAAATGATATGGGCAAAAAGAATTAGAAAGAAAAATATATGATTAGGATAAAGAATATATCCACACACGTAACGAAGATGAACCCTTTCACTCTAGGAATCTTCAATAAAAAAAAACTCGGTTAACAAAGTACCGTGCTTTCACCATACTCCACATACCCACTCACCAATTCACCATCATATTTAATTATTTTATTGTTTTAAAGTTAAAATCAACTAAACTACAGATCCATCCATTTGTTTATTCCTTTCGAACTTTATTTACAAACCCAACTCAACCCATCACTATCATTTTAGCATTTCCTAATCCTTTTCAACCAGCTTATGGATTCACCTTCCCAGTTCCCAATCTATTAATCAAAGCAAGTAATTCTCTCTCTGTTACCCGATGACCGAGATGGTGTTTCCGATTTTGATTCTTGTTTTCTTCTTGTTGTTTTTGCTCATATTTTTGTTTCACCTTCTTATTAGTTTGATTTTGATCTTTATTTTCAATAAGGATTGTGATATCTGGGGTGAAAGAATGGGGTCTAGTTGGAATTCGCATATTGATTGGTTTGAATTTGTCATCGCTGTATAGATTGCTAATTCCTTATTGGGGTTTTATGGATAAGTTGCGATTTTGTTGTTCTCTTATAAATATTTAGAAATAATAGATTTTAATAATATTAACTTTTTCGGCATTAACCAGCAACGGTCTCAACTTCACAAATGGTCACACTTTTTAACCTATTGTAGACCATTGGACATTTCTAACTAAGGTCTAACCAAGTTAGTTTTTTGTTGACGTGGTACATATCTTTGTTACGTGATGAGGTGGTTGCTTATGTTGCACTCTCGTCACCATTTCACCTCCGCCTTAACTCCACTACCACCAACCGCCATTAGCTACCACCACCCACCTCCACCGTGGCCACCTCAACTCCATCACCAGTAGCCGCCACCACCCACCTCACCACCGCCACCTACCTCCATGACCTCCTCAAACACAACTCGCATTTTGTATTCACAGAGAATAAAACCCACGTTCTTGTCGAAGTTGATTATCGTCCCTCTCTCTATCTCTCTTCCTCAATCATGATATCATTCTCTCAGCTAAAGATTCGAAAGGTTCCATTCATATTTTAACTTTCAATTTTGCATTTTATTCATATAAAGTTTCTCAGCCTTTTTGCATATTGTGTAATCCTCTTACCATTTTTGTCTCAAACAATATAAGGTTCCATTGGATTGATTCAAATGTATTGCGTATTTGCACAATAATTTCTTAATTTAATGTGTATTTTTGTCAACATCTATATTGTTTGAGCTCGTTACAACTTCTGTATCGAGTTTTTCATATCGATTTTTGGCAAAATATCGTGAACTCGCCGGAGGTCCGGAATCGAATTCGTTGAAAAAGTTGCTGATACGAACTTCTGCACTCGATTGTGCCCTAACTCTGTGTGTGTATATATGAACACGCAAAGCAAGTTTGAGATCTGTATAACTAGGTGTGTATTGGTGGTGGTGATGGGTGGTTGGTGGTGGTGGAGGAGTTGAGGTGGAGATGGGTGGCGGCGATGGAGGTGGAGACAGTTGGTGGCGGCTGATGGTGATGGTGGAGTTGAGGTGGCGGCGGTGGTGGAGGTGGGGTGGTGGCGGCTTGTGGTGGTGATGGTGGAGTTAAGGTGGAGGTGAAAGCGTGATGAGATTGCCAAATAAGCAGCCACCTCATCAAGTAACAAAGATGTTTGCCACGTCAACGTGCACATCAGCAAAAAAAACTAACTGGATTAGACCTTGGTTAGAAAATGCCCAATAATTTACAATAGGTTAAAAGTTGGGACCAACAGTTGAAATTTTTAAAGTTGGTTCATGTCGGCCAATAACGAATAGTTAGGATTATTAAAATCCATTAATCTAAATATTTATTACCTTCTCCTTAACACACACCATTCTTTCTCTCTTTTTCTTTGTAAGCAATTCGGTATAAAAAATTAACTTAAACCGATTTAAGGTAAGCAAGTGGCTGGAATCAATTTGAAAAAATAATGAAGGTAATTATTGAATTGCAATGGAAAAACTAAAAGCTTGGTGGTGAAAATGAAAAAAAAAAACAAAGTTACTGTAACTAAAAAACTTTTATATAAGATAAGGTTTGTTTGAGAACGACTCTTCTTGCGATAACCACGACAACTAATTTGAATACAAAAAATACCTAAAAAACATACCAATTTTTTTAATATATTTTTTATAAAATCGCTATATTTCGTTATTAAAAAGGTATTTTTTTCCGAGTAACAATTATTGATGCATATGTATCATTTTTTTGACAAATTCCGTAATGCATTAACAGTATTAGACAATTGCACTTTTATTTACACTACCATTTTTAATACACTACTTTTACATTATCAATATTAAAAATGCATATGTGCATCATTATGTATAACCATGATATAACGTGTCTGAGTATAAAAAGTTTGTGATTTTGAATGATAAAGCAGGCTCATATACATGTTTTTTAGTTAGTTGTATCTAGTAGTTGATGGTATGGTTATATTTGTCACTTTATGATATACTATGTTGTTTGGATGGTATGAAAGGTGTTGATGTACATGTGCATAAAGTGAAAATATTATATATATTTGTAATGGTATTGTATAATGGATGGTAGGAGTTAAATGGTATTGTATTATGGATGATAGGAGGTAATAGTAGTGTATTATGGATGGTATGATATATGAAAGCGAAAGTGTATTTAAAGTAGTGTACTAAAACACGTTATATCTATTCATACATAAAGATGCACATGTGCATTTCTAATATTGGAAATGTTAAAAGTAATATATTATGGATGGTAGTATAAATGAAAGTCCAATTGTTAATACTTGTAATTCTTACGTAATTTGTTAAAGAATTTATACATATGCACATGTGCATCGATAAGTGTTATTTGAAAAATATTTTTAGTGACAAAATATAGCGATTTTTTAAAAAAAAATTGTGTTCTTTTTTATATTTTTAGGTATTGTTGGTTGTAAATTTTTACTCCTTGGTCTTAAAAGACAAAGCACAAAGATCAATTGTGTAATGTACTCTTTATATATATATATATATATATTATAAATGGTATTACCTTTGTTGTGCCCGAATGTATATAGAAAGAATGGAGTATGGTATCATTTAACTGCCCTCTGTAGCAGTTACCGGTCGCCGAATAGAACTCTTCTTTGCCGTTCTTGTTAGCTTTAGGAGAGACAGCCCGCTGGGAGCCAAGATAAGTAAGCTTAGGCTGCACATGTTAGATTCGATTCCAATTTACGAATTACCCTCTTATGTCAAATTTGAAAAGGACTTATTCTTATTCGTCGTAAACAAAATGCATATTAAACAAAGGTCTTACGGAGTCTTGTCCTAAAGTCCCACGCATTCATGCTCTTCGTATATAGAGACACGATTCTTGACATCTTGTCTTTAAAGAGACGCTTTGATAGACGGTTAGTTATGAGTCTAGTTCGACACCTTGTTCTCAACTGAACTAGTAGACAGACGCCTCTAGATTGCTGCGAAGCATGAGTGGTTTTATATGCATATATACAACGTATATCAGAATTTTTTAAATCGCTTTAAGGTTAGAATTATGATCTCGCCCGTTTTATGGGATTTACTATTTCTGATGTCATGTTATTGTGATTTTGAATGATCACATATCCATATGTGTGAGTTTTAAGTATTATATTCTGTCATCGACTACTTAAGAGTTTCTTTCTCATCATATTTGTAAAAACAAAAATAAAAATAAAAATTAAACTTTTAATACATAAAATAGAATCTATGAACCAGCTCAGTTTCTTTCCAGAGCTACACTGATTTGACAAGAGTTATATTAGCTAGGAGAAAATAAAGAGAGGAATTCAAAAGAGTGATCACAAGGACACACAACCAGACGATCTTATTATACATTCATAACATGTGATGTGAATCATGTGATATAACTAAAATTTTAACGACCAGAGAGCTGAATGCTGGAGTTCGTGGCATTGGAGGACACCGACGTCAATGTATCGACTTTAATTTTTATGTCCTCTTCATTAAAGGTAGACCTTACTGGCATTTCGTCTAGTGATTTGTCACTTAAAAGTGTAACCACTTCAGACATTGCAGGCCTTGCAGAAACTGGTGAGTACACATCAATGCTATCTCTATGATCTTCTTTACGTCTTCTATTGCATATTCACTAGGATCTAGTCTTTCATCCACAAGATTCGAATGTGTGCCGTTGTCATATAAATTCCATGCCTGTTAAACGTAATAACAAAGAAAAAAGTTTATCAGAACTTAATACAATGGACAACAAAGAATAAAACCTTGAGCTAAATATACTGGTTTAGAAGAATTAACCCATGTTTTTTGGAAGCTTACATGTTCAAGGAGGCTTTGGCCAACTAATTCATCACCTTTGACATTGTGACACCTCTTCCCACTAATGATTTCGAGGACCACGATACCAAAGCTGTAGGTGTCTACTTTCTCAGATAACTGCCCATGAATGGCGTATTCTGGTGCAACATAACCACTATCCCTGTTATGGTTAACAATAATTTTGTGGGTAAACTTTCATTCACGAGAGTGACAAAAGAAAAATAATAAAAAAAAAAACTCTATATGATATTTGAGTGTAGTTTGTGATCTCAAGTGTTTGGGGTAACTAGCTAGTTCGTTGATTAGTAACAAACTAACATATTGATAAATTTAAACGTACATGGTTTCTGCCAATTTGGTGCTAAGATGAGTCTTATCTTCTGGCAGCAATCGTATCAGCCCAAAATATGCAATTTTGGGCTGAAATTCGTTATCAAGTAGAATGTTGCTTGTTTTGATATCCCTATGAATGATGGTAACGTGGTACTGCTCATGTAGATATGCAAGACCTTGTGCTGTCCCATAGATTATTTCAAACCTTTGTCTCCAATTTAGATTCTTTGATTTGTCAACTGATATAAAAAGGTAAATTTATCATAAAGAACTAGATATGTAAAAAGTTAGAAATCTAGGAGTTTGTGAATTAAATAAGATGTATAACTCACCATAGAGGAACTGATCACGGCTACCATTGTCCATGTACTCATGGACCAAAAATAAAAATGCCCCTTTGTTACAATATCCAAGAAGGCGTATAAGATGTTTGTGGTGAACGTTGCATATAATCTTAAGTTCGTCATCAACGTGCGTCTTTCCTCTATTATAGGCCATAATTGTTTTCTTAATTGCAACCGTATTCCCATTCTTGAGAATGCCCTGCATAATGTCAATCATCTTCAATGTATTAACTACCAAATGTTTTCCCTCTAGTTAGTGTATAGAGTCTATTCTCTTTGAAAATGCAACTAGTGAAATCGTTCTACATCATAACATAAAAAAATTACACCAGCAGTGTACCTTATATACTTCACCAAACACCCCTCCTCCCAGTCTGTGCTCATCACTGAAACTATTTGTGGCTACTTTTATATCATCATAGCTGTATTTTGCTGGACCTTGAAGCAAGTCCGTTGATCCAGTTGATTTATCTAAGCATTGTAAATACGTTTTAGAGAGCCAGTAATATGTTAGGTTGACATATATGTTCAAAAGAAATCAAAATATATCTATAATAAAGATGCATGTACCTTGTGGTTGTGTTTTCGGATCGAAATCGCCACAAGAAAAATGCAAGTACCAGCAACAGAAAACATACACCTCCAACAACACCCCCAATTATGTACCACTTCTTACTTGAATCATCTGCAAATCATAAAAGTGTTTATATATTTAGCTATAAATACTAACCTAGATTAATTGTGGACAAAAAAGCCATGGTGCATGGCTATCAAACTTTAGCTACTGCTAGAAAACGGAGTATTTGCGACATATTTCAGACTAAAAATGTGATGACAAAAATCTTGGTGGTTATCCTATTTTGTGACCGTGTCAAATCTTGCGACAGCACTGGTTTGCGACGGTCTTTTCTTCGTTTTGCTACCAAAAATATGCGACGGATAAAATTTGCTACCATTTTACCAACTGATTTGATTACTATCTCAAATTGGTCACTAAATTTGTGACAGTTCTATTGTTGTAAATTCTGGTCGCAAATGCCTTTTTTTTCTAGTAGCTTATTACCGAACGAAAATAACTGTGATAAAAATCTTAATAAAAAGTAACTTGGAAAGTGTTTGTTCTATAGCAGTAGAGCCTCACCATCTCCAAGGAAAGGTATGAGATCAGTAGTCTGGTTTAGTCCGAAAAACGGAGTACTGGAATACCTCATAAAACATCCATTGTCAACAGCCCTCCCATTTGTACCAGGAAGACAAGCATCTAAGAACTATATCTGGAGTTTAAGCACTCTTGACAAACGCTCTGGCTTAAATTTAGATTACATTGAGCAATGGCATACACAGTTCGGTTTCCATTAGTGACCAGTCTAGTTGAAGCGGCAAAATAGTTTGGTATTCTTGGAGCAGCGGTTCGAAGATTTGACATCAAACCTTGTACTGTTTTCTTAAAGTTTGCAGACTGTGGTGATGTCGTATTGCCACATATTACCACACCAGCCCGGATATTAGCGTCAGCATAAAAGTTATTGTTCTCGTACCTGCATCAAATTCTAACTAAGATTAAATATTTTTCTTGTTGATTTAGCCATGATGTTCCGTATTGGTCTAGTATAATTGTACTGGAAGAACCAAGACGAACACGGATTTTTTTTAATTGGATCTGTCTCTTCGGACCGGTCTTAGACCGTGATAACAAAATTTTCAATTTAGAAATATACAATAAAAAGTTGTACAACCTAACATGGCATAGAAGAAAATAAATAATAAAAATATGTATGTTTTGTTATCCTTATGGATATAAATATAAGAGTAAACCGCTAAAATGTTCTCTGAAGTTTAGTCATTTTTGCCATTTTAGGAGTGTTCATGGTCTAGTTTTGACGGTTTTTAGGTCAAACCATAATCCAAACCGTTAGTAACGGTTTTTCATTATCGAAAACCCAAACTAAACTATTGACAATTAAAACCGAACCAAACCAAACCGTTACTAACGGTTTGGTTCCGGTTTAGTTTACGGTTTAGACTTACTAATTATTTATATAAAAAAGTTATAAAAGATAAAACTAAATAAGTTATCCCAAATGCATAAAAATGCTTGTTTTATCAGCAGATTATATGTATCTCATATTAAAAAGTAATAGAACCAATCAAGAACTAATTAACAAAAACAGATTAGATTAGTAATTTCATTTTAAAACAAATAAAGATAAAGCTTATGAAATAAGCTATGCTCATATAATGTGAAATTGAGCACTAAATCAAGCTAATAGAATTTCCTATATGTATCCTAATTAGACTAAATATAAAATATAAGTCAACTATATATGTTATATATATAGTATATTCATTCATTATAAAATATGAATTATAACAAAAATATATATTATAAAATCTAACGATCCTGTCCGGTTTTTTAAGGACGGTTTTTGGTATAGATCGTAAACCAAACCATTTATTACGGTTTTAAATTTTTGAAACCGACCGACGAAAGTTAAAGAAACAACCGACTATGAAACCAAACCAATGAAAGGTTTAGACGGTTTCACGATTTGAAATTGAACCGTGAACACCCCTAGCCATTTTAATCCAAAACTCAAACCTTTTGAATATGTCCATATAGTTTTAATTTTGTTGCTATTTTCATCCAAAGTTAAAATCTGATCAGATTTTTCAGTTAGTGTCCAAGTTTTTTTTAGTCTTTTTCCTCCTTTTAATGAAAGGCAAAATGGTATTTTAACGTTTTATGATAACAAATTAAAAAAATTTGACCATTTTGCCCTTTGTTAAAAGGGAGGAAAAAAATAAGCTGGATATTAACAGAAAAATCTGACCAAATTTTGGTTTTGGATGAAAATGACAACAAAATTGAAAACATAGAGACCCGGATTTAAAAAATTTGAGTCTTGGACTAAAGTGGCACAAGTAACCAAACCTTGGAAAACATTTTGACAGTTCACTCTAAATATAAAGTATGAGTTGCTACATATTTACGTGTGTAGATAATCCAAAACTAAAAAAATAAATTATCCGTCTGTAATCCGTAATCCATTAGTGATATGATATCTGAACATTGAGTTATGAACTTAGTAATAATTTCCATTGGAAATCACTCAACGTGATGATTAAATTATTAACCCATGTGATGTTTCTGACGGCGTATAACTAACAGATGACCGACAATTCGACGAATACCAAAGAAATATTTGTCACTAAAGCCTTGCGTTTTGTAGTGTGTAATAAAACACCGTATATAATGTGACAATTAGTTCATATTGTTTGATATTTTAGTTGCAGTATAAGATGACAAATAGACTAATTGATTATAGCGTTTAAACCTTTATTAGACTACTTGATTATAGCGTTTAAACCTTTATTTTATTTTATTTTATATACCTACAAAAATAACTTACGACCACAGTACCACATGTGGAGTTTTTTCCTTTTTTTCTTTTTTTTACTTTCATACTTCAATATTTAGTATTTATATTTATAACCCCTCAATCTTCTAAAGCTGTTATAATCAATTTTACATATTTTTGTTTTTATTTTCAAACCACTCAACTTTCTAAAGACTTTGTAATCAATTTTACTTGCTTTTTTTGTACACAACGAAATAAAGTTATGTTGAGTTACATTTCAACGTAATTTTTTTGAAATGAATATGCTCAAATATAATACGTTTTTTTTACATTTTTATGTACATTTTTAGTTGATATACATTTCCGCATAATTTTTTTTAAAAACAAGTCGGATCAAATATAATACGTTTTTATTAGATGATAAAAAAATCGATTTACTTTACGTGATGCTACCGCAACGTGGCGTACCATTCTTTAATTTAAAAAAAACTTAATTTTTTTACGTATTTATTTTTTACATATCGGTATAAGTTCAAATTGGTTAACGTTTCAACGTAAAAATTTTTTGCAAATAAGTTAGACCAAATATAATACGTTTTCGTGCTTATTTTTATGTACTTTTTTAGTTTGTCACGTGTTTACGTAACTTTTGTTCTGAACAAGTCGGGTCAAATATAATACGTTTTCATTAACAATACAAATTCAAGTTACTTTACTTTCAAACATGCCACAACGCGTGAAAAAACTTACTAGTTATCTAACAAATAAAATAATTGATCATAGCTTTTAAACCTTTATTAAAATATTACAAGCCATTCACGTAGCTTGTAGACCCCAATGATATTCTTGATAAACTTTAAATGGGATAAGCCCATATTAATTTGTGGATATGTATCTTTATGAACTTGTGTTAATAGTAATTTATAATTTTACAAATATAGAGTACAACCTTGATTCTTGATAGTAGTAAATAACTTTTGTGTTTTATTTCATAATTTTATTTACTTCATAAATTTTTGTTTTTTTTACAAATTTACACTACAATCTCTTAACTTTAATAAAGTTACCTACACCCTATACACTTTAAGCTAAAATATAATCAACGAATCAATGTTTCATTTTTTTTATAAAGTTACTAATGTTACGCTAATTTTTTATTACTATACAGAGTTACGATACTGTATTGATACTATAATAAAGAGAACCATTACAACCAAATTATTGCCGCAACGCACACAGTTCAGAAACTTTATTTATTCATGTTTTAGAAGGAAGATTAAATAAGACACATAAATTTTTTTGTGATATTAATTCTCGTGACACAACAAAAAATAAATAAATAAATAAATCTGAAGTTGACTTTGAAGTAATCTTTTTCAAGTTCTTGATAACATTAAATACAAAGTTAGGTGGCAATCATAAAGATTGTTGAGATCCGATTGGATATACTGATCTTGCCTTTTTGTAGAATGGTGTAAAATCAACTTATTTTTACATCAGTACTTGTCTAATTGATGGTTAGATGAAATGATTATAGCAACGTTAGGTACCAAGCTATACCCAATACGGCAATACTTATAACTAAGCAGAAATATAAAAGAAGAAATCACCTGACATCGCAATCATCGTAAAAAGCATCAGCTCCATTGCCAAGCCCACATACCCTTAGCTGAGCGACAGCATAATCGTAACAAGCAACACAATCCGCATTTGAGACGTAACCCCGACATGAAGCAAGCCCCCACACAGACTCGCCATTGAGCAAAGTGCGCGCAACAGCGTAGCTTACTCGGTAGACCGTTAACTGCCGACGGAGACTAGAAAGGGTGGTGTTTAGGTTGCTCAAGAAATACGTTGAACTCCGACCATAATATAAACTACCATAATATCTCATCAGGGTGCTATTTCTATCACTGGCCTGAGAAGCCACCGGCTCTACCATGGCTATGAACACCACTAGACCAGCTAGCCGCCACGGGAACCAGCTTTTTTCCAGCCGTTTCTTGTTCATCTTCTTAATCTTTGATTTTTTCTGCTTCTTTGATTAGTTGATTCCCTGCCTTTAATAATTGGGGTTTATGTACATATGTAGAACTTGATAATTAAATACATTATAAAAGGCATTTTCAAGAGTAAACGATGGTTGCCAAACATTATATATTTGTTTGTATATTATTTAGCCGACGTCCAGTAAGACCAATCCCAGCTGTAGAGATGCATCCCCAAATGTAGAAGATTAAGTCATGGCATTTTTAAAAGTTCATGATCAAGCTTTCAAAAGTGTTTTACGTAAAAGAGCATAACTATGACTGCGGATCTTCGTTTTAGGCGTTCGACTAGTCAAATCGAAGCTTGAAACGAGGAGCACGTCATGTCAAGGCCCCTTACCCAAGTTTCGGCCCAGAAAATGCGTTCTAATGGGAGTTATGGACACTTTTACGGTTTTTTCGTTGTTTTATGTATTTTCTTTTTGGGCTTGTGTTTGGTCCGTGGCCTTTTTGTGTCCCATTTCGAATTTCGGTTGTTATTTATGCTCTTGAGATGTAATTCGGATGGTTATTGATCAGTTTATGCAATAATCATTTTTCACTTCAAATTCTTGCCCTCTTGGTTGAATTTTGAGGGTTTAGGAAACAAAATCACGGGCATTCGTAGAATCAATGTGATTTGCTCTTCGTTATCTATCACTCACTACATCACGTAGCTAGCCACAGAATCTATAGGTATAACAAATACATTACTTGACAAAATAGAATTGCTCAACTTTTCTTTTATCAGAAAGAGACCATATTATTCACTTTCAACCAAACTTAACTACTAGCCAGGATCTAGAAGTCAGCAGAATTACTTCAGTACATCGATTGAATTGCGCCTAACCTTCTATTGTCTACACAGAATTACAAAACTAACATATTGAGTTTGGAAAATAGAGTTGCTTATCATAAAAAATGTTCAAATTCGTGTGGGATATATAAAGGCTCAATCTATTCACACACCCCTGCTGCCTATTTGGACACCTCTTGGGCCCTAGACGAACCTCTGGGGCCCTAGACGGGTTGTCTAGGGCTAGACACCCCGTATAGTACTGATTTTTAGGAGCCAGCAAGTATCTGGCAGGGCGCATAAATTTTAGGGTTTAGACGGGGGCGTCTGGACCTAGACGACCCGTCTAGGAACTTGTGTTTCTTTGTTGGAAAAGAGTGTTTTGGTGGGGTAGGTTGGTTGTTGTTTGAGTTTGAAAAAATAGTGTTTTGCTGGAGTAAATTGGTTGTTGGAGGTTGATTTTTTTGTGGTGTAATTTTAGATTTTTAAAAAGTTTTGTTTATTGTATAAAAAGTGAGTTATCTTTTTCAATCGTTTATATATTTAAATGTTTTCACATTATATTTAAAAAAAATATAATACTAAAATTTGATACTGTTTTCAACATTTTAAGATGAATGCAAGAAGTGTATGTTGTTTCCGTATTACATTTCAACATCGATTTAACACAAACAATCATCAAATAATCGAATAACAGAAAACAAAGTTAAATATAACATATATAACATAAATTTGTACAACCGTAACAATATGTATCTGTATAGCTGAATACTAAATACAAAACGTCTATGCATACGAGTCGGCCTCGGAGTCAGGATTGGGATCTGGTTGCTGCGGCTGCTGCTGCAGATGTGGTGTTCGAGGTGGTGGGAGCTGTATGGCAGGTAACCCCTCTCTCTCTCTCTCGTCTATCCTGTGCCTCCCGAACCAGCCAGCCAACGAGATCCATAAGCCTGTCGATGACGGCTCGTAAGCGCGGGTATGCCGCACCCCCCGGGGCTTGACCTGGAAGGACGTGCTGCGGAAACTAAGGCGCCCCGTGAGGTGGTGGTGGCGGTGCCGGTCCATCTAAATCAACCGGAGGGTCCTGGACTACCGCTGCCTCATCCGTCGGCGGATAGACTGGAGCGAACTGATCGGGCATCGGTTCCGGAATCCATGGCTCACCTTCGCGGGTTTTAAACCGCTCGCCTAGCACCCCGAACCTCTTCACCAGCCTCATCCCCTGCAAGGTCAGAAAACTCATCCGCATGGACGGTATGGCCGGCTGCAAGTGCGGGTCCGACTCCGGCACAAGACCCAACGTCCGGGCAATCACGGTGACGTATGCCCCGCCGTACAAAAAGTCGCGCTCCTGCCAATGATGGGCAGAGGCGAAGTATTGGGCGAGACCGTGCGCAAGTGCGCAGGCCTCCTGTACAAAAGGCAATAGTAAAAAAATAAATCGGTGCTCGTACACCACTCACGGCTTTGTCCGCGAGCGGTAATAGACGTAGCGAGCATCCGATGTAGATACCTGCATATTATATTAGCGAAATACGAAAATTAATTCATAGCAACAATAAACAAACAATTACCGTAATAGACGTACGTACTTGTACAGCGGGTCAGCAACGTGAGAAATCCTCCCCTTCGCCCTGACATGCTCCCAAGTGTCAGGGCCTGCGACCACCTCAAAAATCCCAAAAGAGTGGGTCTATCCACCACCACTAGCCCCGCCGTATATACATCC
Organism: Scalesia atractyloides; assembly: GCA_947069175.1. NCBI lineage: Eukaryota > Viridiplantae > Streptophyta > Magnoliopsida > Asterales > Asteraceae > Scalesia > Scalesia atractyloides. The sequence continues at coordinate 32,651,176 of CAMTDV010000013.1, forward strand.
GTAGCAATCTCCTCCTGCAGGTATATGCCGCTATAAATGGCAAACTCAGCAAGCGTCATCGAACGCCACACACACCGGAAAGCCTACTTGAAACCTCAGGTGGAGGGGGAGAACCCTGTGGCTGGGGAGGCAGCTGATCGACCCGTGGAGGGTGGAACGTGAAGGTCGACAGGAACTCGATGAGCAGCTCCCTGTAAGTTGGCGTGCCGGCCAAGTCAAACAATCGGTGCCACGGGGAATCAACGGGAATGAAAAAACGAAGTCTGGGCGTCTCACCAATCGCCTCGATCGCATCCTAGTCGACCGCCGAGTGCGATCCGACCTGCATCCGGCGTAGCTTCCCGCAAAAACGGGCGGCCTCGGTGTCGGGCGGGAACTCAAGATAGGGGTGGCCGTGCAGCGGATCCACCGGCGCTGGCGGGGCCCGTCGCAGACCATGCGGATGTGGTCCCCGTGTATCGGATCTCCAATCTCGTCCATAACTAATATGCGATTGTATTAGAATTTAACATGAATAAACAATAATTTATAAAAGTTAAAAAAAATTATTTTAACAGGTCGTCTATTGGGGTCGTCTAGGGCTAGACGCCCCGTCTTGTTCATCAAGAAAACTCAAACACTTCAAAATCAAAGCCTTTCAAACCCCAAAAACCTTCAAATTCACAAACAACCTACGTTCTAAATGCATAATACATTAAAATTTATTGAAGTATAGTTGAAAATACGTACCAGAGATGCTTGATTTCCAAAAATACGGTCCGGAATATGGTAGAATACGTATGTGTGTGTTCAGTATGTTCTGCTTGTGTCGTCTGTCTCTGATCGTCTAGGCTGCCTTCATATACGACTTCTAGACGGGTCGTCTAGGCCTAGACGGGTCGTATGGAATAAACGGCTAATTACCATTTTATCCATGGTTGCAGCCCGTCTAAGCCTAAATCAAGGGCAAAATGGTAATTAACCATGCTGAGTTGTAAAACACTCAACTGGTTAATTACCATTTTGCCCCTGAATTAAGCCTAGACGGGTGGCAATTCAGGGGTAAAATGGTAATTGACATTTTAAATTTCAAATTCAAAATTTATTAGGGATAAAAGATCCCGCCCACACCGTACGTTGCGTCTAGATCTAGACGACCCGTCTAGGCCTTGACAGTATGACCCTTTTGCCCCTGATTTTAGCCTAGACGGCCAACAAACCAGGGGTAGAATGGTCTTCTTGCTAGACCAAGACGGGCGTCTAGGTCTAGACGACCCGTATATGCACAATTAATTTTATTTTGGTATAATTTATATGATTTTGTTTACTTAATACACACTTTTTTGGTAAATAAAATCATGTTAATTGTACCAAAAATTTTCTAATTGTATACTATATGTTTGTATTAATTATAAAAAATCGTATTAAATATACAAAAATTCGTATTAGATGTACCAAAAAGCCTCATTCTTCCGATTCACAGTCGACCCAGTTAATACTCGGTTTTGGATTCGGTGCGAGATTCATTATCGACGTATACCATTCTAGACGGGGCGTGTACATGTCTAGCCATTGTTTTGCAGCGGCGCTTCGGTAGGTCAACCACAAACTGTTTACTGTAGGCATTGGAAACTGGCCTTCCAGCTTAATATGTATGAAGTGGTTGTTGTTAACATGTGCAAGCGTTATCATTCGTGGTTCTCGATCCGTCGGAGGGTTGATTATCGGAAGAACGTGGAACAACCATTGATGCTTAAGAAGTGAACCACGATACCATACCTTTGTGCAATAAGAAGCCCTGCGTGGGGGAAGTCCATCCAGTGAGTGGGGGGACAATGCTCCACTAAATCCCAGATTAGGCTCTGACGATGCATGTAAAGTATCCTTCCTCCCATGCTTCAAATACTGGCGCCCAGATCGACGGGTTCTGATCATCTCGTGTTGAAGGTCTTTTCGAATGTGGCTCCACACACAGTTCTCCCATAGCCACAGACCGAAACCCCCAATGACCGTCTGGCCTCACATCTTGTATGCACGAGATGTACGGGTGAAACAAAGAGGGAAGGAAAGGCTTAAACCGTTTGATTGTTGACACATACTCGCCGCCCACTATCAACGGAAAACCGTTATCATCTCGAACCTCTTTTTGTTTAGAACTCGTCTCTCTTTGTTTAGAACTCGTTGAACGGCTTCGCCCCGCTACGGGTTTTTGCGACTTGATGACCGACTGTTCAGTGGCCTGCAACAGAACATACGAGCTATGGCAGGGGCATCGTATGTACTTGATTGGGAACCTGCGACGGAACATACAAGCTATGGCGGGGGCGTCGTCAAATCGAAGTTGTGCTTGCTTTATTGTTGGTCGTCCACAAGTCGAGTGTTGGACAACCGGTGGTTTCTTGGTGGATTTGGTTTGGGTCAACACCGCTTTAATCTTTCCCAGTAAGCTTTTTTTTTCTGAGCAGGGGACTGTGACTCTAACTGTTGCCGAACAATGTTCAGCTTTCTACCACGTCAACGTCATCGATGTCAATTTACATGGCTGAAAGTTAAGCTTACGCCAGAAGATGTCTACGTCTTCGAGTTGAATCGGACGCTCTGCACGTACGTACTTTTCCAACCTGGAAGCACACGGCAACCCACAGCTGTACCACATCTGACATCCACAAGATGAATACAAACCGTTTACTGTAGGCATTGGAAATTGGTCTTCCAGCTTAATATGTATGAAGTGGTTGTTGTTAACATGTGCAATCGTTATAGTTCGTGGTTCTCGATCCGTCGGGGGTTGATTATCGGGAAGAAGGTGGAAAACCATCGATGCTTAACAAGTGAACCACGATAGCGTACCTTTGTGCGATAAGAAGCCTTGCGTGGGGGAAGTCCATCCAATGAGTGGGGGGACAACGCTCCACTGAATCCCATATTAGGCTCTGACGATGCGTGTAAAAGTATCCTTCCTCCCATGCTTCAAATACTGGCACCCAGATGGATGTGTTTTGATCCATCTACTGTTGAAGGTCTTTTCGAATGTGGCTCCACGCACGTTCTCCCATACCCAAGCCCATAGCCACAGACCGAAACCCACAATGACCATCTGGCCTCACATCTTGTATGCACGAGATGTACGGGTGAAACAACGTGGGAAGGAGAGGCTTAAACCGTTTGATTGTTGACACATACTCGTCGCCCACTATCAATGGAAAACCTTATCGTCTCGAACCTCTCTTTGTTTAGAACTCGTTGAACGGCTTCGCCCCGCTTTGGGTTTTTGCGACTTGAAGACCGACTGTTGAGTGGCCTGCGACGGAAAGTACGAGCTATGGCGGGGGGCGTCGGCAAACCGTAGTTTTGCTTACTTTGTTGTTGGTCGTCCACGAGTCGAATGTTGGACAACTGGTGGTTTCTTAGTGGATTTGGTTGGGGTCAACACTGCTTTAATCTTTCCCAGCAAGCTTTTTTTGAGCAGGGAAGTGTGACTCTAACTGTTGCCGAACAATGTTCTGCTCTTCTACCACGTCAACGTCATCCGATGTCAATTTACATGGCTGAAAGTTAAGCTTACGCCAGAAGATGTCTACGTCTTCGAGTTTTATCGGACGCTCTGCACGTACGTACTTTTCCAACCTGCAAGCACACGGCAATCCACAACTATACCACATCTGACATCCACAAGATGAATGCAAGCGTTGCAACACGTCTAGTTTCCCAAGTAGCTCTCCACTCAGCAAATCAAGCGCTGTATGGGAAACTTTTCCACGTAGGTGTTCAAATAACGGGTTTTTGTGGTGGTTCATTATTTTTTCGATGCTTTCTCAAAAGCTCTGCCTTATTTCCCCGTATTGTGTTTCAACTATATCCTTGACAACCTACTATATGGTCCAACGAGCTCCAATCTTGGACGTATCTCTTTAAATTCGCGTGTTGACTCTCAACTCTGTTTGTGGTACGCTGCCCGAAGTTGCGTCTCTGATCAGTCCACACAAAGACAAACATTTGCTTGTAGTCTTTCAGCCAGTTATCATACACGTACGTAAACACCACTAAAAGGTATCAATAATTAGTTAAATGTACATGGGTAGGTCATCTTTTATTACAAAAACTTACTTGAACATTTGCACTGCACAAGTCGCTTTTGCAAGTTGCCTAAGTTGTACTCGTATATGGGTATTGATGGAGACTCACACAATCTCCCCCAGGATGACAAATTTTTTTGCCATTCTTCTTCTGTGAATGCGCTCTTGCAGTGCTTATAGATACTCTGTTGAATGTAAAACCTGCAGAGATATCGAGAGGCGTTTGGAAAACTTTAGCACACGCGTTAATTAGGGCCAGCTCTCTATCCGTTACAATAACACGTGGCTTCATACATTCGTCCAACATTGACCTGATCCTCTCAAGCACCCATACAAAGTTATCACTACGTTCCTTGCAGATAACGGCATGCGCGATACAAAACGAATAGTTGGTGGGGGTCATACCAACTATCTGGACAAATGGCATGTTGTATACGTTCGTCTTGTACGTGGAATTGATCAGCAAAACGTGCGGGAACGCACGCCACATTTCAGAAGAGTAGGGATGAACAAAGAAGATCTCTGTAACGACCTTTGTTTCGGGTTCCTCCCGTGTCTCGTAAATAAATTCTTTTATAATAAGGATATTTTCTAACGGTTGCATGGGAGTCAGTCCGTATCTTTGTTCGGCCCTAATCTTCTGAACCGCGTTTTGAACGTCTTTCTGAACATGAAAACTGTCGGGGAACTGCTACCTTGTCGTTTGGAAAATTCTTCGCGGCTCCACGTTTTGTGCTATCAACTGCTCGATCATTCTGTATTCGTCAGGAGCAAACCTTCGCACAAAGCGTGGCCCGACAGGTCCTGATAGACTTCGTGGTTATGTTCAATCTTTCCCCCTTTATCCCCCATGTTTCATACGGATGGTCCCGCACAGCCACCAGGTAAAACGGGCAATCAGTTTTCTTGCTTCCAACTTTTCTAACCGTTGCTGTAGTATGGTGCTCACCACCACGGTCACATTCAAGCCATACCCTCCCGGTTCTTCCACCAATTTCCTTTGATCATCGAGTCACAATAACGAAACCATCCGCCTTTGCCGTTTCCTATGCCCAGTTTTTTAGCTCATCTAGAGAGTTGAAAACCTGTAAAATCGACAGCGTTATGTTAGATTTTATGTTTACTCAACTGCATAACTTAAATAAATACGTTTTCATACTGTCTCTGTGAGGTACGGATTGCCTGCGCATGGGGTGCCTCACCACCATATCCTCCACCATCAGGATAGACTTGTTGACCATACAAAGAATGTGTTGCATTGTAACTTTCGTAACAGTCTCCTCCGTATCCATCCGGACCTTGTTGTTGCACGTACGAGTGTTCACACACGTATCCATAATCCGGAAACCCCCGTTGCGGAGGATAACATGGTGCATCAACTTGGTACGAGTCGTCCACATGGGATAATTCTTCAACGGGAGGAAGCTCGTTCAAATCTAGAAATTGTATGTTTTGATTTCCTTGTACACTTGACACAATCTCCTCTTGCACATTAGAATTGGGAACACCGGTCTCCCCCTACCAACGATATCACCATTAGTAAATTATTAAAACAACAACTAGTTTAACCTAATAATTGTTACCGAATTGGCTTCAGGCACCCATGACTCGCTAGAATACGGCCCAAAGAAATAGTTGTCGTCCCAGTTTGATGACATTTCACCACCTTTGAATGATATCAGATGAAGTAATATAAGCCAAAGTTCACGACGAAGAGAATTCTGATGATGAATTGAAAGTTTTCTACGACTTCAAAAGCTCTGCATGAGTCTATTTAACAAATAAATATATGCCCCCTCTAGTACTAGGCCTAGACACCCCGTCTTGGGCTGGTCGTCTACAACAACCGTCTACGGCTAGACGCTCCGTATGATGTGACTGATTTGACGTTGTACGGGCCAGGAATGTGGTATGAGAAAAGGAGACCTATACGCCCCGTCTAGGTCTAGACGACCCGTCTAAAGGGTGTCTAAATATGCAGATGGGTGTGTGAATATATAGATCCTATATAAATTAACATGTCTTTGTGTGGGAGGAAGATCTGGAATCATTCGAATTTAATTGCATGCGAGTATGGAATGCAAGATTACAATGTCGTGCGACAAAAAAATACAACAAAAGTTTTCTGATTATGTGTGTGTATACAGGGTAGGGTTTATTTGAGAATCATTCTTATTGTGAGAACCATGAGAAATAGAGTAAATTGCACAAAACGTCCTTTAAGTTTCACCAATCTTGCTGGTTTCAGCCTTAATCTTTAAAAGTTGCCAAAACCAGCCTTTAAGATTAATTTTGTTGCAGGTTTCATCCTTTATCACTAACCCAGTTACTAATCCATGTTAAATGGCCTCACATGCATAGCATGTGAGGGTAAAACCGTCTTTTCACCTCCCAAATCACATACCCTTTTGTGATATTTATAAAATTTAGTGTTCTCATAAAGCCCCTCTAGTTTCTGAAGAAAGTCAACCTGTAAGTTCAATTTCAAGATCATAAAGTTACAATTTTTAAACACTGTTTCTACTTCTTTTATATGGAATTTGATTGTTTTCTGGGATCTTTTACTTTGGGAAGACGAAAAGAATGTCCCCAATAGAGGTTTTTGACAAAAAAAGTAGATTAATTTTATCAATTCTTGACTTAATTTGCCAATTTGAGGATGACCCTTTTGAAAATTGAATGAAAGTTTAAATCTTTTGCATATGGGTGCTGTTAAAAACATCAAATTTGTACAATTTTGGTTGTTCTTGTTTACTGTAGGTCAAATTTCTTGACTATGATCCATTTTGAGGATGACCCTTTTGAAAATTGAATGAACGTTCAAATCTTTTGCACAGGGGAGTTGTTAATACCATCAAATTTGTACACTTTTGGTTGTTCTTGTTTACTGTAGGTCAAATTTCTTGACTATGATTGCATTTTGAGGATGACCCTTTTGAAAATTGTATGAAAGTTTAAATCTTTTGCACATGGGAGTTGTTAAAACCATCAAATTTGTACAATTTTGGTTGTTCTTGTTTACTGTAGGTCAAATTTCTTGACTATGATTGCATTTTGAGGATGACCCTTTTGAAAATTTTGGATCGAGTAAAAGACAGAGAGAGGAAGAAAGAAGAACCTGTCTGCCTTTGACGAAGATTGAGCGCCATTGATGAAACTTGGAGAGCAAGATCGATCTATGAGATGATGAGATGAGATGAGATGAGATGAGATGAGATGGAGAGAGGAGGTACACGGTGTTAAGGTTTGGGAGGTAAGAGAGATGAAAAGACGGTAAGAGAGATGAAAAGACGGTTTTACCCTCACATGCTACGCATGTGAGGCCATTTAACATGGATTAGTAACTGGGTTAGTGATAAAGGATGAAACCTGCAACAAAATTAATCTTAAAGGCTGGTTTTGGCAACTTTTAAAGATTAAGGCTGAAACCAGCAAGATTGGTGAAACTTAAAGGACTTTTTGTGCAATTTACTCTGAGAAATAATGTGAACACAAAACAATACCTAAAAACACACAAAAAAATTTTTTAATATTTTTTAAAAAAATTGCTATATTTCGTCACTAAAAAACTTTTTTTTAGTAACAATCATGATGCACATGTGCATATGCATCAATTTTTTGACAAATTTCGTAATACATTACAAGTATTATACAATTGCACTTTCATTTACACTGCCATCCGTAATACACTACAAACCTTGCCATTGAAATCGCCCTTGAATCTGTACCTTCAGAGTTTTCCGTCACGCTGCACCATGACTCTCCGGCAGCTGTGAACCGCCACCGACACACACCATCGTATCACCTTTGTTCCGCCTGCACTATATCGTCACACAACCACTGATATAGATGCTTGCCAGCTATAATCATCGCCGCCACCATTTGTCAAGGATCCAAACCTGTTCACAGCTGCGTTACTTGCCGTAACACATAAACTACCCCTGCCGCTCACCTTAGTTCAGTTCCGTGTGACCATCGGAAGTGCTATCTGTGTGTCTCTGGTTAACGCCGTTTGACAGATAAGGTACTAGTTCGAAGCCTCTCCGATTCAAACTAGATATACTAAGTTTTGGTTTGTTACGTTCTTCCGGCAACTAAAATAAAACTGAATTGTATGTTAGAGTTGAACTGGGTTTCTGTCTTGTTCGCTTTGCTTCTGTTCGAATGAAACCACATCATCCGGTAGTAGTTATATTAGTCTGCATGACTTAGTATGCCACTATATATTTTTTTGATATTTGAATAAGCTAAGGTTTCAAATATCATTACAGAATGAGCCAGCCTATATAACCATACCTTCGACTACCCATCAGATGCCATTCCCATCACCACAAGTGTCACTACATATACTATTATGGGTTTCTTAGATTTAATTTAAAAGTTTCTTGTAAATCTTATAAAGTTAATTCTGATGGGTTATAAATAAATTTCATGAATGATAACAAAAGTCCTTTGGTTTCTAAATTAATTAGAAAATAGTCAAGAGTAACATGGTATTAAGGTAATGAGTTTAGTTTTCTACATCTTATATTAGCTACTGAACCCTTCCATATTTGTTCTTGAAATTAGACATTTTATATGATAGAGAAGGGTTTAAAATTAAATATTTGGTTTCAAGTTCTAGTCGCTGGGAAACTATAACGAGTGTGTCGATTAATGTGATTAACTTGTCATAAGACTGATTTGGGGCTATAATGGGATTATAGGTTATTGATTGTTTAAGGACTACCTGATTTTGGACTTTTTGTTGACAATAAGGTATGGATTCCGTTTACTCTTCATCATAGTATAAATTTGTTTTGTTACTTTGTAGTACGGATTTTGTTTTCTTTTCATCGTAATTTCCAATTCCCTATACAAGTCTGAAATCTTGGGTCTTGACATCGCAATATAATTTTATTTTCGATACTCTTTATTGCGGATCTTTGTCCTTGTTTTGAAGTTTGATTGTCATGGTTTGATACCTTTATCCGTTGATATGTGATACGTTATCTGAGTCGGTATTGTCTTTGTCTATTTACTTATTAGTGTGTTGTAGCATGTCATACCTCAGATTTGAACTCATGGCCGCATGTTCATGTCGATAATTAATTTTAGTTATCTGTAAATTATATATATGGCCTTAGTATTTGTACTTTGTCACCCAAGCATGTCTAGCTTTTCGTTTGGGCGTCAACGGCATGGCACTTACGGTGTAAGTGCGTAATAAAAGTTCACGAAGTCTCTAGCCCGTGCTTGTGTAGCACCTTGGCCACTAGAAGCGTATAGATCGATCTTAGCTCTGAGTTTGAGTTTGTTTGTCTGGATGGAATAATGGGTGAACGCCACACTCCCCATCTCATAGGTGCATGGACTAGCTAGCTATGTACCAGTTTGTTCTGTTTCTGGCTCTGGGTGCTTCTGTGTTACACGGCTTAGTTTGTTGATATATAGTTGTCGTGTAAGTCAGTATCTGTTTCTGTATGTGAATATGTATCTGTTCTAATATATCTGATATGTTGTATTCATATGGTTATCTTTTCGGTCAGTATTGGGTTATGTATGCTTCTGATTATGTTCACTGTCTGATTATGATATGTATTAGTTATGTCTGTTTTGACTCAGTATCTGTACCGGTTTGTATCAGTTTTGTCTCAGTATCAGTCTTGATTTAGATTCAGTGTTATACGTTTAGTTTGTCTTCGTCGGTACATGTATTCAGTATTTGATTCGATGTCTATTTTATACTGGTCGTTGATGTCACACCTCGACCCACAGCGGAAATAAAAGTCGGGGCATACTTGGGTTATCACCAAAGCTCATGACATTTACTACAAGGTCTCATATTTATTAATTTGAAATTTGACTTCAAATATCCAAAAACAAAGAACCATACAAGCATAATTAACCATTGTTCTAAACAAAATATATTTATAAATCTTCTAAGCCCATTCCTATGTGTTCCTCTCCTCAGCCTGTCCATCTGTATCATGCGTAGAACATAGGTTTGGGGTCAACAAAAGTTGGCGAGTGAATCTTAGCAAAACATTTGAAACAGTTGTTACATATTTGTTATTTAAATAAAAGTTGTGCATGAATCATAAGTGAGCATATGCATATATATATAAATGATCACAAACCACATAATATCCACAATGAACACATGACATGATGAATGATGAATTTTAGATCAAGACTCAATCAAACGGAGCCGATCTAATGAGGCACCTGATGCTCAACTCGTATCCCACGAGGAACTGATGGGCCTAATGAATGATTGCACTGAAATGAGGAAATGTAACCACACATAACACTCAAACAATATACACATTTGAACACATGATGATATTAGCACAAGTGTTTAAATAAATAAAACATGTACGACACATGATACACCCCAAAACATGATTAAATGGGAATTGTAAGGATTCACTCACAGTGGTTGCGTATTCTTGGTTGTTGAGAAATGCGCATGAGTTGAGGGTTTGATCGACGAACGAATACTAACCTAGAATAGTAATACGATAATTCGATAAATACAAACGAATTAATAATTTTGATTAAATACATTTGTTATAATTTTAAGTTACTTTTGTGTTTTTTGTTGATATCTTAAACCTTCGAAATTGTGATTTTTAGTATTTTTAAGGGATTTTTAACTATATTATAAGTATATAAGTATTATAATTAACCAAATAAAATAAAATAAAAAAATAAAAAAATATGTTGTCAGGTCTGATAGGGAGTGACCTGGCCGGTTCAGGGGTGGAATTCGAATGCGTGTGGTGAGGCTCGAACTTGTGACCTCTCGGTTGCGTGCACGCAGCTCTTCCAACTGAGCTACGTGTCTAACCCGTTAGATTCTGGGTTTTTATTATACTTATTTACTCTTTAGGTTAACCTGAATTTATTTAATTAAAAAGGTTTTTAAAATCATTTAACCGGTGTGTGCAATGATACTCGAACCCGCGCCCTTAACGTTTTTGGCACCCAGCCCAACCAGTTGGGCTGGGTGTCTAACCCATTTAATTTATGAATTATATTAAACTTATCTACTAACTGAAAGTGTTCTGCTCATCTTAAAAAAAGAAATTTTTTTGCTGGAGTTGGAACCAGATACGTACATGAATCGAACCCAAGACCTGAGCTTTAAAATTGCACATAATCCACCACTGGACTATGTGTCTAAGCCACTTAAAAACCCATATTTAATTATATATATGAAGTGATTAACTTCATCTTCTTTATCTGGAATAAACCTAGATTCTGTTTGTCGATCCCACTCCGAAATAAACGATGATATTTCCATTCTTTGAATGAAAGCAGAATAAAACAAATTTCAATAACAATATTAAAGAATTACCGGCGACTGAGGTGTTCCGACGAAAAATTACGGGGAGCAGAAACGAAAGTTCCAACGACCAAGAACTAGATTCTTAAATTTAGCAGTTTTCCGAATAACAATTGGGAGTATGAGTGAGCTTGGGAGTGATTTGTATATGGTATTTATAAGAAATGATGTTTTCAATCACTTTTAATGTTTTCGGTTACGATATAAAGGTTCATGATGGATATGATTTAAAACCTTCGGTATAACTGACATTAGACATCAGTTATATCCGTTTAAGATTGAGAGTGAACGTTACACTTCGCGATTTGGTCTTGACAGTTGATCCGAAGATGAAGCTTTCATTGAGTTGCAGGTTTATTCGAACTTGGCTATAAGACTTATTTGTTCTAGAATTAAAACACTAAGGTGTGTGTAGTGTAGTGGTGTTTGGTGTGTGTGCGTGTGCGGGAGACCCGGGTTTGATTCAAGTTTCCTCCTTTCTTTTATTTTAATTGTTGATTTATTTTTAAAGATTAATTTAACTTAATTAATTATTGTTTTATTTATAGATTAAATTTTAATAATATTTATTGATTGTGACAAATTAAAATGAACGACACTGATAATTACACAACGAACATTTAAACAATACTTGATTAATAAATGGTGCGGGACAATTGTTACAGTTGAATCTGTCTTTATTTCGTGTCAATTCTCTTGATCGGTTTAAGAAATTTCGTTAGGATTTTATTATTCTAAAAATAAACTCAAATTATCTAAAGTAATTGTTTACTAAGTATAAATCTCTAAGGTTATAAAATTGTTATTTTAAGTGAATAATAACTTATGAATATTGATTAATTAAAAGATATGAATTTGAATCTAAACGTGTATTTAAATATAATAGTTCAACAATTCTTTTCTTTCCAAGATCATTGGGTTTTAAATGGTATTTAAAATATTTTGGCTTAGCTATTTGTTTTATTTCTGTTTCCACTTCATTTTATGGAATTGTCGACAGTGTTTCATTCGGAAATCCAGATTATTTAAATTATTCTATTTTTAAATATAACTTTTCAAAGTTAGAAAATTAATTCCTTTTGTCCAATGATGGTTTGCTATGAAATATGATAAACTATTTTATTTTGATGAAGGTCAAATGTTCAATATAAGAAAATAGTTTTGCCACGTATCTTGTTTAAAACTTATAGCTTTATTAAGCGTTGTTCAAAATATTCAATAGTTATTAGTTTTTCACTTGTTCAAACGTTTCATTTACAAACGATAGCTTAGACATTTCTGTTGTCATACGAATACTAGATTATTTAAATGATGTTTTAAAACAAGTCCATTTATATGTTTGCCTTTTGATTCCGTATCCGTTTCCCTTACAGTTTTAGATCGGTTCGTGTATAGTTTTTGTATCCGTCCTGTGCCTGCATCTATTTTCAATACTCGTGTCAGTAACCGTTTCAGTTCTGTTATGTTGTGTTTTGCTTCCACTTATATAACTTTACTTGCATTGTTGATTTCTCCGTCTGACCAATTTTTGGCTCAACCGTAGTTTTCTTTTTATGTTTGTCCCTTTTTATTTTACAGGTAATATGGGATTACAGTAAGGAGCGTTAGGAAGTTGCTGACCAAGATCCTTCATTTCAGCAATGTAATAAATGTAATTAGGATCTTTTTTTATTTAATGTTATGGATTAGTTTTAGTTTTGATATCTGTAAGAGTGACACGTCAACCCTAGCAGGGTGGGGTGTTACAGTACAATAAATTATCAAAATTGAGGTCAAATTAAAAACAAACTAGCATCATTCAAACCTACAAATTTTCATACCCTGTAAAATATTCTGATACATGTAAATATATTTGATGCAAAAAACAAAACAAATCCAACGAACTTTATCTCCATTCCTTGGCCATCATTATAGTTCGTATTTCCAATGTACTAATAAAAAATCTGAACATAGAAAAAATGTCGAAACAAAAATTGTGTACAAAACCGTGTTTATGTGTATGTAAGCATAATTTACACCATTATAAATCAGCTAGTAGGCTACAGGGTAACAATTTGGTCGAATGGAATACGTGAATGTTTTAAGAGAGCTCGACTTTTACAATTTCAGATTAGTGTGTAATAAATGTGAAAAAAGCTTCCATGTAAAAAATGTGAATAAAACTGAGTGAAAACATCAAATGTAAAAAATATAATGGTTAAAAGGTGGAAACTTTTACGTCCGATGTCGAATGTAAAAAAAATTACGTGCTATATAGATTGTGAACATTATTTTTACGCACGTTGTCGAAAGTAAATGTTTTTAAACTGTTGATTGTAAACTCACATGTTTTTTACGTACTGTGTCGAATGTTGATTTATTTTGTTGCAGACACTGTAGAATGTCAGACATTTTTTTGGCGCACTGTGTCAAATATAAAATTAGATTTACGTGTGACGTTTAGATGAGCTCGGGTCGGAGATTAGGAGCGTAAAAAACATTTATTACATTTGACACCGTGCAAAAAAATTACTTTCGAACAACGGACGTAAAAACATTTTTCAAACATATGTAAAAACATTTTTCAAGCGTTTGTATAAATAGAGGAGCTCGGGCCGGCGATCAGGGGCGTAAAACAAGTTTTTTTTACCGTATGTAAAAAAAGCATATTATACATCCTACGCGCTGCGCAAATAATTTTTTAACACTTTTTTTTTCAGTAATGTAAATATTTTTTACATCGACGTACTTAAAAAACCTTTTTAACTGTATGTAAAATGTTTTTGCAAGAATTTTTAACATTGAATTTTTTACACTATTGTAAATGTTTGTGCAATGGAGATTTATACAAATTCTAACCCGTTTAAGCCTATAAAATTTTACCCGTATTTTACTTATTTACCCACATTAAAAAAATTCTTATTTAGGGCTGTAAATTTTTAACACCCGTGAAACTATTAAAAAAATCACTGAACACGTATTAGTGATACAACAGTCAAGAAAAAGTATATATAATTTTAAAACATACATACCTTTGGACAAAAATGAACCATGTCACAAATCCACTGTCGCGTATTTCATGGCTTTAGAGGTAAAACTTATAGTTACACCCAGGGCCGGACCTATCTTATACGAAGGGATAGCCTCCGCTACCTCTTGACGCTCTGACGGTAGTGTAAATTTTGAAAAATTTGACGTTTTTTTCGATTTCGTTAACCTTTCTTTTAAAACGTTACCCTTATAGAAAGTTTTCTAGATACGCCACTGGTTACACCAATAAAAATATCATTTCTATGAACTTTTTCCGCTTACAAGTTGTAACAGCTAACACGCCTTGTGGGCCCCTACAACCAAGTCTTAAAGATCTTGCATTGACATGCAAATTGATTAAAAAAATAACGAGATAATAATTTTTTTATTTTAACCAATATATGCATCATACTTTTTAAAACCACAAACACAATATAATTGTATTTTAACCAAAAGATGCAATTTGTAACCATTTTATGTGACAAACTAATCACCTTTACCATTTAATGCCACAGTTATGTATATGGGTAAAAAGTGAACCATATTATCTTTTGCAGTTTGCCCTTGAAGGAAAAGTTCATATGTAAAAGGAAAACACATACCTCATCGAACCGCTGATGTGTATTTCTTCCGGTCAATTCTATCACCCTCTTCTTTGAGGCAATCTTTATCTGGTTGGTAGTAAATCATCAGCCGGTTACAGGCATACATTTTATTTTATTTTAGTTATAAAACAACACCCAATTTGTAGTATCAAAATGAAAACAAGTTACTTTTACGAAGGAGAGTACCTGCTGATTTCAAAACAAACATTGATTTCATATCGTTACAACAGCCAAATAATCATACTAATTCGAAAAGAACAGAATAAGTTAATAAAAATTACGATTAAACCCAAGTTTTCAATAAAAAAAATCTATGACTTTCAAGAACACATGCATATCAACAACCCCTAAAATTTAACACAAAAAAATACCTGGATCTGGAACCAGCGTCATTCAAATCGAGCACCAAAGCACAAAACGTCGCCGCCTTCCTTCATGTCTTGCGACGGATTTGAAAACCACAAACTCGGAACAGGAATCGTTGAAAACGACTCCGTTTTCTTATAATCTGAACAAGTTGTATTCTGATTTAAATTATAGATGATCGATGAACTTAGGGTCCGACGCTGGTGTCGATGTTTAAGGTTCGTCGGAACCCCGATGTAAATGAAAAATAGAGAGAGAAAGAAAGAAAGACTCAATCTATCCGGACACCCCTGCTGCCTATTTGGACACCCTTGAGCTCTAGACAACCCGTCTAAGCACTGACTTTTAGAGGTCAGCAGGTGCATGGCAGGGCGTAAAAATTTATTTTAGTTGATGGTGTAATTTGGAAATTTTATTTTAGTTGGTGGGTTGTTTAGACCTAGACGACCCGTCTAGAACCATGTTTTTTTAGTTGGAAATGGGTGTTTTGGTGGGGTAGATTGGTTGTTGTTGGAGGTTGAAAAAATGAGTGTTTTGGTGGGGTAAATTGGATGTTGTTGGAGGTTGATGTTTTTTTTTGTGGTGTAATTTGAGATTTTTAAAAAGTTTTGTTTATTGTATAAAAATAAGTTAGCGTTTTTTTATCGTTAAAATATTTAATTGTTTTTACATTGTATTTTTTAAATAATATTTAAATTTAATATTGTTTTCAACATTTTAAGAAGAATACAAGAAGTATATGTGTGTTTCCGTATTACATTTCAACGTCGATTTAATACAAACAATCATCAAGTAATCGAATAACTGAAAACAAAGTTAAATATAACAGATAAACATATATAACATAACTTTGTACATCAATAAAAATATGCATCTGTACAGCTGAATACTAAATACAAACGTCTATGCTACGAGTCGGAGTCGGGATCTAGCTGATGCAGCTGCTGCTGCAGATGTGGTGCTCGAGGTGGTGGGAGCGGTATGGCAGGTAACCCCTCTCTCTCTCTATCGTCTATCCTATGCCTCCCGAACCACCGAGCCCATGAGATCCAGAAGCCTGTCGACGTCGGCTCGTAAGCGCGTGTATGTTGCACCTCTCGGGGCATGACCTCGAATAACGTGCTGGGGAAACTGGGGCGGCCCGTGAGGTGGTGGTGGCGGTGGCGGTGCCGATCCGTCTAAATCAACCGGATGGTCCTGGACTACCGCTGCCTCATCTGTCGGCGGATAGACTGAATTGTCACACCCCGACCCGCAGCGGAATAAGAGTCGGGGCATAATTGGGTTATCACCAAAGCTCATGATGTTTACTAATATGTTTCATATTTATTAAATTCAAAATTACATCCTCAATATTCCAAACATGTTCATACAATTACAAAGAAAAATAACTAACTAAACAATCCAAAGTCTAAACCGGTTTATTCTTCTAAGCCATCCTATATGTTTCTTGCTGCAACTGGATCACCTGTATCATGTGTAAAAATGGGGGTTTTTGGGTCAACAAAAGTTGGCGAGTGAACCTTGTTAGAAAACATTTATTATTGATTTCTTGTTATATTTAATATGGAAAATTGTGCAATGATCATATGTGAGCAAACGTAAATAAACATACAACAACAATAACAATAACAAACAATAACATACAATAACAATAACAACAACAAACAATAACATACAATAACAAACCACCTTGCATGAATATATGACATGAATGATAATGTAAATATTGGAAACGTCACGTTCACGCTCATAGGTAATGGGGAACGGTTCCGCTCATAGGTAATGGGGAACAGACGGCATATGATGAATGTATGTGCGATCAAGGCTCAATCAAACGGAGCCGATCGTATGTTGGCAACGCCTCGTTCACACTCATAGGTAATGGGGAACGACTCACGCTCATAGCTAATGGGGAGCGGCGGCCTATGATAATGTATATACCGAAAATGATAAATTTAATCTAAACACTAACCACACAAACAGTTGATACATATTGAATACACGTTTGATCATGGATATGATGGATGCACAATTGTTTAAATATAATAAATAATAAGACACATGATACACCCCAAAAACGTGATTAAAACGGGGAATTTATAGAGATTCACTCACATTGGGTGCGTTCGTTTGAAGATGTTGAATGCGCACGAGTTTAGAGGATTGATCGACGAGGAATAACTAACCTAAATAATAACGAAAAGGTACGGTAAATAAGTGGATTTTATTAACAATTTTAATAGGATTTTTGGATATATTTTTATGAGTTTAAGACTATTTTCTAACTTTAAAAACATTATTTTTAAGTATTTTTAATTGATTTTTAAATTAAATAAATAAATAAAATATAAAAAAATGTTGACTTTTTTTGGGTTGACCGTTGACTATTGACTTTGACTTGTTGACCGGTTCGGTCGTGTATATTGTTTGCACTGAGTGAGGTTCGAACTTGTAACCTCCCGTACGCGTGCACGCAGCTCTACCAACTGAGCTACGTGTCTAACCCGAAATATTTCTGTTTTTAATTATATTTATATACTAATTAATTTATTCCAAAATTCATTTATTTTAAAAAGGATTTTAATTCTATCGAACCGGCGTGCGTAACAGGTCTCGAACCCGGGACCTGTTGATTAACGTTGCACACAGTCCACCGCTGGACTGTGTGTCTAACCTGGTTAAAACACTTGTTTTTATTTCTCTTATATAATAACTGAAAGTTTTCATATTTGGGTTTTATAAAAAGTCTGAATATTGTGACGAATCGGAACAAGGACGGACTCGAACCCGGTATCGCTATGTTTCAATTGCACACAGTCCACCGCTGGACTGTGTGTCTAACCCGAGATATAACCCGATTTATATTAAATTTATATACAAACTATACTTCATCTTCTCCGTTAAACAACACAGACAATGATTATTCTACTGATCTTGTTTAATTCGATTGACGAACATATAATTGAATAAAATGAAATGGACAGGAAGGTTTTGGGAATGAACATACCGGAAGATGATCTTTCTCAGAACTCCGGCGAAGACGTCGGCTCTGTTTTTATGAACTCCGTCTGAGCGGACCAATTAACTGTTTTTTATTAACTAATTGTGGAATTGAAGGACTAAACAAGAGTTATCAGAAGGTTTAAATGATAATACCGTTTCACAGCGCGATTTAGGAATTTTCAGAAAACTTCCGGCCAGTGTTGATTATCCGATATCGTCGTCTGGGATTGATTCTGATTGAAAGGTTTGAGTTAGCAAAAGCCTAACAACTGATAGAAGATGAAAGAATTGAGAAACTTACCGTTTTGATGAAAGACACGGTTTTCCGGCGAGAGTCCGGCGAGTTCAGAAAGCGATTCCGACGATCAGAAAATAGAGCGAAAGTGAAATTGGAGGTTCTGTGGATGATTTTGAGTCGCGAGATGATGATATTGTTGAAGTAATTCAGGAAGTGAATGATTTCGGTTATTAAACCCGAAATCATATGAATTCAAGTTCAATAAAAGCTGAATTGATTGAGATCGTGCGTCGTAATGTTTTCATCGGTTATAACCAGTAATTATCAACACTCAAACGTCTGGAAAACTGAAAGCCGATTACCGGTTTCAGTTTTGGCGCAAACAGGTGATTCACGGGTGAACTTTATGTTTTAATTGTTTCCTAGATTTCACAAAGTCAGCTAGTGGCGGAGTGGTTATGTGTTTGATGTTTAAGGTTTCTGGCTGACCCGGGTTCGAAACCCGGCAGCCCCTTTTCATTTTTAATTGTTTTAAATTTTATTTTTTAACAATTTTAGTTTCCATAATCTAAAATGTTTATTAGTTATGTATTGTTTAAAATTAAAATAAGCATTAAATGAACAACGAAAATATGAAACTGATTATTCGATTAATAAACGAAGCGGGTTTGGAAAACCCGTTTTTCGACGGATGTTACTGAGATCCAGAAGCCTGTCGACGTCGGCTCGTAAGCGCGTGTATGTTGCACCTCCCGGGGCATGACCTCGAATAACGTGCTGGGGAAACTGGGGCGCCCCGTGAGGTGGTGGTGGCGGTGGCGGTGCCGATCCGTCTAAATCAACCGGAGGGTCCTGGACTACCGCTGCCTCATCTGTCGGCGGATAGACTGAATCGAACTGATCTTGCAGCGACTCCGGAATCCATGGCTCACCTTCGTGGGTTTTAAACCGCCCGTCTAGCATGCCGAACCTCTTCACCAGCTTCATCCCCGCAAGGTATGAAAACCCATCCACGTGGACAGTATGGCCGGCTACAAGTGTGGGTCAGTCTCCGGCAGAAGACCCAACGACCGGGCAATCACGGTGACGTACGCCCCGTCGTACAAAAAGGTGCGCTCCTACCGGTGATGGGCGGAGGTGAAGTACTGGGCGAGACCGTGCGCAAATGCGCACGGCCTCCTGTACAATATAGAAAAATAAATCGGTGCTCGCACACCACTCAAAGCTGTGTCCGCGAGCGGTAATAGACGTAGCGAACATCCGATGTAGATACCTGGACATAATATTAGCAAAATTTGGAAATTAATTCATAGCAATAATAATTAAATAATTACCGTAATAAACGTACGTACCTATAAACGGGTCGGCAACGTGTGAAATCCTCCCATTCGCCCTGACATGCTCCCAAGTGTCATGGCCTGCGACACCTCCCAAAATCCCAAAAGAGTAGGTCTATCCACCACCACTAGCCCCTCCGTATGAACATCCATAGCAATCTCCTCCTGCAGGTATATACCGCTATGAATGGCAAACTCAGTAAGCGTCATCGAACGCCACACACCGGCAAGCCTAAATGAAACCTCGGGCGGAGGGGAAGGACCTTGTTGCTGGGGAGGCAGCTGGTCGACCCGTGGAAGATGGAACGTGAAGGACGACAGGAACTCGATGAGTAGCTCCCTATAACTCGGCGTGCCAGCAAGTCAAAAACGTAGTCTCGGCGTCTCACCAATCGCCTCGATCGCATCCCAATCGACCGTCACATGCGATCCGACGTGCATCCGGCGTAGCTTCCCGCAAAAACGGGCGGCCTCGGTGTCGGCGGGAACTCAAGATAGGGGTGGCCGTGTAGCGGATCTGCCGGCGCTGGCGGAGCCCGTCGCGGACCATGCGGATGTGGGTCCCCGTGTATCGGATCTCTAATCTCCTCCATAACTAATCTGCGAATATATTAACAATGTAACACAAATACAAACAATAAACCAAATAATAACAATAAACACAAATAATAACAATAAGAGTTAAATGCTTGGTTGGTCCCTGTGGTTTGCAAATCTTGCAGACTTGGTCCCAGTGGTTCACTAATTACACACTTGGTCCCATTGCACTCGGGTGGTCCTTACCACTAACCTTTGTTAGATTTCTCAGTTAAGTATATGCAAAATTACTATATTACCCTTGAAATAATAAAAATAAAAAAAATATAGATCTGCAACAATAATCACCAAACCACCACCATCATCATAATACAAACACCACCAAACACAACCTCCATAAAACCGGACCACAACAGCACCACCACCCCCGTCATCAGACCGCCACCACCAACCCCGTCATCAGACCGCCATCACCACCTCACCCAGCCGGAAAACGCTACCAACTAACCCCGTCGCCGAAAAACAAAACAAACCACTGTTCTTCATTTATATTCGATTTTTCCGGCGTGGAGGTGAGCAAGTCGGTGCACTCCTAATCGGTTCAGTTCCCAGTTCTGAACTTCATGTATATTCGACCTCTTCATCATCTACATTCGGATTCATGTTTGCATCCAATCGGCACTCTTCAGTTTCTTCATCATCGACAATCAACAGAACTGCAGAAACACTGGATTCTTCAATTTAGGTTCTTTAGATTCTTGTTCATCATTAAACCACCATTTACCATCAAAAGTCAAGCACTTCCACCTCAACCCGCCGGAAAAACGTCATCACCTCAACTCGCAAATCTGTTTTGAGTCATCTAAATCTACTCGAGTCTTGACCGGAATTCACCGATTGGAACTTTGTCGGAAGCCATCAATCTCCTTACCGCCACAAACCCACCTTAACACCCACCAATCTAACCGATTTAGTAACTTGCAACCTTGAAATGAAACGGAATCGGTCATCTCTCTATCTCCTCTGTTCTCTTTCTCTATCTTTCTCTACCACTGGACCGTCGCACCACAGTCAAGTTCATTGATCAAACCCACACTGAACCCGCTGAGGTCACTTCAAGCCACCCGTACCGTAGGTTTGACATGTCATCATACCAGCAACGGGCAGAGGCTTTAGAAGGGCTGTTGGAGTTTAGTGCACAGCTGATGCAGCAAGAGAGGATCGAAGAATTAGCGGTTTTGTTGAAACCGTTCGGGCCAGAGAAAGTGTCTCCAAGAGAAACTGCTATTTGGTTGTCAAAAAGCTTTAAGGGGATTACAGGTGACTTATAGTCTATATGGAGTCTGATTACAGGTGACTTATAGTTTATTATTTCAAGGGTAATATACTAATTTTGCATATACTTAACTGAGAAATCTAACAAAGGTTAGTGGTAAGGACCACCCGAGTGCAAAATTTGAAACTACTGGGACCAAGTGTGTAATTAGTGAACCACTGGGACCAAGTCTGCAAGATTTGCAAACCACAGGCACCAACCAAGCATCTAACTCTAACAATAAACCAAAAAGTATATATTTGTTAAACAAAAGAAAAAAGATAAATTCTGGTCGTCTACCGGGGCGTCTAAAAAAACCCAAATAACTCATAAGAACAGCCCCTAAACCTAAAAATTTATCAAATTCAAACACAATCTACGGTCTAAATGCATAATACAGTAAAGATTATTGAAGTATAGATGAAAATACGTACCAGAGATGCTTGATTTGGCAAAATATACGGTCCAAATACGGTGAAAAGATGAATATACGTATGTGTGTGTGTTTGGTTGTGGTCGTATGTGGCTGGTCGTCTAGGATGGCCAGTCATATACGAGGCATAGACGGGTCGTCTAGACCTAGACGACCAGTATGGAAAACTGTAGAATTACCACTTTACCCCTGAATGGCCACCCGTCTAGGCTTAATTCAGGGGTAAAATGGTAATCAACAACCTGAGTATTATACAGCTCAGAGTGGTTAATTACCATTTTACCCCTGAATCAAGCCTAGACGAATGGCCATTCAGGGGTAAAATAGTAATTCTCCATAGACGTTGCGTAAAGGTCTAGATGCCACGTATGGGATCTATGGTGAATTACCATTTTACCACTGAATTAGGCCTAGACGGGTGGCCATTCAGGGGTAAAATGGTAATTTACCATTTACCTTTAAAATTCAAAAAGTGCCTAGTTTAAAAGTTGCCGCTCAACTTGTACGTGACGTCTAGGCCTAGACGTATCGTCTAATAGGACAATATTCCATTTTGCCCCTGAGTTCAGCCTAGACGGAGTGCAAACCTGGGGTAAAATGGTCTTCTTGCTAGCCCCAGACGGGGCGTCTAGGTCTAGACGAGTCGTATATGTACAATTAATAACACTTTTGCTATAAGTAATAGGATTTTATTTAAATAATATGAAATTTGATATAAGCCGACATTCCTTCAGTCCACACAAGGCACAACAATTAAACCATACAAAGCCCATCTAAAACCCAACAAACTCCGGGTATTGACAAACATCAGCAATCATACTCTCCGAATTCTCACAACCAACCGTCACCACCGGCAGTATTGAAATTTGGTCATCTGCCGGTGGCTACGGTGGGATGTGAGAGTTCGGAGAGTCTGATTGCTGATGTTTGTCAATACCCGGTGTTTGTTAGTTTTTAGATGGGCTTTGTATGGTTAATTGTTGTGCCTTGTGTGTACTGAAGGAATGCCGGCTTATATCAAATTTCATATTAATTAAATAAAATCCTATTAGTTATACCAAAAATGTTATTAATCGTATAAAAATAATTATAAAAAAATCGTATTAAATATACAAAAAATCGTGTTAGATGTACAAAAACCCTCATTCTTCCGATTCAATGTCGACGTAAATAATACTCGGGTTTGGATTTGGTGGGGGATTCATTATCGACATAAAGGTCAACCACAAACCATTTACTGTAGGCATTAGAAACTGGTCTTCCATCTTAATATGAATGAAGTGGTTGTTGTCAACATGTGCAATCGTTATCGTTCGTGGTTCTCGACCCGTCGGGGGTTGATTATCGGGAAGAAGGTGGAACAACCATCGATGCTTAACAGGTGAACCACGATACCGTACCTTTGTGCGATAAGAAGTCCTGCGTGGGGAAGTCCATCCAGTGAGTGGGGGGACAACGCTCCACTGAATCCCAGATTAGGCTCTGACGATGCGTGTAAAAGTATCCTTCCTCCCATGCTTTAAATACTGGCACCCAGATCGATGCGTTTTGATCCATCTCCTGTTGAAGGTCTTTTCGAATGTGGCTCCACGCACGTTCTCCCATACCCAAGCCCACAGCCACAGACTGAAATCCACAATGACCGTCTGGCCTCACATCTTGTATGCACGAGATGTACGGGTGAAACAACGTGGGAATGAGAGGCTTAAACCGTTTGATTGTTGACACATACTCGTCGCCCACTATCAATGGAAAACGTTATCGTCTCGAACCTCTCTTTGTTTAGAACTCGTTGAACGGTTTCGCCCCGCTCTGGGTTTTTGAGACTTTATGACCGACTGTTAAGTGGCCTGCGACAAAAGTACGAGCTATGGTGGGGGGCATCGTATGTACTTTGTTGGGAACCCTGGGACGGAACGTACGAGCTATGGCGGGGGCGTCGTCAAACCCTAGTTATGCTTGCTTTGTTGTTGGTCGTCCACGAGTCGAATGTTGGACAACCGGTGGTTTCTTGGTGGATTTGGTTGGGGTCAACACCGCTTTAATCTTTCGCAGCACGCTTTTTTTCTGAGCAGGGGGTGTGACTTTAACTGTTGCCGAACAATGTTAAGTTCTTCTACCATGTCAACGTCATCCGATGTCAATTTACATGGCTGAAAGTTAAGCTTTTGCTAGAAGATGTCTACGTCTTCGAGTTGAATGGACGCTCTGCACGTACGTACTTTTCAGTCTGCAAGCACACGACAACCCACAGTTGTACCACATCTGATATCCACAAGACGAATGCAAGCGCTGCAACACGTCTAGTTTCCTAAGTAGCCCTCCACTCAACAAGTCAAGCGTTGTATGGGAAATTTTCCACGTAGGTGGTCAAATACTGGGTTTTTGTGGTGGTTCATTATTTTTTCGATGCTTTCTCGAAAGCTCCTCCTTATTTCCCCGTATTGTGTTTCAACTATATCCTTGACACAACCTACTATACGGTCCAACGAGCTCCTATCTTAGATGTATCTCTTTAAATTCACGTGTTGACTCTCAACTCTGTTTGTGGTACGCTGCCCGAAGTTGCGACTCTGATCAGTCCACGCAAAGACAAACATTTGCTTGTAGTCTTTCAGACAGTTATCATACACGAACGTAAACGCCCCCAAAAGGTGTCAATAATTAGTTAAATGTACATACGTAGGTCACATTTTATTACAAAAACTTACTTGAACGTTTGCACTCCACAAGGCGCTTTTGCAAGTGGCGCAAGTTGTACTCGTATATGGGTATTGATGGAGACTCACACAATTTCCCCCAGGATGACAAAAATTTTTGTCATTCTTCTTCTGTGAATGCGCTCTGGCAATGCTTACAAATATTCTGTTGAATGTGAAACCTGCAGAGATAACGAGAGGCGTTTGGAAAAACTTTAGCACACGCGTTTAGGGCCAGGTCTCTATCCGTTACAATAACACGTAGCTCCATACATTCGTCCAACATTGACCTGATCCTCTCAAGCACCCATACAAAGTTATCACTACGTTTTTCGCAGATAACGGCATGCGCGATACAAAACGAATAGTTGGTGGGCGTCCATACCAACTATCTGGACAAATGGCATGTTGTGTACGTTCGTCTTGAACGTGGAATCGATCAGCAAAACGTGCGGGAACGCAAGCCACATTTCACTGAGTAGGGATGAACAAAGAAGATTCCTATAACGACCTCTGTTTCGGGTTCCTCCCGTGTCTCGTAAATAAATTCGTTTGTATAAAGATGTTTTCTAGCGACTGCATGGGAGTCAGTCCGTATCTTTGCTCGGCCCTAATCTTCTGAACTGTGTTTTGAACGTCTTTCTGAACATGGAAACTGTCGGGGAACTGCTTCCTTATCGTTTGAAAAATTCTGCGCGGCTCCACGTTTTGTGCTATCAACTGCTCGATCAATCTGTATTCGTCAGGAACAAACCTTCGCACAAACGCGTGGCCTGACATGTCTTGAAAGACTTCGTGGTTATGTTCAGTCTTTCCCCCTTTTATCCCCCATGTTTCATACGGATGGTCTCGCACAGCCACTAGGTAAAACGGGAAACCAATTTTCTTGCTTCCAGCTTTTCTAACTGTTGTTGTAGTATGGTGCTCACCACCACGGTCACATTCAAGCCATACCCTCCGGTCCTTCCACCAGTTTTCTTTGATCGTCGGGTCACAATAACGAAACCATCCGCCTTTGCCGTTTCCTATGCCTAGTTAGAGAGTTGAAAACCTGTAAAATTGATGGCGTTATGTTAGATTTGATGTTTACTCAACTGCACAACATAAATAAATAAGTTTTGATACCGTCTCTATGAGGTACGAATTGCCTGCGCATGGGGGTGCCTCACCACCATATCCTCCACCATCAGGATAGACTTGTTGACCGTACAAAGAATGTGTTGCATTGTAACTTTCTTAACAGTCTCCTCTGTATCCATCTGGACCATGTTGTTGCACGTACGCGTATTCACACCCATATCCATAATCCGGAAACCCATGTTGCACAGGATAACATGGTGCATCAACTTGGTACGAGTCTTCCACATGGGATGTTTCATCAACGGGAGGAAGCTCGTTCAAATCTACAAACGGCCTGTTTTGATTTCCTTGTACACTTGACACAACCTCCTCTTGCTCGTTAGAATTGGGAACAACGTCTCCCCCTAACAACGGTATCATCATTAGTAAATAATTAAAACAACAACTAGTTTAACCTAATAACTGTTACTGGATTGGCTTCGGGCGCCCATGACTCGCTAGAATACAACCCAAAGAAATAGTTGCCATCCCAGTATGATGACATTTCACCACCTTTGAATGATATCAGATGACGTAATATAAGCCAAAGAAAGAAGACGCAGAGAATTCCGACGACGAAGTGAAAAATTTTTGTGACATCGAATGCTCTGCATGGCTCTTTTTAACAAAGAAATATGTGCCCCGTCTAGGCCTAGACTGGGCGTATCACTTTACTGCTTTACTGACATGCATGAAACCACCAACCTTCAAGACAGGTCGTCTAGGCCTAGACGACCCTCTTGGGCAAGTCGTCTTCGGGGTCCGTCTAGGGCTAGACGCCCCCCGTCTGATGTGATTGATTTGACATTGTACGAGCGCTTGAATGTGGTCGGAGAAAAGGAACTCTAGACGCCCCGTCTAGGTCTAGACGACCCTTCTAGAGGGTGTCTAAATAGGCAGATGGGTGTGTGAATATGTACACTCGAAAGAAATAGGGTATAGAAGAGAGATAAAGGATGTGACATGAAAAAGTAAAAGACTAAAATACTCTTTTGATTTATTTGATTATGTGTGATGTGTAAGTAGGCTATTCGATGAGTGGAGTTTCTATGGTTCTTGCAACAAGGTTGGTTTTCTCTTGAACCGTATCCTATATATATATATATATATATATATATATATATAATGGTGAGTTTATAATATCACAAATAGGTAAATAAAACAAAATTAAAAAAATTGTAATATGATTAAGTCATTCTTTATAAAGCATTTACAAATTATGATCATGAGAAATTTGACGGGGAAAATTTGGTGACTTGAAATAGAATGGCAATACGTAGGGATGAGCTCGGTATTAGTACTGGTATCGAATTTTTCTGTATCGAAAATACCAGTACCGATTTTCGTTAAATATGGTACCTGTACCAGTATTGAAAATGTTCGATACGTACGGTATCAATATTTAAGAGTAAAATTCGAGAAAATACCGGTACCGAACTGAAAATACTAATACGAAAACGCCAAAAAGTGGGTGCCAATTCAAGTCCGAAAAACATTAGTACGGGAAATTCAGTACCGGTACCAAGTATCAAATGCTCATCCCTTACGATACATGTCCAATCTAATCTAATACTAATAAAGAAATCATTTTAATGCCGCATGACATTCTTTTCACTTATTTAGTAATAATAATGACACATGGCATTTGTTCCTTAAATCTTACAATTTATATTAAAAATTTTTAATTCAATATAAAATAAATATCACTTAGCCTTATCTTAATCTCTAAAATAATAAATATTTTAAAAAATATCATTAAATCTCTTCTTCTAATGTTAATATTAAATATAAATCTCTTCATCATAATTTGTATTATAAAAAAATTTTGTTATTGATTAATTTTATTTGGAATTAAAATATATTAGATTTTTGTAATGAACGAATAACAAAATATTCTAATTAGTATTAACATTAAAAACAGTGTATATAAATTATATTATTGCAATTGTAAATATAAATATAAATGTAATATATTTAAACATTATAAAGAATAATTATATAGCTTTTTTTCTTCAAATATTTATGTGAATAGCATTCTCTCCTTTAATTTAACAATAATATAGTTAAATATATTTATAATAATTACATCTATAATAATTCTAATGGTATCTAATGTTATAACAAATAACCGTAGTACATTTTTTTTAAATTATATTCATTTTATTAATATTATTATTTATTATTTATTATATTAATATCTAATATTATTATCACTAATGTATTGTATTGTAAACAGTTTCGATATTTAAATGATATAAAGATAATTCACGGGTTCAATCAATCCAATCGGAGAACATCTCCAGCTTTGCATTTATGACTCTAATTTTCAGATCTATCATCAAAATGTATATTAGGATTTCAAAATTTTAAAAATCATTAATCTCAAGCTATCCATATTTATCTAAATGACAATCTATAAACATCACCGTTAATAACAATTTTAACTTTACCAAAACATAGCAGTTTACCTTTTCCATGAACATACCATAAAATACCATACCACCGCAATTATTCTTCAATATTTCAAAAAATCTGAATATTTTCATAACAAAGTCGTACTTGCTACGAATGAAATTGTAGATAAAGTAAATGATCACCTACTTTCATTGCTTCCTAACAAGAAAAATAATAACTGAGTTTTGTAAATTGGTGTATGTATAAAAATAATTCACTTGTGTATATTTGTGCTAATATTGTAAAGTTACATGATTTCTATCCTTAGATTCGTGTAATACACGAGCTTATAATCTAGTTTTATATTAACTAGAAAAGTGCCCCACGCGCATTGCGCTACGGGCAAAGAAATTAACCACACGTCAACAACGTGTAATCGATCAGAGTTGCAAACTCCGGTTATAATTAACCTCCGGATCGTACTTCGTAGTAAGTACTAACTAAAACTACAATGTTATATGTATATTAATATTTGTGTACACTAATAAACACATGTTCACACAAAATCCAATAACTATTTCTGAAGCAACTAGTTTCCTAAAAACCAGTAGAAGTTCAGTCATGAACACCGCCTATTATGGTTGCCAACACATCCGGGATGGCGGCATTCAGTTGTTGCACAACCTTCATATAAAATAAAATATATCTATAGATGTATAAATTTGTAATTTTGAAATGCAAAATTAAAAATATAAGAGCAAGTGGTGATAATGAATAATTTTGTCTCATGTTCCACCCATAGTATCTTCCTTCTACTCTCAGTCATGTGTTCTACCTCACTATTCATAGAATAATTTTTATATATGTTTCATCTTTAAAAATACACTTATTCGCAAGGAGGAAAAACATGAATATTACCTGTACCAACAAAAAAAAGTAACAGAGAACCCAAACGAAACTGAACTTACAACACCAAAAACAAAGCATCTTCAAGATATGAAAGAGACAAGTCTTGTATGTGTTCCAAAATTTTGAATTCAACTTATACACGCGTTGTACCGGTATAATTACCGGCCATGTACAACCATTTTTCACAGCCATTTACAGGTATTTCTCAGCTATATATGACTGAATAACATGCCCTGAACAGCCTTAAATACAAACTTTAGTTCAGCAAATTCAAGATAAAAAAATGTTACTATAAATGCATGAAGTTGCAGTTAAAAAGTTCACTTTTAATAGCTAACAGATTAGAATCTGTCTAGAACATCATAATCATCCTTAATAACCATAATCCACATAAATAAAGATGCATGCTTCATAGAATCAAAGGTTCGTACTTACCTCGATCCTTTAGTGTTCCTATATGATGTTCTTTTCCTTCCTTTGGTTGAAGTTCCTCAAAAGTCAATGTGTTTTTAATATTCCGTTCACCCAAATGTCTGGTTTAGTACCTTAAAAACATTGTTCCGACCCGTTGACACGTTTAAAATTATCATTCTAACAATTAAATAACTGATCGTAATACTTCTTAATTCCAGAAAGATCATCATAAACTTAGAGCAAGGCTTGTTAACCTAACGATGAAGAAGTGGAGAATAACCAAGCTTACCAAGGAATTGTTGATGAGTTAAACAACAAACATGATCACACTATAAAAAATGCACCAGTTAACACAAAATCAACCTTAACTTTAAAGAATTCTCAATAAAAACAAAGAGATCTAGGCATTTTGTCTTTTTGTGTACCTTTGTTCCAGCTATAATCATTCTCCACCAAAACGTACCACTTGGTTCAAAGGGACGGTGCTTCGCAAACGCCCTTTCTCCAACTACAGGTTCTATAAAATTCAAATCCATTATCACTTCATTTTAAGCACTTAATTAACCATTCAATCGATTAACCTCTCAACCAGGACCTCTAGGAATGCGTTATTGGATATGGTGGGGAATAATCAATACCTACCGTATTGTTGCCGATATATATGAAGATGTCACATGCAGGGTGAGGATTGGTGGTCAGAGCAATTGGAATTTGATCGGAAAAGTTGTCGAAGCCCTAATCGTCGCTTTCCTTAGCCCCGCGCCGCGTTTATGATGATGACAACCTATAAAAAGTTAGTTAATTATGCTAAATATGTAACTAAAATACACTTCATAAGGTAGCATGCTAAAAATTTAGTTAATAATGCTAACTAAAAGTCCTAAATACTCCAGGCTTCATATATAAGAACAAAACGTTACCTGCTAAAAATTTCTGTTGTAACCCCTACTTGAGATACAAACCAATATCCCCATGAGATCCGTCGTCTCAATTAGTTTTTTAAATCCCTTAGCAACTGTATTGATGAACTGCATTCAAGATTTGCAAAAAAAATAAAAAATTAAATAAAAGGTATAATAAATAAATAAAATAGTGTCACCAACATCTAATTTCAATAGTTTTGAAGAAAAGATGGATGTAACATATGGAAAATTAAACCAATCTAGTGTAGATAATGTGGACGGATCAAAAACACCACACATAAGGTGACTTCAATTCATCATAAAGAATCAAATAGTATTAAAAAATTTCACAAATTCACATGCTATTTTTCTTGGGAGCTGCAAATTCATGGCAAATGAAGCATCACAATCTAACATACTGACTCTGCTTCAAACAACCAACACCACAAAATCAGCAAAGAATCGAAGTTACTAAAATCAAACAACCAATAGCACAAAATCATGCCACTTGATCACGAAGATAAAAGATTAAAAAAAACAGTAAAAAAGCAGAGTTTAAGGAACCTTGGAAACCTTACGATACTGAAACTAGTAAATTTGTAAAAAAGGAAGGAAACTACCCCAATTGCCTATATGTTGCGCCTTACGGTGTCGATTAAACCAACACTGCTTTACAATCCGGGAAACAAACACCACCATGAGGATCGCCCTCTTCTGTACCGATGTGTAGCACGACCCGGATAAACCCTAGTCTCTCTCTCTCTCTCTTCCTCTCCCTATCCGCTCCGATTTGGTGACTAAAGTAGAAGGGAAGATGAGGGTGAAATGCCTCTCGTATGAGTATCTAGCGATCCATGATGATGATGCCGGCGGTGGTCGCTAGGGAGAGATGGCAAAAAGATACCTATTTGTGAGGTGCCGGCTGACAAAATGACGTCGTCCAAGAAGTCCGGGGTGGTCGCAGAACGCTGGTCGCCGGAGACTCGTCGGTTCCAAAAATAACAACCGGAAAACCCTTAAGCCACCTTCTTGACGTGCGCGGAACCGGTTGGCGGAGACACTTCCTGATCTCGCTTTCTCTTCCGTAGCTCTCTTTTTCTCTGTTTCTCTTTCTCTGTCTTCTTTGAAGATGAGGAATGAAAAGACATGTTGCATACCAAATAAACCCATACATCAATGAAGCATGTTGTACAAGCACACAAATCAAATAAAGCAAATAAGAACAACTTACAACTCTCATTGCACACAAATATAATATAATATAATTATAGTTATAGATAATATAATATAATTATAGTTATATATAATATATAATATATTATGTAGAATAAATTACAAGTTTTTTATTTATCTTTATACCAAATTTCAAGCAGCGTCCTTTTTATTTAAAATTGACGAGTTTTGTATTTAAGGTTTCAAAATCTTACACGTTATGTCATTTGAGCATAACCAAATTGATTTTAATCCTTAAGTAAAGGGCAAATTGGTCTTTGTTGATGCATATTTGTGTAGATGCGACTCAGTTCAGTTCGGTTCGGTTCGACTCAGTTCGGTATTAACGCCGGAATCTCATAGTCCGAAGCAGGCCACTAGAAATGAAGACCGAAGACCAAGCAACATCCAAGGGGGAGTTTGTTGATACACTTTTGTGTCTGTCGCTTGTTCTTAGTTACGTCAGTAATTGTACGGTCTTTGTTTGTCGCGTTTGTAAAGTTTTGGTCGTGTCAACCAAATCAAGATATCCTCCTCTCTTGATTTGGTACGACGTTTACTTTGTTTGTGTTGTAAAACAGTTGCATGTGTGCATACTGTTAAGTTTTGTGTTTCTGATCTTGATGTCTGTGTAGTATGTCTGTTAGCAGGGTTCCCCGAAGAATCACTTATTCGTACGAGTGAATTGTTCTTTGTACGAGTCAGTGGCTTGTTCGTGCGAGCAAGTTTCTTGTTTGTACGAGTGACCATTCAAGAAGAACAAGTTTCTTGTTCGTACAAGCAAGTTGCTTGTTCATACGAGCCATCTATTTGTTCGTGCGAGTGATTATTCAGAAGAACCTTTTGCTTGTTCATACGAGCAAGTTGCTGGTTCGTACGAGCCATGTGCTTGTTCGTGCGAGTGACAAGTTGCATGCACCTATATAAACAGACATGCACCTTACAGTTCAAATAAGGAGAGCACAGAGATAGTGTATACAGAGATAAGCAGTTTATTCAAGAGTATATGTATTGGGTCTCTCTACAAATCAATATAGTGAACATTTGAAGATATATCTTTTGTTATATTGGTTGTGCTCTTGCTTTGGTTTGCATATACACTTGGATTCTGCACTCGTGCGTGTGTTTAAACAACAAGGAAGTAGGTTATCTTGATCCTCCAAGTGGACCTACAAGAGGTATCAGAGCTTTGGCTCTCTTCCTTATTTAAAACCAAGCATGGTGTTGTGTTTGAGCAAGTTGTGAAACTTCCTGGAAGTGTTCTTGAACTTCAAACAAGAAACTTAAGTTTTTACAAGAAAAGTGGTTTAAAACTTAGGTAAAACTTGTTGTTTTCAGAAAAATTTTATAAAAACCATATTAAAATACATGGAGACATGTTATTATACGGTTTTTCTTGAAATTTTCTATCAAAGTTTAGTTCGACATATTTTCCGGTGAAGCACTTGTCGGAAAACTCACCAGAATATTCCTTGAGTGTTTGACTTAATCTTAAGATCTGACTGAAAAGCTGTTGTTGGAATGTTTGTCTTTTTAACCAAATCTGTGTAAACATCTGTCAGCTTTCAAGAAACTCAGAAAGTAGATTCTGATACAAAAGGAAACTTCTCACCAACCATCTCTGTGAAAAACCTCTACGAAAAACCAATCCTCACGAAGAACTGGTTTGTTACACGAAGAACTGGTTAGTTACACGAAGAACCACCAGTCGCACGAAGAACCATTAGTCGCACGAAGAACCACAAGTCACACGAAGAACCAGTTATTCGCACGAAGAACAAGTGGTTTGTACAAACAACTAGTGGTTTGTACGAACAACCAGTGGTTCGTACAAACAAACACTTATTCGCACGAATTCAGGTTCTTTTTGACCAAAAATCAGTTCTTCGTGGACCCTAGATATTTCGTGGACCTGGGGTTGTTTGTTGTAGTAGTTTTTCATGACTAGTTTTTAGTGAGAACTGATGCTTTGTAGTTTTTGAAATTGTGAATTTTAACAGAAGAATTTTATTTCAAGTTAATCCTTGGAATTTTGAATTTTTAAACTAATTTTCACAAACAAACAAGCAAAATGAGTACAAATCCTTGGTATTGGGGGTGTAGTTCAAGTACAAGCCAAGAGTCACCACAATCTAGCTCCACAACCTCATGGGTAAAATCTTTAATGCCTCCGCAAACGGCCATGATTACCGCTAATCAATGGGCGAGTGTTACGAATCAAAATCAAAGCGTTCAAACTCTTCTCATTAGCGAGAGTGAAATTGGAAGTAACAACCATCCACCAAAGTTGAATCACATGAACGATTATCCTTTATGGAAAAGTCGTTTTCATATGTATGTTCTTGGTGAGAATACCAACTTGTGGACATGTTTAACTACTCCATACAAAGAATCTCTCGAAGAAGTTGTATCAAATTCAACCTCTTTAGCCGAATTGGACGAGAAATGATAAAAAGGCTTATGATCTAGAAAAGAAGGCATTTGCCATTCTTACACAAGCACTCCACAAGGATATTTATCATCAAATTTATGTATTGTACCACTACGAAGACTTTGTGGGACTCCTTGAAATCAAGAGGAGAAGGAAATGCATCAACGAGAAAGATTCGACATGATCTTTTAAAGAAAGAGTTTGAAGGGTTTATGTTTATGGAGAGTGAAAACTAAGTGATATGACAACTCGTTTCTATCATTTGCTTAGTGAGATGTACTCATACAAGGTTAACGCATCACAATAGGAGATTGTTATGCATTTTGCTGATGCTTTACCACCTATGTAATTTATTGAATTACTAAAACATACTGGTTTTTCGATATAATCAACATTTATGAATTTGTTTAGAAACTTGAAAACAAAAATGAAGAAGAAATTCGTAAAGCATTCCAGTTCCGCAAAACCCATAGATGTATTTGGAGGTATTAACACAGGTGTAAGTACAAATCAGCAACCGAAGCTTCAAACAACATTTGTGTCAAATACAAATCCTTTTCTACCGCAAGTTCAACCAAATCAGTCTGTTGGTACAAATGCTCAAGTCTATGAACAAACATTTGACCCAAAAGCATTTCTTCCTCAACCACAAGATGTTACACCATAAGTTCCACAACAAGCTTTCTATGGTACAAACTTTCAACCCTCAAACCCTAACACTGTCAGACTCGATACATCAAACCTTTCTAAGGTGAGTGTGGAAGTTGCCCGGGAACACATGGAGCTTCTTAACACTTTAGTGAGTTCTTGCTACAGATTAGTAGCTGGACAAATTGGTAACATCAATCTAACTAGTGAAAACTATGCACAAATCGATAAAGAGGAGATGGAGTTAATTGATATCAAATGGGCATTTGCAAGTGCGGTGAGAAGGGCAAAAGATTTTATGGAGAAAACAGGAAGAACTAATCTGGATAGCAACAAGGACTCCATACGGTTTTGACAAAAGGAAAGTTACTTGTTTCAACTGTAGAGAAAAGGGACATTTTAAAAGAGAATGCACGAAGCCTCCACAGTAAGGGAATCAATATCCTTTCAACATAAATCAAGTTACTAACAACGAAAGAGTAATGGTTCCCGCAAACAATTCCAACCGAGCGTTAGTAGTTCAAGCAGATGAGCGTTGTGATTGGTCTGTTCAATTGGGAAACAGTGGTGGAGGAGGAACTGCATACTATTCCGAAATTGCTAAAAATGATAACGATGGAGAATCGTCCAGAAATGATGACAGTTCATGGGATAGCAGCAGTTCAGATGAAACAGAATTGACTTCGAGTGAAGATCGATCTGAAGATGTTAATGCTGAAGTAGATGATGTGATTACTGAAACTGAATCGACGAATAGCGGCGAAGCAGATTTGGAACATGAAACTGATGTCACACCCTGACCCGCATCGAAAATGGTAGTCGGGGCATGATTGGATTTTCATCAAAGCTCATGACATTTACTATAAAGTTTCATATTTATTATTTCTAATTTAAAACGATAAATTACAACAACCATGTATACATACAAGCACAATATGTTTTAAACAAAACATTCATGACTTCTTTATTTTTCTTCTAAGGCAATTTCCTGTGTTCCTTGCTTCAACCTGTTCACCAGTATCATGTGTAAAAATAGGGTTTTGGGTCAACAAAAGTTGGCGAGTGAATCTTATTTAAACATTTGAATGAATTAGTTATATTGGTTATTTAAATAAAAATGTGCATAAACCAAATATGAGTAAACGCATATGCAAATATAACCACAAACCACATATTACCAATCAATGTACACACAAGCATGACAAATGATGAACAATGAGATCAAGGCTCAATCAAACGGAGCCGATCTAACGAGGCACCTGATGCTCAACTCGTCTCCAACGAGGAACTGATGGGCCTAATGTGAATGATTGCATGCAACTGACAAAAATGTAAACACACAATACAACAAATAACATTTACATCACACGTTAGATCATATAATGGTAATAAAATATATGAAACGACACATGATACACCCCAAAACATGAATAAAAGGGGGAATTTATAAGGATTCACTCACAGTTGGTGCGTTTCCTTGATTGAAGAGGAACGCGCACGAGTTTGGGATTTAACCACGAGAGAGAACTAACCTAAATATAACGCAATAATTCGATAAATAAATAAAAGTTACTATTTTAATTTAATACTTTTTATTAGATTTTTAGGTTATTTTTTTTAAAGTATTTAATAGAGTTTTAAAACCTATAAAGTTGTTTTTAAATGCTTTAATTGATTCTTAATTAGTATTTTAAATAAAATAATAATATAAAAATATATTAAAAAATTGAATCTTGTCAGGTCTGACAACTAGTCTGACCGGGTCGATGGGCATGTTTGGCAGCGTGTGTGAGGTTCGAACTCGTGGCCTCCCGTATACGTGCACGCAGCTCTACCAACTGAGCCACGTGTCTAACCCGAAATAATCTTGATTATATATATATATATAGATATATATATACTAATTGAGTTAAATCATAAATTCATTTAACTAAAAATGTTTTGTAAATAGTCGAACTGGTGACAGAGGCCGGATCGAACTCGGGTCTCTTCTATCGTGTACACACAGCCCAACCAGTTGGGCTGTGTGTCTAACCCGTTATAATACTGAATTATATTAAATTAATATACATGCTGTGAGTTAATCTGAATAAGTTTTAAAAAGATTGGTTTTTATTTCAGATGTCGGTAACGTGTGAGTCTCGAACCCGGGACATGCGTTTAATAGTTGCACACATTCCACCGCTGGACTGTGTGTCTAACCCGATTAAAATACCAAATTTAGTTATATTAATATACTACCCAAGCTTCATCTTCTTCATTGGTATTACCTAGAAACCAACTGTTTAATTATAAAAAAAAAAGTGATTTCCAATTCGATGGTTGATTTCTTCCAATATGTTACAACACAAAGATAAACAGGAGGGGTTTTTGTACCGAAACGGAGTTGATCGATATTCCGTGACTCCTCCGGCGATGAATAGATATTTTTCCGGCGACACTTGACTCGAGTAGAGAGGATTGCTTTCAGAAGGTGTTGAGTGATGTTGAGAGTGAGAGAGTTTAGATGAAGGTTAAGGTGTGATATTTATAGGCCAAATGATTTACAAGTTTTCGGTTTCAAAATCTTGATTTTAAAATCATTGATTTCCATTGGTTATAAATTGAATTGGTCTTGATTTTTGTGATTTGTAACCGATGTTTGATATCGTTTACAAATGTTTTTCATAAACGAATTCGTACATTGAGCTTGATTGATCGAAGGGCGGTTACTGGTTTGAGGTTTCCAAATTTGCAGGTTTTAAATGTTAGTTTTATTATAAGAATTATTTGTTTTCACATTTAAAACAAAAGTATGTGTAGATCAGTGGTGTATCTTGTGTGTGTGTTTGATGGGGACCCGGGTTCGAACCCGGTTGCCCCTTAAATTTATTATTATTTTTTTTAAACTTCATTATTAATATTGTTATTATTTATTTAATATTTTAAATTCTTTTAATTCATTTAGTAACTATAAGTTAACAACTCGAATTAAATGGTGTGCACGTGACTTTAAATTAAATATTTGAATTATTTAACGAAGCGGGTTATGAAACCCGTTTTACAACGAATGTTACAGTATCCCCTACTTTTAGAAATTTCGTCCCGAAATTTAGGTAGTAGGTGTAACTAGAAAGAGATGCGGGTATTTTTTTCACGTATTGAGTCTTCGCGTTCCCAAGTAAACTCAGGTTTTCGTTAAACTCCCAACACACTCTGACTAAAATCTAGATGTCTCTTAACAGAAAAGAGAGGTATAATGTTTGGATTTGACGTTTACATAACCAGGGAGTGTGAAGTTTTGAATTTTTATTGAGGCGGTAACGTTCCTAGTAAGGGTTGAATACCCCGCTACAGGAATCGCTTTTTGATGCCTGAGGTGAGAAGCGTTGATACACGGAGTTGATTGACTGGATATGATTTCATGCATAAGAGTTTTGAGAGAATTGATGCGTTGAAAAGATAAAGTTATATCACAAGACAAAAACTTCAGCCATGACGATATTAAAACCTACACGGAACTTCTCATAACCGACTGACAATGCTTTTGATCCTTTGACAAGAATACTTATATATAGGAAGTACCAGCGGCGTATCCACCATATTCTTGTCAAATTTTCATTGGCTTTGTCAGTAAGTTATGATTAGTTCTATGTGACTCTAAATCTACAAAACATAAACAAACACAACAGCCAAAGATTGAGTCTCAAATCCGAAAGAATACATGACTGAATGACGACGGTACCTCTCTCGTTTGTTATGATAAAGGAGCCAGTCTATGAAAAAGTGAGACACGACTCAACTTCTTTAAATGTGAGGCAAGGTATGTCATGATGTTATGATGACATGAAATTTTAAATCGATGAATGAAATAAAACAATGATATCAATTAGCATTAAAATTCTTGGATACATAAATTCCTAAATTAAAACAGGGATACACAAAGATTGAGATTTATAGAAAACATTTAAAAAAACTCAACGATTCGAGCGGAGTCTTGGTTCTTAGTGATGGAAGGCTAGTTGGGTTGCACCGATATTAACGTCAACTGGATTAGCGTTGATGTTGTAAGCTCTTCCTCTTGCTGGTGGGGGTGCTGGGTTTGCTTGATTAACTGGGTTCGCTTGAGCTTGGGCGTTAATGATGTTAACCAATCTAGGGCACGTGTTTCTAAAATGAGTAGGGTCACCACAATTAAAGCAAGCTCGAACATATGGAACTATGGGGTATTGGGGTTGTTGATAGGGTTGGATCATGTTTTGGGTAGGGGGTGGAGCTTGATCTTGAGGAGTACGACAAGTTTTGCTCAGATGACCATAACGTCCACAATTAGCACACAGTCGACAGGGTATGGTGGGTTGATGGTGGTAAAAACAGGTGTTGCATTGAGGGTGAGGGCCAATGTAAGGTTTCTTATTTGGTAAGCAGAGTTGGGTGCTACTTGAGTGATTGGGATAGCTTAGAGTGGTATGGCTTGTGGAGCTGGTTGATTGCCTTGAGTGACAGCGAAATTTTGCCCGTCTCGCTTTCTCTTGGTAGTGGGTTGGGAAGAGGATTCAGTTTGGGTTGAGTTTGAGGTTTTGGTTGGTGTTTTATCTTTCTTGTTCTCATCCTTGAAGTCTCCATTCCTAATGTGGTTTTCGGTGAGCTCTGTAGCTAGCTCCATTGCTGCTTCCAAAGTTGCAGGTGTGGTACTCATTCAGGGTCCTGAATCTTTGAAGGAAGACCCTGAATGTAGTGCTCGATCAAACGGTAGAGAGGGGTGAAACAATTTGGAACCATTTGATTCAACTCGGGAATCTCTTTTTATAGTTTATGTGATCTCCCTCTTTTTGCTTCAAGGAATAGAACTCATCCTCTAATTTCTTAATTTCACTTCTTGGACAGAAACGTCTAGTCATAGCTCTCTCAATTCTTCCCAAGTTAGGGCTACAGCGGCCTCGACGCCTCGTCTGCCCTTCTCAGCATTCCACCACGTGAGGGCTACTCCATACAAGCGTCCAGTAGCATAGCGCACTTTACGATCGTTGGAACAATCACAGTTGAGGACAGTACTCTCCATCTCTTTGAACCAACGAAGGAGAGAAGTGACTCCCTCAGTACCTTCGTACTTTGGGGGGTCACATGAGTTGAAGTGCTTGTAGGTGCACTTGGTGGTGTTTGGGGGAGGATTAGCAACATTTTGACCCTCTTGATTGATTGGGTGGATGGGATTAGCGGCAAGGGCTTGTTGGACTTGAACTATGATGTCGGGAAGTACGGTGGCCATTTGTTGAGCGATTTGGGCAACCATGCGCTCACGGGATTTTCCTGATCTCCTACCTCTACGAGAGTGAGTAGAAGACATCTACAAGGAATACGTAACGTGTAACATCCGTCGAAAAACGGGTTTCCAAACCGCTTCATTTATTAATCAAATATCCAATTATAAAAATTTCATTTCGTATTTATGGTCAATATTAATTTTAAACAATACATATTAATAAACATATTAGAATTTAAAAACTATAATTATTAAAAAGTAAAAATAAGTGCTTAAAAAATAAAAATCAAGCTGCCGGATTTCGAACCCGGGTCAGCCGGGTCACCAAACAACCACAACACCACTCCGCCACACGATGTCTTTTGTTAATATAATGAAACAATTAAACTTATAATAAAACTCGAAATCAAATTCAGTAATCAGCGCGCCCAATCCGCAGTCGCCAGAAATATGACGATTTCGCTAAATTTCGATCGTTCCCTTTGACTGAACGCGTGAATTAACTTCGGCATCGGTTATAACCGATGTCTAATCCCCCAATTCAAGTCGTAACCGCCGGAGAAACATTGACCACGAATCAAGATCAAATTCGGACTCGATTCATTCTGTTTCTTCCCTATAAATACACACCCACGTCTCTGGTAACCTTTTCGCTCAAAATCGCACAATTTATCGAAGTCTTAGCACTCGCCGGAGAAATTCTGCACTCGCCGGACTTTCACCGGAAAACCGAGACTTACACCAAATCGGTAAATTTCTCGACTCTTTCGTTTTCAATCCATTGTTAGACATATACTAACTTCAATCCTTCAACCAGAATCGGTTACAGACGACGTTGCCGGAAATTCTGCACTCGCCGGAAAATCTCTGGAAATTCCGAAATCACACTGTAAATCGGTACAATCATCTAAACCCCCTGATATCTCTTGTTTAGTCACTTAATTTCACAACTCATTGATCAAAACTGTTAGTTGATCCGCTCAGACGGAATTCACAAAGCAGAGCCGATGACCCTTGCCGGAGTTCTGAGAAAAACATCCTGTTTGGTACAATTCTATTCTTTAATCTCATTATCTAATACTTTCCAACCAATTATAAGTTTCGATAATCGAATTAAACAAAAACAGTCGGGCATCTGGTTCTGTGTCTTTATAAATGAAGAAGACGAAGGCGATGTGTGTATAAATTTAATTAAAACTGAATATTATACCGGGTTAGGCACACGGTTTAGTGGTGGACTGTGTGCAAATTTAATATCACGGTCCCGAGTTCGAGTCCTAACACGCTGCCTGGTTCTTACAAATTTCCAACCATTTTTAATACTGATATATATTAAGACGCAGATAGTATATAAATGTAATTAAAATCGCATATCATTCGGGTTAGTCACACAGCCCAGTTGTCGGGTTGTGTGCAATACAAGGCTATGGACGCGGGTTCGAGTCCAGGCCCTCACACCGGTTCAATGATTTAAAAACCTTTTAAATTAAATAGAATTCTGAATAATCTAAATAGTATATAAGTATAATTAAAATCAGAAATATTTCGGGTTAGACACGTAGCTCAGTTGGTAGAGCTGCGTGCACGCGTACGAGAGGTCCCGAGTTCGAACCTCACTCAGTGCACACTCAACCACAGTCCAACCGGTCAAGTCGGTCAACGGTCAACGGCCGGTCAACGGTCAAAAAGTCAAAATTTTTATTTTCTTTTTATTTATTTATTTAATTTAAAAACCAATTAAAAATACTTAAAAATAATATTTTTAAAGTTAGGAAATGGCCTTAAACTCACAAAAATAAATCTAAAAATCTATTAAGTTTGTTAATTAAAAGTATTAGTCTCAAATTAAACTCCATTTATTTACCGAACCATTTCGTTATTATTTTAGGTTAGTTTTCCTCGTCGATCAAATCCCAAAACTCGTGCGCATCCAACATCATCAAAAGAACGCACCCAATGTGAGTGAATCTCTACCAATTCCCCGTTTTAATCACATTTTTAGTGTATCATATGTCCTTAATTAATTATTATATTTAAACACTTGTGCATCCATCATATCCGTGATCAAATGTGTATTCAATATGTATCAATTGTTGTGTGGATTATGTTTAGATTAAAGTTATCATTTTCAGTACATGCATTTCATTAGGCCCATCACTCCCCGTGGGAGACGGGTTGAGTACAGGTGTCTATTCGATCGGCTCCGTTTGATTGAGCCTTGATCTCACATACATCATCATACATTTCATACGATCGGCTCCGTTTGATTGAGCCTTGATCTCACAATACATTATCATTCATGTCATATACTCATTCAAGGTGGTTTCTGATTGTTTGTTTATATATGTTTGCTCACATATGAATATTGCACAACTTTTCAATATTAAATACAACAAGAAATCAATAACAATGTTTTTAAACAAGGTTCACTCGCCAACTTTTGTTGACCCAAAATTTCCCCCATTTTACACATGATACAGGTGATCCAGTTGAGGCAAGAAACACATAAGAGGGCCTAGAAGAATAAATCAGTTTAAGCTTTGGATTGTTTTACTTAGTTTCATTTCCTTGTATTTGTATGAATTTGATTTGAACATTTAAGTTGTAATCTGAATTTAATAAATATGAAACATTTTAGTAAACATCATGAGCTTTGGTGATAACCCAATTATGCCCCGACTCTTATTCCGCTGCGGGTCGGGGTGTGACAGATTGGTATCAGATCCATGACTATAGGGATATAGGATAGGTTATTAGACCCTTAGAGCTATACTATAGTTGATTAAATTTTTAAATTGTTTATGTGTTACATACAAAATTCATGATGTTTATATGCTTTATGTTTATTGTTACATTCAATGTTATGCAAGCATGTTCATAAGTACATATTATTATACAATGTTCATCATGAATCATATCCTCATAACATATCATATCCATGAGAGCACACACCTCACAATTCCCATGATTTTTGCAACGATTTTTGTATTTTTCAAATCACATCAAAGTGAGTTCCCATGACGGGCATGTAGTAACTGGAAGGGTACAAGTACCGGTAGTCGGAACGTCCTGTCTAGGCTTGGCATTCGTATAAATCCAAAATAAAGGACCAGTTTGCCTACCTGGGGACTAACGATGAGAGTACGAAGGACCTATTAGGCCAAAGCATGCTATACCAAACGTCGTGTGAGCTAACCCCACTTTGAGTTGTCATTGTGTCTATACCTGGACACCCTCCTACCATACATCTCGCAATCATATTTCATGGTTTTCATTCGGGTGATCCGAGTGTTAAACCGCCAACACCAATGTGAATCCTACTAAGCCAATAGTCATGGGGGCCCACATGACTATACAGGCAATGGTATGGGGGACATTGGAGGCCCAAACATGAGCAAACCCAAGACATCCTATGGATGTAGTTGCATTATTGATGATTATGTTATTTTATTACTTTTAACGACACATAACACCTAAAAAACTTCTTAAACTCACAATCTTCCTATGTATGTTCCTGTAGATGTCGGCTAGGCAACTACGTGGAGGTAGAAAGTCAGGAAGGTCAAACGAACGCTTGGCCACCCAAATTGCAAAACAAATGGCCGCGGTGCTTCCTGACATCGTAATTCAAGTCCAACAAGCTCTCACTGCGAATCCCATCAACCCTCCCAATCAAGAAGACCAGAACGTCGACAACCCTCCCTCCAAAAAGTGCTCCTACAAACACTTCAAGTCTTGCGATCCCCAAAAGTATGAAGGGACCGAAGGTGTCACTGCTCTCCTCCACTGGTTTGAGGAAATGGAGAACACCTTCCTCAATTGCGATTGTCCCGAGGATCGCAAGGTACGTTGCGCAACCGGGAGACTGTTTGGGGTAGCCCTTACCTGGTGGAACACAGAAAAGGTAAGAGAGGAGTCGAAGATGCTATGGCCTTAACATGGGAAGAGTTAAGGGAAATAATGACAAGACGCTTCTGTCCAAGAAGCGAAATCAAGAAGTTGGAAGATGAATTCCATTCGTTAAAACAAAAGGAAGGAGATCATACTTCCTACAACAAAAGATTTCTCGAGCTAAACCAAATGATCCCCAACTTGTTCACCCCAGTGTACCGCTTGGTTGAACACTACATTCGAGGCCTCCCCTCGAAAATTCAAGACTCGGTTCTAAGCACTTCACCTGCAACACTTGAGGTCGCAATGGAACTAGCTACCGAACTTACCGAGAATCGCATCCGAAACGGTAATTTCAAGAAGGAGAAAAAGAAAGCCCCCATTGAGGCCCAAACTTCAAACCATTCTGTCTCCTCTTTGAAGTTTGCTGGTAAGAGGAAGCGAAAAAGCAGGAACTTTGCTGTCACACAAA
Organism: Scalesia atractyloides; assembly: GCA_947069175.1. Taxonomy (NCBI): domain Eukaryota; kingdom Viridiplantae; phylum Streptophyta; class Magnoliopsida; order Asterales; family Asteraceae; genus Scalesia; species Scalesia atractyloides. The sequence goes on from CAMTDV010000013.1 coordinate 32,695,740, forward strand.
CAAACCCCCTATCACTGCTGCACCCATCACTCAAGTTGCCCCCTCAGCTGCACCATATAAAAAGCCATACTCCGGCCCATACCCAAAATGCAACCGTTGCCAATACCATCACCTTCCCGAACATCCCTGCTAACATTGCACCAGCTGTGGCCGTGCAGGTCACACCATCCAAACTTGTCGTACACTTCAGCGAATGAACCGCAACCAACCCTCAACCCAAACCCACCATCAGATAGTGGGTCAAGCCCAACAACCCTTACTTCTACCATCTACACAACATACGCCCAATCCTACTACCAACCCAACTACCCCATGATGCAACCCATGCGAGCTTGTTACAACTGTGGAGACCCAAACCACTTTAAAACACTTGTCCACGCTTGGTGAACATCATTCATGCCCAAGCTCAAGCAAATCCGGTGAACCAAGCTAACCAAGTTCCTCCACCTGCTAGAGGAAGAGCTTTCAACATCAACGCCAATCAAGCTAGGGCTGACAACAACGTGGTTAACGGTACGTTTCTCATCAATGGTAGTTATGCATCCATGTTATTTGATACTGGCGCGGATAAGAGTTTTGTGTCCTTAGAATTTGAACCCATCCTCAACCAAACTCGTGATAATCTCATGGAATCCATAACGGTGGAAGTTGCTGACGGAAAACCGGTCTCATTAAACTCTATTATACGAAATTGTACCCTCACTCTAAACGATCACGATTTTCCAGTTGACCTCATTCCTATGAAGTTGGGAAGTTTCGACATATAATCGGTATGGACTGGCTCAGCCAACATCATGCTGAAGTAGTATGCCGCGAAAAGTTCATTCGCATTCCTCTTGCAGATGGTCAAACCCTACGAATATTTGGAGTAAACCCCTTCGAAAGGACTCAAATTGATGTCCTGCCTTCAAGCCCGAAAATATCTCCGCAAGAACTATGTCGCATTCCTAACTCACGTCATCAAGAAGGGAAGCAAGGACAAGAAACTCGAAGATATACCTGTAGTGAAAGAATTCCCACAAGTCTTTCCCGACGACATCTCAGGACTTCCTCCCATGAGAGAAGTCGAATTCCGCATTGATCTTATACCTGGCGCTACACTAGTCGCAAAATCTCCTTATAGGTTAGCCCCATCGAAATGCAAGAGCTGGCCAGTCAACTGCAAGAGCTGACTGACAAAGGATTTATACGTCCTAGCTCATCGACTTGGGGTGCACCTGTTCTTTTTGTGAAGAAGAAAGATGGAACGTTTCGCATGTGTATCGACTACAGAGAACTCAACAAGTTAACGGTCAAGAACCACTACCCGTTAACTCTCATCGATGACCTTCTAGACCAACTTCAAGGCGCCACCTGTTTTTCAAAAATCGACCTTCGTTCTGGATATCATCAACTCAGAGTACATGAAGAAGACATCCCAAAGACCGCCTTCCAAACTCGATTGGTCATTATGAATTCATGGTCATGCCATTTGGTTTAACCAACGCCCCACAAGTATTTATGGATTTAATGAATAGGGTATGCAAACCCTACCTCGACCGCTTTGTCATAGTCTTCATCGGCGACATCCCATCTACTCAAAGTCTAAGTCTGATCATGAACGACACCTTCGACTCATCCTTACAATCTTAAGGACAGAAAAGTTGTACGCTAAGTTCTCGAAATGTGAATTCTGGTTAAGGGAAGTACAATTCCTTGGACACGTCGTCAATGACAAGGGAATTCATGTTGATCCCTCAAAAATCAAGGCAGTACAGGAATGGCAAGCGCCAAGTACCCCTACCGAAGTAAGATCATTTCTTGGTTTGGCTGGTTACTATCGCCGCTTCATTGCCAATTTCTCCCGTATTGCTGTAACCACTCACGACGTTGACTCATAAAGTAAAACCCTTCATATGGGGACCTAAACAAGAAGAAGCCTTCCAAACCCTTAAGCAAAAGCTTTGTGACGCACCTATCCTCACACTTCCTGAAGGTTACGATGACTTTGTAGTATATTGCGACGCGTCAGGGCAAGGACTAGGCTGTGTACTGATGCAAAGAGGAAAAGTGATAGCCTATGCTTCTAAGCAACTCAAAGTTCATGAGAAGAACTACACCACCCACGACCTAGAACTTGGAGCCATTGTGTTCGCTCTCAAGATATGGAGACATTACCTCTACGGTACCAAGTGTGAAATATACACTGACCACAAGAGTCTCCAACATATCTTCAACCAAAAGGAGTTGAATATGAGGCAACGAAGATGGGTCGAACTTCTTAACGACTACGACTGTGAAATTCGGTATCATCCTGGCAAGGCAAACGTGGTGGCCGATGCGCTCAGTCGAAAAGGTTATGCAAACTCCATTCATCTTCTATGTTCGCAAATCATAACCGACATCAAAGATCGAATCCGAGAAGCCCAACATGTTTCTGTAACAGAAAATGACGTACGCGATGGGCTGTCTTGTGGAGCGAAACTTAAAATCGAAACCAAATCCGAGGTATTCTATACTATCTAAATCGCATATGGATTCCTGATCACAATAACCTTCGTGATTTCCTTATGAATGAGGCGCACAAAACACGGTACTCTGTACACCCAGGAGCCGACAAGATGTATCAAGACCTTCGATACACCTATTGGTGGCCTGGCATGAAAAAGGATATTGCTGTTTTTGTTTCCAAATGCCTTACCTGTTCCAAAATAAAAGCTGAACATCAAAGACCTTCAGGACTTCTAGTCCAACCGAAATACCTGTGTGGAAGTGGGAAAACATTACCATGGATTTCATTACCGGGTTACCTCGCACCTCCAGTGGGTATGACACCATATGGGTAATCATTGATCGTCTTACAAAATCAGCTCACTTCATTACGATTCGCGAGGACTTCAAGAATGAGAAGTTAGCTCGTATCCACATCAGCGAGATCGTAAGCCGTCATGGTGTACCTTTAAGCATCATTTCAGGCCGTGATGGTCGTTTCACTTCACGAACATGGCAAGCTGTACAAACCGCCTTGGGTACACGATTAGACCTCAGTACCGCTTTTCATCCTCAAACTGATGGACAATCTGAACCACCATCCAAACTCTTGAAGACATGCTTCGAGCATGTGTCATAGACTTCAAAGGGAATTGGGACGCTCATCTACCATTAGTTGAATTTTCGTACAACAATAGCTATCATTCGAGTATCGGCATGGCTCCTTTCGAAGCTTTATATGGTCGTAAGTGCTGATCACTAGTATGTTGGCACGAAATTGGAGAAGCACAAATCACCGGTCCAGAATTAATCCAAGAAACAACAGATAAGATCCATCAAATTCGAAACAATCTTCTAGCGGCACAAAGTCGTCAAAAGAGTTATGCAGACAAACGACGAAAGCCCTTGGAGTTTAACATTCGTGATCAAGTACTTTTAAAAGTATCACCGTGGAAGGGAGTGGTTCGTTTTGGCCAGAAAGGCAAGCTAGCACCACGCTACGTAGGACCTTTCAAGATACTCGAAAGAGTAGGACCTGTAGCATACAAGCTTGACCTACCAGAAGAGCTCAACAGAATTCAGCCCACATTCCACGTATCAAACTTGAAGAAGTGCCTCGCCGATGAAAACCTCCATATTCCTCTAGAAGACATTCAATTCGATGAATCTATGCATTTCATAGAAAGACCAGTAGAAATTATGGACTTCGGAGAGAAGCGTTTAAGACGAAGTCGTATTCCAATTGTCAGGGTACGCTGGGAGTCGAAACGAGGACCTGAGTTTACTTGGGAACGTGAAGACTCAATGCACGAAAAATACCCGCATCTTTTTCCTGTTACCACTACTACTTAAATTTCGGGGCGAAATTTCTAAAAGTAGGGGATACTGTAACATCCGTCGAAAATCGGGTTTCCAAACCCGCTTCGTTTATTAATCAAACATCCAATTATAAAAATTTCATTTCGTATTTATTGTCAATATTAATTTTAAACAATACATATTTAATAAACATATTAGAATTTAAAAACTATAATTATTAAAAAGTAAAAATAAGTGCTTAAAAAATAAAAATCAAGCTGCCGGGTTTCGAACCCGGGTCAGCCGGGTCACCAAACAACCACAACACCACTCCGCCACACGCTGTCTTTTGTTAATATAATGAAACAATTAATACTTATAATAAAACTCGAAATCAAATTCAGTAATCAGCGCGCCAAATCCGCAGTCGCCGGAAATACCGACGATTTCGCTAAATTTCGACCGTTCCCTTTGACTGAACGCGTGAATTAACTTCGGCATCGGTTATAACCGATGTCTAATCCCCCAATTCAAGTCGTAACCGCCGGAGAAACATTGACCACGAATCAAGATCAGATTCGGACTCGATTCATTCTGTTTCTTCCCTATAAATACACACCCAAGTCTCTGGTAACCTTTTCGCTCAAAATCGCACAATTTATCGAAGTCTTAGCACTCGCCGGAGAAATTCTGCACTCGCCGGAATTTCACTGGAAAACCGAGACTTACACCAAATCGGTAAATTTCTCGACTCTTTCGTTTTCAATCCATTGTTAGACGTATACTAACTTCAATCCTTCAACCAGAATCGGTTCCAGACGACGTTGCCGGAAATTCTGCACTCGCCGGAAAATCTCTGGAAATTCCGAAATCACACTGTAAATCGGTACAATCATCTAAACCCCCTGATATCTCTTGTTTAGTCACTTAATTTCACAACTCATTGATCAAAACTGTTAATTGATCCGCTCAGACGGAATTCACAAATCAGAGCCGACGACCCTTGCCGGAGTTCTGAGGAAAACATCCTGTTTGGTACAATTCTGTTCTTTAATCTCATTATCTAATACTTTCCAACCAATTATAAGTTTCGATAATCGAATTAAACAAAAACAGTCGGGCATCTGGTTCTGTGTCTTTATAAATGAAGAAGACGAAGGCGATGTGTGTATAAGTTTAATTAAAACTGAATATTATACCGGGTTAGACACACAGTCCAGTGGTGGACTGTGTGCAAATTTAATATCATGGTCCCGAGTTCGAGTCCTAACACGCTGCCCGGTTCTTACAAATTTCCAACCATTTTTAATACTGATATATATTAAGACGCAGATAGTATATAAATGTAATTAAAATCGCATATCATTCGGGTTAGTCACACAGTCCAGTTGGTCGGGTTGTGTGCAATACAAGGCTATGGACGCGGGTTCGAGTCCAGGCCCTCACACCGGTTTAATGATTTAAAAACCTTTTTAAATTAAACAGAATTCTGAATAATCTAAATAGTATATAAGTATAATTAAAATCAGAAATATTTCGGGTTAGACACGTAGCTCAGTTGGTAGAGCTGCGTGCACGCGTACGAGAGGTCCCGGGTTCGAACCTCACTCAGTGCACACTCAACCACAGTCCAACCGGTCAACGGTCCGGTCAACGGTCAACGGCCGGTCAACGATCAAAAAGTCAAAATTTTTATTTTCTTTTTATTTATTTCATTTAATTTAAAAACCAATTAAAAATACTTAAAAATAATATTTTTAAAGTTAGGAAATGGCCTTAAACTCACAAAGATAAATCTAAAAATGCTATTAAGTTTGTTAATTAAAAGTATTAGTCTCAAATAAACTCCATTTATTTTTCGAACCATTTCGTTATTATTTTAGGTTAGTTTTCCTCGTCGATCAAATCCCAAAACTCGTGCACATCCAACATCATCAAAAGAACGCACCCAATGTGAGTGAATCTCTACCAATTCCCCGTTTTAATCATATTTTTGGGGTGTATCATGTGTCGCTTAATTAATTATTATATTTAAACACTTGTCCATCCATCATATCCGTGATCAAATGTGTATTCAATATGTATCAATTGTTGTGTGGATATGTTTAGATTAAAGTTATCATTTTCAGTACATGCATTTCATTAGGCCCATCAGCTCCCCGTGGGAGACGGGTTGAGTACAGGTGCCTCATTCGATCGGCTCCGTTTGATTGAGCCTTGATCTCACATACATCATCATACATTTCATACGATCGGCTCCGTTTGATTGAGCCTTGATCTTACAATACATTATCATTCATGTCATATACTCATTCAAGGTGGTTTGTGATTGTTTGTTTATATATGTTTGCTCACATATGAATATTGCACAACTTTTCAATATTAAATACAACAAGAAATCAATAATAATGTTTTTAAACAAGGTTCACTCGCCAACTTTTGTTGACCCAAAATTTCCCCCATTTTACACATGATACAGGTGATCCAGTTAAGGCAAGAAACACATAAGAGGGCCTAGAAGAATAAATCAGTCTAAGCTTTGGATTGTTTTACTTAGTTCCATTTCCTTGTATTTGTATGAATTTGATTTGAACATTTAAGTTGTAATTTGAATTTAATAAATATGAAACATTTTAGTAAACATCATGAGCTTTGGTGATAACCCAATTATGCCCCGACTCTTATTCCGCTGCGGGTCTGGGTGTGACATAACGAGAGTATGAGTTTGACATATAGGTGGCATATGTCGTATTTAGAAAGGAACATCCACAAAACAAATGAAGAAAACAAATTTGCTACATCCATAGGATGTCTTGGGCTTTGCTCATGTTTGGGCCCCCATATGTCCCCATACTTGGCCTTGGTAGTGATGCGGGCCCCCATGACTACTGGGCTCTGGTAGGGTACATATTGGTGTTGGCCTGTTAACACTCACGCCACCCGAATGAAAATCGTAAAACATGATCGCAAAATATAAGGTCGGAGGGTGCCCAGGTGTAGACACGGTGACAACTCAAATTGGAGTTAGTTCATACGACGTTTGGTGTGGCATGCTTTGGCCTAATAGGTCCTTCGTACTCTCATCGTTAGTCCCCAGGTAGGCAAACTAGTCTGTTATATTGGATTTATACGAATGCCAACCTAGACAGGACGTTTCCACTGCCGGTACTTGTAGCCTTCCAGTTACTACATGCCCGTCGTAGAGCTCACTTTGATGAGATTGAAAAAAATTGAAAACATCACAAAATCTTGAATAAAGAAATATGAGAATGATTTAAATATGTGGGAACTGAAACGTGCGTGATGAATGTATATGTAAGCATGTTATGTTTGACAATATGTATAACTCATTAAGTTTCGCACAAAATGATAGTGGAGGTGCTTGCATGCATTTTGTGTGTGTAACAAATATGAAACAAATAAACATCATGAGTTTGCATGTAACCATATAAGAAATTAAAATCTAATCGACTATAGTATAGGCTCTAAGGGTCTAATAACCAATCCTATATCCCTACAGTCAAAAGCTCTGATACTAATCTGTCACACCCTGACCCGCAGCGAAATGGTAGTCAGGGCATGATTGGGTTTTCATCAAAGATCAACATTTACTATAAAGTTTCATATTTATTATTTCTAATTTAAAAGGATAAATTACAACAACCACGTATACATACAAGCACAATATGTTTTAAACATAACATTCATGACTTCTTATTTTTCTTCTAAGGCAGTTTTCTATGTATTCCTTACTTCAACCTGTTCACCTATATCATGTGTAAAAATAGGGTTTTGGGTCAACAAAAGTTGGCAAGTGAATCTTATTTAAACATTTGAACGAATTAGTTATATTGGTTATTTAAATAAAAATGAGCATAAACCAAATATGAGTAAACGCATATGCAAATGTAACCACAAACCACATATTACCAATCAATGTACACACAAGCATGAAAAATGATGAACAATGAGATCAAGGCTCAATCAGACGGAGCCAATCTAATGTGGCACCTGATGCTCAACTCGTCTCCAACGAGGAACTGTGGGCCTAATTGAATGATTGCACGCAACTGACAAAAATGTAAATACACAATACAACAAATAACGTTTACATCACACGTTAAATCATATAATGGTAATAGCACAAGTGTTTGAATAAACGAAATATATGAATCGACACATGATACACCCCAAAACATGAATTAAAAGGGGAATTTATAAGGATTCACTCACACTGGGTGCGTTTCCTTGATTGAAGACGAACACACACGAGTTTGGGATTTAACCACGAGAGAGAACTAACCTAAATATAACGCAATAATTCGATAAATAAACAAAAGTTACTATTTTAATTTAATACTTTTTATTAGATTTTTAGGTTATTTTTTTAAAGTATTAAATGGAGTTTTAAAACCTATAAAGTCTTGTTTTTAAATGCTTTAATTGATTCTTAATTAGTATTTCAAAGAAAATAATAATATAAAAATATATTAAAAAAAATTTGAGTCTTGTCAGGTCTGACAACTAGTCTGACCGGGTCGATGTGCATGTTTGGCAGCGTGTGTGAGGTTCGAACTCGTGACCTCCTGTAAACGTGCACGTAGCTCTACCAACTGAGCTATGTGTCTAACCCGAAATAATCTTGATTATCTACTATATATATATATGTATATAATATATATAACATACATATATATATATATATATTATACTAACTGAGTTAAATCATAAATTCATTTAACTAAAAATGTTTTGTAAATGGTCAAACCGGTGACAGAGGCCGGATCGAACTCGGGTCTCTTCTATCGTGTACACACAGCCCAACCAGTTGGGCTGTGTGTCTAACCCGTTATAATACCGAATTATATTAAATTTATATACATGCTGTGAGTTAATCTGAATAAGTTTTAAAAAGATTGGTTTTTATTTCAGATGTCGGTAATGTGTGAGTCTCGAACCCGGACATGCGTTTAATAGTTGCACACAATCCACCGCTGGACTGTGTGTCTAACCCGATTAAAATACCAAATTTAATTATATTAATATACTACCAGGCTTCATTTCTTCATTGATATTACCCAGAAACCAACTGTTTAATTATAAAAAAAAATCATTTCCAATTCGATGGTTGATTTCTTTCAACATGTTACAACACAAAGATAAACAGGAGAAGTTTTTGCACAGAAACGGAGTTGATCGATATTCCGTGACTCCTCCGGCGATGAATAGAGATTTTTACGGCGACACTTGACTCGAGCAGAGAGGATTGCTTTCAGAGGGTGTTGAGTGATGTTGAGAGTGAGTGAGTTTAGATGAATGTTAAGGTGTGATATTTATAGGCCAAATGATTTACAAGTTTTCGGTTTCAAAATCTTGATTTTAAAATCATTGATTTCCATTGGTTATAAATTGAATTGTCTTGTTTTTGTGATTTGTAACCGATGTTTGATATCGTTTACACATGTTTTTTCATAAACGAATTCGTATATTGAGCTTGATTGATCGAAGGGCGGTTACTGGTTGAGGTTTCCAAATTTGCAGGATTTAAAATGTTAGTTTTATCATAAGAATTATTTGTTTTCACATTTAAAACAAAAGTATGTGTAGATCAGTGGTGTATCTTGTGTGTGTGTTTGATGGGGACCCGGGTTCGAACCCGGTTGCCCCTTAAATTTTATTATTATTATTTTTTAAACTTCAATTATTAATATTATTATTATTTATTTAATATTTTAAATTCTTTTAATTCATTTAGTAACTATAAGTTAACAACTCAAATTAAATGGTGCGTAAATACGCAACGTGACTTTAAATTAAATACTTGAATTATTTAACGAAGCGGGTTTTAAAACCCGTTTTACAACGAATGTTACAACTAAAGGGTCATCTGATGAGTTTTCCAAGCATCTCTCATCAATCGTATCTTCCACTCTTCGTGCAGCATTCATGGCCCGTTTAGATTGCCAATCCAGTCAGGTAACTTTCGATAAACCTATTGTGTCTAAGTGTTTTGAATGTATAGTTTTAAAAGGTAAATACTTAGAACTTGAAGGTAAATTTGATCACACGAAGAAGCAACATCAGGGTTTGATTGTAGATCTGATAAAGTGCACTAAGGCAAACACAGCTCTTAAGAAAAACGAAAAGGAATTTAAAACAACAATTGAAACCTTAAAGAAAGATGTTTCTGAATTAACAAAAATGTTTTGAGAAAACAAACAACCATTAACAATTATATTAACATGCTTGAAGAAACGAAAAAGGAGTTAGCATGTGCAAAGTGTGAATATGATGCAATCAAACTCAAGTTGGACAGTTACTCCAACTCAATATATGTTTTGGATCACATCATAAGTGTTCAAAAGAAGAAAGGTGATGTGAAATGCATTGTTATCAGGCTTGTCCTCTCCGATTAGGCACAATTACACCAAAATGCCAGATGACGAAGATATGCCACGTTTGAACCCATGTTCCATTGGATCTAGCTGAATTTACAGCTGGTCTAGGGTTCACTAAGGGCACATCTTCAAGTCAAGGTCAATCGGATGATCAATGACTCCAAGTCTATGAATGATCAAAATCCTCCCATTATTGAGTATTATGATAGTTCGGATGATGAGTCAGATGAGGACAAACCTAAGCAGTCAGATACGGTAACAAAAGAGGAAAATATACCTCTCGAAAAACAAATTCTCTATGATCCTCCAGCGAAACCATGTGTGACTGCCCATGTCAAGATTGCTGAAGCTCATGTTGAAACTTGTGAAAGCATGAACTTGCTTTATACGTTGATTGGTTCCGACAAAGTTTACTCAAACAAAGATTTTCCCATCAAAAATATCAATCAATCTCTGATTGGTAAAGTTTTCGAGGATTCAACTAGTAAGTTTTGGGGTAATTCGAGCCCAAGAGTTGTAGTAACTCAGTGTGCTCCTCTCCTAAAATCCGAAGTTAGAAAGAAATGTGGAAATCAAAACTTGAAACCTCAAAGCAAAATCATGCTAACCAAGGAAATAGAAAACGCAAACAGAGCCAAAACAAGAAGAAAATTCAAAATGTGAACTTCGTAAAATCCCGAGGGACTGATAAAATCGAATCCTTTGAAAACAAATCCAACACGGATTTTGTTAAACAAAATAGAATTTTGAAGAGACACATTCAGAACAACTACATACAATACACAAATTGTTGTGATGTAGGACCAAGTACCTCAAGATCAAAAAGTTCATCATCAAGCTATCACATTTATAATACTCCGAGGTTTGTTGAGCGGAGATCATGCTTTGAGTTGTCAAAAATTGTCCATATCTCACAAAGGGAAAAGCAAAATTTGGCGCGCCCCGTAGTAAACGTTACCATGCTAAATCTGTTTCGCCAAAACAAGACCCTCATCTTATTAAACAACGAGAAATGAAACAAAGTTGGAAATAACAAAAAGTTACTAAAAAGGCTTTAAAACAGGAAGTTGTCCAAACACAATCGGTAAAAGCGAATGTTAAAATTGAGAAACAAAAACAGATTTGGAAACCAAAATCGGTAATTGTTTCATGGGGAGCTCAATCCATTCCGAATAATTGGGAAAACAAAGTTCCAATTCTCGATGATGTCGGACGACCCAAGTCAATGAAGGCTTGGGTCCCCATCTCCAACTAATCTTTAATGAGTGTGCAGGATGTTCCAGAGGAACTATTGATAATCATAAAATTGTTGATAGTGGAGTATCGAGGCACAAGATAGGCGACATGCGGCTCCAAAACATCATTATATCTAGGAGTTATTGCCTTTGTTGGAGAGAAAGAGAAGATAATGTCCAATGAGTGAAGAAAGTTTGGTGAATAAAGTTGATAACTTAGACAAGATGAAAAACAACCAACAAATTGTTTATTTAAGGATTGGATCAGATCCACAGGATAGGTTCAATCGAAATGTACGCGCCTGCAACACGTAAGAAGATTATCAAAGATTCATGTCTTATATCTTCCACAAGAAGTTCACAGCTTACAAGATGATCGTGCAGTGTACATTTCTCCATGGGTGTGGTTGAAGAAAATGTGTTTGGTTGAACAAACCTACCGAGTGTGCGGATGCCTTGGCGTGGTTTGAACAACCGCACACTACTTCTCAAGGAGAAAGACGAAGACCTTTGCTGGTGCAAAAACATGTGGACAACATCATGTATGGACCGTCAAAAGATGATGTGTACAAGCTTCTCCACATGCTCTCTTGCTTCTTACCAGTCGGACCCGGAGGTTTATGATCTTGTTGCTGTGAAGAGATTTCTTAGTTATATGAAGTAGCTGCAAAATCGACCTTGAAATCCATACCGGGTGGATATTCAGTTGGGAGAGTATACAAATCCCTTGCAATGCACATAGCAATTGTAGGATTACGGTTTTAATTTCTATTCTCTCCTATCTCTGTTGATATTTAAGCTACTTTATAGATTTCTAAAATCTCGTACAGCACTCCAGACCAAACACATTGATCTCGAGTATCACCTCACACGTGATTGTTTCAATATGAAACTCATCAATGTTGTTTTGGTCCACACCGATTACCAATGTGCCAACTCTTTTTTTTTCAAAATTTTGATAAATCATTTTTTATAAATTAATTTTGGTGAACGGCATCGAGCTAAAACATGAGTTAATCTACATCGGGAAATCGTTTTTTGTGAATGTTTTTCTTGAAGAAAATCCAAAAAAATGTATTTAAAGGTTTAAATTTACTTTTTGCATTGTAGGGGAGTAAATTGCCAATCCGAAAAATACAAAAACATTTCAAAACGTCAAAAAGGACAAAAACAAGAGAAACAAAAATGAGTTTCCTGGCGAGAAAAGAGAAAATGATAGTAAATTAGTGGTCTGTCAAAACCTCTTTGAACTTAAAATGAAAAATGATAAGTAGCTCTATATTCAATGTATCGGTAGGCTCGCAATCATTTTAAAGTGTGCACAGGGTGATATAAACATAACGAACTGAAAGCCAAGTGGGAACCATTCATAGGCATATGGTCTTAGTACCAAAATTTCGTTTGATAGTATGCCGAGGTTCTGGATATGCGGTCTTTATGCTTGTTTATCATCTGGGTATCATGGTTGAATCTTTTACCGAAAAATGACGGGGACGCAAGTCTAGAACTTCCATGATACCATACATACGTGCAAATATTGCATACGACCATCAATAAGTGATAATATATCACACTTTTATGTGGGAGTTAAGTTCGTCTCTTTGTCAGAACGTTGGTACTAAACTGTTCACGGACTTACTCCTGTGCCACGCATGCATCTGAAAATCAAGTTCCTCATAAATAAGTGATTTAATCACATAGGCTTGTTTTCATAAAAAAATAAGTAAGTATCTCACATCATATACGTCAAGACAGATGATAAGCAGTATACGGTAAGATTTTCTCTCGTGCATGTCTTGATACGGGAATGTGTCGTGAGTGGATGAACACCAGTTGGAAGTATAAATCATACATTAATCGTATCCCCTAACCGCGAGTACATCTGATAAGTTGAGCTTATGTGGACAACAATACCGATAATTGTTATAGGATACTTATCTAAATGCTAACTAATCAAACAATAAGTGTGTTTTGGCATGACCGTATACTAATATGATTCTCTTACCCTCGAAATTCGCAAAAAGAATGTCTGTAAATATTTATTTGTTGTTTTCAGTCTATACATTTAAAAAATTGAAAAATATCAAAAAGATTTTAGGTGAGTTTTAATATAAATTTTATAAAAGCCAAAATCATTTTGCTTCTAGTTTATTTTTGATTGACCGATGTTGGAACTCGAGTCTATCCTACCTAAAATCCTGATTGTAAGCCGGAAAACAATTGCATCTTCATAAATGGTCGAAGTCGACAAGCTTTGAAGGTTAATGGTTTAAAATTGAACAATCTTAAAACTCTTAAAGTATTGTCAGTTGGTAGTTGAATAAGAGTTGGTCTCATGTGTGTCATTTGCTAATCTTGCTTAAAATAAATCTTTCGTGAAATTTTCAAATGAAAATTCTCTAAAGGTTGATTAAATCCCTAACAGTTGTTCTCATTACGAGTTTAGCTTTGTTGTGTGTGCAGATATGGCATCCAAGCAAGCTAAAGACAAAGAGAACGAGTTTGAAGGAAAAAGTTATGGGAGTAAAGACACAACGTGAATGCAAGCCGTGGATCAAGAAGATCAATTTAGAGCTGACCACTTATCAACACCACAAGATATATTCAAGGGGGAGTTTGCTGATGCACCTCCTGACTATGACACGTGAAGACATCTGAAGATCCGACAGTGTGAAGAACAAACCATCACGAGTAGCATCCAAGGGGGAGTTTGTGATTCATATTTGTGTGATGCGACTCAGTTCGGTTTGGTTCGGTTCGCTTCAACTCAGTTCGGTATTCACGCCGGAAGCTCATAGTCTGAAGCAGGCCATTAGAAATGAAGACCAAAGACCAAGCAACATCCAAGGGGGAGTTTGTTGATACACTTTTGTGTCTGTCGCTTACGTTAGTAATTGTACGGTCTTTGTTTGTCGCGTTTGTAAAGTTTTGTCGTGTCAACCCAATCAAGATATCCTCCTCTCTTGATTTGGTACGACGTTTACTTTGTGTTGTAATACAGTTGCATGCGTGCATACTGTTAAGTTTTGTGTTTCTGATCTTGATGTCTGTGTAGTATGTCTGTTAGCAGGGTTCCCCGAAGACCACTTGTTCGTACGAGTTAATTGTCTTTCGTACGAGTCAGTGGCTTGTTCGTGCGAGCAAGTTTCTTGTTCGTACAAGTGACCATTCAAGAAGAACATGTTTCTTGTTTGTACGAGCAAGTTGCTTGTTCGTACGAGCCATCTATTTGTTCGTGCGAGTGATTATTCAGAAGACCTTTCGCTTGTTTGTACGAGAAAGTTGCTGGTTCGTACGAGCCATGTGTTTGTTCGTGCGAGTGACAAGTTGCATGCACCTATATAAACAGGCATGCTCCTCACAGTTCAAGTAAGGAGAGCATAGAGAGAGTGTATAGAGAGATAAGCAGTTTATTCAAGAGTATATGTACCGGGTCTCTCTACAAATCAATAGAGTGAACATTTGAAGATATATCTTTTGTTATATTGGTTGTGCTCTTACTTTGGTTTGCATATACACTTAGATTCCGCACTCGTGTGTGTGTTAAATAACAAGAAAGTTGGTTATCTTGATCCTCCAAGTGGACCTACAGTTTTTTTACCTATTTATTTAATAAAACTATTCTAATAACTATAACAAGATGAATTATTATATATTATAACCTAATACATATATATATGGTTCGGTTAAAATGAGAACCATCACGAGTTGCGAGAACCGTAAGAACTTTTTGTTCCTGCATGAGTTGGGCCAAATTTTTTTGCACAAACGCAGATAAAAATATTATAAACACATCTGTAAAAAAGTTAAAAAAAATTGTCGAGTCGGTATTTTGACTGATACTAGTTTTTTTACGCGCTAGCGTAAATTTTGCATAAAGATAAATATTTTTACGCCTGATTTAAATGTGGTATGCGACATTTAAAATTCTTTTTTGCTGAAACAAGTGATCTTTTTTGTATGACTTTTGAGGAAAAAAAATTTCGGAAAAACCTTTTGGATGAACTAGTTCTCACGGTTCTCACAACTAAGGTGGTTCTAATTTTACCTATCCTTATATACATATATGTAGGATGAGGATCATTGCAGAACATTATTTATTGTGAGAACAAAAAAATTCTAAATCACTAAATTTTGTGATTTAAGGTTCATATTTTTTGAATTTTATGTTTTTTTACATTCATATGCGTATGATATATACATAAAAAAACCATATATTTTTACATACAAATAGCCTACACACATGTAACTAGTTTTAACCTACATATTACCTACATATGGGTAGGTTATATAAAAATAATTTTTTCATATATTTTTTGAATTTTATTGTGAGTAAGAATAAATCTATATTTGTAACATTTTTATTTAATTTTTAAACTTTTACGATTGACACCACCCTTCATCACCACCATCCCTTTCATCAACTTTTCTGATTTCTAAGAACTGAAACCTTTTCAATTTCAAGACCTGTAACACTCCATGCTCTCAAAGGGGATTTCTAAGTGATGAGGATTTTCAAACTGCAAGTGATGGTGGTCTAACAAACAGAACCTCAACTTTCCTTGAATTTGGTAATTTAGGTACGCCAACTACACATTTTAAAAGAAATTGATAACATTGGCCCTAACTCAAAATCCCATATTGGAGTGGACACCTTTCTAATTCACCAAAATGCACCAATTCCACCGCCTTATCAAACCGTCATTAAAAGATTTTCACCAGCAAACGAACCCTAACCTCTCACTTTTCTCACATCCTTGCATCATAATCACCACCCACCTCTTCTAGTTCTTGATTCACATACACTTTCTCTCCTCGACCACCACTATCAATCGCCCCAACTCGGTCCACAAGTTCCTGTTCAACTCGAATCATCCGGGCCAGGGTTACCCTCCGCTGAACGATTCATCACCGAACTAGAGCAACCACCAACCAAAAGAGACACTTTTGCTCGATGGTTGTGATTATGAACATTGGTTTATTGCTATGGAGCTTCCGACAGATCCTAAACGTAGGAAGATGAAATGATTGATGCTTTACCCTAACTTATGTTCTTGAAATGTATTAATGAGGTAATCCATCACTCATAATATCCAATCAAGCTCCGTCACATTATCGAGCTTTATTCTTTACTAGTGGTGGATTTTAGTGGAAATGCCCATCACTCACCACACCCAATAATTTCCCTCACAACCCAACAATTTTCCTTAAATCAACACAAATCAACACACGTGATGGTGGCCACGCGTGCTCAAATCCACAAGTGATGAGAAGCAGTGGCGGTGGCGTATCACTTGTTATAACTCGTGATGGATTTTGTATAACGGGGTGCCCTGACCCTCCTAATTGTGTGTATGTGTTTAATTAAAAAAAGTCGGGTGGTGCTGGTGGCAGCAGGTCAGGGGGGACCTAGAGTGATAGAAGGGGTAACCTACGTTGCCCCTTGACGCTCCGATAGTATGTAAATTTTGGGAAAATTTTAACGTTTTTTTCAATTTCGTTACCCTTTTTTATTGAAAGGTTACCCCTATGTGAATTTTCTAGATTCGCGACTGCAGCAGGTGGTGGTAAGGTGGCGACAAATGACGGTGAGGGTGTTCCTAGAGAGAGAGGGGGAGTGTGTGTTTTTTTGTACAGAGGGAGAGTGTGTTTGTTTATATACATGTACATAATTCATTTTGTTCTAATTATTAAAATGGTTTTTGAAATTAATAAGTAAAATATCATTGTGCCCTTTACTTAACAATTAAAATTAATTGGGTTAGAACCAAAGAACAAAACGTATAGGATTTTGAACATTAAGTAAAAGACTCGCTAATTTTAAAACCGAAGGACATCATCTGAAATTTGGTATAAATAGAAATAACAAAACTTGTAATTCACTTTATTATTTAATAAATAGGTCAAAATACAAAATAATGTGCGTTCAAATTGGTGAGCAAGTATGATTTTCCAGATAAATGTTGTAATAGATTCCAGGTGGTGTAATTCCATTTTATTATCTCCTTGCTGAAATTAGTGTATCGTATTTAAATATATGCCTTTTAAAGAAAAGAATTAAAAAATACATGAATCATATAGAAATCCACGAATTATTGATGGAAGTATTCCAATTCCAAATACTCACTACAGTATACTTGAAAATGATGGTCATCAACTGTATTATTCGTTCAAATAGTGTCCAAAATAAAATAAGTCATTAACTACAACTCCATAAAATGTTATCTGTCTATTAAAACCAGTCAATGTCTAGACTTTTCATGGACGTAAACCTTACGGCATGATTGAGTGGAGAACATTGAAAATAGAGGTATCTATATTTCTTTTTTTAAACGAAACTTCGTTAAAACACATTTTAACGTAAATGTACAAGAGGCCAAATAATATACATCCCCGATCTAAATGGGTAAGGGACCAAATTTACAACATATACGAGGCTAATTTACCCCAATCTTTCCGTTGGAGCGATTTAAAAGAATACCTATTTTTCAGCCAAACAAAACCCCTAGATTTTACTTCCCTTTTCAAATACACCAAACTATGATTAGAATTAGACCATCGATAATCTTTTTCGCTTCCTATTCCACATGTAAGATGTAAGACATGAGTCACAATTATGTAATAAAAATTATATATATAAATATAAAATTGTAAAGATACTCTCTTTACATAATTTTGGGAAATTGTAGTACCCGTACCGTGTACAAATCCATACAAAATTAAATATGAAAAAAATTTATATATTAAAATAAATCGATTCAAATCGTTCTTTTTGACAAGAGCTTAAGAAACATCTTCTTGTACAATTTCCGTTACGAGAACTTGAACTGCGTCTCCTTGTGCGATCCTTTTTGGCTGCAAAAAATAAATAAATGATGTTAACGGTTGTGACTGATGCACGTGTTCAACACGCTTCCCTTAAAACAGATTTCACGCCTCTACTAAAGACGACGCATCTGTTTCCCAGGGTACAACATTCGAAGCAGTATGTACTGCAGGAGATGGCTCATGCGCACGAGGTTACACCGAATAAAATTATAGTGTTAGAACTTGTGGAAAAATATGATACGACGGTGATGAAATCAAATAAAGAAAACATATTTCTCTAAGTACCCAACACATGTGTCTTCAAGTATTTCTTCTATCAAGAACTCTCCATATATTTATGTGTTTTTCTTGTATCCCTTCTCTTTATTTTTCTAGCCTTTTTTTTGTTTATCTCAAAATAAGGCACATAGCCAACTATTTTTACAAGAGTTGAGAATAAGTGAAAAGTCTCACTTAATTAGTTATTTTATTAGAGACATAAACTCTAATAATAAAAATAAATTGACATAAAAACTCTACTTAAGAGTTTATTATCCATGTGAATAGTCCAGTAAATAATTATAATTTTACTAAATTATAATTTCACTATATTAATATTTATTCACACTACATAAATTTCCAACAATCTCCCACATGAATCAAGATCGTTCAAAACACATAAAATTTCCAATGGAACCTCGATAGTTGAGTATTGCCGGATAAGTAGGTGTTCCCTTTGAACTTTGCGTTGTGAAGCATACTTAGTCTCCTAGCGGTTTGTAGACGCGATGTCCTTGAACAAATTCCCATTTGTGTAGACGACAATACACTTCACACAATACTTTCCTTAGCCGGGACATTCCCTCATAGTTGTGTCCAATAATAGTCGTGAAACACTTTCCTTGAAATAGAAGTTCCTAATTTGACTCTAACTCAAACATAATCCCACAGGCATAAAATATAACTAATCCTAATTGACTCAAATTACTTAAAATAAAAGATTAAATAAAATTTTAGATCCTAACTCTCCGATTAAGAAAGCCGTTAAAGGGGAAGTTGGACGTCAAAGGAAAGTTGCTCCGAAGAACAGAAAAGGTCAAAAAAGCAATATGCTTTTCGGAATTTATATATATGTATTATATTTGGTTTTCATAATTAATAATTAAAATATAATATAACTAAAATAAGAACTCCTAAAATGACGTAAAGAATAAATGTGAATATCGTAAAATTGTTTCTCTTCAAAAGTTTGGATTGTCAAGGATTCCAAGTGATAACCTAAATTTCTTATTTATTAGGATAGGATAGATATAATTACACAACTTGTTAGCACAGGAAAAATTATATTTATATTATTTTCATTTCTGACACGTAAGTATTTGATTTGTTCAAAAGACACGACACATTAATCTCTTAAAACTATATTTGTTTGTTTTGTCCTTTTCTGCATTATTTACATCTTCCCCCTCGAAAGTTAGATACAATGGATATTACAATGATTCATTTTCACGGATAGGCAATTAAGAAAAAAACTAAAATTAATGTTTTGTAAGCTATTCAAAATGATATTACTGATAATTGTTTCTTTAGTGTAGTAAATGATGTAATGGTTATAGTTCAAAAAACAAAATCACCAAAAAGCAACTCTAAAGATATTTTATTAATATCGGTGTTGATATTTATTTTTATGATTTTTTAACGTTTAATTATAATTTGTTGAAAATGGAGTTCTATTTTCAATAGTCCTTTTTGGTACCGTAAGCTATAGCAAGTGTCGACATCGTACCTAATCGAACTGATGTTGTCTGAACAACATCGCTACAGGTGACGGTAGTTGAGTAATCTCTTTCACTTGATACATCGAGTGGTAGTATCGCACCAATGTTATAACAAATCAAACTGATATTAACCAAAAGCCGCCACAACACGCGAAAAATCCCATTAGTTATTTTTAACGGAAAAACTAATTAATATTAGGAACTCCGGTAATTGCATATATTTTAGTATATTATAAGACTATGCGTACGTAATAAACGTTATATGGTCGTGAAAAAGTTTGATAATACTCCAGCACCATGTTATGTGGGTATTATAGAGACATAAAGAGAGAGATATTTTAGATTAATGCCAAGTGAATGAAATTAATAAATAAAAAGGGTATTAATGAGTCAAAACTATTATATGAGACGTTATACCGATGATATGATTACAGATAATCTAACCTGTACATGTTAAAAGCTAATTAATTTCCGTTCAAACAAATATGAGTAGAATTTTGGGTCTACTAAAACAAATCAACGATACCGTATGCCTTATTAAAGAACCTTGACTAGCATTTCGTATATCTATTGTCTTTATCATCTAAAAATAATTATGTATTTTGTTAGGGAAAAAGAACAAATCTCAATCTTCTATTTTTTAAACTCAACATACTTCTATTAATAGGGATAAATTAAAAAAAAAAAAAAGGTAAAGTAGAGACAAATCCTTAGCCTATATTAATTTTAATCTCAACATATTAAAAAGGGAGGCATGGTCATCCCCCTTCCCTATTGATAGTAAAAAAACTTAAAAAGCAACAAATATTTAAATATTAACACATAAAAGTATATCGAATCAATATTTTTGGTTTAAACTTTTATTTCAGCATGTACGGGCATTTTAAACACATGATACAAGCATTGAAATCATGAAATGTTGAAAAGGGGTTTAAATTTCTATACCCGCTTTAAATAAAAACCCTAAAAACTCCTCACTCATTCGTTACTCTCTCATCTCTAAAGAAACTCTATCCATCCTTATAAATAGTCTCTACTTATTAAAAAAAGGTGGCTTAATGAATCATCTGGAGGATATAGGTCATCATTTTAATAAAAAAAATATATAAATAAAAATAGTAAAGATACTCTCTTTACATATTTGGAAAATTATAGTACAATACCATGAACAAATCTAAACGAAATAATATATATGATACAACATATGTAACTAAATTGATTCAAGCCAAAGTCTTCTACAAGAGCCTTAACCGCGTCTTCTTGTATGGTCCGTTGTGTAGTCTTCAACGAACTCTTGAATCGCGTCTCCTTGTATGATTCTTTATGTGGGCTTCAACAAGGTCTTGAACCACATCTTCTTATACAATAATTTCCTACAAAATTAACAAATAAGTGTTGACTGTTGTGGCTGAGGCTTGTTCAACACGCTTCCCTTAAAACAGATTTCGCGCATCTACCAAAGACGACGCGTCTGTCACCCAGGGTACAACAACCAAAGCAGTCTGTACTGCCGGAGATGGCCACACGCCCGAGGTTACATCAAATAAAATTATAGTGTTAAAAGTTGTGGAAAATATAAAAAAGAAGGTGATGAAATCGAGTAGAGAAAACTTATCTCTCTAAATACCCAACACATGGATCTTCAAATATTTTTTTTCCAAGAACTCTTCATATATACATGTATTTTCCTTGTATCATATCTCATGTATTTCTCTAGTGTCCTTTGCATAAAAGACACATAGTCTTCTAAGTATCCAAGAGTCTTTTTTTTAAAGTATCAATAATTATATACTTAAACTCTAATAAAACTCATCACTTGCCGTCAATAAAACTCTACTCAAGAGTTTCACCGTATGAAGAGTTTAAGAGTTTCATAATTATATACTTAAACTCTAATAAACACAATCAAATGTCATAAATAAAACTCTACTCAATAGTTTCACCATATGAAGAGTTTAATTAGTAATAATAATTTCACTCAATTATTAATTAACTAAATATCCATTCACTAATTTTCCAACAATCCCCACATGAATGGAGATAGTTTAAAACACATAAAATTTCCAATGGAACATCGATAGTTGAGTATCGCCGGATAAGTAGGTGTTCCCTTTGAACTTTCCGTTGTGAAGCATACTTAGTCTCCTAGCAGTTTGTAGACGCGGTGTCCTTGAACACACCCCCATTTGTGTAGACGATAATACACTTCACACAATACTCTCCTTAGCCGGGTCATCCCCTCATAGTTGTGTCCAATAATGGTCGTGGAACACTTTCCTGGTTCTGCGAGAGCTCTAGGAATTGTGCCCCCAATTCCGTTCGAAGCGACCCCACTTCTCTCTAACATAGGTGATTCTCCTTAAATCATTAAAAGCATCATGGTTACCATGATTAAGCAAAATCATTTACCACATAATATGCTTAGCCTCACAATTTGTCACTGAATTTCATAGGGATGAACTAGAACGTATTTAAACACCCTTTTATCATTTAGGGGGTATATATAACCATATATACTAGCTTATGCATATCAGCTATGCCCTTAGACATATGAATTAGTTGTCATATTGAACTTAGATCTTGGGATCTCCAGTCAACTAAGTTAGGTTTCCTTGACACACCCTTTTCCATGGGCTTTAGTCTAATTCCACAACTTGATCTCTAATAAACCCTCAGGTTGTTGGATCCATAACATTATCTTTGACTTTGTCCAGTCATTACAAATAACTTTGCGTATTTGAGATCAGTTGTCATGATGTGTTCTTAACTTGTAAGTTAATTTTGCCTATAGTCAATATCTAAGACTATAATCTCAGTGTCCATCTGAATCTAGTTATAATATATGTCTTTGTATTATTTAAGGCAAACACATCTCCATTATGCACTATGACCTTTGTGTCCTCCACTTAGTCGTTTGTTTGCAATATAGATTTGATTACAAAATCCTTATTGCCAAAATTTTATGGTACAAATGCAAGACACCCCCACATTTAAGTGTTATTAGATAACATCCAGATAGGGTAATGAAAACCATTTCTATATACCCTTATAGGGTTGTTTTTCTTAAATGGATCTTCCCCCACATTTCTTGTCATTTGATCAACATTTCCGTAACTTCACTTATGACGCCATTTATACACATATGATATAACAAGATCAACCTTACTATATCAATGATTCAACTCATATTGCATTAGCTTACATAAGCTTCCAAGCTGACCAAAGCAACACATGCCATTGTTATAAGTTTGTCACCAACTTAGAATAATTCTAATTTAACATCAAGAATAAGCCTAGACAATGAGTTCTCCTCATTATCTTTTCGAGCAAACTCTTCAAAAGTTACATGTCTTTTCCTTATAATGAATGAAAATTCTCCCTCAACTTTGTCTATACACAAATTCTTTTTGTGTTCATACACATTTGAATGTTTAGAGTTAATTAGTCTCCGTCAAGACCCATAATTAACCAAGTACTAGTCTAGCATGCTTTAGACTACAATACTTTAGCATGTGAACAGAAGATGCATCATTATGATTCTTCACAGCCCCAAGGATATCATAATATCATGTTGCAACATTCATCCCTTGTTAAGACAAAATAACGAGAGTTACTCATAATCCTAAAACATCAATATTTAGGAAGGTCTCACAAATTATTGTATATAGCACATAGCTAAATTTTATCATTCAATTAAGGAACATAACTTGTTTACCTTTGATCTCCAACGCTTTACCATTGACTCATAAGTACTTAAACATAAGTCTTAATCCAAGTCATTGGTGAACACACTCATCGCCAACAAGATGAATGTTTCTCGTTTACCATCACTATTATGTGGAAGATAGAGTCAACTAGATCCACACTCAACAACATGGCATTCATAATTTTGCCATAAGTGATTTGCACACATCTATTATTATTCATTAGGAGATATGTATATTTAGGATGCTCTCCCAAACGAAGGTAAAATTTCCATATTCAAGTGGTAGACGTGTCTATGTATAAATCTCGCAAAATTTATTAAAGGTATACAATAACATATAATACTTTTACTTCCATATGTTAGAATTCAAACTTGTAAATTTTCCAATGACTTCTAATGAAGTATTTCGACATGAATCTCGTTTGTGTATTTCATCTCAATACACTCAGTATGTTCTTTCATTAATCTCTCATGATCTGGTTATACATTTGATGTTTCATCTTTGACTTTTAGTCAATGCAACAACTCTCAAGTTGTTTATGTCCAAATATATTCATGTAATATCCGTTTGAAATCATATTCTTTTAAACAATGTATAGTTGACGTTATAATTACTTTTCACAAAAATAATTTATACGTCACAAACATTAGTGATTTATTTCTTTGTAAAAAATTGCATGTGTTATCCGAAGATATTGAACACAAAACAATAAAATACATTGGAAACTAAATCATTAGTGTCAAACACTTTTTAAATTTAAACGGAAGCATAGACGATATGTAGACATCAAATATCAAAGTGCTTTTATCTTCAACACTTTATAATCTGACCAAAATCTTCTCAACGATATCGTCTCATGGCGTGTCTTGAGATACTCCCTCAATAAGACTCCATAAACTTGTAAGTACAAGTTTCTCATTTCATCTTGAAACTTTATACTTGGACAATTCTACATAAAACAACACCAAGTTGATACAAAGACTACATTTAAGTAGTGAACTTGAACAGTTAAATTTGTTCACAACAACACAAAGTTGTTTTCCATCAAATAATATCCATGAGATTGTTACTTTGTTCACCATATGCTACTTTCACCAAGAGTAGCGAACCATTTGAATTATCAGTACTATGCAAAACTTTGTTTTAAAAATCACTCTAAAACATTTCCTTAGTTTTGCAATATACTATTTTAATAATATCAATTAGAGTTTATGAAAACATAAATCAAAACCCAAAATATCAAATGGTTTTATATTATTTAGTCTTACTACGCATGTACTAAACGTTTTCTAACACGCATGTTAGAAAAAAATTGTTATAACGACACATATAGAATCGAACATTTACATAAAACATTTTCCAATGATAAAGTTTATATAAATAATCCATTTCTCATCATTTTTAATGCACACATAGGCAATTAAATATTTACATAAAACATTTCCATTCATTATGACTTATATAATGAACAATCTCTAACCTTGTATTTGTGATACACATTTTCTAACACACATGTTAGAAAATTTAAGTCATTATATATATATATATATATATATATAACATGACCATTTTAATTTAGAAATCATAAATTAAAGTTAGTGATAAATCTCATACAACAACACCATCACCTATGGTGATTTAATTCTTGAAGCCAATCAAACATCAACTTCAATGTATGACTTTTTATTTATAAACCATGTAAAGCATTAATATGTTTATATTCACTAAAATCAATTCTACAACAAATTAATTATATATAAAACATTTCAAAGAATTTGTATTTTAACAATCATGTTAAAATGAAAGAAATTCTAACACGCACGTTAAAAAATATTAACATTTCCACAAAATGTTAATTCGACTTGTTATAAACACATATATGGTTCAAATAAATAAGTCATTTCTAATACACACCTTAGAAAATAAACAATTAAAAATTGCTTCCAAACAAACACTTCTCATGAATCGTTTCTAAGACGTATGTTAGAAGACAAATGATTACAAAAATCATTTGTATTTTTATAAAAAAATGTTTCTAATACTTTTCATGAACCGTTTCTAAAATGCATGTTAGACGACAAATGATTACAAAAATCATTTGCCTTTTTTTTATAAACTGCTTCTAACACTTTTATTAGAAATAAACAATTACAAAAATTGTTATAAATCTTATCAATAAATGTGTTTTAACATACTTGTTAGAAATAAATAATTATAGTAACCATTATCATACCAATATGATCTAAAAGCTCGTTAGAAATACATGATTACAAAAATCATTATAAGACTTATTAGTTTATACAAAATAAACTATTTCTAACACTAAGCCGGTCCAACGCGCACGTTAGAGAATTTTAACGTTTATAAAAAAACTATGGTTTACACTAAAAGCCCGATCTAACACAAAGGTTAAAAAAATTAACGATTACAAAATCGTTTCAAAAACCAAACGGTTGAACCAAAATTATTCGTTTTGTACCACGATATAGAATTTAAGATTGTATCTCAATCTCAATAAATCCAAATACAACAAGTTGTACTACATACATATTTCGCAAAACAATATTTATAAGATCATAATCTCTAATTTTTTTATAAATCCTTTCGTGAACCCAAAATCCTTATAAATAAGGTTTTAAGATTGTAGCAACAATCTCACGAAATCTGTTTTAAGCTTGTAGGATACGGGTCACCATTTAATAAAAAAAATATATAAATAAAAATAGTAAAGATACTCTCTTTACATATTTGGGAAATTATACTACAATACCATGAACAAAATAATATATTTGATACAACATATGTAACTAAATTGATTCAAGCCAAAGTGTTCTACAAAAGCCTTAACCGCGTCTTCTTGTATGGTCTGTTTTGTAGTCTTCAACGAACTCTTGAATCGCGTCTCCTTGTGATCCTTTATGTGGGGTTCAACGAAGTCTTGAACCACATCTTCTTATACAATAATTTCCTACAAAATTAACAAATAAGTGTTGACGGTTGTGGCTGAGGCACGTGTTCAACACGCTTCCCTTAAAACAGGTTTCGCGCCTCTACCAAAGACGACGCGTCTGTCTCCCAGGGTACAACAGCCGAAGCAGTCTGTACTGCCGGAGATGGCCACGTGCCCGAGGTTACATCAGATAAAATTATAGTGTTAAAAGTTGTGGAAAGTATGAAAAAGAAGGTGACGAAATCAAGTAGAGAAAACTTATCTCTCTAAATACCCAACACATGGATCTTCAAATATTTTTTTTCCAAGAACTCTTCATGTATACATGTATTTTCCTTGTATCATATCTCATGTATTTCTCTAGTGTCCTTTGCATAAAAGACACATAGTCTTCTAAGTATCCAAGAGTCTTTTTCTAAGAGTCTCAATAATTATATACTTAAACTCTAATAAAACTTATCAATTGCCATCAATAAAACTCTACTCAAGAGTCCCACCATATGAAGAGTTAAAAGTTTCATAATTATATACTTAAACTCTAATAAACACTATTAAAGATCATAAATAAAACTCTACTCAATAGTTTCATCATATGAAGAGTTAATTAGTAATAATAATTTCACTCAATTATTAATTAACTAAATATTTATTCACTAATTTTCCAACATCATCAGAGACATATGTGTATCATTTTCTATACTTTGAGGCAATTGGAAATGTTGGTTTCTAGGCCGCTCATAGGTTAACAAAAATGTGTTCAATATCATGTCTTTTATACAATTGATTTACTTTGCATTGTTAAAAACACTTCATAGGTTAACAAAAATGTGCTCTTTTTGTCTTAATTAAGATCTTTTTATAAAAGATAGTGTTCGATGAAATACAAGCGGTCTGTACCAACATTGGCAATCACGTGCTGCAACGTGCAGATAAACACCAAGAATTTGACTATTTTTTTTTGTTAGTGGATAATATGTAACTCATCTAATCTATACTTCATACTAAAGTAAAATCACTTGCATATCATTAGGCCTACTTTATTATATTTAGGATGGAAAACACAACACTTTTTTTTTCACTTCTTTTCTTACACGTTATTGAACTGAATTTTAATGAATCTAGACTTTCATTTTTGTGTAAACCGGTTCTTTTTTTTACATTCATCTACCCATAATAACTCTAAACAAACCCTAAAACTCTTTCTCTTCCATTGTAAACAAGAAGGTTACTCTGCCCTTTTCAATTCGTAATTTTCACCTATAATTTGTATGGTTTCTTTAATTGTTTTTGTTTACTTTCTTCATAGATTACGGTTTTTTCAACAACCTAGATTTATAAAAAAACAAAGTTTCGTCGTATTCTTATTATATTTTATGAATTTGAATGTGAAAAAAGCAAGAGCATGAAAAAGGAACATTTGCATTATATGTATTCATCGAACTGAACGGCGGATCATGGCCTGTGAACCTGCAGCTAATAATCTGCTCAGATGTGGTGGCGCCGTTAGGGCAGGTTACACTGACCGGCACTTGGAATGGAACGGAAAAGGGCTAGAGTATCTAATTGAGAGTTTGATTAGAAATGTATTTTCTAGGACATGATTTCTTTTTGGGTTGTGCTTGTGTATCTGATGGCCAATGTGATGTGCATGGGTCATGGTGGACGGACACGGGGATCAACCACCTGGCGGGGCGGTTTTTGTCCTGTAACCATCAGGACCGTAAGTCTTAATAAAATTAGTTTTTAATATTTTTCTTTCAGTTATCATAAATATTGTGACTAATAGTTGTTATTTATAATTGTTGTTGTTCCTTGCAAAAAGACAAGGGGGGAAAGCCAAAAACCTTAAACTCGATGCAGAGTTGAGGAGAAGGGGGCGACCTTTAACCCTTACAATTGATATAAAGTGTACGTTTCATACGGTTGGTAATGCGACTATATACATGTGGCGTAACATTCCATTAGATAGATCAGGTTCGAAGAATGTTGATCAGTTTGAGAAGACTTCCTTAGATGTGCATCTAAAGGTAAATTAACGATTTAAAAGTAAATTATATATGTTCTCTGTTGATTCCTTTTTTGCTTAACTAACTTCTTTTATTTAAATAATATTTAGTCGGCATAGAGGGAGCAAGGAACAAAGGCTTCAAAGATATGACTAAATAAAACTGGCATAAAGCTATTCGTCATTTCATATTATATATACTATGCTATTTTTAAATTAGAAGTTAGATTACCACTGTAATAAGCATAGTATTAAGAATTGCAAGATTTATGCTTTCTATTAATCTGTTATCCTTTGTTATTGGCAGTGTTTCTCAACATAACTTGTTTTCTTGGATGGTTTGATTTATATAATTTTAGACAACCTTTTATTTTATACATTATGCATTCTAAATAAAGACCTAATAAACCATGAAATCAAACCGAAATCAAACCGTTAACGGTTTGGTTCCGATCCGGTTTTATATTTCAACTGTTTGGTTTAGTATATTAGAGAGAACAGGTATGTTAAAACCTAGCTAATGATTAGTCTTATGTTTAATTTTTTAACATTAAAACCCAGCTACCAGCTAATGCAATTTGACTAATATTTTAACTGGTCTTTTTTAATTTTTTTTGGGTTTACATATTCAAACACCCATCTGCCTATTTTCACACTTATTAGACGCGTCGTCTAGACCTACACGAGAGGCGTCTAGGATTCCTTTCTCCGACCACATTCCTGCCCTTGTACAATATCAAATCAGTCACATCAGACGGGGCGGGGCGTCTAGTCCTAGATGGACCCCTTAGACGACCTACCCAAGACGGGTCATCTAGGCCTAGACGGGGCGTCTTGGAGGTTGATTTTGACCTTGGTAGTCTGCATGCATGTGAGTAAAGCAGTAAAGTGATACGCCCCGTCTAGGCCTAGACGGGGCATATATTTCTTTGTTAAATAGAGCCATGCAGAGCATTTGATATCAATGCTGGATTGCACTTCGTCGGAATTCTCTGCATCTTCTTCTTTAGCTTATATTACTCCATCGGTATCAGTCAAAGGTGGTGAAATGTCATCATACTGGGACGACAACTATTTCTTTGGGCCGTATTCTGGCGATTCATGGGTGCCCGAAGCCAATCCGGTAAAACAGCTATTAGGTTAAACTACTTGTTGTTTTAATTATTTACTAATGATGATACCGTTGTTAGGGGGAGATCGGCGTTCCCGATTCTAATGAGTAAGAGTAGGTTGTGTCAAGTGTACAAGGAAATCAAAACATATCGTTTCTAGATTTGAACGAGCATCCTCCCGTTGATGAAACATCCCATGTGGACGACTCGTACCATGTTGATGAACCATGTTATCCTGCACAACAAGGGTTTCCAGATTATGGATACGGGTGTGAATATTCTTATGTGCAACAACACTGTTCGGATGGATACGGAGGAGACAGTTACGAAAGTTACAATGCAACACAGTCTTTGTACGGTCAACAAGTCAATCCTGACGGTGGAGGTTATGGGCTGAGGCATCCCCGAGCGCAGGCAATCCGTACCTCACAAAGATGGTATCAAAACTTATATATTTATGTTGGGCAGTTGAGTAAATATAAAATCTAACATAACGCTATCGATGTTACAGGTTTTTAACTCTCTAGATGAGCTAAAAACTGGGCACAGGAAACGGTAAAGGTGGATGGTTTCGTTATTGTGACTCCACGATCAAAGAAAATTGGTGGAAGGATTGGGAGGGTATGGCTTGAATGTGACCATGGTGGTGAGCACCATACTACAACAACGGTTAGAAAAGCTGGAAGCAAGAAAACCGATTGCCTGTTTTACCTGGTGGCTGTGCGAGATCATCCGTATGAAACATGGGGGATTAAAGGGGGAAAGACTAAACATAACCACAAACTCTATGAGGACCTGTCGGCCCACGCATTTGTGCGAAGGTTTACTCCTAACAAATACAGATTGATCGAGCAGCTGACAACTCAAAACATGGAGTAGCGCAGAATTTTTCAAACGATAAGGAAACAGTTTCCCGACATTTTCCATGTTCAAAAAGACGTACAAAACGCAGTTCAGAAGATTAGGGCCGATCAAAGATACGGACTGACTCCCATGCAGTCGCTAGAAAACATCCTCATTACAGTCGAAGACATAGACATTTTCTGGCAGACGCTTAACTTTCAGCCATGTAAGTTGATATCGGATGACGTTGACGTGGTAGAAGAGCTGAATATTGTTTGGCAACAGTTAGAGTCACACCCCCTGCTTAGAAAAAAAGCTTGTTGGGAAAGATTAAAGCGGTGTTGACTCCAACCAAATCTACCAAGAAACCACCGGTTGTCCAACAAAATACTCGTGGACGGCCAACAACAAAGCAAGCACAACTTCGGTTTGACGAGCCCCCACCATAGCTCGTACGTTCCGTCCCAGGGTTCCTAACAAAGTACATACCATGCCCCCCGCCACAGCTCGTACGTTCTGTCCCAGGCCACTCAACAATCGGTCATAAAGTCTCAAAAACCCAGAGCGGGGCGAAGCCGTTTAACGACTTCTAAACAAAGAGAGATTCGAGAATATAACGGTTTTCCGTTGTAACATCCGTCAAAAAACGGATTTTACCAAACCCGCTCCGTTTATTAACCGAACAATCAGTTTAAAATTTCGTGGCGTATTTAATGCCCAAATTAATTTTAAACGATACATAATTAATTATTATATTTGAATATATAATTTGTTTTTGAAAAATTGTTTAAAATAATGAAATAAAAATTAAATGTTTCTGCCGGGTTTCGAACCCGGGTCAGTCAGCCGGGTCAACGACTTAACACTCAACTCTCCAACCACTGCGCCACTAGTGTTTCTTGTTAATTATTAGAATCAATTAATTCATAACATGTTTTTCCGAATTCAAAACCGGCGCCCAAATTTCAGTCGTCGGAAATCCCGGCGATCTCGCGAGATTGGACGGTTTCTTTTATTCTTAACGTACACTTTAAACTCATCATCGGTTATAACCGAAGCCTGAACCCACGACACAAGCTATACCCGCCGGAAAACGTAATGACTTTGAATCAAGTCGGAAATTGGACCAAATTCATCGATAACCTGCCTTATAAATACCTCCTCGAACCTCTGCAAGCTTTTTCGCTCAAAACCGCACCTTTACCCGATGTAATTCCATTTGCCGGAAAATTTCTGTACCTCGCCGGAAAACTGAACCCTTCACTTCTGAGCCTTACTGAACCCCCTGAGCTTATACCGAAGTCACCCACATCCTTTTCAAGCTTGCTGAAGACTCTCTGCCGCAAGACACACGACGCCGGAATCTTTTGCTGTCACCGGAGTTTCGCCGGAGAAACAGAGGAGTCCAGTCGGTATACCTTACGCCTAATTTTTCTTTCTTTTTATTTATATCTCACCTGTAATTAACTGAAACACACTAACAAACATGAATAAAACATCGAACCAGTCGGACTTCTGATTCTGGTTAAAATCAACGAAGAAGACGAAGTTTCTGTAATGTTTAAGTTTATTATAAATCAAGATATAACTCGGGTTAGACACACAGTCCAGCGGTGGACTGTGTGCACAATAAACACGTAAACGTCTCGATTTCGAATCTTGTCCCACGCATGCTGCCTTAATAAAAATGTCTTTTTTTGTTAACCGAACCGGAGACACACGCTGTACATGTTAAGTTTAATAATAACCGGAATAATAACCAAGATAGACACACAGTCCAGCGGTGGACTGTGTGAATGTTTAAACACACGTCACGAGTTCGAGTCCGGTCTACTGCACCGATTCGGACAATTATCTAACTTTTTAAAATAAGTCAGAAATGAGAATACTTAGTTTGTATTTAAGTATAATAAAAATCAGTTTATTTAACAAGTTGGACACACAGTCCAGCGGTGGACTGTGTGTTAACATAAACCACATGTCCCGGGTTCGAGACCTGTGGAGCGCACCGGTCCGATTCAGTAAAATCTTTTTAGAAATAAATTGATTTTCGGATTAATCTAATTAATATATAAATATAATTAAAAACAGAAATATTTCGGGTTAGACACGTAGCTCAGTTGTTGGAGCTGCGTGCACGCGTACGGGAGGTCTCGGGTTCGAGCCTCACTCAGCGCACACTTACACGCATACGAACCGGTCAAACAGTCAAGGTCAAAGGTCAACGGTCAACGGTCAAAAAAGTCAACTTTTTTTATTATTTTTATTTATTTATTTTAATTAAAAATCAATTAAAAATACTTAAAAATAACATTTTTAAGGTTAGAAAATAGCCTTAAACTCACAAAAATACACCTAACAATCCTACTAAAATGGATTAATAAAATCCGTTTACTTACCGAAACATTATGCCATTATCTAGGTTAATTTCACTTGTGGTTAAAACCACTTCGCGTGCATTCAACATCATCAACCGAACGCACCCACTGTGAGTGAACCTTACAACTCCCCCTTTTTAATTACACGTTTTGGGGTGTGTCATGTGTCACAAAATAATTAACTCGTTTATTTAAACTTGTGCCATACCATATCGTAATCTAAACTTAGATAGTTTTTATTGTTGTGATTATGTATTTCATTTTGTCAACTTATATGAAATTCATTCATTAAGCCCATCAGTTCCTCGTGGGAGACGAGTTGAGCAACGCGTGCCTCAAAACCAATCCATCATTGTTCATGTGTGTATTATTGAGTTTATATTGTTTGTAGTTATGTCTTTCATATTATCATGTTTATGCAATTCATTCATTAGGCCCATCAGTTCCTCGTGAGAGACGAGTTGAGCAACGCGTGCCTCTAAACGATCCATTATTGTTCATGTGTGTATTGTTTAATATTAAATTGATTTATGAATAAGTATACATCTATTTTTACTCATGTGTGGTTGTGCACTTTATTTCATAATCAATTAAATAAACTTGTTCAAATGTTTTCCATAGGATTCACTCGCCAACTTTTTGTTGATCCAAAAACCCTTTTACACATGATACAGGTGAACAGGATGAAGCAAGGAAAACATAGGAAATGCCTAAGAAGAAAACAAAGAAGCTTAGATTGATGCTTAGGTCATGATGTAATTATGTTTGTAAATTTCCATTAAATTGTATTAATGAATATGGAACGTTAAAATATATGTCATGAGCTTTGATGATAACCCAATCATGCCCCGATCACCTTTTCCGCTGCGGGTCGGGGTGTGACAGATTGGTATCAGAGCCATGACTATAGGGATATAGGATAGGTTATTAGACCCTTAGAGCCTATACTATAGTCTGCCTAAATTTTAATTGATTAGGTGGTTACATACAAACTTGTGATATTTATTTGTTTCATATTTGTTTATATTTACAGTCAAACATACATACTTATATACATATTCATTATACATATATCAATGTTCATATATTCAATTCATTTTCATACTCTCATTATTCAAAGATTTTGTTTCAATTTTCAAATCTCATCAAAGTAAGTTCTGCGACGGGCATGTAGTAACTGGAAGGGTACAAGTACCGGTAGTCGGAACGTCCTGTCTAGGTTGGCATTCGTATAAATCCAATATAACGGACCAGTTTGCCTACCTGGGGACTAACGATGAGAGTACGAAGGACCTATTAGGCCAAAGCATGCCACACCAAACGTCGTTCGAACTAACCCACTTTGAGGTGTCACCGTGTCTACACCTGGACACATTCCGAATACCATACGTTGTATACATATTTCTCGATTTTCTCCGGGTTTTAGTGTACGCAACCAGGCTAACACATGCGAACCATATGAAAAACGCGGTATTCATGGGGGCCCACATGATTACGAAGGTGAAGTATGGCGGCATGTAGGGCCTAATGGCGAGCAAAGCCCAAGACATCCTATGGATGTAGTAGATTTATTTTTCTATAATTATTTTATGAATGTTCATTCCTAGTGCGACCCATGATCCCAAAAACATCCAACTCATACTCTTGACATGTATTCCTTGTAGATGTCTTCTAACCTCACCCGTAGGAAGATGAGAGCAGGAAAAGCCCGCGAGCATGGCTGCCCTAATCGCTCAACAAATGGCTGCCGTAATACCCAACATTGTAATCCAAGTACAACAAGCACTTACCGCTAATCCTGTCAATCAAGAAAATTAAAACGTTATCAACTCTCCCCCAAATACCACTAAATGCACCTACAAGCATTTCAAATCATGCGACCCTCCAAAATACAAAGGGACTGAAGGCGTCACCGCTCTCCTCCATTGGTTTGAAGAAATGGAGAACACTTTTCTAAATTGCGATTGCCCCGATGATCGCAAAGTGCGTTATGCTACTGGTCGTTTATATGGAATAGCACTTACTTGGTGGAATACAGAGAAGGCCAAACGAGGTGTTGAAGATGTTATGACTTTAACTTGGAATGAATTGAAGGAAATCATGACCAGACGATTCTGCCCAAGGAGCGAAATCAAGAAATTAGAAGATGAATTTTATTCGTTGAAGCAAAAGGAAGGAGACCACACCACGTACAACAAAAGATTCCTCGAGTTACATCAAATGGTTCCCAACATGTTCACTCCCCTCTACCGTTTGATCGAGCACTACATTCGTGGTCTTCCGTCAAAGATTCAAGACTCTGTAATAAGTACCACGCCTGCAACTTTGGAAGCAGCAATGGAGCTAGCAACAGAGCTCACCGAGAACCGAATCCGGAACAAAGACTTCACGGAGGAGAAGAAGAAGGATAAAGCATCGACTGAAACCTCCGACCACACCCAAACTGAATCCCCTTCTCAACCCAATTTTAAGAGAAAAAGAGACGGGCAACTTTTCGCTACTACCCAACGTAATCAACCAGTTTTACACGCCATACACATCCAAGCTATCCCAATCACTCAAGTGGCACCCAACTCAACTTGCCCAAATAAGAAACCATATCTTGGACCTCACCCTCGATGCAACAACTGTTTTTATCACCATCCCCTTACCTTACCTTGTCGACTATGTGCAACTTGTGGACGCTATGGTCATTTGAGCAAGGTTTGCCGCACCTTTCAAAACCAAATCTCTCCCCCTACTCAACACATGGTCCAAACATATCAACAACCCCAATACCCCATGTTCCCATATGTTCGAGCTTGTTTCAATTGTGGCGACCCTACCCACTTTAGAAACACGTGCCCTCGATTGGTTAACATCATAAACGCTCAAGGCCAATCAAACCCAGTTAAACAAGTAAACCAAGAAAACCCAACCGCTAGGCCACCAGCAAGATGAAGAGTCTTCAACATCAACGCCAATCCTGTAGAAGATAATGACGGCCCAAACGAAGATACCCAACTAGTCCTCTTCACCGAAGATCCAGATTCAACTCCAATCATTTAGTTTTATGTTTTCTTTATGTTTTAGAATCATATAGAACCAATCATAACTTAAGGATAAAGCCAATGAAACTTTGACACGAATATGGTGGATACGCCGCTAGTACTTCCTATATATAAGTATTCTTGTCAAAGGATCAGAAGCATTATCTGGCGGTTGTGAGAGGTTCCATGTGTAGACTGTTTGAGTAATTATTGTTTATTATTTCAGTACATGCAATTTCATAGGCCGCCGCTCCCCATTACATTATGAGCGTTGAGCATGTTGCCCATTTCATTATGAGGTTGAACCTGGCGTGCCCATATACGATCGGCTCCGTTTGATTGAGCCTTGATCGCACAGACATTTTCATTTTCAGTACATGCAATCGGCTCCGTTTGATTGAGCCTTGATCGCACAGACATTTTCATTATCAGTATCTTGTGGTTGTTGTGTTTGTTGTAGAGTCACATAGAACTCATAACTTGCGGATAAAGTCAATGAGAATTTGACGAGAATATGGTGGATACGCCGCTGGTACTTCCTATATATAAGTATTCTTGTCAAAGGATCGGAGGCATTATCAGGCGGTTA
This sequence comes from Scalesia atractyloides, assembly GCA_947069175.1. Classification (NCBI taxonomy): domain Eukaryota; kingdom Viridiplantae; phylum Streptophyta; class Magnoliopsida; order Asterales; family Asteraceae; genus Scalesia; species Scalesia atractyloides. The sequence continues at coordinate 32,732,339 of CAMTDV010000013.1, forward strand.
TGAGAGGTTCCATGTATAGGCTGTTTGTGTGATTATTGTTTAGATTAAATTTATTATTTTCAGTACATGTAATACGATCGGCTCCGTTTGATTGAGCCTTGATCGCACAGACATTTTCATTTTCAGTACATGCAATACGATCGGCTCCGTTTGATTGAGCCTTGATCGCACAGACATTTTCATTATCAGTATCTTGTGGTTGTTGTGTTTGTAGTAGAGTCACATAGAACTAATCATAACTTGTGGATAAAGTCAATGAAAATTTGACAAGATTATGGTGGATACGCCGCTGGTACTTCCTATATATAAGTATTCTTGTCAAAGGATCAGAGGCATTATCAGGGGGTTATGAGAGGTTCCATGTATAGGCTGTTTGTGTGATTGTTGTTTAGATGAAATTTATTATTTTCAGTACATGCAATACGATCGGCTCCGCTTGATTGAGCCTTGATCGCACAGACATTTTCATTTGTACATGCAATACGATCGGCTCCGTTTGATTGAGCCTTGATCGCACAGACATTTTTCATTTTCAGTATCTTGTGTTTGTTGTATTGGTTGTAGAGTCACATAGGACTAATCATAATACACTGATAAAACCAATGAAAATTTGGCAAGAATATGGTGGATACGCCGCTGGTACTTCCTATATATAAGTATTCTTGCCAAAGGATCAGAGGCATTATCAGGCCGTTATGAGAAGTTCTATGTAGGATTTAGTAGTTTCTTGGTAACTAATCATAACTTGTGGATAAAACCAATGAAAATTTGGCAAGAATATGGTGGATACGCCGCTGGTACTTCCTATATATAAGTATTCTTGCCAAAGGATCAGAGGCATTATCAGGCGGTTATGAGAAGTTCCATGTAGGATTTAGTATTGCCCTGGGTTAAAATTTGTGTTACATTTATATCATCTCGCTATTTAAAGAAATTGGATTGTGTTCCATTTCTACATAAACTAACCTCTCCATCATAACAAACGAGAGAGGAACTGTCACCATTCAAACATATATGCTATCAGAATGTGGATTCAAATATTAGCTGTTGTGTTTATTTATGTTCTATAGTCATAGAACCAATCATAACTTACTGATAAAACCAATGAAAATTTGACAAGAATATGGTGGATACGCCGCCGGTACTTCCTATATATTAGTATTCTTGTCAAAGGATCAGAGGTATTGTTAGATGGTTATGAGAAGTTCCATGTAGGTTGTAGTATTAGAAGTTTTGCCTTAGGATATAACCATATCCTTCCAAACATATCCAAACTCTTATGCATGATATCATATTTAGCGAATTAATTCTGCTTATCAATACTTTTACAGTAGGCAACAAAAAGCGATTCCTGTAATAGGGTACTTAACCCTTACAAGGAACGTTACCGCCTCAAACAAAAACTTAAAACCTTACTTTTTCTAAGCATGTAACTGTCAAACTAAACACCATCATTCTTTTAGTCAAATATATCACTATTTAAATTTCGGGACGAAATTTCTAAAAAGCAGGGGATACTGTAACATCCGTCAAAAACGGATTTTACCAAACCCGCTCCGTTTATTAACCGAACAATCAGTTTAAAATTTCGTGGCGTATTTAATGCCAAATTAATTTTAAACGATACATAATTAATTATTATATTGGAATATATAATTTGTTTTTGAAAAATTGTTAAAAATAATGAAATAAAAATTAAATGTTTCTGCCGGGTTTCGAACCCGGGTCAGTCAGCCGGGTCAACGACTTAACACTCAACTCTCCAACCACTGCGCCACTAGTGTTTCTTGTTAATTATTAGAATCAATTAATTCATAACATGTTTTTCCGAATTCAAAACCGGCGCCCAAATTTCAGTCGTCGGAAATCCCGGCGATCTCGCGAGATTGGACGGTTTCTTTTATTCTTAACGTAAACTTTAAACTCATCATCAGTTATAACCGACGCCTGAACCCGCGACACAAGCTATAACCGCCGGAAAACGGAATGACTTTGAATCAAGTCGGAAATTGGACCAAATTCATCGATAACCTGCCTTATAAATACCTCCTCGAACCTCTGCAAGCTTTTTCGCTCAAAACCGCACCTTTACCCGACGTAATTCCATTCGCCGGAAAATTTCTGTACCTCGCCGGAAAACTGAACCCTTCACTTCTGAGCCTTACTGAACCCCCTGAGCTTATACCGAAGTCACCCACATCCTTTTCAAGCTTGCTGAAGACTCTCTGCCGCAAGACACACGACGCCGGAATCTTTTGCTGTCACCGGAGTTTCGCCGGAGAAACAGAGGAGTCCAGTCGGTATACCTTACGCCTAATTTTTCTTTCTTTTTATTTATATCTCACCTGTAATTAACTGAAGCACACTAACAAACATGAATAAAACATCGAATCAGTCGGACTTCCGATTCTGGTTAAAATCAATGAAGAAGACGAAGTTTCTGTAATGTTTAAGTTTATTATAAATCAAGATATAACTCGGGTTAGACACACAGTCCAACGGTGGACTGTGTGCACAATAAACACGTAAACGTCTCGAGTTCGAATCTTGTCCCACGCATGATGCCTTAATAAAAATGTCTTTTTTTGTTAACCGAACCGGAGACACCGCTGTACATGTTAAGTTTAATAATAACCGGAATAATAACCAAGATAGACACACAGTCCAGCGGTGGACTGTGTGAATGTTTAAACACACGTCACGAGTTCGAGTCCGGTCTACTGCACCGATTCGGACAATTATCTAACTTTTTAAAATAAGTCAGAAATGAGAATACTTAGTTTGTATTTAAGTACAATAAAAATCAGTTTATTTAACGAGTTGGACACACAGTCCAGCGGTGGACTGTGTGTTAACATAAACCACATGTCCCGGGTTCGAGACCTGTGGAGCGCACCGGTCCGATTCAGTAAAATCTTTTTAGAAATAAATTGATTTTCGGATTAATCTAATTAATATATAAATATAATTAAAAACAGAAATATTTCGGGTTAGACACGTAGCTCAGTTGTTGGAGCTGCGTGCACGCGTACGGGAGGTCTCGGGTTCGAGCCTCACTCAGCGCACACTTACACGCATACGAACCGGTCAAACAGTCAAGGTCAAAGGTCAACGGTCAACGGTCAAAAAAGTCAACTTTTTTTATTATTTTTATTTATTTATTTTAATTAAAAATCAATTAAAAATACTTAAAAATAACATTTTTAAGGTTAGAAAATAGCCTTAAACTCACAAAAATACACCTAACAATCCTACTAAAATGGATTAATAAAATCTGTTTACTTACCGAAACATTATGCCATTATCTAGGTTAATTTCACTTGTGGTTAAAACCACTTCGCGTGCATTCAACATCATCAACCGAACGCAACCACTGTGAGTGAACCTTACAACTCCCCCTTTTTAATTACACGTTTTGGGGTGTGTCATGTGTCACAAAATAATTAACTCGTTTATTTAAACTTGTGCCATACCATATCGTGATCTAAACTTAGGTTGTTTATATTGTTGTGAGTATGTATTTCATTTTGTCAACTTATATGAAATTCATTCATTCATTAAGCCCATCAGTTCCTCGTGGAGACGAGTTGAGCAACGCGTGCCTCAAAACAAATCCATCATTGTTCATGTGTGTATTATTGAGTTTATATTGTTTGTAGTTATGACTTTCATATTATCATGTTTATGCAATTCATTCATTAGGCCCATCAGTTCCTCGTGAGAGACGAGTTGAGCAACGCGTGCCTCTAAACGATCCATTATTGTTCATGTGTGTATTGTTTAATATTAAATTGATTTATGAATAAGTATACATCTATTTTTACTCATGTGTGGTTGTGCACTTTATTTCATAATCAATTAAATAAACTTGTTCAAATGTTTTCCGTAGGATTCACTCGCCAACTTTTTGTTGATCCAAAAACCCTTTTACACATGATACATGTGAACAGGATGAAGCAAGGAAAACATAGGAAATGCCTAAGAAGAAAACAAAGAAGCTTAGATTGATGCTTAGGTCATGATGTAATTATGTTTGTAAATTTCCATTAAATTGTATTAATGAATATGGAACGTTAAAATAAATGTCATGAGCTTTGATGATAACCCAATCATGCCCCGATCACCTTTTCCGCTGCGGGTCGGGTTGTGACATCCGTTGATAGTGGGCAACGAGTATGTGTCAACCATCAAACGGTTTAAGTCTCTCCTTCCGACATTGTTTCACCCGTACATCTCGTGCATACAAGATGTGAGGCCAGACAGTCATTATGGGTTTCGGTCTGTGGCTGTGGGCTTGGGTATGGGAGAACGTTCATGGAGCCACATTCGAAAGGAACTTCCATAGGAGATGGACCAGAACGCATCGATCTGGGTGCCAGTATTTGAAGCATGGGAGGAAGGATATTTTAAAACGCATTGTCAGAGCCTAATCTGGGATTCAGTGGAGCGTTATCCCCCCACTCACTGGATGGACTTCCCCCACGCAGGGCTTCTTATCGCACAAAGGTACGGTATCGTGGTTCACCTGTTAAGCATCAAGGTTGTTCCACCTTCTTCCCGATAATGAATCCTCCGACGGATCAAGAACCACGAACGATAACGCTTGCACATGTTAACAATAACCACTTAATTCATATTAAGCTGGAAGTCCAATTTCCAATGCTGACAATAAACGGGCTATGGTTGACCTACAGAGGCGCCACTATAGAACAATGGCTACACATGTACATGCCCCGTTTAGAATGGTATATCTCGATAATGAATCCCCCACCAAATCCAAACCCGAGTATTAATTACGTCGACAGTGAATCGGAAGAATGAGTTGTCGTATACTTAATTCGAATTTTGTATATTTAATACGTTTTTTGTATACTTAATACGATTTTTTGTATAGTTAATACGATTTTTTGTATAATTAATACGATTTTTTGTATAATTTATATGAATTTTTGTATACTTAATATAAAGTTTTTTTTATAGTGAATACGTCTTTTTGTATAATTAATAAGATTTTTTGAGTAATAAATAAGTTTTTTTTATAATTAATATGATTTTTATGTAAAAGGAAAAGACAAAAAGAAAATTGGAATATACAAGTCGTCTAGACCTAGACTGGCTGTCTGTTTTTTGCTACAAGACCATTTTACCCTTGGATGAACTAGACGCCCCGTCTAGGCCTAGACGTCGCGTACACATATGAGCGGCAACTGTCAAACTGTCAAGTTTTTGAATTTTAAAGGGGAATGGTTAATTACCATTTTATCCCTGATTGCCACCCGTCTAGGCCTAATTCAGGGGTAAAATGGTAATTAACCATTCTGAGCTGAAAAGGTCTCAGGTGGTTAATTACCATTTTACCCCTGAATTAGGCCTAGACGGGTTGCAATTCAGGGGTAAAGTGGTAATTAACCATTGGACAAGCCGGGACGTCTAGACTTGTACGCCACGTTTGTGGTTAATTACCATTTTACCCCTAAATTGCCACTAGGCCTAATTCATGGGTAAAGTGGTAATTAACCATTTATTCTAGATGTGTCGTCTAGATTTCGCCCTGTCTATGCATCGTATATGACTTGCCAGGCTAGACGCCCAGCCACATACGCCCTCAAAGCTAAAACACACACATACACACTCAGATACGTACATACATCATTTGAGCGTGCTTGGACCGTATTTTTGGCGAAATCAAGCATCTCTGGTACATATTCGAACATATACTTCCATAATCTTTAATGTATTATGCATTTAGATCGTAGATTGTGTGTGAATTTGATGATTTTTAGGGTTTAGGGGCTGTGTTCTTGATGTATTTGGGTTTTTTGTTGAACAAGATGGGGGTCTACCCCTAGACGACCCCCATAGACGACCAAATTTATTATTTTTCTTTTATTTAACATATATACCTTTTGTTTTAATATTATGTGTTATTACTAGTTTATTTTTATTAATATGATTAATTGTTATTATTTGTGTTATATTGTTATTATTATTGCAGATTGATTATGGACGAGATTGAAGATCAGATACACGGGGCTCCACATCCGCATGGTCCGCGTCGGGCTCCGCCAGCGCCGGTGGATCCGCTACACGGCCACCCGTATCTCGAGTTCCCGCCCGACACCGAGGCCGCCTGTTTTTGCGGGAAGCTTCGCCGGATGCACGTCGGATCGCACGTCGCGGTCGACTAGGATGAGATCGAGGCGATTGGTGAGACGCCGAGACTGCGTTTTTCGTTCCCGTTGATTCACCGTGGCAGCGTCTGTTTGACTTGGCTGGCACGCCGAGTTATACGGAGCTGCTCATCGAGTTCCTGTCGACATTCACGTTTCACCCTCCACGGGTCGACCAGCCTCCCCAGCCACAGGCTCCTCTCCCTCCGCCTGAGGTTTCCTTTAGGCTTGCCAGTATGTGGCGTTCGATGATGCTTTATGAGTTTGTTGTTCATAGCGGTATATACCTGCAAGAGAAGATTGTTACGGATGTTTATATGCAGGGGCTAGTGGTGGTGGATAGACCCACTCTTTTGGGATTTTGGGAGGTGGTTGCAGGGCATGACACTTGGGAGCATATCAGGACAAAAGTGAGGATTTCACATGTTGATGACCCGTTGTACAGGTACGTACGTTTATTACAGTAATTATTTGATTATTATTGTTATAAATTAATTTCCGTATTTCACTAACAATATGTGCAGGTATCTACATCGAATGCTCGCTACGTCTATTACCGCTCGCGGACACAACCGTTAGTGGTGTACGAGCACCGACTTATTTTTCTACTATTGCCTACTGTACAGAAGGCCGTGCGCACGGTCTCGCCCAGTACTTCGTCTCCGTCCATCATCGGCAGGAGCGCGAATTTTTGTACGGCGGGGCGTACGTCACCGTGATTACCCGGTCGTTGGGTCATCTGCCGGAGACAGACCCACACTTGCGGCCGACCATAACGTCAACGCATATGGATTTTCTGACCTTGCGGGTGATGAAGCTGGTGAAGAGGTTCGGCGTGCTCGGCGAGCGGTTTAAAACCTGCGCAGGTGAGCCATGGATTCCGGAGGCGCTGCCGGATCACTTCGATCAAGTCTATCCGCCGGTAAATGAGGCAGCGGTCGTTCAGGAGCCTCCGGTGGATTTAGACGGATCGGCACCGACACCACCACCACCACCTCCCGAGGCGCCCCATTTTCCGCAGCACGTTATTCCAGGCCATGCCCCGGGAGGTGCAGCATACACGCATTTACGAGCCTACGTTGACAGACTTTTGGATCTCATGGGCTGTTTGGTTCGGGAGTTACAGGATAGACGAGTTACCTCCCATACCGCTCCCACCACCTCGAGCACCACATCATTAGTAGCTGCGCAGCAGTCAGATCCCGACTCCGACTCGTATGTATAGATGTTTGTATTTAGTATTCAGCTGTACATATACATATTATGGATGTACAAAGTTATGTTATATATGTTATATTTAACTTTGTTTTCAGTTACTCGTTATTATATGATTGTTTGTGTTAAATCGACATTGAAATGTAATACGGAAACATAATAATTTTCAAGATGTTAAGTAATATTTACACGATATAACATTTGCATTCTTCTTAAAATGTTCAAAACAATATTAAATTTAATTAGTATAATTAAAAAAAAATAAAATGAAAAACAATGAAGTATTTAAACGATCGAAAACGTTAACTTATTTTTATACAAAAAATAAAACTTTTTAAAATTAAAAATCTCAAATTACACTAACAGAAAAACATCAACCTCCAACAAAAACCAATTTAACCCACCAAAACACCCATTTTTTCAACTAAAAAAACCATGTTCCTAGACGAGTCGTCTAGATCTAGATGGCCTGTCTATCCACATAAATTTCTACGCCCTGCCATTCACTTGCTGACTCTTAGAAATCAGTGCCTAAACGGCCCATCTAACCCTAAATAACCCGTCTAGAACACCAAAAATGTTCAAATAGACAAAATGGATGTGTGAATAGATTCTGCCTTTTTTTTTAACGCCAAACTAGTTTTGTCTCTTCATGTTCCTTTTCCACAAGTCAAACACACATTCCAAATTCTCATATAGAAAATGCACATTCCAATTTCCAAATTACATAGGCACAACGACCTAATATGTTTTGTTTGTCTTCCTCTTTCATGTAAACTATTCTAGGGTTTCATTGTTTGTTAAGAAACTACACACATCTACTCAAATTATCAACATATCTACTGATATTGCAAAGAAATTCAGATTGTACGTATCGTTCTCGAGTGGTGTCGGAGATTGAGGTGGAAAGAGATGGTGGTGCTCCGGCAGAGTGAAGGTGGTGCAGCAGTGCTCCGGCTGAGTCAAGGTGAGAGAGAAGCATGTGTGCAGATTTCATCTTAGAGGGAAAAATGGCTGCTAAAATGGGTTGTGAGGCTTTTACACATGCTTGGATCAGATAATCAAACAACGGCCCAGATCAATTGTAAAGCCCGTGTTCGGATTATGAGCCTTAGCGGCGACTTTCTTGTAGTATTAATATAGTAATATAGAAATAGATATAGATAACAAGACTTTAAATAGTCAATACATAGAAGTGGAAAACATGACAAACCTTTAGAATACTACTTACTTAATTGAACAATCGGATCTAACTGACATTATCAACCACTCCTTCAATCTTCAGACATTTCCATTACAACAGACATAAGTACTTGCTAAAAAATAAGAAACCTCAGAACTGAATAAAACTGATCGGGTTGACCAACCCAACTAGGTTTTAATTGCACTCCACAGACCTCGGTTTTCTAGAGCCACAAATAGCTACAATGTATCATCAAGAGTTATTAGGGGATACAATCAAATGAGAAAACATAGGTACAAACACTTTGAGATAATCTTATTACACATATATAACATGTAATCTGAATTATGTGATGTACATGGTACTTTAACGTCCAGAAAGTTGACTGTTGGAGGTAGTGTCAACTTTAATATTTATGCCATCTTCGTGACTGGTAGGCCTTATTGGTGGCATTTCATCTAGTGAATTGTCACTTAATAGTGTCACAACTTCAGACATTGTAGGCCTTGCGGAAATCGGTGACTGAGTGCACATCAATGCTATCTCTATGATCTTCTTCGCATCATCTTTTGTATATTCAGTAGGGTCTAGTCTTCCATCCACAAGATTCAAATGTGTGCCTCTATCATACAGATTCCATCCCTATAAATGCCACAAATGAATAAAAATTAATGAGAACTTAATACAAATTAGCCACATAGAAAGACCTTAAACAAAATATCTTAAGGACGCTTACGTAATCAAGGAGACTTTGGCCAACTACTTCATCATCTATGACATAGTCACACCTTTTCCTGCTAATGATTTCAAGGACCACGATACCAAAGCTGTATGTATCCACGTTCTCAGATAATTGCCCATGAACAGCGTATTCTGGAGCAACGTAACCACTATTCCTGGTAAGATTAACAATGATTATTAGGGTTCCCTATAAATCGAGACACTGAGAAAAAGAATAAATTCCAGTTTATATGTTGTTGGGTGTAGCTATTGAGTAGTATTTAATCCCAGGGGTTGACTAGCATGTTGATTAGTAACAAACAAATCTTTTCATCACTGATAAGAGAGAAAGAGAGTTTGATTCCTTTATATAGTTTTCTTAAGTGTCATCTTTGATTCATTTTAGAGTTTCTTCTCTTGTTGTGGCTAAATGTATGATAATTATTAATTCAACATACATGGATCCTGCCACCTTGGTGCTCAGATGAGTCTTATCTTCTGGAAGTAGCCTTATCATCCCAAAATCGGCAATTTTAGGCTGAAATTCATTATCAAGTAGAATGTTGCTAGTTTTGATATTCCTATGAATGATGGTAATGTGGTATTGCTCATGTAGATATGCAAGGCCCCTCGCTGTCCCATAGATTATTTCAAACCTTTCTCTCCAGTTTAGATTCAATGGTTTGTCACCTTCAATACAAAGTAAGTTTATTAGATAAAAGAGCAAATGTGTTAAGAGTTAGAGATAATATGTATATCTCACCATAGAGGAATTGATCAAGACTACCATTGTCCATGTACTCATGGACCATAAATAAAAATGGCCCTTTGTTACAATATCCTAGAAGGCGTACAAGATGTCGGTGGTGAACATTACTTATGATCTTAAGTTCTTGCATCTTTCTTGAAATAGAGGCCATTGCTGTTTTCTTAATTGCAACCGTATTCCCATCCTTGAGAGTACCCTGCATCATACCAACGTACTAGTTAAATAGAGAACTGTAGTAAAACAAGCATACAGTCAAATATCTGTAATGGATTAACTACCCAATTTTTAGTATATCATTAGAATATAATGTTTTATCTTTAAAAAAAATGTAAATAAGTCACTGTATAAAATCAGTAGTACCTTATATACTTCACCCAACACCCCTCCTCCAAGTTTGTGCTCATCACTGAAATTATCTGTGGCTATTTTTAAATCACCATAGCTATATTTTGTGGGACCTTGAAGCAATTCCGTTTATCCAGTTGATTTATCTAAGCATTGAAGATATAACTTAGCATGAAAACCAGCTAGCTAGGAGATTGTAAATAAGATTTTGAGAGCCAACAATATGTTAGATCGACGTAAGTTCGAAGATATATGCACCTTGATGGCTACTAATGGCGTTTTTTGATGGAAGACGCCATAAAGAAAATGCAAGTACTAGCAACATAAAGCATACGCCTCCAACAACGCCCCCAGTTATGGATCTTTCCTTACTTGAGTCTCCTGTAATTTGACATATTTAATGGATAGTGCTAAACTTTAGTAATTCTTAAGAAACACGTGTTTCATCACTACTAGAAATTAAGGGCAAATTTTCCGACCAAAAATATTTAAAAAATTCCAATAATATCAGACAAAATGGCCAAATTCCCACAAATCTATTTTGGTAAAATGGATGGAATTTCTAAAGAGATGTACTAAAAAAAATTTAAAAACAAATTAAGTTTCTACTCGGGGGATTAGGGGGGAAATGGCACTCTAGAGTTGTACCCTAGCTAGCCCTGACCAATCCAGCGCTGCCATGTAAAATATACTTCAAAGTACCTGAGGAAAACACTAGCGACGGCTACCCACAAGTACCCTAGAAACATGGACCCACTCTTTTACTTCACCCACAAATCACACACACCCTAAACCTTATACTCCTCCAACATCCCAACCCTCAACCCCTTGCCCTAGCCGCAAACCATACTTGGACAAGTAACCCGCCTGGCCTACCCGTGGGGTGGCGGCGTTGTTACTACGTGGTTCACACTCTAACAACCAACCCGTAAGGGTGCCCCATCCACCCTAATAGAAATTTTGAACAAAGCTTTTAAATTTTAAATTATCTTAAAATTCGTCGGGAAATTTGTTTTCCTAATTATTAATAGTTTTTTCTTTAACATATTATTATTATTAACTTTATTTTTTCTTATCTGTTATTTTTATACATAACTATCATTATTTTCCTTTTTATTTTATTATATATGTATGTGCATGTCTCTGTGTATTTCTAGTGAGCTTTAGATACTATCTGCCGTAAACAAACTTAAACTATGAGCAGAGCGCTCACCATCCCCAAGGAAAGGTCTGATGTCAGTAGTCTGGTTTAATCTGAAAAACTGGGTACTAGAATACCTCATAAAACATCCATTGTCAATAACTCTCCCAGTTGTGCCAGGAAGACAAGAATCTAAAGAACGATATCTGGAGTCTAAGCATTCTTGACAAACGCTTTGGCTTAAGTTTAGATTACATTGTGCAAAGGCATACACAGTACGGTTACCATTAATTACCCGTCTTGTTGAAGCGGCATAATAATCTGATGTTTTTGGAGCAGCGGTTCGAAGATCTGACATCAAAACTTGTACTGTTTTCTTAAGGTTTGCAGACTCTGGTGATGTTGTATTGCCACATATTACCACACCAGCCCGGATGTTAGTGTCGGCATAAAAGTTATTATTCTCGTACCTGCATCAACCACTAACTATTATCATACTAGCTCGAATACTAGGCGGTCACTATATTGCAACTGTTTTGCAACAGCAAAATGATTTGTCGTTAAATTTGCTACTATTATGATTTTGGTCACAAATTTTGCAACTTGTTTCTGTAGTAATTCCCAGTATTCTAGTTGTGCTATTAAGCTATAACATTACTTGTTAGTCTCGCATATAATTGTTTTAGAAGACACTATATAAAGATAAAATTTAAGCCATTGACAAACGTTAATCACCAGACAAAATTTAGGACCACCATAATTATTGCTGATAATTTTTCAACTAGGATGAGTTTGCTTTAATTTAGGCTTCCGCTGTTCTGTCTGCTTTTATTTAGGCTTTCACTATTTTCATACCCTTAAAATCTTATTTCCACATTCTTTTCATTGTATATCTATGTATACATAGAGAGAAATAGAGGGGAGGGATATGCGAATATTAAGTCCCTTTATTTTCCGGATAGTTTCAAGCAAGGACCCTCTCCAAAAATAACTTTACAATGTAACAAATTAATCATTTATTCATTTTTCCATTTTTTGAAGGAAGACTATTCTAGACACATGAAACTTATAATGAGATTTATTACTTCCTGAAAGTTGAAACATAAAATTTTAGAAGTTGAATTTCAATACTTTGGGTAATGATGTTTTTTTAATATCTTAAAAACTAGTACTTTTCAAAACAAAAAGGTTATGTAAAAATATACTTCACTCATCGTTGTCAGATAAGACAACTGATATTCCCTCATTTTCATACTACAACACAAAAAGGATTCCATTAGTTTCATTCATGTATTCAGAAGGGGAGTAAGGTGAAAAATTTGATGGGCAATATAAAAATTAGCTAACCAAACTACATCCTATACTATTAATGAAACATGAAATAGTTTAAATCACCTGACATCACAGTCATTGTAAAAAGCATGAGCTCCATTGCCAAGCCCACATACTTTTAGCTGAGCAACAGCATAGTCGAAACAAGCAACACAATTAGCAGTAGAGACGTAACCGCGACACGAAGCAAGGCCCCACACAGACTCACCATTGAGCAAAGTGCGTGCAACCGCATAGCGCACACCATTGACCGATAACTGCTGACGGAGACTAGAAAGGGTGGTGTTGAGGTTGCTCAAGAAATAAGTCGGGCTTATACCTTTGTACATACTACAATAATATCTCATTAGAGTGCTATTTCTATTTCTGGACTGTGATGTAACTGGCTCTGTCATGGATAACAACAGCACCACTACCATCAGACATGCCAGCAGCCATGTGAACCAACTTTTTTCCACTTGTTTTAGCTCATCTTATTGTTGTTTGTGTTTCTTTGTGGTTTGGTTCCCCCTTCAATAATGGATGTTTATATACAATATGAAACAAATCTAGCTGTTGAACATGAAGGCTTTCAATACAACTTTAATATTCAATTTAGAATGTCAATTGTCCATTGTCAACGTGGCTGCGCAACAGATAAATATCTGTTTATAGGTAATAATTTATCAAAGTTCACAAAGACCAATCACAGCCGTAGATAAGATAATATTGATGGCTCAGAATTTTCTTTATTTTACCATAAATATGCAGCATGAGTAACCCTTGCAAAGGAAACGCCAAAAACCTGTTGACTCCTTAAGAAATGAACCTCTGAATTATCTAATAACAAATAACAAACTATTATATAGAAAAACTGTATGTATTTAGTAGTTATATAATATCATCTGTTTTTGGATCCATTTAGCATCACATCACTTTTATTCTATATTTAAATAAAACGCCGAACTTTAATATGTCAATAAGTTATATATATATAAGATTAAAATTGTGACAGATTTAGTGATAGTGACTTCAAAATCATCGCTACTGTAAATAACTTATAACATACTATAAATTATATTAACTATCCTTTTAGTAAACTATCAAAATCGTACCTGAGATTTAGATACAATTGCTAGATCCATCAAAAAAATTATTTTTTAACCGGACCACTAAAGTTTCAAAACCATTAACAAATCCATCCATTTTCTAACTCTGTAAAAAAATAAACGTTAAATAAGAGGTATTTTCGTCATTCTGTTTAACTCTTATTTATTTAATCCTATATTACCAGCGACTTCAAATATTATATTCTTCCTGTTTCCAAGTATCACATTAGAAACGATTTGAGCAATTGATTATTGAATCTTCGGTTCGATTGATCTATGTTTCTTCAATTGCATCGCATTAGAATCTTCCCCAACTCGTATTAAAATACGATTTGCAACTTTCGTTCAATTGAATCGCTTTGAATCGCATTAGTGGTTGTTCAACAACATATCACAATATGATCTGACCAATCGATTTGAATCGATTCAGAATCTCCCCCCTTCAATTGTTGTTAAGAAGCATACGGTTAAGGGCAAGATTCAAACTTCAATTAATGGAAGATGATTGGAGTTGTTGGAATGTCCGAGAACATGACTTAAAATGATCGATCCTACAGTTAAATACTATTTATCAATTTTATATAAAAATAATAATAACACCTTATTATTAATTAGATGCGGAAGTGTGAATCATCACTTAGACAGATAGAGCTATTCCCCCAATGATCTAGTTACAATCTATTTCGATAGTTATATAAAACAAAACCATAGCGGGTATAGAATTGTACCTTGAAGAATAGCAAAAAACTCGTAGATGGATGCAACAAATGTGTAACATCCTGTAAAATCGTGTCCAATAGTATAGTGACACGTGTTGTATTTTAAATATAGTCTATTAAAGACCAATAAGGACTAAAGGCGTCAACATGCTCAACTGAGCCTCTGAGTGACGGTTTGATGTCAACATGCATAAATAACAGCTTCTGAGTGACATCGGAATCAACATTGTTACAATAAGCCTCTGAGTGATCCTTTGTGAAGTCCTAACTCTCATACGTGTCAAATTAGACGAGAGAGTTCAATTTTGTAAATATGCGAAAGTTGGATGATGGAGGGATTAAAAGTGTCAACATGTTAATTTATACCTCTGAGTGACCTTTTAATGAACCGAGAGCTCGACAATGTCCAGGCATAATCCCGGGTATGCCAAGTATTGGCTACGGAGGGCTAAAAGTGCCAAAAAGGTGTATAAAAAGGTTTTTAGAAGCTTTATAAAGTTAAAGGGTTAAAAGTGTCAAAACTTGAAACTGGCCATATGGCAGTCGCGGGCCGCGAGAGACCTGGCCTGGGTCTCTCGCGGGGCGTGAGAGAGGCTCTGTTGCAGAAAGTTTGTCTTGGCCTCCAAACAAAGCTCCAAAAACCATTAAATAGAAACTATGGACTTGTAATCAGCTATGCCATGTCTTGGGACACTTGTAAGCTTCCTCTTACACCCCTAAACACCTGGCTTTATCTCCTTTGAATTTTCCAACTATAAATAGGTGATCAAGTTCGCTATTTGAACTTGTACCTTTCTTATTCATACTCTTCTCCCTCCTTTAGAAGTTCATAGCTAAAAGGAGCATCCAACATAGTTCTTTTGCACCCTAGGAATCACTGGTAGTGTTCCTTCATTGTGCATTTTCGTTTATAGGCTTTTATAGCCAAAAGTCAAGCGTTTTGCAGAAAACGCTTTGACTTTCGGTTAAGACCATTATGGTCCAGCCATTGTTCTAAATGAACATGGCTAAGTGATTGTAATAAGGTAGGTGTTAATCCCTAAAAAGGGCACCTCCTGAAGATCATGTTTGCTAGACCAATTGACGGGTCAAAGTTATGATATTAAAAAGTCAAACATGCCATTTTTTCGAAAAAATCATAAATTGATCTTATATATGTTATGAAACCTGTTTTGACACATAAACAAGGAATAATTATTAGAACATGTGTGAACATGTTCGGCTCGTCAATTTCAGTTCTAGGGTCGGTTCGCAACCGAAAGTCGCGAAGTTTGACTTCTTCTTTGACTTTCGATTCTGACCCGATTTAGATTAGTTACCTACTGATCTAAAGTTGCATTATGATCATAATATAATGTAGTATAAGCCTCTGAGGTTATATTATATGATCATAATCAAAATCTAAGTTTATGCGCAAGTTCCATAATTATGCCATCTTTGACCAAAATGTCTTTTTGCATAAAACAGGTTTTAAATAATAAGGAACTTGAAAATAAGTTTCCTACTGATATAATATTATAAATAGGATTATTTGGGATGTTAAACCAAGTTATAAACTGAGTTTCAAACAGGTCCTTAAACTATGTCGATAAATGACGATTTTAGCCCTTGTGGCTCATAAGATAGTTTTAATCAAATCCTTTCAAGGTAAATATTTTACCTACTGATATGTTATATTGAATAACATATATAAGACATTTTAATCTGATCTCAACATCAGTTTTCATAAACATCGCATAAAGACGTCATTTTACGACATAAGCGCCGCTTCGGCGCATAGTATGGTTTTAAACCATATTAATGTACCAAGACTTGTTACCTACTAATTTTAAAACTTATTTAAAACATATTTACAGTAGGTACATGTTATAAACTCAGAATCCCAAATAATTTATAAACTATGTGTAAAATGACCAAAATGCCCCTACGGTGCATAGTTTGGTCATAAAAGATAAATTACACATATAATTGGTATCCTACTGATATTATATCATAAATAAATTATTTTTCCAGAATACTTATATTTATAACATTAAATTATATTCAAGTTTCTTTTATACGATATAATATTACCGAAATGCCCTTATGAGGCATAGTTTCGTTTTAAAACCTTAACGGGCATATAAGTTGATATCCTACTGATATTATAACTTATTTAAAATATAATGGCATGTAGAACTTGTCCATAACTTATCAAGTTACCCGATATAGCTAATATGCACACGGTTAAGTATATGTAAATACTTTACGAAAATTAACCGAAACGGGTTTAACCTTGTCATTTAAATTTCAAAATCCAGAATGTTAATTGTTTACCCATATTATGCAAGTCAAAGTACTTGTCGGGTTTAAACTACATTTATCCGATCATCGTTTAATCAAGTGTTATACGTATTGATCATGTACACTACTCGGTCTAAGTCTATGACTTAAATAAAGACTGTTAGTATTAATTGGTTAGCTTATGCCATAATCCAGACTAGAGCCTTGCCGGTAAATGCTATCTGCAATTAAGTACTTTTGTATACGGCTGAGTTATTGAAATTAAAAGAAGACTAGCTCAGGTAAATACTCTCGACGACTTATTTTCCCTAAACGGGCTTGGGATACGGTAAACTATTACTGCTTGGTCAGAAATGGGATCAATCGAATACTGGATTCTGGCTAGTAAATCCGCATATTCTGTTTTAATCAGTTTTGTTTGATAACTTAAACATCGACGGTTAAATTACCATGTCCTGGATATCATCGGCTCATTAGATTAGTTAATGGCCACGACCTTAGTGCAGGGTTCAGGCATACACCTGACAGACGCTCAAATGGAAATTACCCAAGACGTTGGGGATAACTCCTCTGTGAGTTATAAGTGGTGTGTATTTAATCATGTCTCGTCTTTACTGGGCCCTGTATGTATGGACAAACATGTGAATTTGTTAACAAGGTTACAAAGTAACTTTCCCAAGTTATAAAAGATTTTGTGTCCTGTGCACTTAAAATCATTTTAAAAGGTTTTGAAAACGAGCCAGTTGGGTGTATTTACCAGCGAAAGCTGACGTATCGTCCAAAGACTAAATTGCAGGTACAATATGAAATAGGCCGGAAGCTGATCGGTAGTGATTAAGAGGATCTTGCAAATCCTTAGATCTGCCATAAAGTCTGTTTTATATTCTTTCTTTGCACATTTTATGATCCGCCTTTGGATCTTCTATTCCAAGCCTGTATATCATTTTGTATTTCCGAACATTTGGTTTGTAATAGTAATTTTACTCCAAGACTTCCGTTGCGCCGTGTTTAATTGACTATGATGTTATCAACTGATGTCACAATACTCCCCACCCGGGCCCACCGGGTATGGATTTGGGTTGGAAATTCGGGTGTGACAGAATGGCTCTGTTAGTAAGCCAAATCACAATCTCTAAGAACACCACGAGATTCAACACACAAGAAGGATCTGAGCACCAAAACCAGATGGTGTGTGGCGATGGTGGCGGACCACGGCTCGGCCATGCTGCGGTGGCTGACCGACAACGATCCGGTGATGGGGTGGTGGCAGGGTGGGGCCAGCCGATCAACATAATGAGGAGAGAAGGAGGAAAGAGAAGGCTAGGGTTTTAGGTTTTTGCCTTTTGTGTTGTTGGAATTAGGGGTTCAAATTAACGTATTATTTAGAGAACCCTTAATTACATTCTAGCATATCAATAAATGACTTTCCCTCCAAGTAAGTAGCCTTTGTCTAATTAGTTATTATTTATTTATTATTAAATAATAAAAGTAACTTTCATTAATTATTTTCCAATAATAATTAATCACCTTTGTGTCGAATAACCATTATTCTCTGCTCACTAGTAAAAAATGTTTAATTTTATTTTATTCTCAATAAAATAAATCCTTTTAACTTAAATCTCATAATAAATATCCCTCATTTAACTCTTTAATGAAAGACCAAATATTGTTTCGCAAACAATTAATATCTTTAGTATTTCACTAAATACTTATTCTCCACAATGAATCCGCTTTTGTGATCCATAAGATTTAACACTTAAAAACTATACTTTTTTTGTCATACAAAGTGTAACTCTTTAGATTGTACCTTAATAGCAACATTTAATAATCGATAATTGGACACTAATTCTAATAGTCTCCCGATTGGGCTATTTCCGATTATATCCTTTAACATAGATAGAGTCGGACGCCTAGCTGCATCGTAATGCCCCTAGCAAGGTATGAATTATATATTTGTCAACTGTTCCTTTTTGTGATTAAGTAACTCTTTACTTAATCAATTGTATAGCCGAGGTAACCTTATTGATCTATCCTTTCCGTATAGAACATCTATTAAACATGAGACATGGATCTAATTTTAATCTCAATATTGTTCAATCATTCTTGTGCTCATATCCAATTCACAAAACATTAAGAAGCACAGAATCCCTATGAGATCATACAATTCCCACTTAGTTTCAGTTCATTCACAACCAAATATCCTTATTACTACCCTTTCACGATAAAAGGTTAGATAAGATCAAAGAACAAACTTACACTAATTTAGTTCAAGTATGATTCTCAGGTCTAAGGATACAAAGATCACCATTTTCAACACACCTTATGACTTCGATCCATGAGGGTCATTTTGAAATAAGTTACATCCCATATTATTCTCCAATGAATATTTGTGAATCTTGATCGTCAACACCTTGAGCTTTCGTCTCTTGAACAATCACGTATTCACAATAGTCTTAATTCAAGTTAATTCCAATTAATTTGACTGACCGACTACGGACATTTAGAGTACCATACTCAAGGATTCTTAAACATACAAATATTCAAACATAGGAACATTGTTTATATGGCATTCAACCGTTAAATCCAAATAAATTCATAATGTTACCATACCGTTCGAAAAACATAAAGTACCAAACTATAGACTAAAAAATTCTTCTAGCAGCATTAGCCATATATTCTCCACATGCTTATTATATCTCTACAAGGATACAATTAATGGCTTTGCAAAAACTTACTCTATTCTATTTTGTCTTATCAAGATGTAATCCAAAATATCTCTGTATTTGTAAGTGATGGCTCCAAGCCTCCTATGACACTAAATCTATGTTATCACGTGACTCTTGATTGTCCACCATACACTTGGTGCCTTTCCTAACAAATGAACCCCTCATTTCAATTATTATGTCTTAAATGAACCTTTCATTTTTATCATATACTACCATACCTTTTATATAACCACTTGTCTACCCAATTACTCGTGCAAGATTTCTAGGAGTAATTTGATCGACGATTAATCTATTTGTTGAACAAAACCTTTCAGTAATGTCTATATCTCACATAGGTTTCTTTGTTTTGACCTGGTTCAAGGAATCAATTTTACACTAAATTACACTAAAAACTTTGAGGTGATTCTTAATTTCAAGAATTCTTTCTTTACTCATCAAAACTAATCCATTTATTATCATATTCTTTGACAATTGTTTGTACTCTATAAGTGACCATATTACAATCTGATAATTTGCAACTCTTTGCAAATCTTTAGCTGTGAACATCTAATAATGTTCTATCATGTAATTTCAGTTGTAGCTCATGAGAACCATTCTCATACTTCACCTTTGTTAGTCAAGAGTGACTTTGATATGACTGCTATATCACAGGTTTGCCTTAGGTCTCAGATACTTAAGCTTTGTTGCATAACACACACACACACACACTATATATATATATATATATATATATATATATATATATATATATATATATATAGTATATATATATATAATGTATGTATCATACATGGGTATGAGCCAATTAGCTGTTTCAAATTCGGCAAAAGCTTTATTATATATCTCATATACTTAACAATTCTATCAACTTTGAGAATCTTAGTAGATATGTAAGTGCACTTGTTGATGATGAAGCTGTGAAAATCAAACACTTCAAAATTTAGCGATATGAAGTATCTAAGTGTCATAGTATTAGGATATTTCAACTCTTCCGGACAAGATGTAAATTTAGGGAAAGTTGAATATCCCTGAAGTATTTCGTAAAAGGGTTAATGAGTGTGTGTATGTTGTGCTTTGTTAGGGAAAGTGATGTTTCCCTGAAAAAAGTGGTCCGAATATGTGGTGGAAACTGTGTTTAACACAAGTACATATTTTACTAAAGATTTCTATGATTCTACTCACTATTACAGCAGGTTCAGATAACCAGTAAATACATATATTGAATGCAACCACAAACAATGAACAAAAGCTTTAAAGAAATAAAAAGATATAATATTCTAGAAAATCTCTACCTTAGTATCTCTCTTTGACTTCTCTTTCTCTCCTTATCTTAAATCAATCTAAAAGACCACCGTCGTCAACAGCCACCACCACCGCCTGTTTATACCAATCCTCCCTCCCCTTTTCATTGGAATGGCTAAAAAAATAGTATCCCCTTGTCACGTTGTCATCACCAAATCTGACAACGCTCATTGACTTTTACAGATTGAGAAAGAGCGAGGCTGAACATAGTGGGAATATAGATTCCATCACTATTAGTTTGGTGCTTGTGAAAATTAATAAAAAGAGGGTATCAGTTACACAAATTTTAATCCCTAACCATAGTCAGCCAGCTAAACCACGTTTTGATCTAGGGTTTTTTGATTTATCACTCTCTTGTTCCCACTAATTAAGTACCCCCACCTGGAAATCATAACACCATCAACAATGACATACCCCACTTCATCGATCTTTTGTTTTTTTTGCATATCTTAATCCCTGTGTTTGGCTTGCTTTTAGACCCATGATCCTTTACACCATGTGGCATGTTACTCTAAGTTGAAAATGGGGGATGTTTATATTCTTAAGGACTTTCTTGATCAAATGGGCTAAAAGGCCAAGATCAAGAAACCGTAGATCTATAAGAAGAATGGTAGTAGCGGTGCAATGTTGTGTTGGTGCCAGAAAAGACACCTTAGGTTTCTGGTTGTGTGTAGTCGATGGGGGTGGTGGCTGGTAGAGAGGGGGTGGGAAAGAGAGATCATGATAATGATCCGTTAGGAACCGCCCTTTATTGCGAGAAGCGCGAGAAAGAATGTAAACACAACCAAAAGTACATAAAAAATAAAAACATACCAAATATATTTTTCTTTAAATTAAAAGTCGCTACTTTTTGTCCCTAACAATTTTTTTAGCATCTACTTGTGGGGTTTAGCTTTATGGTATAGTTTTTAGCATTTAGCTTTGGTGGGGGGGGGGGGGGGGAATTTATGTTTTTGAGGGGTAGGTGTGGAGTGTTAGGTTTTTTAGGGTTTGGGGGTAGGAGGTTAAGTTTTTTCAGGTTTTTTTAGGGGGGGGGGGGGGGTTAGGTTTTTTTTAGGTTTTTAGGAGTTTTTTTTTGTGAGGTATAGGTTTTTTGGGTGGGGGTGGGTGGGGGGTTTAGGTTTTTGGGTGGTGGTGGGTGTTTAGGTTTTGGTTGGTGGTGGAGCGGGTTTATTTTAGTATGTTCACATTGGTTCTTGCAATAAGAGTGGTTCTCAAATGAACCCTACCCTATATATATATATATATATATATATGCTGTTTCAAATTAGAACCACCATGAGTTTGCAACCATATATATATATATATATATAGGGTAGGGATCAAGAGTGAACAAGAATATTATAGTGAATTTTGCGAACTGATCTAGGCCGTTGGATTTAATCATCTAGGAATATTAAGTGGTGGCATGATTGTAATTTATATTATATGTATTTAATTTGAAATTTAAAGATAAATGGTAAATCAGTAATTAAAAAAAATACAAAATCTTCTTTTTTTTTGGAAATCGAACGGTTTCAAAGGATACACTTTTTGAAATTGATTGCATGAATCCCCCTCCCAAAACAAGCCTAGTATTCTGTTTGGGAAACACAATACATTCACCCCCTAACCCTTCATTCACCGCGTATCCATTCCCACAAAATCAAGAAATCGAGTAATTATTGGGGCAGATACTTGAAAGAAGGAATCGAATAGATCATTGTTGGGGCGGAAGTACACTTGAAGAACGAAGCCTAACCTAGCTTTACGGACAAGGTATGATGTAATCTGTTTGTTTAAATCGAATTCCCCTTGTTAAAATCGTTCACCGATAGTAGGATAATGTAGTGGTTGTACTTGTTTATTAGCATTCCATAGTAGGATAATCGAATTCCCCTTGTTAAAATCGTCCAGTCGATGTTTGTGCTTTGATGTAAAGGAATGTACTGTTCTAGTCGGTGGATGTTTGTGTTTTATGTAAAGGATTGCTGGTGTATGATTACTAATGCATCTACGAGTAACTTTGAGTACACATGTGTATGTTTATAGTGTTTTTGATTCTTGTGCATTTTTAGTGTTTGGTGTACTTTGCCCACCTATAAGTTGTATATTTCTTCGTCTTAGTATGTACGTATGTGTACATTATACTTGTGAGTTTTTTTAGTGTTTATTCACAAACTTGTTGAAGTTTAACTCTATTATATGGTTAATGGTATCATTAGGGAATATTGAATAACTTGGTGGTGGTATCTATGTTGAAATTTAACAGTGTATTGGAATTGGAAGAGTAATGTTTTGGTGTTATTTTGCTCAGTAAATAAGCTTGGCATTCATGATCGGATTAGGCAGTAAACATGTAATCCTTTTTTGTTTGCAGGGTATGTTTGAATGATTATGATGTTTTATGCTATATTCATTAGTGTATTGATTGTATATAACTTCAATTGGGAGGGTATAAATCTGATATTCGTGTAAAAAGATTAGTAAGTTTATTGTTAGTAGCAGGGTAGATGACCGTTGGAATTCATTGTATTTCTAAAACACAATTGTTTAAGTGTGTATTTGGTATTTAATTGTGACGGTTAAATGTGAATGTGTTAGATTATTACATGATAGTTTTTTATATCAATACAGTAAACACTGTTAGCACCACTCAATAATATTGTTTAGGGTTTTTAATTTTTTTTGTAATACAATAATTCTTAAAAAAAATAGATTAATATGCAGTTTATTGTATTTGTTATGTGTGATTTGGTTATGCAGGGGATACCAAAGATCTGATAGCGATATGAAGAAGCGTAAGTTTTTAATCTACTAGTTCTATGTGTACTTATATATATATGTTGATGAGTTTGTATAGAATTTTAATGAATATTACCCTTGAGCGCTGAAGGTATTAAAAGCGAAAGAATAGCTCGTATGAGGGCCAGTAGGTTCAGTAACACAGTTGATGACCCCATTCAATTTTCGGACGATGAAGCGGTTTCCGATAAAGACGGGGAAGGTAAATATAATTTTGAAATGTTGTTTATGAAAATAATGTATTAAAAAAACATATATCTAACTGTAATGAACATTTACCTTACATCGCATTATTCATTCTTTTTTCTAATTTTTTTTTGCTTTTATTGTTACTATCCTAGGAATCATAAGTCCACAAAGGACCGGGTGAAGGTGAGCCCAAAGTCGGCAAAATGCATACAGGTGATGTTTGTATTTATTCACTGTCACATATGTATCAATATTTTTTTTCATAGTGTATTTAAATTCTTGTGTGTGCAATGTAGAAGAGTATCATAATTTGAAAAGTTCCAGTTGTAAACAAGACACAAGTGAGAGGGAAAAAAGTCAGTATAATAGTGATCATAATTGCAAGGATGTGGAAATGAAAGGTAGGAAAAAAAAGTAAAGCATCCAAAAAAAATAAGAAGGAAAAATTACATGCCGTTAAAGTCCCATTCCGGAACGACGAAGAAGGTTTGATTGGTTTCATTATTATAATATATGATATGAATAATTTTAATGAATTAAATTATAAATAAATTGTAATGCCCACGTTTATTTCAAAAATCAATTAATATGGTTTGATGTAAATATTAAAGGTAGCCAGATAAAAATTGCAAAGCGCAAAAGGGTTCATAAGACAGAAGAGCATGAGGGTAAAGAAGAAACAGGTATGTTTACTATCAAAAGATAGTAGTTGGTATTCCCTATCGTATGTTATGATTTACAGTAGAAATGTATCATTTTTTTTGGCGCAAGTGTATTACGAAAATATAATTGCTATGTCTTGATCACGTCGTATTAATTGAATTGTTTTAGTAGAAGATGTTGCACGTAGAGAAGGATGTCACGTAAACGTGGAAGAGCACGCCGTAAAATAGCAGTGGATCAAGAAACCGTGAAAATGAAGGTAAGGTTTTGTTTGTCAATTATACACATTGTACCGTGAAGTTGTGTACTATATTTTTTTACGTTTTTTAATTCGTAGGGATTGAGACGATTGAAACCAAAGGTTTGAAGGGTGACAAGGATAGTTCGGTACAGGATGATCATGAGGAAGACTTAGGTATTTTTTGGGACAAAATTTGAAGTAGATTGTCAGTCAACATTGCCTGTTGTATTTAATCGCAAGTAATATCCATATATTAATATAATAATTTATGATCCAAAAATGTTTGCAGATGAACTTTTCAACTTCAAGAAAATGGGAATCACGAAAAAAAAAGAAAAAGGGCAATTTACCACGGACGAAACGGTCGACATCGAATTGGTTTGGCATCGATTACGGTTGTATGAAGCTATTAGAGTTATGAATTCATGGCAAAGGCAGATTGTTAGCGATTTAGGTTTTGGAAAGATGCTGGGATTGGAGGTTAGTGAGGTTTCTGCTCACATAGGTCATTTTGTGGTAGATATGTTAGATACGGCTAATATGAGGATTAATTTGGGAGATAGGCATATCATGATTGATAAAGATTCAGTCCGGAAAATACTAGGGATACCTGCAGGAGATATAAAGGTATCAAAAAAAATATAGATGAAAATGGTCATCCAATGAAGGGGAAATGGTTGGCTAGGTTTGAGAAGATACCGGTTAGCTTTAAAAATATTGTTGGTAAGATTAGGGAAGATTCATATGAAGATAGAGATATGTTCATTCTAGATTTTGTGCTGCTCTTTATATCAACGATGACCGGATGCACCAAAAATGGTAGCGTGATGTACAACATGTTAGATCTGTTTAATCATAAAAAGAGTTTCAATGAACACGATTGGTATCAGTTCGTGGTTGATGCTGTAAAAAAATGTAAAGATGATTGGGTAAGATGTGATCCAAATGTGTATTTTTGGGGGCCGCTTACCTATCTTGTGGTATGTTTAACAAACCCTTTTTACATATGCTAACAGTGTATGCAAATGTGTTCGTAATGTCAATGCACATGTGTACTGTATTAACTTTTTTTTAATACAACTACTTACCTTTTTTAATTGTATTAGCTATTATATTTGGATGCAACTGAATGTCCCGGATTCAAGTATGAATGAAGTGCAGCGCCACTTAAATTCTGGACGATTGATTTAATGAATCAAAGGAAAAAACAAGAGATTAAAAATGGTGGATTTGGGCTTGGAGAATTGAGGGATTTATATGATGTTGAAGATGATGAGGTAGTGGCCGGTGAAAGGGTGGGTGACAAACCAAAGAATAATGATGGGGTTGAAAAGGGTCCGCAAGATTGGTCGTCTGCAGAGGCATATTAACTGTTAACATTCGATGTTGTTCTTTAATTACACTTTTGTTACCCAAATGGTATTAAATACATAATTATTCCATTAATTTGATTTTTTAATGTTATTTATTGTATTTTATTCAATGGTTTTTTTGTTTTTTGTGTTTCCTTAGGAGAATAGTGGAATGGTTTTATCAATGTTTGATGAAATTGAGAGTTATAAAATCAAATTGGAAGCTGCAATAAAGGAGCACACGTCGAGATACCCATCACATGTGTCTGTTATACCAATTCTATCGAGGTATAAAGAATTTTTTAACAAGTCAGCTGTTAATACCTCAGAAGGAACGGATGGTTTTACAAGTCCAGTGTTGAAAGAAACTGGTAAATGAATACAGTAATTATTTTAAAAATACACGATGGGAAGTTTATTTGGAACATTAATAAAGTCTTTACTATTAAGAAGTTGCAGGTGTGGCTGACCGTAAAGGAAAAGCAAAGAGTCCAAGTAGCACAAATACGCATAGGGATACTCCTATACAACCACACTTTGCTTCTCCGAGGACTCAGCTTTTTATGAAGTCAGCGGAGGTAATTCAGGCGCATATGACACTCAAATGCTGGATGATATACCTACATTCAGCCTTGGCATGACACAGGACGAGATGGAAAACCAAGAGAATGTGCAAGCCCATGTTGAAAACGAAACACGTGTTAGTGAAGACGTTGGATCTGCCGGGAAAGGCAAAAGAAAGAAGGTGGATCGAAATACATGCAATCTCCCTTTTTGACAAGAGCAGTGAGTGTGAGTAGCTGGTTAAGCAAGAAGGAAAGTATGTTATGGAAATATTGTCGACTACTGCTGATGACAATACGTACGTTATAAATACTTCTAAAATTGTTTAGTTTTCCTATTCTAATACAGTAAATCACTGATAATGTTTTTTAATAGTGTCTTTATTATAGTTTGAAAGAAATCTTGTGTTTTTTAATGTTCATACGCAGGATGGCGAAAACAAAGCAAAAAAAGGTAGATGATGTAGCGAACAAATCAAGGAATGTAACAGAAGCGGCAGAGGTCGAAGCTACAATGGGTAAGTAAACATAAATTAGCAGACTTAAATTTAATATTGTTAGGAATTTGTCTATGTTAAGTACACTCGTAAATAGGTGATTGGTTATTGGGTACACTTGTGTATACTTGTATGACCAGGATTAGTTTTGTTTTTAGTATTTTTTTTTGTTCAGTTCACTGTGTACTGATATCTACACATTGTACTGAAAATAGTACAATGTATACTGGTGATCATCAATGTAATGTTTTTACATAAAGTTTTTTTGTTGGAAATTTCACAAATTGTACTGAAGAAAAATGTAAAACAAAGATTTCTTTAACAGTAAGCAGATTGTGTACTGAATATATAAACAAATAAGGCTATAACCTTTTTGAACAGGCGGCTTGTATTTGAAACCGAATCGGGTGTCGGTCTTTACCATTTTCAACTGAAAGACCTTCAACCAAGCCAGTGGGTAAATAGTGCGGTTATAAAT
This sequence comes from Scalesia atractyloides, assembly GCA_947069175.1. NCBI lineage: Eukaryota > Viridiplantae > Streptophyta > Magnoliopsida > Asterales > Asteraceae > Scalesia > Scalesia atractyloides. Next base: position 32,760,099 of record CAMTDV010000013.1, read on the forward strand.
TGCTTTGCATCAATGCTAAACCATGAAGAAAGTCAAAGACTAGCCGGGGAATGTTTTTGGTGGTGCGGATGAAGAAAGAGGATTGAAGCCGCGGTTGTGTTGCCACACAGACTGTTTTGTAAGTGATTCACTACTGAAATAAACCTATTTTATTTTTAATTGAAAACATAAATTATATGATGATTGTTGTTTTGCGATTATTAACTACATGTTACAGCCAACTGATACGCTGAATAATAAAGCGTACGGAGATGTTGATCGGGTAGAAAAGTTGAGAAGTTCGTTATTTCTCGTTGTGGATAAGAAGACATCGTTGATGAGTTTGTTAACCTATTGCGTAATAACCTTCCCCATTCTTGATCAAGGACATTTTTTCATTGTTAGCTTTGATCTGGTAAGGCCCGCAGTAACGGTGATTGATAATATGTCGTCAATTGAAAACCCGGTCCAACTCATTAATGACGAAAAATTTTTCAAGAAAAGAACTGCGTACAAAGTTGTAAGAATCACTATTATGTTTTTTGGTTGTTTTTTGTTGGTAACTTTTTTATTGAATAACATTAATTTGGATTTTTGTGATTTTTATTATGTTTTCAGAAGGACATTTTTACCAAGTATTTGAAACTGGTGAATCATCCAAAAGCTATATAGATTGAAAATGCGGTCCCGTGAAATATCGACTTTCCATGGAAGAGTGTGGGTAACACGGTTGATTGCGGTGTCTTTGTCATGAGGCACTTGTAAACATGGTTTGGGGTCACCGAAGGAAAATGGGAATGTGGATTACCTCTAGGTCATGTATAGAAGAAGGCAACAAACAAAGCTACGCAAGAAATATGGGTTAAATTGGTGACTTCGAGGGTGAACATACACCGTGAACGTTTATTGGCTGAGGCAGAGGAGTTTGAAAAGCGTTTTATTTCCGTTAGTGTACGGAAGTTGGTACATTTTTTATGGAAATTTGTATATCGTTGGGGGGAAAAACCATTTGTTTTGTTATATGTCATGTTTGATTTTAATTACGTTGGTACAATGATTGCATTCTCATTGGCGATTAGGCATTGCAGTTGTATGGACTAATGACAATTTATGATATTACCAGTGGCAATACTTTTATTCTGATACGTTTGTGTATTGACCTTAATAATGCATCTTAAAAGTACCTATGTAGAAAATACATACAGGTTTGATTGTGTGTAGGCTTTTATTTTTTTATACAGGTCAAATAGATACAGGTTTGATTTGTGTGTATTGAACTAATACTGGTCAAAACATGCTAAAAAAACGGTAATTGTGTGTATGCTTTTATTTTTATACAGGACATACATACGTGTACTAAGTGTGTAGTTCGCGTATACACATGTTAACTGTAAGTATGTATTGTTTCAATTTGATTGTAATTCGAATTAGTCTACTAATAGAGTATTCTATATTATAAAGCACTTGTTAATGATTGACTACATGATGTTTTGTTTCCAGAAGATGATCAACATACAACGTGTACTTCCAGAACTGTACAAACGTGTATTTTTTATCAAATGTTTATGAGTGACTACTGTTATGACTAAATATGTTGTCTTAGTATGTTGATAATGGTACACTATTTTACACCATCCATTTTTAAAGTTTATGAAAGACATTTGCAACAAATATAAAATATAGTCGGAAGAAACTGTAACCAAAATGTACTAGTTACACAAAAGGAAAAAATGTTGGAACGACAATAAAATTGTACAAGTTACAACCTAATACCGAAATATTTTGTTATGCGTCGTATAATTTAATTCAAATCATATCGTCATCATCTTCGCTCTCGTTCGTTTGATATTCACTTCCACTATCGGTTGGGTTATCATACTCGTTTGAATCAACATCATCTCCCTCGCCATCTTCGTCTGTAGACGAATCGTCCTTTGTGCTGTTGCCTTTTTTCAATGGGCAATTTCGTTTATCATGCGTTCTCACCCTTTTGCCATAATAGTTGCATTTTCTTCTATGTTTCTTAGATTGTTTTATTGCTTTCTCTCGAGGACCAATTGGACGCTTATGCTTTCCACATCCTTTGTTTCGTATTTTCTTTGGTGCGGTACATGATACCTCTCCCGGTTCGGTATGATAAAGAATTTCCTGGTAAACGACAAACTTTTTTTTAAGTTCTGGATCCGATTGAACTTCACTAAAAAACTTATCCTTCAACAATTGTACTTGCTCATCTAATTCCTGCAATTTATCAATCCTACCACGAACTCTATCTCGATACATTTCCATATTCTCAAGTATCCTACGCCAGATTCTTCCACTACGACTCTGATCTACAGATAATCTATTTTCAACGCTATGTACACTGGAAGGCAAAGGGTCTCTCCTCCATCTTGGGTGAATGTATCGTCCCGGAATCTTATGAACGTAATGGTGCCCAAAAACGCAGAATATATGACGCATATATATCCGTTTCTAGTAAAACCCATGCATTCACACGAAGCTAATACGTCTTCTTTGTTGAATGTGACCTGTAATATGATGATACAAGTTGTATAAGGGAAAGAATTTTGTTGATAATAATGCACACTTGTATTCTAAGATAATAAAAAGACAATTTACTAAATGTAAAAAAACCAACCCTGAACTCATTTATAACTTCTTTTCATTTGGTCTTGGTGTGCGATCACAAAGCTGGTTATACCTTCAGATACACATCGTTCAGCAATATAACAATTTTCCTTGCCGTTGATAATTTCCGTTTGCACATCATACAAAACTCTCTGTGTGTATATGTCATTTGCATGCCGTTCAATAGGCCAAGATGTTTTGAATTCGGGATTAGTGGTGTCAGTTTTATGCGTTAATTCCTTTTGTTCGTTCCTTATCCCATCAACAGATGTGTCATAACACAACATGAACTGAACCAAGGTGTTGTGGGGGCTAGAATTGGATTTGAACAAGTGGTTTGCACTCTCACACCTTGAAGTGGTCTTCATTAAAGTACACATTTGTATCTCCCGGAAATAAGCCGGTATCCAGTTCGCACGAATCGAATACATCTCGGCCAACCAGGAATGGTCCTGTAAGTCGTATTCAGCAATAAGATTCTGCCATCTAACCTCAAATATTTGTGGTTCAATGTAAACATTCCAAACGAGCTTGTGGAACTTCTGTTTAATTTCCGCATTCCTACTGTCGTTCCCCTTGATCTACATTTAAAAGGGAAAAGTCCCAAAAGTTAAATACAATATCATGATTTATAAAGATACACTTATGTACTGAAAAAAAAATTGATTGAGATTTAGTACCTTAACCGACAGTTTTTGAATAATATGCCACATACACAACCTGTGAATTGACTTGTCAAATACCTTTTCGACACCTTGTTTCATAGCACAGTCTTGATCAGTTAGAACCAGAAGTGGTTGTTTACCATTGTGTGCCTCAAGAAATTTTTGAAGTAGCCATGTATAAGATTCGATAGTCTCATTATGAAGCAACCCTGCACCAAAATTGTACACCTTCTATGGTGATCGACCCTAGTAAACGGTACAAAAATCATATCATACCTGTTTCACAAAAAAACGCATTTAGATGTGTATTAAAAAGAAAAATAATTGTTCAAAATTTGATATCCTACTCTCATATTTGTATGATATGTCGCATCGAAGGCAATAACATCCCCAAAAGAATCGTAGTTTGATTTCGCCACCGCATCACACCAAAAAATTAATTGAAGTTCGGTATCAACAATGTGGGTGTTAAACGTGTAGTTTTCCTTGTTTTTGCTACGTTCTTTGAATTTGTCAATTATCATCTGGGCGTCCCTGTCACCGATAAAGTCTCGGATATCACGGCCACAATTTTTGTAGTCGACAACGGTTCCGTGCACATTGTGATGACCACCTTTTAGAACAACATGTACTTTGTGAGACTTGGTAGGTCCTAGGTTTGCGTTTCGGCATTTGCTATAAACTCTTGTGTAGAAAAATCAAGCTTCCTCCTCTTCAATGACAGATCAAGATTTCAGGGGTAGTAAATCCATGGTTATGTTGCTCTACAAAGTCATAAATCTCATACTCAGGTGAATTTTTTACACGCACGAATTTAACGCATGCCTTGCAATCTGTGACTTTGACGTTGGACCGTCTTTTTGGAGAACTTGAATTTGCTTGATCAGCCGTACCATCTTTACTTTTTGGTTTGTTAGCTCTTGAACATAATATGTATCGCCTATTGGTAACAATTTTGTCACCTATTTTTTCCTTTTGCGATGTACCAAGACGAGTCCCAAAACCGGCCAATTGAGCATACTCTTCATACTTGCTTATAGCTTCTTCAATCGTACTAAATCTAGCTTTAATAAATGGTTTGAATCCGGGAGGGACGATTGGTGTCCAGTACCTAGTACCATTAGGGGTTTCGTATACATTGCTGGCAACTGATTTGCAAATAGTTAAGACGCAAAAGATTTAAAACAGTTTATGCTAAAAAATAATATTACAACTTTGAATACTGTTAGTTGTTAATTAGGTAAGGATTCAAACATTTTTAAACAAGTTCGCACACGTATTTTTCCCTACTCATTCCTGTATATGAAATTTATACACATGTGACATGTCAACGAATACATCAGAATACAAAATACATATGTGTATGTTCTGTAAACGAATACATCAGAATACAAAATACATATGTTATTCCTGCAGAAGTGTACTTAACTCTGACATGTCAACGAATACATCGGAATACAAAATAAATATGTGTACTGTTCTGTAAACAGCTAGACGATTGGTGACTGTGAGATACAAAAACACATAGGTGTCATAACAGTACACATCTGTAATGTTCTGTGAAATAATTGACAATCATATAAAATAAAACAATCATATACACTACGTGGAAGAAACAACCAAATATGCAGATGATCAATGTCTGGCATACACAAACATCGCAGATTACCAACAAGTGGTTTCATATGTGTACCTTTCTGAATGATCTATATACAACATTCAATTTAAAACACAAACGTAGAACAAGAATAAACTCATATGTGTACATGTTCTGAATGATCTGTATCGAAACAAAACCTGACCGATCGAAGAACTGAACAATAGAACATAAATAAAAAAACAATTAAACAATAATATAACATGTCTACCAGACAAAATTGTCGAAAATTCCACAAACACCTACACACCTGGTCGATCCAATGTAGTAACATAAACATTACCGCCATTATCAACATTGACTTCATCATCGTTAACCATATTCTCGTTCGTCTTTGTTGTGTGCACATCCATATTTCAGAAACAATAAGCAAAACAAAAGGAGTTCACAACTTTGCGGCTTAAAAAACCCAGTTCAAACAACTTGATTGAATTCTATGAAACTGAATAACATATACAGAATATCGAATCAAAATATTTGTTTTGATTTGATTGTATATAAATTTCGAATCACGTACTGTTAGAACAGAAATTGAAACGAACTGGATCTTCTACAAAATTTCGAAAAATTTGATATGTAACTGTTAATGATCGATTGTTATAGATATGGTAGTTTATGATTTTGATTTGATCCAGTATAAAAATTAGGAAGATTGACTACTAGAATAAATTTGTTTAAATAATTAAATAAAATTAAAAAGTTTAATTACCACTGTCTGGGAACTAAAAATATCAAGTTGATCAGTCACACAGTTCATTCTTAGAATTTTGTTACAAATGATCCTAACCATATATATATTATAATATTATATTATATATTGGAATGTCATTGAGAAAAATTTAATGTTAGAAGAAAAAGAAGAAAAACCATAATGGTAAAACATTAAATGATTTATAACTCCTATCATTAATTATGTTATCTCTCATTAATAAAACAAAAACATTATATCCTACACATTTCAAAATTTATCCTACATATATCTTATACTTATCGGAATTTACCCTACACATGTAAAAATACCCTACATATTTCAAAATTTATCCTACACATGTCGAAAATTGTCCTTCACCATAAATTATTTTATCTTGAAAAAGTATATTAACAAATAAGTTGCAAAATTAATAATTAGCTAATTAATGACAATTATAGATTTACCTATATGATTTTTTTTATAATATTAAATGCACACATTAAATGAAGTAAATGGAGAATTTCTATTGGTTTAAAAGTTATTCTTACAAAATTTGTCTTCTTATTTGAACTCTCCACTACATATATATATATATATAGGGTGATGTTCCAGAGTGAACACTAGTGTATTTGCGAACTGAGTAAACAAATCCTGACCATTGATTTACACACGTGTATGGCTAGGATTTCATCATCAAATTGTAAAGTACACTAGTATATTTTATCATCAAATCCTATTAATTGATTTACACACGTGTATTAATAATCAATGGCCAGGATTAGTTCACACAGTTCACTATCAAGGGGGTTGTTCACAAATGATCCTAATCCTATATATATTATATATGGCTTGTTTCAAATGAGAACCACCATGAGTTGTGAAAACCATGAGAATTCCTACCTCCAACGAGAGTTGGGCCAATATTTTTTTGCATAAACGTAGATAAAAATAGTATAAACACATCTGTAAAAAATTGTCGAGTCGGTAGTTTTGTCTGATGTGAATTTTTTTACGTGCTAGTGTAAATTTGTAACGAAGATAAATATTTTTTTACACCTCATGTAATTGTGTGTGTGGCAATTTTTTGTAAATTTTTCTTTGAAACAAATGGGGTTTTGTGACTTTTGAGATATATTTTTTTGGAAAAACCTTTCAGATGTCCTAGTTCTGAAGGTTCTCTCAACACAAGGTAGTTCTTATTTTAACCTAGCCAAATATATATATATATATATATATATATATATATATATATATATATATATATATATATATGTCATATAGGTACCGATACTGAATTTGAGGAAAAGTGGATCCCGAATACCGTACCGCATATATTGGTTCGGTACCGGTATTGGTACCAGTTTTTCGGTATTTTATCGTATTGGTGTGTTTCATTGTTTTACCTAATATCCATAACTGATGGATACGAACCATTGTGTTACAAATAAGTTTAAATTATCATACTGAAGATGCTAGGAATCAGTACACTTGGGCCATGCTATTTACTAATGATAAAGATGGCATGAACAACTTAGAAAAAAACCGTGGAGATGGGATATTGGTTTGGAATTTAGATCAAAATAAAAAAGTACAATAAAAATGATAAAATTAATAATAAATAAGTACAAGATAATCTGGCACATATGCGTAACTTGTCTTAATAAATCGACTCAATCATGCAACGACTATCCAATATCCGCCTATTGTTCATTTTAAAAACTATTAACACTTATATGTTTAGTTTACAAAAACAATAAATAACTAAACTCATTGTAAACAAATATTCAATTGGTTTTTAAGAAAAAAATACATCACCCAAGTTAACCTATCTACCATTATTTAAATTATAAATTGAAGGACAAATTAATTATATAGTGGCAAAAAACCCTTGAAATTCCATAGTAAAATTCTGAACTAATAACGGTTTTTACCAAGAAAAACGATACCGTTATTACTTACGAATACCCAAATTCCCCAAAAATCTAATACCCGGTACCGTTTACGATCGGTATGGTAGGGCGATACCTCTGTAAAAAATCTCATCCCTAAGGGGAAGGATAGAAAGAAAATACACGTGAGTTACAAAAACTCTAAAAACCCCATCTTCACCATCTATTTAAAAAAATCAAGGGTTTAGATTTGGCCTTTACACTTTTTGCTTTTTCAGAAAAAAAAAAAGATAAAAGTTTGAAAAAGTTGTTACACGTAACTCGTGAGGGTCTCTGGTGATTACACGTAACACGTTTACAAAAAGTGCAACACGTGGCAAAAGAAGTTCTATTTATTTAGATTTCATAGTTTTTTTAGCTAAAATGAGATTCTTCTTATAATTGGTCTCTCACTCTCTCTCTAGAGTGAACATTAGGTTGAGAGTGAACTGTGTGAACTAATCTGAGTCATTGGATTATATCATCTAGTGATTTTTAAACAATGGCAAGATTGTAATTATAATGTTGTAACTTCCCTTTAAATTAATTGAAAAAGGGTATTTGCGTATTTTGTAAATTGTATTTATCAAACAATATAATCAAAATTCCTAAAATCTTACTAGTTTCCGTATATACAATATACACAGTTGTTAGTGTATACATGTCACACCCCGACCTGCAGCGGAAATAAGAGTCGGGGCATAATTGGGTTATCACCAAAGCACATGACATTTACTATTATGTTTCATAATTAATAAAGTCAAAGTTACATTTTCAAACATTCAAACATGTTCATTCAAAACAAAGGAAATAACCAAACATAACAATCCCAATACTAAATCGTTTTATTTCTTCTAATCCAGGTCCTAGGTGTTCCTAGCTGCTGCTGGTTCACCTGTATCATGTGTAAAAGGGGAGTTTTTGGGTCAACATAAGTTGGCGAGTGAACCTTATTAGATAAACATTTGATAATTATTTTATGGTTAGTTTATCAATGAAACATGGTGCATAATCATAAATGAACAAATGTAAATAATCAAGCATTAGCAAATAGCAGTTACAATTATAACATACAATAACACTTGCTAGCATACATGAATATACCAATATCATACGATAACTAACATAAATGAACTGTGCGATCAAGGCTCAATCAAACGGAGCCGATCGTATTGCATGTACTGAAAATGTAAAATGAACTGTGCGATCAAGGCTCAATCAAACGGAGCCGATCGTATTGCATGTACTGAAAATGTAAAATGAACTGTGCGATCAAGGCTCAATCAAACGGAGCCGATCGTATGCGGGCACGCCAGGTTCAACCGCATAATAAAATGGGGAACAAGCTCAGACCTCATAAATGGGGAGCGGCGGCCTCGGCAATTGCATGTACTGAAATAATAATTTGCATCCAATAATAACTACTTAACAGCAACAAACTAAATACAATGTTTATGATATGATGTATGCACAATAGTTTAGTTATAATATGTATATAAACAAAGACACATGATACACCCCAAAAACGTGATTAAAACGGGGAATTTGAAAGATTCACTCACATTGGGTGCGTTGAATTGGAGATGGTGAGATGCGCACGATTTAGATGAGCGAGTCGACGAGGAATACTAACCTAAATAATAATGGAAAAATATATTAAATGGATGGATGTTATTAAGGATTTTAATGAAATTTTTAGATATATTTTTGTGAGTTTATGGCTATTTTCTATCTTTAAAAATGTTATTTTAAGTATTTTTAATTGATTTTTAAATTAAATTAAATAAATAAAAATATAAAAAAATATTATTTTTTAAGCGTTGACCGTTGACCGGTTCGGTCAGCGAATATACCTGCGCCGGGTGGGATTCGAACCGGCGACCTTCCGTTCGCGTGCACGCAGCTCTACCAACTGAGCTACGTGTCTAACCCGAAATAAACTCGTTTTTAATTATATTTATACACTTATTTGAATTAACCGAAAATTCCTTTATTTGCAAAAACGTTTTAATTCAATTGGACCGGTGCTCGTGATAAGTTTCGAACGCGCGACGTGTAGTTCATGTTGCACACAGTCCACCGCTGGACTGTGTGTCTAACCCGGTTATTATCTTGGTTTTTATTATACTTAACAACTATCTGTTTTAACCCGGTTTAGTTCTTGATCAAAAAGGCATGTTATTACACAAGGCGTGCGTGTAGCAAGGATCGAACTCGGGACGTGTGTGTGAAATTTGCACACGTCCACCGCTGGACTGTGTGTCTAACCCGTTTAAAATACCGTTTTTAATTAATCTTATGTTGTGTTATGACTTCATCTTCTTCGCCGATTTACACAGACAGCATAATCCGACTTGTTATGATTGATTTATGACTTATACAATTTTCAGACATTAACAGTAATTCAAAAGTAGAGAATGGAGAGAGTTTAAGGAAAAGAATATACCGATTGATGTTGTTCAAGAAATCCGGCGGAGGTTCGTCGGTACTGGAAGTGAACTCCGGCTGTTGAAACCAATTAACAGCGTTGATCGATTATTCATGAAGTTGAGTCACTTAAACAAGGTTTAAAAGAAGTTTAGGATATCATACCAGTTCACAGTGTGATTCCGGCAGTCTCAGAAATTTTCCGGCGAAGATAAGATTTTCGATAAACATTGACTAGGATCAATTCTGATGATGGAGTTGTGTAGAGACTGATTAATCACATGTTTTAAACAGAAAGAGTCGGAGGAATTACCGTGTGAATGTGAGTCCCGGTTTTCCGGTGACTTGCAGAAATTTTCCGGCGAACTGATTCAGATGATCTTATGGTTCAAAAATGCGACGAAATTGAAATTGAAATATTGATATGATAGCTCTGAATCGCGAGAATGGACTGAAGCTTGAGTTATTCAGGAATTTGATGAACTTTCGGTTTCAAATACCGAAAATGATGAAACTTTAAGTTCAATCAATTCTAACTTGATTAGAAACCGTCGTGCATCGGTTATAACTGAATGTGTGAGGTAAACAATCGATTTGACGATTGGTTTGCCGATTACCGGTTTTCAGATGGCATCATCGGTTAAACTGAGTTTGTGTATAAGTTTCATTTGTTTTCCTAGAGTTAACAGAAAACACATTGTGGCGGAGTGGTTTAGGGAATGAATGTTAAGTTGTTTAAGAGTCTTGGCTGACCCGGGTTCGAGTCCCGGCAGCTTCATATATTTTTTATTTATTTTATTTTAACTTTTTATCAAATATAATTTTTATAGTTTAGTTTATTTATTAATTATGTATCGTTTTAACTCAAAATAATCATAAATAATTAATGCAACTTTTATAACTTGGTACTTGATTACAAAACGGAGCGGGTTTTGGAGACCCGATTTTTACAAATGTTACAGTATCCCCTACTTTTAGGAATTTCGTCCCGAAATTTAAATAGTTGAAGTAGTAGGAAAAAGATGCGGGTATTTTTCACGCATTGAGTCTTCAGTTCCCAAGTAAACTCAGGTCCCCGTTTCGACTCCCAGCGTACCCTAACTATTGGAATGCGACTTCGTCGAAGACGCTTCTCCCCGTAATCCATGATCTCCACTGGTCTTTCAATAAAATGCATGGATTCATCAATCTGAATATCTTCCAGCGGAATATGGAGATTCTCATCAGCGAGGCACTTCTTCAAGTTCGACACGTGGAATGTGGGATGAATCCTGTTGAGTTCTTCTGGTAAGTCAAGCTTGTATGCTACAGGACCTACTCTTTCGAGTATCTTGAAAGGTCCTACGTAACGTGGTGCTAGCTTCCCCTTTTGACCAAAACGAACTACTCCCTTCCACGGTGATACTTTTAAAAGCACATGATCACCAATGTTAAACTCTAAGGGCTTCCGTCGTTTATCTGCGTAACTCTTTTGACGACTTTGAGCCGCTAGAAGATTGTTTCGAATTTGATGGATCTTATCTGTGGTTTCTTGGATCAATTATGGACCAGTAATTTGTGCTTCCCCAATTTCGTGCCAACACACAGGAGATCGGCACTTTCGACCATATAAGGCTTCAAAAGGTGCCATGCCGATGCTCGAATGATAGCTGTTGTTGTACGAAAATTCAACTAACGGTAGGTGGGCGTCCCAATTTCCCTTGAAGTCTATGACACATGCTCTAAGCATATCCTCAAGAGTTTGAATGGTGCGCTCAGACTGTCCATCAGTTTGAGGATGATAGGCGGTATTGAGATCTAATCGAGTGCCCATAGCGGATTGTACTGCTTGCCATGTTCGTGAGGTGAAACGACCTTCACGATCAGAAATAATACTTAATGGTACCCCATGCCGGCTTACGATTTCGTTGATATAAATACGAGCAAGCTTTTCATTCTTGAAATCTTCTCGAATAGGAATAAAGTGAGCTGATTTTGTAAGTCGGTCTATAATCACCCATATAGTGTCATACCCACCAGAAGTGCGAGGTAACCCGGTAATGAAATCCATGTTATATTTTCCCACTTCCATACAGGTATTTCCGGTTGGACTAGAAGTCCTGAGGGTCTTTGGTGTTCAGCCTTCACCTTAGAACATGTGAGACACTTGGAAACAAAAACGGCAATATCCTTCTTCATTCCAGGCCACCAATAGGTGTATCGTAGGTCTTGATACATCTTATCGGCTCCTGGGTGTATAGAATATCGCGTTTTGTGAGCTTCATTCATAAGAGTTTCACGAAGATTGTTGTGGTTAGGAATCCAGATACGATCTAGGTAATACAGAATACCATTTGATTTAGTTTCAAGTTTTAACTCGGCTCCACAGGACATCTCTTTTCGTACATCTTCTTCTGTTATTGAAACGTGTTGAGCTTCTCGAATTTGATCTTTAATGTCGGTTATAATTTGCGAACATAGAAGATGAATGGAGTTCGCATAACCCTTTCGACTAAGTGCATCAGCCACCACATTTGCTTTACCAGGGTGGTATCTAATTTCACAGTCTAATCATTCAGGAGTTCGACCCATCTTCGTTGCCTCATATTTAACTCTTTTTGATTAAAGATATGTTGAAGACTCTTGTGGTCAGTGTATATTTCACACTTAGTACCATAGAGATAATGTCTCCATATCTTAAGAGCGAATACAACGGCTCCAGTTCTAGGTCATGAGTGGTGTAGTTCTTTTCATGTGTCTTGAGTTGCCTCGAGGCATAAGCTATGACTTCTCCTCTTTGCATGAGAACACAACCTAATCCTTGCCCTGACGCGTCGCAATAGACTACGAAATCATCACAACCTTCGGGAAGAGTGAGGATTGGTGCATCACAGAGTTTTTGTTTAAGAGTTTGAAAAGCTTCTTCTTGCTTGGGTCCCCATACGAATGGTTTTCCCTTATGGGTTAAAGCCGTGAGTGGCACAGCAATGCGAGAGAAGTTTGAAATGAACCGACGATAATAGCCAGCTAGTCCAAGGAAAGATCTTACTTCAGTTGGTGTACGTGGAGCTTGCCATTCTTGAACTGCTTTGATCTTTGAAGGGTCAACATGTATTCCTTTGTCATTGACTACATGCCCGAGGAACTGCACCTCTTTTAACCAGAATTCACATTTAGAGAACTTGGCATAAAGCTTTTCCTTTTCTAAAAGTGCAAGAACAAGTCGAAGATGACCTCATGATCAGCTTTAGATTTTGAATAAATAAGAATATCGTCGATGAAAACTATAACAAATCGATCAAGGTAAGGTTTGCAGACTCTGTTCATTAGGTCCATGAAGACAGCTGGTGCGTTGGTTAATCCAAACGGCATAACCATGAATTCATAGTGGCCATAACGAGTTCGAAAAGCAGTCTTAGGGACGTCTTCTTCATGCACTCTAAGCTGATGATAGCCAGATCGAAGATCGATTTTCGAAAAGCAGCTGGCACCTTGTAGTTGGTCAAGAAGATCATCTATGCGAGGTAAAGGATATCGATTTTTGATGGTTAACTTGTTAAGCTCTCTGTAGTCGATGCACATACGAAACGATCCATCTTTCTTCTTTACAAAAAGGACAGGTGCACCCCAAGGCGATGAGCTGGGACGTATGAATCCCTTGTCAGTCAACTCTTGCAATTGACTGTCTAGCTCTTGCATTTCAGAGGGGGCTAACCTATATGGAGACTTTGCAACTGGTGTAGCACCAGGTATAAGATCAATACGGAATTCGACATCCCTGATTTGAGGCAGTCCTGAAATGTCGTCAGGAAAAACTTGTGGAAAATCTTTTACTACAGGAATATCTTCAAGTTTCTTCTCTGTGGTCCCCTTCTTGATAATATGGGCTAAAAACGCGACATAATTCTTGCGAAGATATTTTTGAGCTTGAAGACAAGACATTAAGTTGAGCCCTTTCGACGAGGTTTCTCTAATGATTCGAAGAGTCTGACCGTTTGAAAGAGGAATACGAATAAATTTTTCACGACATACAACTTCCGCATGATGTTAACTGAGCCAATCCATACGATTATGATGTCGAAACTTCCCAGCTTCATAGGAATAAGGTCGACTGAGAAATCGTGGTCGTTTAAGGTGAGTGTACAGTTGCGTAAAATAGAGTCTAATGAAACTGGTTTTCCGTCCGCAACTTCCACCGTTATGGATTCCGCGAGCTTATCCCGATTTTTGCTTAAGATAGGTTCAAATTCTAATGACACGAAACTTCTATCCGCACCAGTATCAAATAACATAGAGGCATATCTACCATTTATAAGAAACGTACCGTTGACCACATTGCCGTCAGCTCTGGCCTGGTTCGTGTTAATATTGAAAGCTCTTCCTCTTGCAGGTGGAGGAGCTTGGTTCGCTTGATTCACAGGGTTGGCTTGGGCCTGAGCATGAATAATATTAACCAGCCTTGGACATGTGTTTCTGAAATGACTTGGGTCGCCGCAATTGAAACAAGCCCGCATAGGTTGGCCCATAGGGTAATTGGTTGATAGTATGTTTGGGCTAAATGTTGGGTGGGTGGAAATGGTAGTTGTTGTTGTGCTTGACCCATTAACTGTTGGTGGGTTTGGGTTAAAGGTTGGTGGCGATTTGTTCGTTGAGGCATGCGGCAGTTTTGAACAGTATGTCCTGCGCGACCGCAGCCGGTGCAGTATTGGCAAGGATGCTCAGGGGAGTGGTGATACTGACAACGGTTACATTTTGGTAATGGGCCTGTGTAGGGTCTTCTGTATGGCGCGGGTGAAGGAGTGACTTGAGTGATGGGTGCAGCAGGAATAGGGGTGTTGGTTTGGGTGACTGCAAAATTCCTGGTGTTACGCTTCCTCTTGTTAGCAAACTTAGAGGAAGGAATGGGTGGTTTGAGGTTTGTCCCTCAACAGGGGCTTTCTTCTTCTCTTCTTTGAACTTCCCATTGCGAATTCGGTTTTCGGTCAGTTCAGTTGCCAACTCCATGGCAGCTTCAAGTGTTACCGGTGAAACGCTGAGAACCGAATCTTGGATTTTCGAGGGAAGTCCTCGAATATAATGTTCAATCAGGCGATAGGTTGGAGTAAATAAATTTGGAACCATTTGGTTCAACTCCAAAAACCTCTTGTTGTAAGTAGAGTGATCACCCTCCTTTTGCTTTAAGGCATGAAATTCATCCTCCAACTTCTTAATTTCACTTCTAGGACAGAAACGCCTAGTCATGATTTCCCTTAACTCCTCCCAAGTTAAGGCCATCGCATCTTCAGTTCCCCTCTTCCCTTTCTCAGTATTCCACCAAGTGAGAGCTACACCAAGTAGTCTCCCGGTGGCGTAACGAACCTTGCGATCCTCAGGACAATCGCAGTTTAAGAAAGCGTTTTCCATCTCCTCGAACCAATGTAGGAGAGCAGTGACTCCCTCAGTCCCTTCGAATTTTGGAGGATCACAGGACTTAAAATGTTTGTAAGAGCACTTGTTGGTAGGAGGGTTGTCGATGTTCTGGTCCTGTTGTTGAGGAGGGTTAGTAGGATTTGTAGCAAGGGCTTGTTGTACTTGTACCACGATGTCAGGCAATATCGTGGCCATTTGTTTCGCGATATGAGTGGCCAAACGTTCCTGAGACTTTCCCGATCTTTTACCCCTTCGATGCTGTCTAGACGACATCTACAGGATCATAAAATGAGAAGATTGTGAGTTTATGGTGTCTTTTTAGGTGTCATGTGTCTTTAAGAAAATGAAATAACATAAATATCAATAATGCAACTACATCCATAGGATGTCTTGGGTTCGCTCATGTTGGGCCTCAAATGTCCCCTATACCTTCACCTACATAGTCATGTGGGCCCCCATGGCTATTGGTTTGGTAGGATTCATATTAGTATTGGCAATTTAACACTCGCATCCCCCGAATGCAAACCACAAAATATGTTCATGAGATGTTTGGTCGGAACGTGTCCAGGTGTGGACACAATGACAACTCAAAGTGGGATTAGCTCACACGACGTTTGGTATAGCATGCTTTGGCCTAATAGGTACTTCGTACTCTCATCGTTAGTCCCCAGGTAGGCAAACTGGTCCTTTATTTTGGATTTATACGAATGCCAGCCTAGACAGGACGTTCCGACTACCGGTACTAGTACCCTTCCAGTTACTACATGCCCGTCATGAGAACTCACTTTGATGAGATTTGAAAACACGAAAATCATTGTAAAATCAATCATGATGTGGTGTGTGCTTTCATGGATGTGATATGTTATGAACATACGATTTCATGATAGGCATTATTTGATAATACATACTTATGAACATGCTTGCACAATATCAAATGTAATATTTAACATAAAACATATAAACATCATGAAATTTGGCATATAACACACAAAATTCTTATAAGTTTCTGATCGACTATAGTATAGGCTCTAAGGGTCTAATAACCTATCCTATATCCCTATAGTCATGGCTCTGATACCAATCTGTCACACCCCGAACCGCAGCGGAAATAAGAGTCGGGGCATAATTGGGTTATCACCAAAGCACATGACATTTACTATTATGTTTCATAATTAATAAAGTCAAGTTACATTTTCAAACATCCAAACATGTTCATTCAAAACAAAGGAAATAACCAAACATAACAATCCCAATACTAAATCGTTTTATTCTTCTAATCTAGGTCCTAGGTGTTCCTAGTTGCTGCTGGTTCACCTGTATCATGTGTAAAAGGGGAGTTTTTGGATCAACATAAGTTGGCGAGTGAACCTTATTAGATAAACATTTGATAATGATTTTATGGTTAGTTTATCAAAGAAACATGGTGCATAATCATAAATGAACAAATGTAAATAATCAAGCATTAGCAAATAGCAGTTACAATTATAACATACAATAACACTTGCTAGCATACATGAATATACCAATATCATACGATAACTAACATAAATGAACTGTGCGATCAAGGCTCAATCAAACGGAGCCGATCGTATTGCATGTACTGAAAATGTAAAATGAACTGTGCGATCAAGGCTCAATCAAACGGAGCCGATCGTATGCGGGCACGCCAGGTTCAACCGCATAATAAAATGGGGAACAAGCTCAGACCTCATAAATGGGGAGCGGCGGCCTCGGCAATTGCATGTACTGAAATAATAATTTGCATCCAATAATAACTACTTAACAGCAACAAACTAAATACACATGTTCATGATATGATGTATGCACAATAGTTTAGTTATAATATGTATATAAACAAAGACACATGATACACCCCAAAAACGTGATTAAAACGGGGAATTTGAAAGATTCACTCACATTGGGTGCGTTGAATTGGAGATGGTGAGATGCGCACGATTTAGATGAGCGAGTCGACGAGGAATACTAACCTAAATAATAATGGAAAAATATATTAAATGGATGGATGTTATTAAGGTTTTAATGAAATTTTTAGATATATTTTTGCGAGTTTATGGCTATTTTCTATCTTTAAAAATGTTATTTTAAGTATTTTTAATTGATTTTTAAATTAAATTAAATAAATAAAAATATAAAAAAATATTATTTTTTAAGCGTTGACCGTTGACCGTACGTTCGGTCAGCGAATATACCTGCGCCGGGTGGGATTCGAACCAGCGACCTTCCGTTCGCGTGCACGCAGCTCTACCAACTGAGCTACGTGTCTAACCCGAAATAAAACTCGTTTTTAATTATATTTATACACTTATTTGAATTAACCGAAAATTCCTTTATTTGCAAAAACGTTTTAATTCAATTGGACCGGTGCTCGTGACAAGTTTCGAACGCGCGACGTGTAGTTCATGTTGCACACAGTCCACCGCTGGACTGTGTGTCTAACCCGGTTATTATCTTGGTTTTTATTATACTTAACAACTATCTGTTTTAACCGGTTTAGTTCTTGATCAAAAAAGGCATGTTATTACACAAGGCGTGCGTGTAGCAAGGATCGAACTCGGGACGTGTGTGTGAAATTTGCACACAGTCCACCGCTGGACTGTGTGTCTAACCCGTTTAAAATACCGTTTTTAATTAATCTTATGTTGTGTTATGACTTCATCTTCTTCGCCGATTTACACAGACAGCATAATCCGACTTGTTATGATTGATTTATGACTTATACAATTTTCAGACATTAACAGTAATTCAAAAGTAGAGAATGGAGAGAGTTTAAGGAAAAGAATATACCGATTGATGTTGTTCACAGAAATCCGGCGGAGGTTCGTCGGTACTGGAAGTGAACTCCGGCTGTTGAAACCAATTAACAGCGTTGATCGATTATTCATGAAGTTGAGTCACTTAAACAAGGTTTAAAAGAAGTTTAGGATATCATACCAGTTCACAGTGTGATTCCGGCAGTCTCAGAAATTTTCCAGCGAAGATAAGATTTTCGATAAACGTTGACTAGGATCGATTCTGATGATGGAGTTGTGTTAGAGACTGATTAATCACATGTTTTAAACAGAAAGAGTCGGAGGAATTACCGTGAGAATGTGAGTCCCGGTTTTCCGGTGACTTGCAGAACTTTTCCGGCGAACTGATTCAGATGATCTTATGGTTCAAAAATGCGAACGAAATTGAAATTAAATATTGATATGATAGCTCTGAATCGCGAGAATGGACTAAAGCTTGAGTTATTCAGGAATTTGAGAACTTTCGGTTTCAAATACAGAAAATGATGAAACTTTAAGTTCAATCAATTCTAACTTGATTAGAAACCGTCGTGCATCGGTTATAACTGAATGTGTGAGGTAAACAATCGATTTGACGATTGGTTTGCCGATTACCGGTTTTCAGATGGCATCATCGGTTAAACTGAGTTTGTGTATAAGTTTCATTTGTTTTCCTAGAGTTAACAGAAAACACATTGTGGCGGAGTGGTTTAGGGAATGAATGTTAAGTTGTTTAAGAGTCTTGGCTGACCCGGGTTCGAGTCCCGGCAGCTTCATATATTTTTTATTTATTTTATTTTAACTTTTTATCAAATATAATTTTTATAGTTTAGTTTATTTATTAATTATGTATCGTTTTAACTCAAAATAATCATAAATAATTAATGCAACTTTTATAACTTGGTACTTGATTACAAAACGGAGCGGGTTTTGGAGACCCGATTTTTACAAATGTTACAATACACATGTGTACAGTCTCGATAGTATTAGTTTATACAAGATACACAGATGTTAGTTTATACACATGTGTACAGTCTCGCTAACTACCAAGATACACATCTGTTAGTTTATACACTATATACTCGAAATAACATGTATATAAATCTGGTTTATACCGACCTGCGGGAACAAGATATAATTATACACAAGTGTATAAGCCTTGTATATACTGACCTGTATACACATATGTAAAAAACATAATTTAATTAGTTTTAATATTTAATTTAAAAAAAACATAAGTGTTTGTTTAAAAAATAAACATTAGCCCTTTAATCTTTTATAATTAAAATAATAGAGAAATAATTAAAAACGAGAGAGAGAGAGAGTTAAGAGATGAGAAAAATTAAGAGATTTTAATTAAAAGTACTTGACTAATATCAATCTTACCCTTTTAATCTAAAAAATGATTAAAAGCCAAGATTAGTTCACTCAGTTCATCCTCAAGAAGTTGTTCACAAATGATTCTAATCCTATATATATATATATATATATATATATACATAGGTAGAGGTTCATGTAAGAAAATTTAAAAGCGTGAGAAGGATAAGAAAGATTTTGAGGTGACATGTGTCCCTTTTTATTTTGGTAGTGTAATTTAACTAATAAAATCTAATTATGGAATGAATATATGCAACCAATTTTTGGCAGTTATTGTAGGGATTTTCGAATTTGAAATAACACCCTAACTAATAAAAACACCACAATATGTATATTGAAGGCATATATCTTATAAAAACAGAAATATAACAGAAACAACACCATAACTCATAAAAACACCACAGCATGTATATTGAAGGCATACATCTTTTAAAGAATAGAAATATAACAAAAATAACATCATAACTCATAAAAACACCACAACAGTTATATTGAAGGCACAGCATTTTATAAAGAACACTCTAACATTGAATATAACATAAATAACCATAATATAACACCAGTCAACACTTTAATCATAATCAAAATAGAAATAACACCCTAAATATATAAAAACAGAAATAACATCCTAACTCTTTGAAGACACCAGAAACCACAACAATGCAAAGACCTTTGTCCTCACATTAAATATTAAGGAATAACACCCTAACTCATAAAAACACCAAAACATGTATATTGAAGGCATACATCTTACGAAGAACAGAAATATAATAGAAATAACACCCTACAATTAAAACACCATTGTATGAACATAGAAAAAACACCATGGACTAAAACATTCAAGCGAAACGTAATTTTTTTTCTGTATAAGTATATCAATATGGTACTCATATTAAAAATAAAAAACACTCATTATTATGGTGTAATTTTAAAAAAAAGTTACGTATAAAAAGTTATTGACGATTACAAAAGAAGGGGGAACTTTACATGTGCATTAATATTAGTTTCTTAATTTAAAAATATTAAATTTACTTTTATACCCTTAATCTATAAAATTAGTTAGTTTAATAGTCAACACTATTTACAGAATTACCATTATGATCTCAACCATTAGATTAAATATCTAATGGTTTAAATTCTTTCTTATACTTCTCACACTTTTATATTTTCTTACAATAACCTCACCCTATATATATATATATATATATATATATAATATATATAATATAATTATATATATATATATAATATATATATGTACAGGTGAAAGATAAAACGAAAACCCGCTTTAGTTAAGAAAACTCAAGAAAATCCTATATAACATTTTTATCTTTTTCTCAAAAATAAGGGAATGTAACATTAATCTACTTGAACCTTTTTATAAAAAAAAATGTAAAAAGCGCCTACTTGTTTTTTTCAAAAAATATTCAAAATTTGTATGTTACTTTTTTTGGACATATATATTATGTAACATGAAATTTTTAAAATTTTTTAAAAAATAAACTACTCAACGTTTTTTGTGTTTCTTTTATATAAAGGTTCAAAATATATGTATGTTACATTTCCTATTTTGTTAGAAAAAAAATAAAAATGTTACATGGGGTTTTTACAAAGGTTTTTTGAGTTTTCTCAACTTAAGTGGGTTTTCGTTTTATCTTTCCCCTATATATACATGTATATATATGCTTGTGTATGATACATGATAATATATAATAATAGTATTAACTTATAATAATAATAATAATAATAATAATAATAATAATAATAATAATAATAATAATAATAATAATAATAATAATAATAATAATAATAATAAAAAGTAAATTACATTGTTTGTCCGTGTGTTTTGTTTTACAAGGAGTACGGGTAAAAGAATAATTTCATAATAATATAACAAAAAAAGTTAACTCTATTAGCGATTTGAAAAATGAATGCAAGAAAGGAATACCTTGTGAACTAACACAGCGAAAAAAGGACCAAATTCATAATTTTCACCAAACCAAATAGACCAACCTTATAATTTACTCTTCTATATATGTTAGGAACATGGTGTGTGTTTGGTAGTATACATGTCTTTTGGAAGTCTTGGTTGGTACTATGTCACTGGAAAGTCTTTTGGTATCGGATCAAATGTAGGTTGTTTTATGTTGAAACATTATGTGTTTTGGGACAAAGTTTATGAAATGGCAATCATATAATGTCTTTTGAAATATTCGTGTATGTTATATTTTTTTCATACCATTTATGTTGCTGAATTTTGACCCCGCCTAATTTCAAAATGTTTTGCTATATGTTTGCATATCTAGTTTCAATATATTCAATCTTGTGAGTTTGCGCATCCAATTTCAATACATAGTAAGTTATGCTCTTTATACATAAATGATATTACATAATGTGTCATTTAACTTCAAAATTACAATTAAATGATATAAATCCCTCACTTGATTGGTGTATGTATAACTTAACGTTACAAATGGATGAGATTTAGTGCAAAAAACAGTTTATATGTAATTTTTTTTAACTATTAGAATTATACGACATAACATGCAACATCATATATTAATAAAGGCAATTTACTCTTGTATATGTGAGTTTTATTTAGTTAATTTTAACAAAATGAAACAATGGTCAAAGTTACTCGAAGTCATCCGTTTATAATCCAAAGAAACAATGACATCCTTGAGGGTGCTTTAAACACCTACAATATCAAAATCACAATATTAGAATGCAGCTGGAAATGTTGTCATAAATGAACTTCGTCGTTGCAGGTGAAGGTTAGGGGTGGTGGTCACCGCCAAATGCGGTATGTCATGAAGAGGTTCCTCTCTCTCTAATTGATTGTAAAGGTACATGCCTCTTGTAAGGGAGGTCCTAGGTTCAATCCTATGCAAGTGGAGAGATTTAAATAATTGGTGTAAAGTTGGATATAAGTAATCTTTGCCATAAAAAAAGGCTTGAATAGCTAGCAAAAAAGAAACTCTCTCTCTCTCTCTCTCTCTCTCTCTCTCTCTATTGATTGAACACAATGTTGGAAAAATCAGGATTAATCGCTAGTTGGGCGACCATTGATTAACTTTTACGTAATCGGTGAATTAATTGATAGTCAGCCCTAGTTTGCCCAGATCGGCTCTAGTTGGCCGGAAATCGGTCATAGTCGGCCGGAAAATCGGCTCTAGCCGGCCAGAATTCGGCCCTAGTCGGACAGAATTAGGCGATTCAGCAAAATTCCGACCAAATTCTGTAAGTTCTGGCAGTTAATATTGAATACTTAAAAAAATGGGTAAAAAGGGGTTAAAACTTGTCCACTTCAAAAAATTACATATAAAAATATGTATCACGACTAATCCTGATTGTCGACTAGTGCCTAACGATAGTTCAAACTTTACAGATAAATGAAAAGAAACGTGGCATTAAAAGGGCTTGAATATTTAGCAAAAAGAAACATACATAGAGAAATTGCACACCATGGTCAATAAATTTGTATTTTTAGCTATAGTATATTATTCTCACATATAAAAAGTAACGTCTTAGTAAGTAATATATAATATATAATATATAATTAGCCCGGTCCGTAATCAATGACTGAGCTATATTAATTGTAAGATCCAATTAAAAAGCATGTGGTTTTTAATTTAGCGATTAAGTTGAGACTTTTTAGCATAAATGGTTAATGTGCAGCTTTTTAGTTTGAAGCATCGATGATTGCATTAAAACGAAAACGAAAAAAAATCCCATTGACTGTTGTAACCAAACTTATAAGCTGGAGGGTGGTAGTACGAAGGGTATTTTTTTTTAAAGCTAAGGCTGCTTTACAATGCAATTAAGCAACTACCGCTTGAGTTTTAAGGGTCCAAAAAAAGAAAAACCTACTTGGAGATGTAAGGGTCCAAAATCAGAAAAGAAAAACCTACTTAGAGAGATAATCCACCATTTTTTATATTTTCAGACTGAAATGAACAAGAAATAACTGAATGAATAAAGAGCATATAAAATTAATGTATATATTTATTTATAAAATTTTATAAAAGGGCATCGATTTCAATGTACGCTCTAGGCCCAAAATATGTTGAACCTTCCTTGTCTCTAAGTTTTCACAACTTCATATCGTTTAATATGAATGCTACTTATCTCATGTCAGTTTCATCATTTTATTAGAGGAGTATTAAATATATTAGTTCTTGCGTATGTGTGAGATAAGTTGCTATTGGATTGATTATATTACCAGATTTTTTATTAATTTGTTTATCATTCTTTTCTGTTATGTTTAATCAACAATTTCACAAGGAATCCATGTGCTCATCTTCTTGTTCTTTCTGTTTTTTTGGTTCCCACTACTACAGTTGGAGCATATAGCATATACAAATATAAAAATATATTCCCTAAATCTTGCTATACCACATGAAGACGGCGGCTATAGGGAACTTTAACATTCAACTTCGAATGTCAATGTCCATGGTCAACGGTGGCTGCCAACAGATAGATATCTGTTTGGAGATTAATCATAGCCGTAGATCAGATAATCTTGATGGCTCAGAATCTGCTACCCTAGATATGCACCATGGGTACCAGGTACACATTGCTAGCGAAACGACAAAAACCCGTTGACCCCTTAAAATTAAACACATCAGAATTATGTAAGAGAAATTTTAATAGAGAAAATTTATATGATTATCATGGAGTATCGTATTTTATGAACAAATTACTATCACGTCGTTTTTGTTCTATTTTTTAGAACAAATCTTAAACTTGTATATTAGATTATTTCTGTAGTGGAGTTTATACAAATATGAAACATGTTCCGTAAATCTAGCTTTAGAACATGAAAAAAGCAATAACTGGAAATTTAAAATTCAATTTGTAATGTCAAACGGTGGCTGCGAAAGAGATAGATATTTGTTTGGAGGTTATTTAGCAAACGTCGAAAAGACCACTTACAGCCGTAGGTCGGATAATCTATGATGGCAATTATGCACCATGCGTAAAGAAAATACACTTGACTCCTTAAGAACCATCAATCAATCATACTCCTTCTTCTTACTAGCGTCAAAGATCTTGGCTTGCCGTTTCATCGGTCATGACAATGGCATTGATCAAGCTATTCTTAGTCATAGATAGTTTCATGGAGTCCCCAAAGTCCATGATCATCCTCAGAGTACTAAAATAAGGAAGATCGATATCAAAGTAATTACAACTTGACCTCATTGTGCTACCCACAATCAAGCATTTGTAGGAATCATTGCGCAAATATAAGAAAAAAATTTATTAATCAATACAATGCATAAAACTAGAGGAAAACAGTAAAATACATGTGCTGTTGCAATTGAAATAAAAAACTAAAAGACAATATTTAGAAAAGAGAAAGTTTTTGGCTGAGGATCGTGTTGAACATAGATCCTTAAAACAAATTATGAGTCTCCTGAATTCGTTTGTTTCTCAAGATACAACAGCCAAACAGTTGCTACTGCAGGAGAAGACGTTAAAACCCGAAGGTATACCTTGCAGTTGAAGTTCAAAAAAGACCGAAAGAGTTGGATAGTTTTTCTGTGTAATGTAGTGTATTCCAGTGTGTCTCAAACCAAGACCTCACCTTGGTTTTCTAGTATAAGCTGAGCAGAAACAGTCCACAAAATTAAAACTGAAAAAATAAATGCCATTGGACGTCTTCAATACAATTTATTGGGTTTTTATATTATGATATGAAACTGTTTGACTAGCTGTTACACAAGACTTGAAATTGATCTACTGCTGTTGTACACTGGAAGTTGTTAGAAGTCGTGCACGCGTAAGCTAGCCTGCACGTAAGCAGTGGTAGAACCATGCACCACTCGCGCGCCTTACTACGTCATCCACGGACACTTGTCCAGCCACTTGGTCCTCACCATCTCTATACTGGACCAAGCACACGCGGTAAAAAATACAAAGGCGGCTCTCAAGTGGCTCGCGGAGTTATGAGCGTGCGAAGTGCGTCATCAAAGCGCCCATCGCCCACACCTTCACGAATCCACTAGTGTGAGGTGGTGCTTAGGGAACAATGAGTAAAGAAGGCTTCCATATATAAGCAACTTCATTTCTACCTATTTTTCCAACAGCATTCACCATGAATATCAGAATATGATTAATAGTTTCCACATGGGTTAAACAGAGGGGACATAAAATTGAAGGAATACAACGCCTTTACTACTGTAATTTAGTCTTGTATGGAGACAATCCATTAAGATACGACAAGCCAAGATGTTAAGCATTTTTGGAACATGACTATTCCACCTACTTGTGGTATTGCTTTCCCGAATAATTGCCCATCAATAAAGTTTCTCGTGCCTTTTAATGTTTTGACATCATGAAAATCAAGATCCCACTCCCATGAATCCCTTCCCTCGCCCAACGAGAAACCGCAAAGGAGAACCTCAAACTCACCCATTTGGGTCAATTCAAGGCCATCCCTCGACATCATACTCCAATGACATTTGCTAGACAAAAACCCCCCTGATCTTTAAGACAACAAATTTTGTCATTGTCCAAATAAAATAGTCTAGGAAATCTGAATGCAAGAGAAGCATTTCCATACAAATATCACTCCAAAAGGAAGTGCACTCCCCATTACCCACTTTTCTCCTTTGGGACGAAAAAGGTAAGATACCGTTATCATTAAGAAGAAAATTGGATATAACAATACAATTCTTCACACCCATCCTTTCCCAATGTTGAGGACCCAAACATCTCACATTGACATCATGAACTCTATCGATTACTTTAACCCAATGGATTCTAGGTTATTAACATACCTCCAACGCTGCTTATACGAAGAGTAAGATTTAGGGATTCAAGGATACCAATACCTAACCACCATTATCTTTACATGCTAAAACCATGTCCCATTTCACCAAAACAGTTTCCAAGCTGTAACATCCCCTCCAGAAAAAAAATGAAGACTTCTATGATTCTAAGGACCTCTTAATCTTGATCGACATAATAAATAAGGATAAATAATAAGTTCCGATCAAACCAAGGACTAGGGACAAATAATAAGTTTAGATCGAACCAACAAGAGATAAGAGTGGACCTACCCTAGCAGGGAGCATCTTAGCCTTCCAAGTAGACAATCATTTTTGAAATCTATTGACAACAATATTCCAATTATCTGGCATAACCGTATTGGAACCCACTAGAATACCAATATATATAATAAAAATTATTTATGGTATAAAGCAAGAAATCACGCGCGAGGACTCCACCGAAGAAAAAGCAACACCAACTCTGAAGAGGCTTGAATAATAAGAATTTAAGCTTTAAATCGTATGCCAAATAAAAAAGATCTAATAAAGAGAGATCTTCCACTCGAGCACCTTGTAATTATTCCGTCTCCCTAGTCCTCAAGAGAAACATGAAGACCTTCCATAGCCAATATGAAGTGAAAATGGGCCATGGGATCACCAACAATTAAATCCTTTATTCTCGTTCATTTTCAGCCTCGGGCGCTATATCTGATCCATGTGTGAATGGTCGATTCTTGATAACTAAATCATTTCCGAAACGATCTATTTCGTTACTCAAACATGTTGTAAGTTTCTAAACTAAACAATATAAACCATAACTTTTATATTTCACCATTTCCAAGTATTCATGGCTATACCCAATAGTTTTCTCTTATTAAACTTCGGGAAAAAAATTCTTAAAGTAGGAGAGACTAACCAGAATTTTCTAAAACTCGTATAAGCTTGTTTATATGTTTAATTATTCCACAAAGCAAGTTTAATTAAGTCTAGGGCCTTGATATCATTTAAAAACTTCATTTATTAACTTTGGAAACAAGGGACTTGAATTACCAATGATGAGGGACCATTACGTGGAAAATAGGAAAATCTCAAACCCGAAAACCCCACCCACCCCAAGGGTGAAAAGGTTGCCATTGAAGAACTGAAGGTTAGTCTCATGATTTCAATTCATTTTTTTAGCAATTGGTTATTCCTGAAGTAGATTCAACTCGGTTATTTTGTTTTAGGATTGCTTTCTATTATGGCCGACTTATTGCTCAATTTAATGGTGGAATTTGGTGTTTTTGACTAGAAGAACTTCTAATATATGTAATTAACACCATGCTCTAGTTTCGTGGCCATTGGAATTGAATTGGGTGGTCAATTGCAAATATTGTTATTTTAGGGTTTCATTTGTCTAGAATTAGGGATTTTGCAATTGAAGCTTTGGGTGATAAATTAAATCACCAATTTAGGGTCGTGGTTTGTCTAGAATAGGGGATTGTAAGTTGAACAGAAAAAAAAACGGTAGGGATTGCGCTACTTTAATACAACCATTTGTGAGAACCACAATCTTGGTCCAGATGCAGATAGTATCGAAGATGTAGACCCAACTCAATATACGGTCATGATTGGATCATTGAGGTATCTTACTTCTTCAAGAGCAGACAATATGTTTGTAGTTTCTCTTTGTGCAAGATATCCTGCAAATCCGAAGGTGTCACTTATGAAAGCAGTGAAGCGGAGTCTTTGTTATTTGAAGGGGAAACCTAAGTTTAGGGTATGGTATTTAGCTGATAGTGACTAAGAGTTAGTTGCTTACACTGATTCAGATTTGGCGGATGTAAATCGAACCAAAAGTCTACAACAGGTGGTTGTCAGTTCCTAGGGGTAGACTTGTGTCTTGGCAATACAAGAAACAAGCTTCAATGTTTACGTCTTTGTGTGAAGCTAAATATGTCACAGCTGAAGGATGTTCCTCTCATGTTAGGTGGATAGAACAACAGATGCGCAATCACGTTTTGAATTTCATTCGCACCCCTGTCTGGATAGACAATATATCCACTATTTCAATCACAAACAATCCGTAAAGCACCGTAAAATGAAACATATAGTTATTCATCATCATTTAATACGAGATTGTGCTTAAAAGAAAATGGTTGAACTGCAAAAAGTCAACACAGTAGATAACCTTTCAGATAGGGATTGTTTTGAAAACTGAGTCGATCTTAACAGGATAAGGAATCCTCAATAACTAGTTTTTCCAAAGAATTTTGAAATTTTCAAATAATTTGTTTTTCTTACCATATAAATAGAAAAATATATAAAACCCACAAAATAAAAAAATAAAAAATCAAATATGAGTTTTCATTGTGTAAAAGAAGAATTGATGGTACATAAACGGGTTAGATGTCACAACCTGAATTTTCGATGTTGCGGAAGCACCGCGAGGTGTGGCCAGGGTGGTAGTCGTTACATTCAATCAAGTAAACAATATAAAACATAGTAAGATGTTCATCCATAGAGTTTATTTAAAAACTGAGTTTACAATTGTCATTTTTTTCAAAGGAAACCAACTACAACTTCAACGACAACATTCAAAATTTAAACACAAGTTTACAAAACATAATAATTAAAACCGGATGACATCAAGCTTGACTTCATGACAACATGGACTCATTTTTCCCAAAGCCGTCCACTAGTTACCTATAATACATGTTAGTTTTGAAAAATGTTAACAAAACCTGGTGAATTAATGTATTTAGTTTTCGTATCAAACGAATCTTTAAAACATTGAAGTAATGTATAGCATAAATGAAACTTGTAAGATCATTAATGTTTTGCAAGAACACTAATACGTATGCCAAATAGGAGGCAACCAAACCTTGATGATAGATTGTGTCCGAGATACTCGTTTTAGACACAAAAACACTCATAACGACCTGTTTTTGTTGCCATTAAGAGTGGGCTCACCAAAACCCAATAGATCTATCAATTTCATTCCTCGGTACTTGAATGTTCATTAATGGTCCCTTCGTATAACCAATCCGTATGTGATCTAAATATTTTCATTTTTTTAGCTTAATTATACCAATTGTAACATGTATACTTCCTCGAGGTTTTAAAACTATAAAACAGTTAAATAAAAGGGGAAACATGAACTCATAAATTTGCGTTCCGTGTAAATCTTTATGCGATGTCTGATTCTGCGTTCGTGCCTCAACCTACAAGTGTTCTAATCGCATTAGACACTTAGGTTTATGTTTGTTTTCGTACACATACTTCATCATGAATTCGTAATTATACTTTTATTTGTTTGCTTTCTTTGTTTGTGTATATATATATATATATATATCATTACATATATTTTATATCTTTCTAGATACAATGTGCCTAGCCCAAAATTTAAGTGTAAAAGCCTAATTTCTTATGCTTAGTATGTATGGGCCTAAACCAATTTGATTTATAGGAGTGGACCTAGCCGAAATTAGTTTATAAAGGTGGCCCTAGCCTAAAATTTATAAGAGTGGGCCTAGCCCAATTTGGTTAATAAAAGTGGGCTACCCAAATTAATTTATAAGAGTGGGTTTAGCTCAAAATAGTTTATAAGAATGGGCTTTAGTCCAAAATAGTTTATAAGAGTGGGCTCAGCCCAAAAATTTTATTACATAAATGGGCTTAGCCTAATAATTTTGTAAATGGGCTTGATTCATGATTAAAGTTTACTTGTATTTTTATAAAATTAGTTTATAGAAATTACTACATATTTTATATAACTTATTTTTATAAGTTCTAGGATACATAAGTTTAGTAAACATGTATGACGGTTCGTATGTTTATTTCAACCGTTTCGTTCGTGTCAGTCTGTTTCGTTCGCTTTATTCGTTTCGTTCGTGTCGTTTGTTTCGCTGTGTCATTTGTTTTGTTCGTGTTGTTTGTCTATTTTGTCCGAATTGTCCGATTTGTTTGTTTTGTCCAAGTTTGGACATATGTATGTGTTATACTAGTAAAATTTTCAAGTATGTTTAGGTGTGCGTTTTTGTTAGTGTTGAAACTAGTATGCATTTCCTAACTTTTCTAAATACATACGCATAAATACATACCATTATAGATACATAATTTTTGGTAACTTAAGTATATATTTTTTTATTTTAAACATATATATTTAACACATATTTAGTTTAAGAAAAAGTCTTGTAATTTTAATCTTCAACTTTTTACCAAAAACTTGTATAATCATGATTAAAAATCTCTAATCATTTTTAAACAAAATAATCTTAAGTTTAAACACACTTTAATCATGATTAATTATATAAAAATTTTGCCATAGTTTTCCTTAAACTATGGACTTTTCCTATATTTTATAAACATTATTTTGTATACCTTTTCAAATCAACAATTTTTCAATCTCCCAATAATAACAATATAAACTAAAATCTCTTAAAAGCATCATGAACTTGTAAGTAACTTTGTCTAGTTCAAAAATCATATTTTAAAGTGTTCATTGTTAATTTTTTTAACATGTTCATGTAAACTTTTTAGTTGAACAAAAGCTTTATGTAAACTTTGTTTACATATTTTTAAAGACTAGACTTTTGTGATATGATTATTATGTTAGACTATGTATTACATGTTTTATAAAAACATTTTTAGACAAGATTATAAGTTCATGATTTTCATGTTAATAGATCTTGCTAGATCTAAACATGCATTTGTTTAGATCATCGTTTTAACCACAAAATGTAAGATCAAGTTTATTACATTATGACAACTAGTTCATAGGCCATTAAATTTGCTATTTTGGTTATAGTTTTTGTACCGGCTTTGCTATCGGGTAGCTACCGAATGAGTTGTGTAGCTTTAACCGGTAGTGTTTATATAGGGATTTTTGTGTCGTTTTTAATACCCTATATATTGTGTATGATAAATAATATTTATTTTTGAATTTCAAACATTTGCTGTTTTGTTCTACGGAGCGCTGTACACTTCTACATAATTGCTGAATTTGTCTGCGGACAAGATAATTTAGTGTTTATATAATTTTTCTAGAAATATTATTTGTTAGTTGTTTTCATCTAATGTTTCTATGTAATATAGTTATGGACATATTTTTATGTCTCATTTTTTGCCATGTCGGGCTGTATCGCGACTAGTTCAGACATGAATAGTGTGTTTGTATTTGTGCCGCCAGTCTAGGACATAGTTTTATATTGTTTCTAATTTTGGCAGAACTATTATCATACTAAGCTATAATATTTTACATTCTTATTCTTTTAAGACTTAATTAAATAATAATCAAGTTGAAATATGCGAAAATAAATCATATGATAATTGTTTATGTTGTACGGAATTACTGGTATTTTTGCCGAATGTCACATTCTCCCTCTATTAAAGAAAATTTCGTCCTGAATTTTATGTTGCGTTATTCGTTGCAGGGACTTTCTCAAACAGGTGTGGGTTTTTTCTTTTCATTTGTTTTCTCGTTTCCAAGTGAACTTGGGTCCGCGCTTCGAGTTCCAACGGATCTTGATTAATTTAATACGACTTTTCCTTGTTTTCTGAACTTTCGAATCCAAAACCTCAATAGGTTCTTCGATGAACTGGAGTTTGTCATCTATACGAATTTCATCCGTGGGAATAATAAGTGATTCGTCAGAAAGACACTTTTTAAGGTTTGACACATGAAAAATGGACGCTACTAAGTGTTTCTGGCAATTTCAACTTGTATGCGACAGTTTCAATCTTTGCCAAAATCTCATAAGATCCTATGTATCTCGGGCAAAGCTTTCATTGCTTCCCAAATCTAGCTACACCTTTCCGAGGCGAGACTTTTAACAACACTTTGTCTCCAACCTCGAAAGATAACGGTTTGTGGCGTTTATCCGCTTAGCTTTTCTGTCTTTCCCGAGCCACCTTAATACGGTCTCGGATTTTGAATATTTTATCAGTAGTCTCCTGGACTAACTCTGCACCAATCATTTGTTTGCCACCCATTTCCGTCCAGCATAGCGGAGATTGACACTTACGTCCATATAACGCTTCGAATGGAGCAGCTTGAATACTCGTGTGATAACTGCTATTGTATGAGAACTCCACTAAAGGCAAGTGTGTATCCCAATTTCACATAAGTCTCTAACACAAGCACGAAGCATGTATTCTAAGGTTTGAATTGAGCGTTCGCTTTGGCTGCCAGTTTGAGGATGAAAGGCCATACTTAGATCTAAGCGGGATCCAAAATCCTTTTGAAAAGATTGCCAAATTATTGATATAAAACGGCCATCTTGGTCAGAGATTATCGATATAGGCACTCCGTGCCTTGCCACAATTTCCTTGAGATAGAGTTCAGGTAACTTCTCAGTTTTATCTTTCTCACGTATTGGCAAGAAGTGAGCTGACTTGGTTAATCGATCAACAATTACCCAAATCATGTCGTGACCGCGAGAGGTTATGGATAATTTTGTTATATAATCTACAGAGATCTGTTCCCATTTCCAAGTGGGAAATTTTAGGTTGTTGTAACAATCCTGAAGGTTTTTGGTATTCGACCTTAATTTTAGCACATGTTAGACATTTCCCAACATAAGTTGCAATATCACCTTTGATATTAAGCCACCAATAATATTCTTTAAGATTATGATACATGTTATCCGCTAGCTTCATATAAAATTAGGTCTCGAACACCGCCAAAAAGAGGAACCCAAATTCTACCCATGAAGTACAAGGCTCCGTTCTCTTTCGGCTCTAGATATTTTTCCATACCTCTAAGCATTTCTACTTTAAAGTTTCCTTCCTTTAGTGCTTCTTGCTGAGCGCCATGAATTCGAGAAGTGAGATTATTATGAATTGTGAGTCCTAATGATCGTACACGTAGGGTCTTAACTCGTTCTTTTCGGCTTAAGGCATCCGCGATAAAGTTTGCCTTGCCTGGATGATATTTAATCTCACAGTCATAGTCATTCAACAATTTAAGCCAACGTCTTTGGCGCATATTTAACTCTTTTTGGTTAAATATATGTTGAAGACTCTTGTGATCAGTGAATATTTTTATACACTTGGTGCCGTAAAGGTAATGACGCTAGATTTTTAATGCAAATACCACTGCACCTAACTCTAGGTCATGTGTGGATATAGTTTTTTTCTCGTGAAATTTTAATTGGCATGATGCGTATGCAATGACATTCTCTTGTTGAATTAATATGCATCTTAACCCTTGATGTGATGCATCACAATAAACTATAAAATCATCTGTGCCATCCGGAAGTGATAAAATTGGCGCATCACAAAGCTTGTCTTTAAACAGTTGGAAAGCTGCTTCTTGCTTTTGTCCCCCAATCAAACTTCTTATCTTCGTGAGTGAGGGAAGTTAGTGGTTGAGCAATCTTTGAAAAATTCTCAATGAACTCTGATAATAACATGCCAATCCCAAAAATTGGCATACTTTGGTTGGTGTCTTTGGTGCGTTCCAATTCTTAATGGCTTCTATTTTAGATGGATCGACATGTATGCCTTTCTCATTGACTACATATCCGAGAAATTGAACTTCGCGAAGCTAGAATTCACATTTAGAGAATTTTGCGTACAGTTTCTCCTTCTTTAATATTTCAAGAATAGCTCTAAGATGATGTTCGTGTTCATCCTTGTTTCGTGAATATATCAATATGTCATTGATATATACTATCACGAATTTATCAGGGTACGGCTTGCAGTCATGGTTCATTAAATCCATGAACACTGTTGGTGTATTTGTTAAGCCAAAAGGCATAACAAGGAACTCGTAATGACCGTAGCGAGTTCGGAATGCCGTCTTGGGAATACTTTCTTCTTAACTCTAAGCTGATAGTATCCTAACCTTAAGTCAATCTTTGAATAGAAACTCAATCCTTGAAGTTGATCAAACAAGTCATAGATCCTTGGTAATGGATATCGATTCTTGATCGTGAGCTTGTTCAATTCTCGATAGTCTATGCTCATCCTGAAACTTCCATCCTTCTTTTTCACGAATAAAATTGGAGCTCCCCAGGGTGAGAAACTTGGTCTAATGAAACCTTTGTCCAACAACTCTTGAAGTTGCGTAGACAGGTCTTGCATTTCTGAAGGAGCTAGTCGGTAATGAGATTTTGCTACGGGTGCAGCTCCCGAAATTATGTGTATTCGAAATTCGACTTGTCGTTGTGGTGGTACTCCAGGCAAGTCTTTTGGGAAAACTTTGGGGAATTCCTTCACAACATGGATTTCCTCAAGTTTCGGCTCTTTTGGTTTCTTGTCAACTACGTGTGCTAAGAATGCTACACATCCTCTCTGTAGGCACTTCTGAGCTTTCATACAAGTAATAATTCGTAATGGCGTTTCGTTCTTCTCACCATGAACAAGAAGTGTTTTGTTATTAGGAAGAGGAACACGGATGATTTTGTCGCAACACACGACTTCAGCTCAGTTATTGGATAACCAATCCACACCAACTACGATATTAAAACTACCTAATTGAACGGGTAATAGATCGATGTTAAATTTTTGTTCGCCAAGCTCTAACGAGCATCCTTTAATATTTTCACCAGATTCAATTATTTTTCTATTCGCTAGTTTGATAGTGAAAGGAATATCTAATTTCTTCGGATTTAATCTAAGTATATCTTTGAAGTCTCCGCTATATCAAATAAAATAAATGCAAAGTGATTTTTGATAGGAAACGTACCCGTGATAACTTAGGATCTTGGCGCGCTTCTCGGGCTCCTATCACAAAGGCTTGACCATGGCCTTGATTTTCTTGTGGGCAATCCTTTTTGAAATGGCCCAAATCTCCGCATCCATAACAGCCTTGGTTCTTTCCTTTCCCGTTTCCATTTCTGCTACTGCCTTCTTTCTTGTTTCCATTCTTATTTCCCTTGTTATTTCCCCAACAATTCTCTGTGCGATGTCCCAACTTTCCACACTTATCGCACTTGGTGGTTCGGCATCCACCATGGTGATGATATCTACACTGTTGCATTTTAGTGCATTCCCAGCATATCTCTATGGTCCAGTTTCAGTAGTAACCACAAATGCATTGCCCCTTTTGCTGTGGGGGTTTCTTTCTTCTTGTTGTTTGGCCTTGATCCCTTCTTGAAATGAGAAAACTTTCTTTTGTTATCATGTGAAGATGACTCTACATGTGTATCCTTTGTTTTCTCAGTAGATTTCCTAGTTAAACTTATGCATTCTTACAGTCTTTTTGGTAAGACTCACAACCATAGTTATGGCTTCAATGATCATACCGGAGGTGATGACGTGACCATACTCCTGATCTCAGGGGCTAATCCTCAAATGTAACTTTCAATTCTTTTGAACTGGGAGTCACCATGTATGGAACAACCGTGAGAGATCATGGGAACACTGAGTATAGCCGTAAATGTCGGGTTCGACCATAGTTAAGTTCCAAAATTCCTTCTCTAAATTTTGTAGTTCCGCTCTTGAACAATACTTGCTTCCATCATCTCTTTCAATCTTTCCCATGAAATAGCATAAGCAGCTGCATCTCCTAGTGTTTGTACTTGTAGATTCCACCGCGAAAGAGCTTCGTCAATGAACAAACCCGAAAAATACATAACCCTCTGATTAGGAGAACAATTGCTCATACGGATCATAGAGTCCGTCTTTTCAGTCTATCGAACAAATGCCACAGCGCCGCCAGTGCCATCAAAGTTTAGTGACCTTCAATCCAAGAATTGTTTGTACGTGCACCCTGAAAATTCTCAAAAATTGTCAAAAATATAATTTTTTGCAAATAAATATTAATGAAATTCTTTTGGTAAGGTAATGAATAACCAACAGTTAGCCAGATTTAGAACTCTCAGTGGGGTTTGAATTCTAGTTTCGTCATCCTGATTGGTACGGTTTCTTTCGTGCTGTACGATCACTTTGGCGATTCGCTGGTTCAGCAGAGCATCAAGTTCAACTTGTGATGCAGGTAGAGGGGTTTGTTGAAGTTGGCGTATATTTCTTCTTTTTGGTACCATGATCTTCATATATATAACATATAGAAGTGATTAGACAAATATTTAAAATAAATATTGTCTTTCGTAGACTCAAATTGAATAAAATACATCATTATATAATACTAATATAATAAGATAGGATAAATCAAATCATCTCTCACGTAAAGCATCCATACTATGATCATCATAATGAATAATATCAATGCGTAATAAAGGAAAAGATACCAACTTATATATATATATATATATATTTATATATATATTGTCAACTTGATACATCATTTTTTGAATAAACAAAAATAATTCGGAGTTACATCACTCTGATATTCAAGCTATATACAATACAAAATAAAGTAGATATTTTCTTCACATTGTTCTTCAAGGTCTTCAAGTTGACTATATATCATTAAAAAGTCTTCGGTTTTCTACAAAAACGGGTATGGGTACATAACCTCAAAAGATGATAATATACCATGACTACACTGATGGTGGGGGTGGGGGTGAAGACGCACGTATCACACCACGTGTGTGCATCTCCTCCTCGAGAGTGCTGATACGCCCCTCATGAGATGAAGGAGAAACATGAGGTGGTGGAAGTGAAAGTACAGATGGAGATGGTGGCGGAGATGTCGGTAGTGGTGGTAGTGGTAGTGGTGGAGGTGATGATGTGGGTAATGGTGGCTGGGATGATAATGATGGTAGAGCACCTAGAGATGCTCCAATAACAAAAACCTGAGCATTAAGCTCAAGAAAACGACTAACAGTATATCGAGCTGAATCTCGGTAGAGGTGACTCTATAATCTGTAGTAGTAAGTGGCATGTGACTAGGGTGGTAAGGGTCAGATGGGCTCATGCCCGGTGGTATAGTGACTAAACATGTGAATATGAAAAGTAAGGTGAAGGATAAGTAACAGTACTATGCATGAAAGGTGGGGGATGAGATGAATCTCCTTATAGTGGGGGGTCGGATATAAGGATGATATCCAGTTGCAGAGTGACTAAGGTCAGTAGGAATGACATGTGAGGGTCCAGCTGCATATGGAGACTGATAAAGGTCGAGAATCGGTGTAGGGGACAGTAGGTGATGGTCGACGAAAGGATGAGGTGGTAGGTGCTCAACAGACTGGGAAGTACCTCCAAGAGTATAACGGGATGGTCCAGTAAATGGAGGAGAGATCGGGTGATAAGTGGGGTTTGTAGTATCCTCTGATGGGTACCAAAGTGGTACAGATCCAGATATATGATCGAAAACGAATGTATCAGATGAAACATGGTCGACATGAACAGGTAAAACATCTGAGGATAGTGGTAAAATAGTATCAGGTGAAAATATGGGAGGTGGTGTCTCTAGGGTAGAAGGGGCAGAGGATGAGATGTCAATGACTATGATCTCGGGTAGAGCCACCTCCAGAATCGCTATGTTGAAGTCCTCCCCGATGCCAAGGTCGTCATCAAGGTGGTCGACGTAAACAACAGGGATGATATCATCAATGATAGGAGGAATGATGTGACCGTTAGCATTGATATCACCATCAAATGGACCTACCACATTAAGTGGTATAGGAAAGTACTTTACAACATGTTCACCATCGGGTTGACCATATATAATCATGTTGTGATAATGTGGGTCGGCTAATACGTCGTCCTCCACAAGAATATCTGCATGAATAGGACCAGGAAGAGCGAAGGGCTGAAAATCAATGTTCATCCACTCATCATCTGAAAGATCATCATTTGAGATGATGATGGTTGCAATGTGATCGTCTAGTGGTATAAAATCAGTGTATGAGGCAGCACCTATAGAATCCATATCTAAACTGCTATCTGTAGGCATGGTCCCGGCAACATAATCCGTCACTTATATGTAAATAATTATTACTTATAATAAAATTTTGGCAATGGTATTTTGGTTTCGTTGTAAGTTATCTCATGTATTGCTTGGATCAACTTATTGTTATCGTGTCTAATCCTCAAAGACTAACTTGTATAGTGTCCTTGCATTATTTGTTTTGAAATACAGTTCGGTACTAGTGGTCTTTTTGTAAAAATGCAATGAAAATACTTGTGGTATTTTGTAAATGATTAACAAAAGTATTTTTTATAAAAAGGATCATTTTGAAATTGTAGACTAGACTCAAAAGAATCCTAATTCACTACAATTGAAGCTCTGATACCAAGTCTGTCACACCCCAAATTTTTGATGTCGCGGAAGCGCCGCGATGTGTGGCTAGAGCGGTAATCGTTGCATTCAATCAAGTAAACAATATAAAACATAGTAAGATGTTCATCCATACAGTTTATTTAAAAACCGAGTTTACAACTGTCATTTTGTTCAAGGAAACCAACTACAACTTTAAAGACAACATTGAAGATTTAAACACAAGTTTACAAAACATAATAATTAAAACCGGATGACATCTAAAGCTTGACTTCATGACAACACGGACTTATTTTTCCTAAAGCCATCCACTAGTTACCTGTAATACATGTTAGTTTTGAAAAATGTCAACAAAAGCCAATGAATTCATGTATTTAGTTTTCAAATCAAATGAATCTTTAAAACATTTGAAGTATTAAATCTAGTATGTATAGCATAAATGAAACTTGTAAGATCATTAACGTTTTGCAAGGACACTAATAGGTACGCCGAATAGGAGGCAACAAAACCTTGACGATAAATTGTGTCTGAGACACTCGCTTTAGACAACAAAGCACTCATAATGATCTGTTTTTGTTGCCATTAAGAGTGGGGCTCGCCAAAAACCAATAGATCTATCACTTTCATTCCTCGGTACTTGAATGTTCATTAATGGTCCTTCGCATAAACCTATACGCATGTGATCTAAATATTTTCATTTTTTAGCTTAATTATACCAATTGTAACATGTATACTTCCCCGAGGTTTTAAAATATAAAACAATTAAATAAAGGGGGAAACATGAACTCACAGATTTGTGTTTCGTGCAAATCTTTATGTGATGTCTGCATCTGCATTCGTGTCTCAACTTACAAGTGTTCTAATCTCATTAGACACTTAGGTTTATGTTTGTTTTCGTACAAGTACTTCATCTTGAATTCATAATACATGTATTTGTTTGCTTTCTTTGTTTGTATATATGTATTTCATATACACATATTTTATATCTTTTTAGTTGCAATGGGCCTAGCCCAAAGTTAAGTGTAAAAACCTAATTTCTTATGCTTAGTATGTGTGAGCTATCCCAATTTGATTTATAAGAGTGGGCCTAGCCCAAATTAGTTTATAAAGGTGGGCCTAGCCCAAATTAATTTATAAGAGTGGGCCTAGCCCAATTTGGTTGATAAAAGTGGGCCTAGCCCAAATTAATATATGAGTGGGCTTAGCGCAAAATAGTTTATAAGAGTGGGCTTAGCCCAAAATAGTTTATAAGAGTGGGCTTACCCAAAAATTTTATTACATAAATGGGCTTAGCCTAATAATTTTGCAAATGGGCTTGATCCATGATTAAAGTTTACTTGTATTTTTATAAAAATTAGTGTATAAAAACTACTATATATTTTATATAACTTATTTTTATAAGATCTAGCATACATCAGTTTTGTAAACATGTATGACAGATGTTTATTTCGACCTTTTCGTTAATGTCATCCGTATCGTACGCGTTATTAGTTTCGTCCGTGTCGTTTGTTTTGTTCGTGTCGTTTGTCTATTTTGTCCAAGTTTAGACATATGTATGTGTTATACTAATCAAAATTTCAAGTATGTTTATGTGTCAGTTTTTTAAGTGCTCAAACTATTATGTATTTCCTACTATTTCTAAATACATACACATAAAATCATACCATTATATATACATAATTTTTGGTAACTTATATATATATATATATATATATATATATATATTATTCTAAACATATATATTTAACACATATTTAGTTTAAGAAAAAGTCTTGTAATTTTAATCTTAACCTTTTTACCCAAAACTTGTATAATCATGATTAAACTCTCTAATCATTTTTAAAAAAATAAAGTTTAGTTTAAACACAATTTAATCATCATAGACTTTTCCCATGTTTTATAAACATGATTTTGTATACTTTTTGAAATCAACAATTTTCCAATCTTCCAATAATAACAATATAAACTAAACTCTCTTAATAGAAGCATCATGAACTTGTAGTAACCTTGTCTAGTTCAAAAATCATATTTTAAAGTGTTCATCTTTCTTTTTTTAACATGTTCATGTAAACTTT
The DNA here is from genome assembly GCA_947069175.1 of Scalesia atractyloides. Taxonomy (NCBI): domain Eukaryota; kingdom Viridiplantae; phylum Streptophyta; class Magnoliopsida; order Asterales; family Asteraceae; genus Scalesia; species Scalesia atractyloides. The sequence continues at coordinate 32,800,588 of CAMTDV010000013.1, forward strand.
TTAGTTGAACAAAGCTTTATGTAAACTTTGTGTACATATTTTTAAAGACTACACTTTTGTGATATGATTCTTATGTTAGACTATGTATTACATGTTTTATGAAAATATTTTTAGACAAGATTATAAGTTCATGATTTTCATGTTAATGGATCTTGCTAGATCTACACATGCATGTGTTTAGATCATCCTTTTAACCACAAAAATGCTAGATCAAGTTTACTACATTATGAAAACTTTAAAGATCATCATAATAACCAAGTAATCATACTAGTTCATTTAGTTTTTATTAATGTTTTCAAGTGATTTTTAATTAATTTTCAAGATGATCTTGTGCATTTATATTAATCATAACATGAGAAAATGTAGTTACTAGATATGAAGCTTACTAGCTTAAGATGACTAAGATGAAGATGATGATAATATGATAAAGGTCCTAGAGCTCCAAGACTTGAGAAAAGCTTCAAATAACTTCCATCAACTTGCAAATGTCTTTGATCATCATGAAGGAGCCATGCTTGTAATAAATTGATGATTTATGAAGATCAAAAAGTTGGTGTTCTTGAGGATTATGAAGATATGAAGATGGAGATGAAAATGAAGATGAAGATGATGAAGATGAGGAGAGATGAGAGTAGTGTTGGTGATTTGCTATGAAAATAGAAGAGTAATGTTTAGTGGTGTTAATATTCTTCTCATGCACACGTACAACACTTAACATACTTACAATTGTTACAACACATCACAAAAATGGTTAGTGGGATGCCCACTAGAATCTTTATTATTATTTTTTTTATAAAGTTTGTATTTTATAAACTTTTTACAAACCTCAATAATTAGATGGTTAGTTTTTATAAAAACTAACAGCCTAACACATTATTTGTGATGTTAATATTTGTTTAACTAGTTCACTAGACTAGTCGTTTTGTTGTTTGGACAATGGATTCGACTCATGTTTCGTACCGGGTCAAATACCGGCAATTTGTATTTTTTTACGGAATTGTTTGTATATCTATTTTTGAGATATTTTTATGTTCAAAGTTCATAACTAGTTCATTAGGCTATTAAATTTGCTATTTTGGTCATAGTTTTGTACCGGCTTTGTTATCGGGTAGCTACCGAATGAGTTGTGAAGCTTTAACGATTAATGTTTATATAGGGTTTTTGTATCATTTTAATACCGTATATATTGTGTATGATAAATAATATTTATTTTTGAATTTCACATATTTGTTGTTTTGTTCTGCGGAGCGCTGTACATTTCTGAAGAATTGCTGAATTTGTCTTGACAAGACAATTTAGTCTTTATATAATTTTTCTGGAAAGTATTATTTGTTAGTTGTCTCCAACTAATGTTTCTATGTAACATTGGTTACAGACATATTTTTATGTCTTGTTTTTTGCCATGTCGGGCTGTACCGCGACTAGTTCAGACATGAATAGCATGTTCGTATTTCTACCGCCAGTCTAGGACATAGTTTTATACTGTTTCTAATTTTGGTGGAACTGTTATCATACTAAGCTATGATATTTTACATTCTTATATTTTAAGACTTAATTAAATAAAAATCAATTCGAAATATGCGTAATTAAATCATATGATAAATGTTTATGATGTACGACCATACCGGTAGTTTTGTCGAATGTCAAATTGGATTGTCACACTGAAACATAAATAAGTGTAATAGTAGATTCATCATGTGATGTACTCGTAGGCAACAAACTAAAATAATCAACTTACTACATAATATAAACTTAATGAACTGTGTAAGTGGGTACCACGTAAGAGGCATATGGTTTTATAACTTTAAATATTGTGTTGATAGAATTACTCAGGTTTTGGGTCTCTATACTGTTATTTCATCCGGAGATATCAGGACTATCCTTCTAATGCACCAAGATATATGCAGACCTAGACATAGTTCTGAATATCTTAAAAGAGCTAAGGTGCAAAAAAAATTAATAAATAAAGAAATAAAGAAATTGAAGAAGCTCTCCTAAAGAGTTATTCAAATGCGCAAAAATAATAAATCGTACCAAAATTAGGGATTTTCCTAACCCTCGTTGGACACCAACATTGGTCGCTTTGACTTTACAATGGTACATACCTGTTCACCAATGGTCTAACGTTGTAAATCAAAGAGGATGAATTCGGTATACTCACTTACTATGAGTAAGATTTGTGCATACCTTGATCACGGGGGTATGTCCTGAAGTGGGACACACTTGTACTATAGTATAAAAATACACTTAATTGTATCACTAGGAAATGGAACTTGAAATGTTCATGTGTTTTGCTTAAGTGGATAGTCATTACTGGTAATTGTTTGGACTACTATCACTGGAAATTTAACTAAAGAATTAATTGGTAGTGTGAAACAGTTTGACTTGGCTGATCTTCTTAACTAGTGTTTCTTATAAAAATAGAGTGTTTATTTTATTTGTTAATTGCTTTTTGCTATTTTTTTGCTTTTAGAAAAAATAAAAAATCCAAATTGATTTTATTTTTCTTTCATATTCTTTACATACGAAAAATGGTTATTCGTGGGGGAATTGTTACTGTAAAGGGGAGACGATGCTACATCATTAAGTCCTATATTTTTAAACTTGAAGGTTCTAATGTGTTGGAGAGACCTAAAAGTCAAATGGTCATAGAAGTCATTTTTCAAATGAACTGAAATCAAATGGATTTTTGTTCAATTTGGCACATCTGTAATACTTTTTGACATCTCAAGATAAAATAATGGTTTATCTACATTTATGAAAAAATCTAATGGATTTTCCGAAATTTGGTTTTTTTTTGTTAAAAAAAATAGCAGTAGATTGTTCTTGTGAAGCTAAAGGATGTGAAGCAGTGTAGCTGAAAATATAAGTTGATGAGAAGTTAAGTAAAGAGGAGTCTGATTGGATGCATGGTAGAATCCTCCTTTCTACATTATAGATAGAGTTTGAAGATTATATGAAGATTGATATGCATATGCTGGCTAGAGGTTGTTTAAGTGTTGACGCTTTTGGAGATTTGGTAATTGGATGCATTATCATTGGGGGAGTCTGTTGGTGACAAAAGCTTGACGCTGAAGCTATCCAAAGACAACGTTGACCTATGAAGCTATTATCAATGGAGAGTTTGTTGGTGCATATTGTGTCAACAACTTCATTTAATAGGTCTTTGGATACCTTGTAATTAGTGAAACAATAAACTTAGTAGGTTTTGCATTGTAAAGTTTGTTAATACTGTTTGGGCCAAACCAAACCCACTTATGTTGTGTGGTTGGCGAATTGGGCTTGATCCAATTCGCAGCCTATGTGGAAACCTAGCCCAGATTTTATGCCTTGTGTTATATAAACAAAGCTTTGCATTAGGGTTTAGGTTAGCACTTCAGATTATTGTTGCAGCGAGTTTATAGAAAGAGAGAGAATTTGCAGGAGAGAGGCTAGGCAAATTGTGAAGTGTTTTTGGAGATCTAGGTTGATTGTAAACTACAAGTTTGATAATCAATAAGATTGGTTTATTTGTGAATTATGTTTCCTACACGTTTATGTCATAATCTGATCTAGAGGATTCCGAACTCTAGGTTTAGATAACAATTCTCTCAAGATCTAAAGACGTTCAAGGGACCTACAAGCCCTTATCCCAACAGTGAACAAAATAATGCTTAAGGGGCTGAACAAAATGATGCACTAGGGGCTTAATAAAATGATGCACTAGGTTGTGAGAGACAACCAAGTGATAAGGAAAAGTTGGTTGGTCAATCTGCGCACTCTGAACAACAACTACAACAGAGCCATTAGGTAGAATAAGAAAAGCTCCAGCAGGTTAAAAGATTATCAAAGTCGGAAATATTATGAAAGTGGGGAAGGATTATCTGGTGATGAGGCCGAATTTGCCATGTTCAGCTCTTTAGATGATTCCTTTAGCTATGAAGAAGCTTGCGGGGAAACAAAATGGGTTAAAGCTATGGATTCTGGAATTCAGGCTATCGAGTATGACCACACATGGGAACTCTTTGAAGCTCCGATTGGGATTAAGCCATTTAGAGTTAAATGGGTCTTCAAAAAGAAGCTGAATGAAGACGGAAATGTTGATAAATACAAAGCACGGTTGGTAATGAAAGAGTATGCTTAAAATAAAGGATTCGAGTATGTGGAAGGCTAATCCAGTCAACAATCCCATAGTTTCTGGCACTATTCTTACAAGGGCTGGTGTAGGGAAATTGTGGACAACACAACATACTGGTGGGCAACTTGATGTACTTCACGGTTACAGAACCCAAATTTACATATGTTATATGTTTGATCTCTCAGTTTATGGCGCAACCAAAGGATGAACATATACAGATTACTAAAGAGGTACTAAGGTATTTGAGAGGTACGTTTACTTACAACCTGATGTATGAGAAGAATTCAATGTAGAATACATATATTGTACATTGGGATATGTTTGTTTGCTCAGCAATGTAGCCATTTTGAGTTCTAGTAAGCAAGAAATGTAACTTTATCATCGACATAGGCAGAATATGTGGTTGCAACCTACTGTGCATATCATTGTGTTTGGCTAAACGCTCTTTTGGAAGATCTAATTGTCAAATCAAATGGTAGTCTTAAAGTCTTATGTGAAAATAGCTCCATGATCAAGTTGTCAAAGAACCATGTAATGCACCAAAGAACCAAACACATTGATGTACTTTCATTATTTAAGACATATGGTGAATCAAGGTGTGGTTAAGTTAGAATTTTGTAACACTGAAGTACAATTTTGTGAAATTAAGGAGGCTACTTGTAGTGTAGGATTTGCCGGAAGGAACCACAAGTTTGAGTCGATCTTTTGGTCCAGCGGGTGAGCTCATTGTAGCTCAATTAGTTCACGTGTTTTTGAGTCTGTTAGTGTTTTGAATTAGTCCTTAAAACGAGTCGGGGTCGTTCTATATTTCATGTTTGTTTACGTTATTCTATAAGCTATTTATAACTTTTCTTCTTGATTGAATAAAGATAATTTGTGAGTTTCTATTGATATTTCTTAAGCTCTTTCAAAAAAGAGGGTTCTTAGAATGTTAAAAACTTGTTAATCAAGCAACCCATATACACACAAGAAAGTTACTATAGAATTTCACAAATTTCTTTTGATTATAACTTGATCTTAAGGATGACAATTAAAAGTTATTATTGAGCCTCAAGTGATCTATTTTGTGTGTAGTATTTGCACAAAAATTTTCAGAATATTTGGAGAACCCTAAACTGGTTTCTATGATTTTAATGTAAAGAATTAGTTATCGAGCATAATTTAGGGTTCAATGAAAATGTTATAAGAGGTATAATAATTCTCCCACTGGCCTTGCATCAATTGGAATTACCTAGATTTTCTAATGAATTTTCTAGTAAACTGTAGTTAAAACATCATCTTTTTACCATTCTGTAGTCTAGAAATTTTCACAATATATGCATAATGAATTATGTACCGAAACTTTTACACAAAGTGTTTTATACATATGAACATCATACAACAGTTTTAGAATTTATTATGGCCATTTACAATTTTAACTAAAATCCCAAAACTAGTCTAAAAATCAGATCCGAACGGAAGCTGCTGTAATGTTTTGTTAACATTCTAACATGCTTCAAATTTACTTATTATGATGCTTACATGATGAAAACCTATAATTAACATCATCATACCCTAACAATAACTTGAACCATTAGGTGTGAGAATTGTTTACTAAAGTTAACAATGCCTATTAGTCATTGATCTTAGTCCTTATACGTGTAAATATGCATGTAGTTGTCGCATAGAACGAGCCTTTTGTTGAGCTTTAGTGAACATGTTTGGAGCTAATATTCGCAACCAGTGAGTGCACAGTCCCCTTTTTCCATTTCAAACTTTTTGGGGTGTTACATTTGTTACAATACTTTTTTGGTCAAAAATCTGATTAAGAATAATGTAACCAAATATGATTTTGTGAGGTAGTGTGCTTGTATAATGAACAATTGTATGATCAGATATGAAATGAAAAGTACAATAAACATGATGATTTATACGAGGAAAAAGTCCTTGATCTTTTTAAGATCACCGACATAAAAAACCTCGGGTGATGGAAACTACCGATCACCGATTATATTCCACAAAAATTATCCACAATCTAGTACAACTTCTGATGATATTGAGCTTGTTACAATTGAGTTCTAGTGTGAGTATTCGAGAGCAGATTTTTGAGAGTAGCAAAAATGTGTAAGTGTGTGTCTTATCTAGCTCAATATCCCGTCATATATTTTCTAATTTAACTAATAACTAACTAAGCGAAAATGAAGGAAGCCCCCACGTTCACCCATAATGGCTATGGCCTCACATGCACGTGCCTAATTCCCAGCGTATTCCACGAGATTCTAGGTTGACCAACTCCCATTTGTTCATGACCTACATATAAACATTACCAACAAAACAGAACAATTGTTAGATAGCATAAATAAGGATAAGGACTCTTGATCCTCAGACTTCCTACACTATCTGTTAAGGATAAGTTATCAAGGCTAGGTCTCAGGATAAGTGATTCAGACACAGTACAATTTAGCCCCTAACAAATACATATACTAGTTTTTCCATTACTATTACCAAATACAATTCAATTACTTTTATGGCTTGTATGAATTCTAGTTTCTATTTGTGTGAACATGTTTGGTTTACTATTTCCAATACCAATTGCATTCATTAACTGTGATCAAGCTGAACGAGAGTATGTTATATCGCTAAAGGATTGACAACCCATTCCCACTCTTTGTTTTGTTGGGGGAGTTTCCTTTATGATAGAAACCGACCTACCATTTGTTTGTTTTGGGAACCTTTCGGTTTCATACCAGTCAAACAAAGGTTTGAATTTACACCAGTTTGTCATATCTTGTTTTACAAATTTCTTTAAATTACTTACTATGCCATATGAGTTGTATACTTATCTATTGTTTTGTTTATGCATTAACCCTATGTTTCCCACCAACTTCTTGAAGTTGACATTTTATTTTACACATGTTTCAGGTGATAACATTTGATGATTTCAAGATTTCTTCACATATGCTTGTGGACCTAGTCTCTAGAGGTAGGGCTACCACTCACCAAGATGGAAGCAAAATCCGAGTACAAACACACCCTAATCCAACTTGTCACACCCTGAACAAGGGGCTAGACGGATACAGATTTTTGTATCATTAACACAAGCATAATCAATGGTAGCAATTTACTAATAAAACTTTAATGAATAAATTATATTTATACTCTTAATTTTTGATACAATATTCAAACTATCGAATAACAATAACTAAGTTACTTGTCGGGTTTCTAACGTGGTGCGAGCGTAGTATGATTTTTAATATATTTTTAAGCACTTTTTACTCGTTTATCAAGCTTTAAAATTTATAAAACACGATATAACACTATCACTTTCTACAGCACATTAGGGCAAGTTCACCCATCGTTATCGTAGTATACTGATGGTAAGATACCGAGGTCGTTAAAAGACACAAGAGCTTTTAATACCGGAATATTGTCAACGTCTAATCTAACCAAATTTTGAGAAATTTTTTTAACAAATTAAATAAAGAAACAAAAATAAATAAAAGAAACATATAGACAACATAGAATCACTTGGTTTCCACTAATCTTTTATGTATCCTTTGATGATTTCCGCACTTTGGGTTTTTTTAAGAGATTATCTTGGTTATAATGGCATGTACCTCTTTTGGAGGCAATGCTACCCTCAACCATATTGGTCTGAGTCAGCAGGGATACAGTCCTACAAGACCGGAATATGAAAGATAATTAAGTAAGTTATTAATGCAAAATGTGGCATGTCCCTTTTTTTAGGCAACGCTACCCTCGGTTGACACACCCCCTCATAGGTGGAAGCACACGGTGTGATCTGATTGATTCTCATTGCACACAACATAAGTGAACATACTAAATGAATAAAACAATCTCCAAATGCCATTACTAATATAGTTTTCAAAACGCAACATAGGTTAAGTATATTGTTTACAAACTAGGAGATGAGATTAAGTTGTCAAGGTGGTACATAACCAAAATGCAAAATTTTAAAGTAATAAGGCTTTTGACCCTTATATCTCCGCAAGGAAGTGGAATATAAGGCAAACCCTTCAAAAGACGGCATTTGAGATTTGATACTTTTTTTCTTGATTGTAACCTTCTGCATAGATACACTAATTACCTGAAATACATGTTAAGATGAAAATCAACAAAAGTTGGCGAGATCATGTGTTTTAACTGTATGAGTTGAATCCATAAAATGTATGAAGTATTTGTATCAAAACCCGGTATGTAAAGCGTCAATGAAATCATGATCATTAATGTTTTGCAAGGACGATAATATGTGTGATGACATAGGAAGCATCCAAACCTAGACGATTTCTAAATTAACCTCGACGGGGACGACAAATGCACTCTTCCGTGTGGGTCCATGACCAAGAGTGGGGCTCGCCAACACCCACTAGATCTAACCTTTGTACCGTGGTCTTAAACAAGATTAATGGTGCTTAAATTCACCCTATTGGCATATGATCTAGTTATTTCATTCCCTAGCTTATCATACCATATACATGTATTTCACCCCCGATAGTTGTAAAACTGTAAAATATTTAAGATGAAAAGGGGGACATGAACTCACTGCTTTGCTTTCTGCTTTCACTCATTAACTCAAATACCTTTCCTTGGATTCATATCTCAACCTACAAACGCGTTAGGTTTTGTTAGACACTTTGGTCTTTGAAATAATTCATGTTCTTGTTTCTTGTCTTAAGTATTTGTTAAGACTTGTTTAGTGTTTTGTTTCACTTAGATGTATTTTCAATGTACGATGCACCACTGAGATGCGTTCTCGGGGTATGATGTCAGCTGAGGTATATTTCGGTGCATAATGTCAGTTGCAATGTATTCTCGGTGCATGATGTCAATATGTATATTTCGTCATATATATATATATATATATTGCATCTCTAGTGTTGCATGTATGGGCCTAGCCTGTTAGCCTCCGTGCCATGTACGAGTAAGATGTATACGTTTCATGTCTTCTCATAGTTGGGTTCCACCCGTTTGCCTCGACGATAGCACCGTCGGATATGTTCCATATATAATCCTTCTTATTTATATATAATTTCCAAGTTCGATATATTTGTTAAAATATTATATTTTAACTTGTATTATTTGTATTCACCACTTTATATATCATTTTGTAATTGTGATAGGTTTGTTAAAAATAATCTATTTTTAACATGTACGGATATATAATTATTCATGTGCATAGGTTTTATGGTTCACATGACCAAATGTTGAAATTGTTAATTTATACTTATGTATCTTTCCAAGTATAGATATACTTGTATTAGGAGTATTTGTATACTTAAAGTTGTATTTCCATGGTTTTGTATGATACTTGTGAAAATACGTATATGTTGGCATGTATTTGTACGTATAGGAATACATATTTTTCTTGTATTTATTACCCTACTTTTGTGTATACTTAAAATGTATTATTATGCTTGGTAAGTGTAGGTATCCCAAAATAATATACATTTTTCTGCTTAGTTCTAGAAAAATGTATATTTTAGTTTCCACAAAAAACAATATATTTTTAGTAGGTTTATGAAATATATATTTTTATACACTTCGAAAATAATATGTTTTTAGTATCAACAAAATACGACATAGTTTATATACTTGTGAAAATATACATATTGTCACTTGTTCGGTTTTGAAAAAAATACTTATCAAGCTTCGATATATTATACATTTTTAGTCTGTAATCCGTATAAAGTTCGATTGTCCGATAAGTCCATATTTGTTTCCATGTATGGTTATGGATATGTTTATATATTCTTGTAATTCTTTGTTTGCCACTTATTATGTATTTGTTGGTACGTTTTATTTTCAAGTCCCTAACTATATATACATATATATATATATATATATATATATATATATATATATATATATATATTTAATACAAACAATAAACACATAATTCGGAATTCTTATGATCACCAAATATATATTTTTCTAAAAATATATATTTATCTCCACTTTTAGTTTTAAAAAACCATGACTTCATGGACTTATATTTTATATAAAAACATGGGGATTTTTATGTTTATGGTTTTTAAACAAGTTTACTTGTAAGAACTTTATAACCATATGTTTTTCTAAGTGTTTAATTTTTATAAAAATTTCGCCATAGTCTCCCCTAAATTTAGGAGGTTTTCCATGTTTTAAAACATGCGTTTAAGCTTCAAAGCTCATCAATTTATTCCCATTAATTTCAACAAGTATTCCATATTCATATATATGCATTTTTAGGTCATGATGAACTTGAAAGTTTACCCAAAACATGTAGTCTTTTAATCTTATGTTTAAGATGTTAATCCATCTTTAAAAATGAGTTTAGCTACTAATATTTACCAACTTTGTTCGAAATCATTTTTAACAACTTGTTTATATATATTTTTAGAAAACATCACAAACCACTTTAATCACATTTACATGTTCATCCATTATGTTAAAACATATTTATCAAGACTTTTATCATTTTTAACCACTTGATCATCCAACATTTCAAGAACATTATAAATCATTTTATCCACTTTAAAGAGTCCATTTATTATGTATAAGAAGTTCATCATTTCTTTGATCATTGATCTTGTAAGATCCATGTGTATACTTGTTAGATCTAAGCTTCTAGCAAGTGTACATATGATGGTTATGATCCATAGCACAAAATAAACATCTACATCTTTATTACAAGTTCACTATATGTTCATAATCTTTAGATCAACTTACTAGTTCATATTTTCATCTTTTAAAGGTGATACTTTTTGAGGGTGTAACTTATATATTAACAATACACTAGTAACATCAAATGAAAGATTAGGAGGCTCACTACTAGCTCTTGTGGCTAGGGAAGTGGCAAGATGAACTAGTTGAAGAAGATGATGTAAAGTTGGTGGATACAAACTCCCAAGAGAGGTCCGTGAACTTCCAATGCTTAGCACCTTCTTAGATAGTCTTGAAACACCCTTGAATGTGCTTGAAATTACTTGGAAATTACTTGAAGATGGAGGTGAAAGGGAGGTGGTTGTAGCCGTGGATATGTAGGGTGAAGGAGAAGAAGGTTTGGAGTAAAAGGGGCCCCTTTCTTGGCTGTCCATATGCATGTTTCCTTGTCTTAACTTGGTTGGTTTTCTAGGTTAAGTAATTAGTTAGGAAATTAGGGCTTAGTTAGGGGTTTTGGTGAATTAGGTGTGTTTGATGTATTTTGAGGTATACTATGCCTTACACTAGTTTAATATTGTTAAACAATGTTAACTAGTTTATATTTTATGTCTTGTTCGGTTGCTTAACGGGTGCTAGATTCGTTAACGGATCCTTAAACGGAGGTTTAAGCAACTTTTAGAGATTTTAGGAATTTTCAATCAAAACAATGTGTTTAATGATTTTAACTAGTTATATGTTGTTAAAATATTGTTAACTAGTTCATATGATGTATCAGATTGTGTCCAGGTGTTCGTTTCGATGCCGGTTCGTTAAAACGTTAACTTTTAAGACTTATGTGATATGATACGCTTTTTGTGCCAATTAATACTTTCAATATCTTTTCAGCAGTGCATGAGGTTTAACATTATTTCTGCATATTACATAAGCTTGTGTATGCTGAATTTTGCTGAATTGCTATTTAGTGTATTTTTCGGGCAGTTATCAGTGCATGCATAGTTTCCGGAAAGTGTTAGCATTAATCCTTTCTTTCCCTCATGGGGTTTAATATACAGCTTGCATTGGACTCTCATCTAAGTCCTAAATCTGCTGTTTAACTGCGTACTGACACTGTGCTACCACAGCTAGTCTAATAATTATTTCCTACGCACTGTTTTGAACTGTTTTTGAATGGTAACAACTAAAAAAATAATATGCATCATATAATGTATTCAACGAGCTTTCTAGATTTATTCCATGCAATTCACGCAATTTAATTGTTCAAAACACATAATTATATCATAAATTTCACTCTTTAATGTACAGAATTATCCCAAAAGTGACAGTTGTCACATACTCCCCCCTTAAAAGAATTTTGTCCCGAAATTCAAGATGAGTCATCTGTCACAGGATTCTTCTCAAACAGGTGAGGGTATTTGGCTTTGATTTGATCCTCATGTTCCCAAGTATACTCGGGTTCGTGTCTTGAGTTCCAACGAACTTTGACTAATTTGATACGACTTCTCCTAGTTTTCTGGACTTTCCAGTACATAACCTCAACAGGTTCTTTAGTAAATTGGAGCTTATCGTCTATATGAATCTCTTCCGCAGGGATGATAACTGTTTCTTGTGTTGGGCTCTTCTTGAGATTTGTCACATGGAAAGTGTCATGTACACTACTAAGCTCATCAGGTAATTTCAACTTGTAGGCAACGGTACCAACCTTTGCCAAAATTTCGAATGATCCGATGTACCGCAGGTTAAGCTTCCCGCGCTTACCAAATCTGGTTACGCCCTTCCAAGGCGAGACCTTCAACAAAACCTTGTCTCCGACCTCGAAGGATAATGGTTTTCTTCTCTTGTCCGCATAGCGCTTTTGTCGATCACGAGCCGCTTTGATACGGTCTCGGATTTGAAATATCTTATCAGTAGTCTCTTGGACTAATTCAGGACCAATTAATTGTTTGTAACCCACTTCCGCCCAACACAGCGGAGAACGACACTTTCGACCATAAAGAGCTTCGAACGGTGCGGCTTGTATGCTTGTGGGGTAACTATTATTATAGGAGCACTCCACCAAAGGTAGATGAGTATCCCAATTGCCGCCTAGATCCATCACACATGCACGAAGCATACCTTCAAGCGTTTGGATGGTCCGTTCACTCTGGCCGTCGGTTTGTTGATGGAAGGCTGTGCTTAAATCTAGTCGAGATCCGAAGGACATTTGAAAAGATTGCCAAATCCTTGACACAAAACGACCGTCTCGGTCTGAGATGATAGAAATAGGCACCCCATGACGAGCCACTATTTCTCTAAGATAAAGCTCGGCTAACTTCTCGGTGCTGTCTTTTTCACGAATCGGCAGGAAATGCGCACATTTTGTCAATCTATCCACTATTACCCAAATCATGTCGTGACCTCTTGAGGTTCTGGGTAATTTTGTGTTAAAGTCCAAGGATATTTGCCCCATTTCCATATGGGAATCTCGGGTTGTTGTAACAATCTCGGAGGTTTCTGATACTCGGCCTTAACTTTTGCGCAAGTTGAACATTTACCGACATAAGTTGCGATGTCATTCTTGAGGTTAGGCCACCAATAATATTCCTTCAAATCTTGGTACATTTTATCCGATCCTGGATGGATTGAGTACTTAGACTTGTGTGCCTCGTCCAATACTACTTCTCGAAGACCGCCAAAAAGTGGAACCCAAATTCGACCCATAAGGTATAAAGTTCCATCTTCCTTTGGCACTAACTGCTTCTCCATACCTCGGAGACATTCCGCTTGAATATGTTCTTCCTTGAGTGCTTCTACTTGCGTGTCATGAATCTGAGTGGTAAAGTTCGTTTGAAATGTCATTTCTAGTGCTCGAACCTTTAAAGTTTTAACTCGTTCCTTACGGCTCAACGCATCTGCTACAACGTTTGCCTTGCCCGGATGTTACTTTAATTCGCAATCATAGTGATTCAACAGTTCAACCCAACGTCGTTGACGCATATTTAATTCCTTCTGATTAAATATATGTTGAAGACTTTTATGATCCGTGAATATAGTACATTGAGTGCCACATAAATAATGTCGCCATATCTTCAAGGCGAATACCACCGCACCTAACTCAAGGTCGTGCGTGGTGTAGTTCTTCTCATGCACCTTTAGTTGGTGTGATTCATATGCGATGACTTTTTCCGTTGCATAAGCACGCAACCTAATCCTTGATGCGAAGTATCACAGTATACCATGAAGTCATCGGTACCTTCAGGGGGTGAAAGAATCGGTGCATCACACAATTTATCTTTTAGGAGTTGAAACGCTTCTTCTTGTTTTTCTCCCCAATCGAACTTCTTGCCTTTTTGCATGAGTGAGGTTAGCGGTTGAGCAAATTTGGAAAAGTTCTCAATAAATCTCCGATAATAACCCGCTAGCCCCAAAAATTGTCGAACCTCGGTTGGTGTCTTGGGCGCTTCCCAATTCTTGATTGCTTCAATCTTCGATGGGTCTACATGAATACCTTTCTCATTTACTACATGCCCGAGAAATTGCACCTCACGAATCCAAAACTCACATTTAGAAAACTTCGCTTAAAGTTTCTCTTTCTTCAATAGCTCCAAGATGGCTCTCAAATGTTGTTCGTGCTCATCCTTCGACCGTGAATATATTAATATATCATCAATAAATACTATCACAAACTTGTTGAGATAAGGCTTGCACACTCAATTCATTAACTCCATTTAAACTGCCGGTGCGTTTGTTAAGCCAAAAGGCATAACGAGAAACTCGTAATGACCATAACAAGTTCTAAATGCCGTCTTTGGTATGCTCTCTTCTTGTATTCGCAACTGGTGATATCCAGACCTTACGCCTATCTTGGAGTAGAAACTCGATCCTTGCAGCTGGTCGAACAAGTTATCAATTCTCGGTAGTGGGCACCGATTCTTGATAGTGAGCTTATTCAACTCTAGGTAATCTATATACATCCTGAATTCCGTCCTTTTTCTTTACAAATAAGACTGGAGCTCCCCAAGGCGAAAAGCTTGGTCGAATGAATCCCTTATCCAACAACTCTTGAAGTTGTGTGGATAATCCTGCATATATGAAGGTGCTAGACGATATGGATACTTGGCTATGGTGTAGCTCTTGGCACGAAGTCGATGTGAAACTCGACTTGTCGTTGTTGTGGTAATCCCGACAAGTCCTCAGGGAAGACTTCAGGGAATTCCTTCTCCACAGGAATATCTTCAAGCTTAGGCTCCTCAGCCTTCTTGTCAACCACATGTGCTAGGAAGGCTACACAACCTTTTCGTAAGCACTTTTGGGCTTTCATACAATTAATGATCCGTAATGGTGTGTCACGTTTTTCTCCATGAATAACAATGGTCTCCTCGTCTAGTAGCGGTACGCGGATAATCTTCTCATGCCAAATGACTTCGGCTTGGTTATTGAACATCCAATCCATACCGACTACTACGTCGAAGCTACCTAACTGAACGGGTAAGAGATCACTTTTGAACTTTTGCTGACCCAGCTCCAACAAACATCCTTTAATGATTTCCTTTGACTCAACTAATTTACCATTTGCCAATTCTATAGAATAGGGGATATCTAGCTTACTTGATTATATGACCATATATATTTTAAATTCCATGGAAATAAAGCTAAAATCGGCACCGGTATCAAATAATATGGATGCAAAATGATTGTTGATAGGGAACGTACCGGTGACCACGTTAGGGTCTCTGCGTGCATCCTTTGCCTCGATCACAGAAGCTCTCCCACGAGCTTGATTTCCTTTGGACAATCTTTCTTCCAGTGATCCTTGCTTCCACACCCATAACATCCAGTTTCACGCCTAGCTCCATTCCCATTTCCATTACCAACACCGGTTCCGTTTCCTCCCCTTCCTGCCATCGCCCAACATGTCTCAGTACGGTGACCAACCTTGCCACACTTGTCACACTTAGAAATCCGACAAGCACCCAAATGATGATACTTGCACTTGTTGCATTTAGGATAGGGGCCTTCATACTTCTTTGGACCAGTGGTGGTTGTAGCTACGAAAGCTCTTGTTTCCCGTGGCTGATTAGCCACTCTCCTCTTGTTAACACTGTTGTTGTTGGAATGGTTGGCGTGATTGTTGTTGTTGTAGTTCACCTGTGTACCCTTCTTGAAGTGTGAATATTTCCTTTTTCCATCATTTGCTGATTCGACATGCGATTCTTTCTTCTCTTCCCCTTTCACAAACAATTTCTTCATTCTCACAGCATCTTCTGTGAGACTAACAGCCAGTGTCACAACATAAGTAATGGTAGCAGGGCTTGATGCGGTCACCATGCTACGGATTTCGGGTACTAAACCCTAGATATAGTGCTCGATGCGCTTGAATTCCGGTGTTACATGGTATGGTATCAGGCGAGACAGATCATGGAATCTCTGGGTATAACCCACAATGTCAGCACCATTCATGGTTAAGGTCCAGAACTCAGTTTCCAATTTCTGCAGTTCAACCCTTGAACAATATTTTTCTCTCATTCTTTCCTTCAAGCTCTTCCAAGTCATCCCATAAGCAACGTCATCACCCAAAGTTTGCACTTGTAGGTTCCACCATGTAAAAGCTTCAACAATGAGCAAACCACTAATTAAAGTGACTTGCTGATCCGGGGAACATTCGCTCATTCGGAGCGTGGAATCTGTTTTCTCTGTCCAACGTACAAAGGCCATGGCACCACCGGTGCCATCGTAATTCAGCGGCCTGCAGTCCAAAACTGCTTGTAGGTGCACCCTGAAATGTTTATAAACCGATTAAGAATGAGAAAATAATGAAACACACAAATAGATTTAAAAGAATTATTTGAGTTGTAACAACAACTGAATATTACCATTCGCTTGGTTCCTACCAGAGGAACCGCCCTGTCCCTGGCTTCCAGATCCACCAGTTCCACCCGTTCTGCCTGTCCCACCAGTCCCTCCAATATTGTTTTCATTTTGGGTGGCCTCGTATTGGGCTAAAGTCTGAGATATTCTTTGTTCCAACAAAGCATTCAATTCGGCCTCATTCCTAGGCATTGGTTGTGGTTGGTTTACATTCCGAGTGCGAGGGGTTCATCGTCTTGGTGGCATGATCTTTTAAGATAATATGGTAGCAACAATTAGAAGTTTATTTATTATATATTCTTTCAGTTAGTTATAATTTATAAATATTCATATATATATATATATATATATATATATATATATATATATATATATATATATATATATATATATATAAAAGTAAGTAATCAAGTAAGCAAGCAATTAAATAGCACATAATAATTTAAATATATATAAACTATCCATCAAATAAATAAGTTGGCTCCATGCAATACACCATGCATGGAAATCAATATAATGCATCATAACGAAGACATCAAGTTTTTATACAAAGTAAGATAACTTGTTACATAATAGTTTGCAAAGGAAACAACAATGTACTTGGGTTACACCACCCGGTCATACAAGTTTAATACATATAAAAACAAAATCTTCCTTCACTTGCGATCTTCATTCTTCCAGTTGTCTTCAAAACTTGACGTGTAGTCTTCACCAAAAACGGGTACCTAGCTCCCGTCCAAAAGAACCTACAAATAAAAACCTACGGTGCTGGGGGGATGATGGTGGGGTAGGGGTAACTAGACTGCGGAGGTGGCTAACCTCCTGCTCAAGCTCACAAACTCGGCGAAGTAGGATGCCTATTTGCTGCTCGAGCATCAAGATACGAGCAGCATGACCATCTGATGGCATGGGAGGTGGTGGTGGAGGCATGGTACTCACCTGCCTCTCCATATCATAGACCCTCAGACGTAGGGTCTGAATCTGCTGCTCTAGAGAGCGAACCCAACTATCCGTGGAGTACGGAGTATAGTGGCAGGGATGGTAGGGGTCGGACATGGGCATCACGTGTGGCGGTGAGCTTGGAGTTGGACATGGGCATCACGTGGGGATGGTGGTATATATGATGGTCCAGAGGAGTGGGTGTGATCGGAATGAAAAGCCTCCTCATAGGGGATCAGTCTAATCCAGGTGGAATCGCCTACCTGCCTAGCAAGGTGAGGGGTACTCTCAGGGGATGGGGTAGGGGTGCGAACAGGTGTTGTGTGTGGACAGGTGTGGGTGTCGGGATAGCAATAGGTATGGTGTCGAAGCTGCTATCGGTGGCATCTGCCCAAAGCCCGGCTCGGCGGATGGCTGAGGAAGAAACACTTTCGCTAGCGTCAGAGGAAGAAATAGCCGCGACCGATACGACAGGAGATGACATCTCGAGAATGACTATGTCGATAACCTCGCCATTGCCAATTTCCTCGTCGAGATGATCTATGTGAAAGATAGTAACCTCATCCTTGTCGTCAGACAAGTCAATAACGGGAGGCCACATGGCAAGTGGTATTGCGTCAATGGGCAAAATCTCGACTAAGTGCTCACCCTCAGGGTCCCCAATGATAATCTGGTCATGGTGCTGCTGAGGTAAGGCTAGAATATCGTCCACCAGAGGGACGTCTGCGACAGCTACAAAGTCGGGGTCCTCCTCAGGCTCCGGCTCACTATCCGAGGAAATGTAGTGTACAATGGGTCCAACCTCCTCATCTGAGTTGATCTCCATAGGATCGTGATCATCATAGATACCGCTCTCTGCCGAAGACATGATAACCTGGAAAAAGGATTTGTACGACATGTATAATTAATTGTTATTTAGTATATATATACACACAAAATGCAGGCTCACATATTGTCCGCTTTAAGTTGTACTATTTGTTTGGGTGAATTAACTTAATGTTTCGTGTCTATCCTTTGCAGACTAAGTCCCATAATGTCCTTGCATTATTTAGTAAAATGAGTTTATGTAGGGATCTTCTGAAATAGTTATGCAATGAAAATTCTTTATTTATGTAAAAATTGTTATCATGAGAGGATCCTAGTGATTGTAGACTAAACTTGAGAAGGAATCCTGGTTCACTACAATCGTAGCTCTGATACCAATCTGTCACACCCGCTCATAGGCGGAAGCGCACGTGTGATACGGTTGATTCTCATTGCATACAACATATGTGAACATACTAAATGAATAAAACAATCTCAAAATGCCATTACTAATATAGTTTTCAAAACGCAACGTAGGTTAAGTATATTGTTTTACAAACCACGAGATGAGATTAAATTGTCAATGTGGTACATAACCAAAATGCAAATTTTTAAAGTAGTAAGGGTTTGCCCGTTATATTTCGCCGCCTTGCGGAGATATAAGGGTCAAAGCCTTACAACTTTAAAAATTTGCATTTTGGTGATGTACCACCTTGACAATTTAATCTCATCTCATGGTTTGTAAAACAATATACTTAACCTACGCTGCGTTTTGAAAACTATATCAGTAATGGCATTCGGAGATTGTTTTATTCATTTAGTATGTTCACTTATGTTGTATGCAATGAGAATCAATCGTATCACACGGTACGCTTCCACCTACGAGCGGGTGTGACATCGGTCATATTGGTCTGAGTCAGTAGAGATACAGTCCCACAAAGTCAGTTTAAAGTTTTAATAGTAGTTTATTTACAGGGGATTCAAGCCATTCTTACTCCCACGATTTGATGTTATCTGCCTCAATGAAGTCCTAATAAGCTTGAATCAAGTCTACACAGGATCTGTACACTGAACGAGGCAAGAACTTTACCCAAACCACCCTTTAACCCCTTTCAAGGCAGTTAATGTGCTTTACATAGACTGTAAAGACACGAATGAGTGAATCAACAAAACCTGAAGAGATGATAGAATAAAGTTCACTTTCAATATAAAAAAACTAGATATTTAAGTCATTAACACAAACCCAATTAAAAAGTTAACGAATTCTTGGAAATCAAAGGTAATACATAATAGAGTTGTCTTCATCAAGTGATGTAAAAGATTAGCCAATCATGGCTTTTGTTTGACAAAACTCTTACGATCAATCTTGGATCCTAAGATGGTATTATAGTGGATTGGTGGCAGGTGTGAGAGAAGTGGTTTGCCAAGGGATGGATTGCAATTGAACCAAGCACCCCTATTTATTGTTGGAAACAGATGGTTTACATGGCCCCATACCCCCTTCTTCGCTGTCTTCATTTAATGAGTTGTGTCAGTCCGTATGCTTGCATGGCCCCGTATGTCAACCGTATGGCCCCATCAACATTGTACTTGTTATACTATCCAAGATTTTCATATCTGGGAGTTGACCACGGCCAGTGTCAATGGGACACGACCTCGTGTCTCTTGTCTTCTTTTGTTTGTCTTTTTCTTTCTGGAATCTTGAGTATGGCACAGACCAATGCCTTGGTGGCACGACCCTTGCTTGTCTTCTGATTCGTTGTTTGTCTTCGGGTGAAGCTCGAAGGGTCGGTATGATGCATCAACTTTTCTTCTTTTGTATTTACGTTGGTTTTTGCCATTAATTTTTACTTTTGTACGTTTAAGCTCTTTTAATTCTGAAAATAAAAAGTTTATAAAGAAACGCACTTTCTCCAATATTAGTTCTAAAAAGGGTTGATTTTATACCTTATTTGATTTAATTTATATGTTGCATATCAAATACCCCCACACTTGAGTCTTTGCTTGTATTCAAGCAAAACTTTTTAGTATTGCTTACACACCCAAATGGAACTGGTGGAGAAGAAGTTTTTGGGTCTTGTTTTAGAGTGTCGGGAATCCAAGTTCTTTTTATTCTTGTTTTTATTTTATTTACAATTCTATTCGATGATTTATTTAGAACTCTTTAAAAAAATAAATGTTTTTAGGCATAACATGCCCTTTAAAATTTCAATAAGCTATATACACATTCACATACTCGTAAGAGATGACTCAACATTCGGCCGAAGATGTATAAGTAAAACGCTCGGTCCCTGTATGGGTAATCTTTGTTAATATCAAAGGACTTTAAAGGGTAGGTTTTGGTTAGAGGTAGGGTAGTTTTATTTGAACAGTGGCTAATGGCGTAAAATGTCGAGGTTTTCTTTTGAAAATTTATGTATTTATGATTTAGATATAAAATAAGGGCTTATAAGCTTATTTCAAGCAACTAGAGATTTTTTTTTTGAATTAAATAAATATTCAAAAGATAGCTAAGTCACAAGTTTTGTGTATTTTAAAAAAACCGAATTTTACTAAAATAAAGGGTGTAAAAATAAAAGGTTTTGGATGATGGGTGTTTATGCAAAGTTGTATTTTTGCGGGTTTTGAAATGAAGGGTTTAGGCTCAAAAGGATTAACTATGGGATTTTATTTTTGGTGGGAGATAAAAAGAAAATAAATTTGAAAATGAAAGAGGGTTCATAGTCCTAATGTCTCAATCATTTACTTATTTGGATTATTGGTAAGAACCGGAAATGTATTGTCTTGCAAGTTCTTGATTCGTAAGAAAAGTACGGGCTATTCATAAAAGAAATGAAAAGTGAGCATTTAGTAAATATATAATATTAAATGCTTGTTAGAGGCTTAAAACTCACAATTTGTGGAAAATGGTAAAAATGTGAAAATGTATATTCAATCATATTTTAAAAAGATTGTCATTCCTTTTTAATTTTTTCTTACATGGTTCTTTTTATCACGGTGCTACCGATTGTAAATTAAAAAAAAGGTTTTAGACCTTGGTTTTCTAACTTACACTAAAAACAAGACAAAATAAATAAATAGTAAAAAAACTAAATGGTTTTGAAAAAGAGTTGGGGTTTAGTGGTTCCAAGTAGAGTTTTGTGTAACGTTTGTTTTAGGATAAACGATTCAAGTCTCCCCCCCATACTTAAATTACACATTGTCCTCAATTTGTCCAAAATGTGTTAGATATAATTAAATGTGTAAATGTAGATTTAAAACTACATTTTTTTAAAAATCAGATACTAGACACGCGGGCGTGTTTGTCCCAATGTAATAAGTTCCAGTACCATGAGTTCTGTGAAAATTTTCAGAAGGCAGACATGAGGGCGTACTTGGGGGATACGACCCCGTGTAAAAAGTGCCAGTAATGAAAATTTTCTGAAAGACGGACCTGAGGGCGTGCCTAAGAGATACGGCCCAGTGTAATATTTTTTGGAATATTTTTTTTCTGCAGACTTGAGGCACGGAGGCGTGCTTACGTTACACGGCGCCGTGCTACACTTACTGTTTTGAATATTTTGAGTCGATAGACATCTGTTTACGTGCATGGGGTTATGTTTTAACGTCCTTTGACCATCTTCAACCTTCTTTTGAGTGTATCTTATTCCTACAAATTGAAAACTTGGAAAGAAAAGCATTAACTAAGAACCAACTAAATTTTAAACTAATTATTTTTGTCAAACGGAATCCATACTTTTTTAAATTGAAAAAACCTATTATTAAGTAAACTATTTTATTACTGGATAGTCCATGGAATGCCTCCATGGTGCGCCACATTTATAAGGGTCCTTGGTTAGACCCAAAGTCGATCAAATTTTAGCGAGCGGGATGACTCGCACCACAACTTGCCCCGGCTAAGGGCGTACTCCAAGCTTGAGTCTATTGATTTGATATAGTTGACCGAGTCATCAAATTTCATTTCTTTGTCATTGATTTCATTGTACCATATCAAATTTCATTTCTTTGTCGCAACCCTTAATGTTAGCCTTCCGTCACTCATATCCACCATGGCATGTGTAGTGGCAATGATTGGTCTTCCTAATATGAGGGGGATCTCGGTGTCTTCCTCCATATCAAGGATTACAAAGTTAGCGGAAAAAAAGTTTCCCAACCTTAACCAAAAGATTTTCTACGACACCTTGAGGGTATTTTACCGACTGTCAGCTAGTTGGATGCTCATCCTTGTAGAATGTGGTTTTCCTAGTCCGAGTCGGTTGAACATGTAGGCGGGAATAAGATTAATGCTAGCCCATGTCAGCAAGCGCATTTCTTATTAGAGATCCTACAATGGAGCAAGGAATGGTGAAGCTTCCGGGATCAATCTTCTTTTAGGGGAGTTTGTTGAGGAGTGACGCAGAGCATTCTTCACTAAGGTTGACTTGTTGAATTGACTCAATCTTTCTTTTGTGAGTGAGGAAGTCTCTCTGAATTTGGAGTATTTTGGCATATGCATGAGGACTTCAACAAAAGTAGGGTTTTGATGTGAAGTTGTTTTAGCAGGTTTATGAACTTGCTGAATTGCTCGTCAGTCTTTTGTTGAAGTAAACGTCCGAGGTAGGGCATCGATGGTGGTTTGGTTGGTTCGGAGTTATTGGTTAAGGGTATGTTAGCATGTTGGTTGGTTTGTTGAGTGTTTTTAGGTGGAGTAGTTTCACTTTCGGGCCCTACCCTTCAGTTTCTCAAATTAAAGACGTTTACTTGGGCTTTTGGGTTTGGTTCAGTGTTACTAGGTAAGACACCTTGTAGTCTTTCGGAAAAAATTTGGGCAAGTTGACTTACTTGTTTTTCAATGTTTTGTAAAGTAGCCTGTTGGTTCCTAATTTCGGCTTCGGTTTGTAGGAACCTTTCCGAATACCGTTTGTCGAATTCGGAGAAAAGACGAGTGATGAGGTGCTCTAGTCTTTCTCTTCCTCCTTGTTGTTGTTGTTCTTGTGGGTAACCTTGTTGCTCGATTCAAGGTTGTTGTTTAAAGTAGGGACGTTGGTTTCTATTTTGTTGGGTACTACTTCCTGATTCCCTCTAACCGAAGTCAGGGTGATTTCGCCACTCGGGAGTGTAGAAATTTCTTGGGGCCCCCGGTGGTCGTGGACGGTTATTGAGGTAGTTTACCACTTCTGTTTGGTTTTCTATATCTTTCATACAACTCCAGTTTTCATGTGGTCCACCACACCCTTCACAAGCCACAACCGAAGCTGTTTTATTTAATTTAAGTTTCTTATTTTTGTGGTTAAAGCTTCGATTTGGGCTTGTCATGAGGTGGCCACCTGGGGCTATTGATTTTGTACCCCTAGGAGTGTGCCATTGAAAACTGTTTTGAGCAATTTACTCAATTTGGTTAAAATTTCATCAGGTCGTCGATTCCTAGGTGTCCCCCAGAGTTGCAATCAAGGATTTGTCTTGTGTGTGGAAAGAGTCCACTACAATAAAATGGACACTTGTTGCCAACGTTCAAGACCATGATGCGAGCATTTCCTTAATAACTCCTTGAACTTTCCCAAGTCTCGTAAAAGATTCCCCGTCGTGTTGAGAGTATGAATTAATTTCGGTCATCAGTTTGGTGGTTTTAGCGGGATGGAAATCTTTGTAGAGAAACTTTGGGCAAGTTTATCCCAAGTGTGCACGGATCTCACTTAGGAGGGTGTTTAGCAAGCTTTGGCTCGGTCTTTGAGGGAAAAAGGGAACATACGGAGCCAGATAGCATCGTTGGAGGCTCCGTTGATCGAAAGGTGTCACATATTTCCAAAAAGTTGGTAATATGCAAATGGGGATCTTCATCTGGTAGGCCGTGAAAGATGGCGGAATTTTGGAGCATTTGGATTAGTTGTGATCGAAGCTCAAAATTGTTAGCATTGACATTTGGTGTGTTAAAAGCGGCTCCAAGTTAACCATAGGCGTAGGTAATCCATGAGAGTATGTTGATCCGCCATGGGAGGTTTTGGGTCGAGGCTTTTTGTCAGTTTTTAGCTTGAAGTCTTTTTCTTAAAAAACTATCGGGTTCTTCTAGTGGCACTTCCATGTCTTTGTCGGAGGTGGAGGTCATGCACCAAGTCGTATTTTCTGCGAATTACACGGAATGACATAAATTTCTGCGAACAAAAAACACAAAAATTGTTGATTAAAAGAGTAGCACAACCCCATGTTTATTTAGGTACAACCCTGTGCTGTCAAGAAAATGTTTTTGTTTTCAGGTTCCCAGATACAAGAGGTTTGACACGGCCCCGTGCTCCTATAACACGGGTCCGTGCTCTTATCCCAGTAACCCAAAAACAATTTTTTCTGTACAGTAGGTCTGACACGACCTCGTGTTGATCAAATACGGCCCCGTGTTATGCTGCAGAGGGTAAAAAAATTGAAGAAAAGAAGAAAAACTTAAAAGGAAAAAAACAAAGAAGCCTAAAATGATTAGGCCATCGATTTAAACTTTCTTAAAATCATTGTCTCCCCGGCAATGGCGCCAAAAACTTGACGTGGTAGGAGCGTAGTATGATTTTTAATATATTTTTATGCACTTTTTACTCGTTTATAAAGTTTTAAAACTTATAAACACAATATAACACTATCAATCTCTACAACACGATAGGGCAAGTGCACCCATCGTTGGCGTAGTATAGTGATGGTAAGATACCGAAGTCGTCCGAGAACACAAGAGCTTTCTAACAAACTAAATAAAGAAATTAAAATAAATAAAAGAAATAAATATACAAGATAGAATTTCTTGGTTCCGACTCATCTTTTTATCATTTGATGATTTCCGCACTTCGGGTTTTTTACGTGATTATCTTTTTATATAGTGGAATGCCCCTCTTTTGGAGGCAACGCTACCCTCGGCCATATTGGCCTGAGTCAGCAAAGATACAGTCTCACAAGGCCAGTTTAAGTTTTTGTAGTAGCTTATTTATAAGGGACTCAAGTCGTTCTTACTTCCCCGATTTGATGTTATCTGCCTCAAAGGAAGTCCTAATAAGCTTGAATCAGATCCCCCCAGTATCTATACACTGAACAAGGCAAGAAATATACCCAAACCACCCTCTGACCCACTTCAAGGCAGTTAACGTGCTTTATATAGATCGTAAAGGCACGAATGAGTGAATCAACAAAACATGAAGAGTTGATAGAATACAGTTCATTTTCAATATAAAAAACTAGATATTAAAGTCATTAAGTACAATCCCAATTAAAAGTTAAACAAAGCTTGGAAATCAAAAGTAATACATAAAAGACTTGTCTTCACCAAGTGATGTAAGAGATTAGCCAATCATGGCCTTTGATTCACAAAACTGTTACGTTCAATTTTGGATCCTGACACTATTACATACTCTAAAGATGGATGATGGATGAATGTGGTGGATGATGATGGTATTGTGGTGGTGGAGTGGTGGTAGATGTGAGAGAAGTGGTTTGCCAAGGGATGGATTGTAATTGAACCAAGCACCCATATTTATAGTTGGAAACAGATGATTTACATGGCCCCGTGCTTGGAGGGCATGGCCCTATGCCCCCTCTTCTTTGTCTTTATTTAATGAGTTGTGTCAGTCCATATGCTTGCATAACCCGTGTATCAAAAGCACGGCCCGTGGTGATTGTACTTTCGTACTATCCAATATTTGCATATCTAGGAGTTGACCATGGCTCGTGTCCATGGGGCATGACCTCGTGTCTCTTGTCTACTTCTGTTTGTCTTTTTCTTTTTGGAATCTTGAGTAAGGCACGAGCCCCGTGCTTGTCTTCTGATTCATTATTTTTGTTCTTGGGGTGAAGCTCGGAGGATCAGGATGATGTGTCAACTTCTCTTCTTTTGTATTTATGTTAGTTTTTGCCGTTAATTGTTCCGTTTGTACATTTAAGCTCTGTTAATTCTGAAAATCAAAAGTATATAAACGCACTTTTTCCAACATTAGTACTAAAAAGGGTTGATTTTATACCCTATTTGATATAATTTATATGTTGCAATGATGCCCAAACCACAACTCCAATCCAAGGAGAACCTATACATTATCGATATAGGTTACATTGCATAACACATGCCCATACAGTCCACAGACCTTGATGGAAGGTTTCTCGGTTCCCTAATTGTAACATTCCATATTTCTCAAGCGTTTTCCATTTTATTTTCACTTAGTATTCTATCTTCAATCCTTTATAATTCAAGAATTGATCACAATGGAAATCACATTTTGTATTATTTTTGACTGATTATACTTGCACAATTCGTAATCATTCACAAATACGCGTTTTATACAAAACCGATCCATACATCGAGACTATATAATCTTTGGAATATTATTCGTACATGTTATTATCATTCACATGCTTATTTGCACCTTAAAACCTATAAAACCATGCCTAACTATGAGTTTATTGCATAAAATGACAAACCACACAAGTGCAAAGACCAAAAATGAAATTTCCCTCCTCATAACTCCCAAGCAACTCATTTCAAACCCAAACCAATTATCCCACTTATAAATACCAACCGCTAACACCTTCTAAACATTTTCACCACTTTAAAATCACTCTCAAACTCTCCCTAATCATCCATTTCTACCACTTAGGATAGAAAGTTCAAGAACCAAAATAATGAGTTTTGGCCTTCCTTCTTACACTTTTCTTCTTCTCCTTCCTTGGATAATCTCTAGGAGCATTACCACATATTTACAAGGTAAACAAAGATGATCCCTCACCATTTTTGAGGTCCAAGTTAGGATCTTTTGTTAAACTTTTAAACATGTCTTAACTTTACTTTCTTTCTTGGAACTTTTGCACACCAAAGCGAGTTACGAACAAGTTCTATTATTCTTGTGTTAAGGTATTATTCCAGAAACTTTGAGATCACACACCTCCATTTTCTTAATCTTGTAAAGCTCGAAGTAACAATAAAGCACTAAGGTTAACAAACTACACCAAGCCTCCAACCGTAACAATGTTGGAAGCACTCGTCTAGTAATATTCACTCGGTTACTTAGTGAATTAGATAATTTACTAATGTACTTCATACTTGTACTCTGGCCATCTGAATCATCCATGTTGATTATTTGTTCATTGGTGAATTCTTGAGATTATTGGATTACCCTACCTCCGATACATGATAAATACTTGACCATATAATTAATGTTAATCTATGTATATACCTATAATACTTAACTCCAAAACCAAACCATGATATCAACCGAAACCATGGTTGCATGTTATGTGTTAAGGTGACAAATATCTAAGCCTTAAGACTCTTTATTTTAGACTTCTAAAGGATGCGATACTCATAAAAAAAACAAACTTAAAATAGTGTCCAAATAAGTATCTAGGCATCATTTGTTTTATGTATTTTCATACTTATAAGTCTCCCATTTACATTCCAATCCTAAATTCCTCATACTCATACACATATGTTTACCTTTTTGTTTAACTTTGTGACTCCATCTCTCAAGACCGATTACTCGCTTTTGTGGAAATCTTTGCAATCTGTGAGTTAATACTTGACAAATTTTACGCTTTAACACTATTTGGGTTGCAACATATATCCTTATTTTAATCACAAGCACACATACAATCAAGCTTATGCAAACACTCAATCCTTAAACATGCATACATGTTATGCTACTTCTTTTATACATACTAGGACAAATCTTATGCATGCTACCTATAGGATGAGCACACTGCCCCGTTTACTGAGTCATTGTTAAGTATTCAATCTTTCTGGTTTTATTCACTTCGGTGATAAGGTTAGGCTAGTGGAAACTTTTGGTTGATATTTAGTCTTGCATGCTAGTATGATTATATGACTTAATATACAATTAACACCTAGATGTGAGATTTTATTCATATTTATCCTATGTAGACAAACTAGTATTCTCATCGACATAATTTGTGTTGACGGATATTTTATACATGTTGAAGGAAATATTTGATAATGATTTTACAAGAAAAGAGTTGGGTGGATTAGATACTCACCTAGTTTTAATTTGTGAATTTTAATATTGTTAGTTTTGAAATTAAAATTGCCGTACTTTCCATTTTCATGAACAACGTAATGCATGGTTTAGCGAAATGTAATGAAATTTTGAATTTTAATTTATTTTCACAAATTTAGTGTTACGTTGCCATTGAGCAATCTATTATGTCTCGCCTCGATGTTTCCGCTATTCGTTGGTATGTGACAGATTGGTGTCAGAGCCATAACTTTAGGGAATTAGGAAAAATTGTCATGTTTGACCTAGACTATAATTAAGAAAACCTGCACGAGTATTACTTGTGCTTATTTAACTATTCTCATATCGTTCTTAAAAATACTTAATTGTTCTTAATTTGCTTCTTATCTATCTTTGGGTCTCAAAATATGCCTTTCCTAAAGCAAAACTATGTTACGACACGAAGACGTATTTCACAAACGAAACCACCTCACCAAAATATGAGTGAAACTGATGTGCTAGAATTAGTTTAATTGAAAAAACTAAAATTAACCAAAATCTAGACTTAAAGTAATATATTAGATTCTCTAAACTCGACTAAACTACTAAACGGCAAGTGAACCAATCGACTCTAGTAAAGTTAAGTAAGTCTTTATCGAACCCACAAGACTCTATTTAATTACGCTAATTAGACTCTATCTAGACCTAGACTGACACGGACATGACACTAACCATTTTATATTTGTTGGGGGGGAGGTTTCTAAATATCCTAAGAATTGCATATTAATTAAAACTAATTAACTAAATTAACTAAGCACAAACTAAACTCAGGTTTTATTCAGATGGTGGAAACACCTACCTAGACTGGAATCCTTGTATTCATCAGTATTGATTTTATTAGGAAATTAGCTATTATGGAACCGGGATCTTCTATTATTAAACATGTCGAAATACCGAACAAGACTCCCGACCCTTCTAAAGAAGACCCTTATGGCATTCTAAAGGCTGTAGATTATACCGGTTGGTTTAGATTCCCTCACAGGCTATCTGAATGTTTTACGAAAGTATCCTAATTCGATTTACTCCTCACAAGCTATAAATCTAGGATAGACTCAGGTTCTTGATTAGACTTGTTAGACAACGGTCAAAAGGTAAACTAGTTTAGACTCCTCATGAAGCTCCTACCTAGCAATTTAATTGACTTAGACCTAACAATAACCTCGCACCTCACAGCTATTGTGATTAATATAAAACTTAAACTTATTTAATTACCGATTACCGCTTCAGGTGTACTGGCCAATTAACCTCAAAGATTATAACAAAAAAAACAAAACACAATCTAGTATGAATCTATTATGTAAAAGACATTCACCAAGACTCACATGAAGCAATAGACAATATTCAAACACTTTAAGCATGCATATATATCAAAACAATAATCGAGTCGACTACTTTCGCAATAATCCGTAAATAAGTAATAATAAAAAATAATGAAAATCAAAACTTTAGAAACCAATAATCCAATATAGGTAGTAAATAAAAGATCTAGCCAATCATAGTCATCGAACAAATCACAAAAGAGGTATCTCTAATAACCAGAAACATAATCAAAGTAAGAAATGAAGAATAAAGACACCTAAATGGTATGATGACAACCCAAGTGAATTCTTAAGTTTCCAAACTTTAACCGGTTGCTTCAAGCTCTCAAAAACGCTCCTAAACATGTCCAATTTTCGCCCAAGTTGTTGTTGGTTCGTAACTGGGTTTGAATTGTGAATTTATGATGTTTATATATTAATCCAGCAACAATCCAGCTCGAACACAAACTCTCCCGCGGACAATCACCCCATCGTGTTACGCGACGGGTATACTACTTCACCTACGCGTGATGCGGCATGTACAAAATCCAACAATTATATTATACCCCCAGAGGTTACGCGTAGCTCTTTCTCTTGCGTAGCGCGACCGGGTCATTTTCTCAGATTCCTCGTTTTGCGTTCCTGTTCAGCTACGACTCGACCCGAACCGTGCTGTTAACTCTTTTCTAGCTGATTTTAACCATTTTCTTCACTTTTCAGCAATCGGGACCTATAAATAAACAAACGATCAAAAGAAACTATATCTACCTAAAAATCGAACTAACAAATACGAAAAATGTACAAAACTATACACGATAGATTAATGTATTTTACAATACATCAAATATCCCCACACTTACTCTTTTTCGTCCCCGAAAAAGAATTATGCATACGGAATCGTAGTCGGAAAATACCCGGGTTCAAAAGCTTAGAATACTTATTAACATCGAAACTTGTGTTAATCGTGATTGCGAATATATGTTTCCACTTAAACCTAAACCCGGTTCCAAGTCCTCATCATGCAATTTAAGTTCAAGTGCGGTCAATCTACCTAGGATCTCACACTAGAAGCTGCAGTTTCACCTAATCCCGCCTCAAGCTCATAGAATAAAAGGAACGAATCACTCGACCCATTTCCTAACCGTTTTATATCAAAATCAAGATAATTTAACATCAATTTTTTCACTATTTTTTTCTTTTCTTTTGTTTGAACATTAGACTTTGCATACCTAACCAAGATGTTGTATCAACTAGAGTCACCATCCCCGAGAGTGACAACGTCAACGTCGCCATTTTTTCAATTTTCTTAACTTAACTTAGAGGGATTCTCGATCAGATTCACCATCCACAAGGGAGATTCCATGCGCCTCGTCTTTTTAGTTCAATCTAGCTCAGTTATAATATTTTTTTCATGATCAAAAGTTTTAACAATTTAGCATATAACGATATTCCTTACACTATTATTGGTGGTTTCTGCTTCCCCACTTTTCCTAGATGAGCACCCACTAGTAAACCAACAATTAAGATGTATTTTAATATCAAAGGCATTTTAATAGGACCTACTCACAAATCCCAAGCTAGACACAAGCTCAACTTTCTTAAACTCAGATTAT
This sequence comes from Scalesia atractyloides, assembly GCA_947069175.1. Classification (NCBI taxonomy): domain Eukaryota; kingdom Viridiplantae; phylum Streptophyta; class Magnoliopsida; order Asterales; family Asteraceae; genus Scalesia; species Scalesia atractyloides. The sequence goes on from CAMTDV010000013.1 coordinate 32,831,849, forward strand.
TATCATTATTATTTGAAACCCGAACACAACCGACTTTGCTATCATTTTTCGTTTTCATTTTGCAAACTTCTAAAACGAGAGACATTTTCAAAATTTTCAATTTTTTTGGATTCTTTAAATTTTTAGATTTTTGATTTTTTTCTAGTTTTTAAATTTTTTATGACTCGAACTAACTAAACTAACAACTACGACTCAAATGTCACATCCCCACATTTAAAATTTGCATTGTCCCTAATGCAAGAATGAATACTAAATAAATTATACAAAATATAAAAGTGAAACGACTTAGCTGATTGCAAGACTGTGAATGTGCCAGTCAGTTCCACATATGCCCTCCACTCCGACACGCTCAGCAAACAATTCCTAACTCTCACATGCAAATGGAAGCGGCATCAACACACCACACCTATCAAATCAACACAAATATATCAAAACAGATAATATAACAATAGATGAAACTGTCTGAAACTGTCAACCAACACAACCAACCAACCCGACCCTACCAACCAGTTAAGAAGTATTCAAAATATAAGTACAAACCAGATAGGTATAAAAACAACGTGAAAAGAAAATATACTCCTTTAAGCTCCAGCTGCTTTCCCGATCCCCACACTAGTCTTCATCCTCTTCATTCACTTCCTCCACACTCTCTACTTAACTCTGCTCAAATATCAGAATATTCAGCGTCGAATCCACATAACCGTACTGACCTGATCCTTGACCACCATGCTGTCCCGAACCACCCTCACCACTAGGATCATACTAACCTGGCACCGGAAACGGCCTCGCCTCTACATACGGCTGAAAGAAATCTAGAACGTGCATGCTCATGCGACCCATCATATACCTGAGCACATTATCATGCCTATCATGCCTGTAATCAATCCTACCAAAACCCTGATCAATCCGATCATATAACGACGCTAAGATGAGCAGATTTGGTGGTGGCTGATGACATGGATACTATGTTGCTGGGATCTCCTACCTCTGTAGGGCTCTCTTTCGATGCGTCGGATAAATACCCTGTATGACGTCATCAGCTGGGTGCCTCTCAGGTTGCAGAACCTGAGGTCCCTGTCTAGCCTCATCCCACATTAATGGCTTGTCAATGTAAGTAACCAGCAAGCTGTAAATCCCTATCTCAAAGAACTTCGAAGCCGCACCTATGGTCAAATTCTCCGGATTACATTTAGTAAATACATTTGAATTCTTAACTAACCTGGTGATGTGTGGACCCATGTCTAAAGCAGCTCAGTGACCCCCTCTACGTGCACGGTTAAAAGACCATGCCAAAACGCTCGCCATGTTCTTATTGAGGACCTTCAACCAAACACATGAGAATAAACAAATCAATCCATTTCGCCTTATTCTAACCCGACTTTCTACCAACCAAAGTGGAAGAAAACACTTTCAGCACATACCAATAAATCGGGTCTCTAACAGATGATATCAAATTTGTTTTGGGAACGGACGAACAGCAATAGGAGCGCAGAACCTAGCCAACTCCCTACTATCAAAACACAACTCTCTTGATTCACAAACACACCCCTCAACCTTGTCAGAAATTCCGGAGTCACTACGTCCTCCGGTGCATAAAAAACACTAGCAACCGCAAACTGCGGAATGACATCTCATATACCATCCTCCCTAAACTGAACGAAACAACATCGTCCTCAGCGAAAGGACCTTCCTTGTGCTGATAAGTGGAGTGAAACTCTATCACTAACTCCTCATACTGCGTCCAATGACAGTCAACCATAGCCCTCTCTTTACTCGCCAATAACTGCTTAACTCTCTCTCTCTCTCTCACACCCATCGTTCCTAACGAATCCCAATCTATAGTTCGGTGTTCAAACACTTCAATAGCATGTGGACCTGCGACCCCACGTGGCTGTTGTGGTGGCCCTCTATGTCTCTTATCCCCTACACCACTGTTATTGCGTGCACCTGGCATAGCTGCAAAACAATGTTAACACAAAGAGAAACAAGCAACAAGTTAGTGATCACAAACTATTTTTGGTATTTTTAATTTTTTTGTATTTTGAAATTTTTTTCTAAAAGTGGAAGAAACCGCATAGCATTACATTCGCGGCTGAATCCGAAAAGAAAATGAGTAAAAATTCGGGTTACCGTTTACAAAAAGCATAAGTTCTAAACAACCTTGCCCGAATGGTAATTGAGTAGGGGCGAAATGTTTTGTACCAGTACATGCATATAAGTAAACCCAAGACCAACTATACTAAAACCAAACCCGACTCAAAAGACAAGACTTAATGTACACTACCCCCTCTAGCACTTTAATTGTCTCAATTAAGAGCCAAGTGCCTACCAAATGGACATTGAGTCCAAACTTGCGTAAAAATTGAAGCTTAAGTGTGTAAAACAAAATCTACATCGAAAAATTCCGCCTAGTTATAGGAGGTTTTAACCGGTTAAATTCAAAACGCAAGTTCGGCTCTTTATGGCAATGTAGCTATAATCAATAAGTGCAATGTCCAAAACACAACCAACCCATGCCTCCCGCAACCATTAAACACTAGACACTATGCTAAACAACGACTTGAAACTAACCCGACAAAAACCGACACCTAAACACGCATGACTAAATTCAAATCTAACTAATAGATGAATACTACACAAAATATTACAAAACATACCAGATTCGTGAAGATCGAGATAAAAATTTCAACTTTTTAAGTCCAGAGAGTAAAGTTCGTGTTTCGATTGATTGTACGGTGAAACGGGTGAAATTGTGGTGTATAGTGATGGGGAAGTGAAATGGGTGAGGTGGGTTGAAAATGGGTGAAAAATGGTGAAGTTTGGTAGTGGTTATGGTAGCTATGGTGCTTTTCGGCTGGGTTTTACGAGTTAGGGTTTGAGAAGTGATGTGGGGAAGAAAAGGGAAAGGGAAAGGTTTTAACCAGACAAGTAGGGTGTTGCGCTACGCGACAGGTTGAAAGGGTAAGCTACGCGTGACGTCTAGCCCGGGTGCAAATGGTGAGATGGTTCAGAGGGCGTCGTGTGATGCGGCGTGTTGTATTTTAGGCAAAAGTTAAGGCGGGCTAGACGTTACGCGTAGGTAAAGTAGGTTAGAGGGTCGCGCAACGTCTAGGGTTCTTTTTAACAGAAAGTTACATAATTTTAAGCCTTCGATGCCTTAGAAAAATTTTCCAACTTAACTAAACCTCCCAAAAACCATTCCCAAAAATTTTCTAACACTGGAACTCTGTTTTCCCTTCAATTCTCACTCCTCATCGGTAATGAATGCCTGCAAAAGACTCAAAACACAAAAACAAAGACCAAGACTCTACAAAAAAACTACCATTAGCCACGAAAAGACTCGAATAACGATTAGAATAAAATTGGTACAAACTATACACATGAGGTTTCCCTCAATGCTTTATTCGGACGGTCCAGGTGGATTTTCGATAGGAGTTACTCTTCCTCGTTTGATTCTATGGGCCCCACTAAGTAATGCTTCAAACGATGGCTATTCACTTTCCATTTTGCTCCATCGGCCTCGTTTATCAACTCGATCGTACCATATGGGGAAACCTCATTCACAACATACGGTCCCACCCACTTCGACTTAAACTTTCCTAAAAAGACTTTTAACCGGGAGTTGTATAAAAGCACTTTATCTCCCACTTTGAATTGCTTCAAACCCTTTAACCTCCTATTGTACAACGCTTTCGTTTTCTCTTTAATGCTCAACGGTCTAAAATATGCCACATCCCTAAGCTTCTCTAACTCGTGAATTTGAAAGAATCTTTTCCTAGCAGCTTTAGTTAGGTCTAGGTTTACGGTCTTAAGAGGCATAGTGCACGATGTTCTAATTCGACTGGAAGATGACAGGCTTTTCCATAGACGATTATGAATGGCGTGGTACCTAATGGTGTCTTGTAGGCGGTACAGAATGCCACAATGTATCATCTAACTTCTCGAACCAATCTTTCCTACTTTTCCTACGGTTTTCTCTAGGATTCGCTTGACTCCTCGATTGGCATTTTCAACTTGACCGCTCGTTTGGGGTGATATGCGTTGGAAATCGATGTGTGCCCCGTAGTGTGCTAACGCCTTCTGCATGACAGCACTGATTATAGCTCTAGGTGTACCAAAACGAGTGAAGAGTTTGGGGCATCTCGTCCTTGGATGTATTGATTCCCACTGATTAAGGAATCTCACCACCACTCGGGCATCATTCGTACGAAGGGCTTGTGCTTCTACCCACTATGAAACGGAGTCAATCGCCACGAGGATGTATTGATTCCCACTAGAAGAGGGGAATGGTCCCATGAAGTCAATGCCCCAAACGTCAAATATTTCTAGAATTTGTATGGGATTTTGGGGCATCTCGTCCTTGGAGGAGATATTGCTGGTACGTTGGGATGCGTCACATTTCCTAACAACCACTAAGGCATCCTTAACTACCGAAGGCCAATAGAAACCACAATCGAAAACCTTTAGGTCGGTGACGTGTGACCGTGGTGACCTCCTGTCAATCCCTCAGGTACATACATAAGGATCTCTAAACCTTCTTCTTTCGGTACAAAACTCCTAAGGATTCTATCTCCTCTTATCCTAAAGAGATATGGGTCATCCCATATGTACTTTTTCGCATCCCTAAAGAACTTTTTCTTTTGTTGGGTGATCATACCTTTCACTACGGATCCATACGCTTAATAGTTCGCCAAGTCTGAAAACCATGGCAAACCTTCGTTTTCGGCCGCTACAAAATAGGTGGATTCGTGAGGGAATTTATCTCTGTCGCCTCCTCACAAATTTCCTCTCTCTTGGATCCTCTAGACATGACAAATGATTAGCGGCTACATTCTCCGCTCCCTTTTTATCCCTAATCTCTACATCTAACTCGGAGAACAAAAGAATCCACCGGATGAAGCGGGGTTTGGCGTCTTTCTTATGGAAAAGAAAACGCAATGCGGAGTGATCGGTAAAGACAATGGTCTTAGAAAGCACGAGGTATGATCGAAACTTATCAAACACGAACACTACAACTAAGAGTTCTTTTACCTTGGTGGTATAGTTCTCTTGAGCATCATTGAGAGTTTTGCTCGCATAGTAGATCAGATGAAAGTGCTTATCGATTCTTTGGCCCAAAACCGCTCTGACGGCATAGTCACTTGTATCGCACAAGAGCTCAAAGGGCAAGCTCCAATCAAGCGAAACAAGGATGGGGGCACTAACTAGCTTTTCCTTCAAAAAGTCGAAGGCCTTAAGGCATTTCTTGTCAAAGGCAAAGGGTACGCCTTTTTCAAGGATTCAGGTCATGGACCGAGTAATCTTAGAAAAATCCTTAATGAAACGCCTATAGAAGACCGCATGACCAAGGAAACTACGAACAGACTTCACACTCGTGGGTGGTGGCAACCTACTAATTGTGTCCATCTTAGCCCAATCCACTTCAATCCCCTCTCTTGAAATTTTATGGCCTAACACTATCCTCTCTGTCACCATAAAGTGACACTTCTCCCAATTTAGCATCAAGATGGTCTCAACACACCTCTTTAACATCCAATCTAGATTGAGAAGACACTGATCAGAAGTGGCACCATAAACCAGAAGTCATCCATGAAGACTTCCATAGAAGTTTCAAGCGTGTCTTGGAAAATGGCGATCATGCATCGCTGAAAGGTAGCCGGAGCGTTACATAATCCAAAAGGCATGCGTCGCTACGCGTACGTGCCATATGGACATGTAAAGGTTGTCTTATCTTGATCCTTCGCTGCAATGGGGATCTGAAAGTAACCTGAAAACCCGTCAAGGAATAATAGAATTGTCCCTACGAGATGCTCCAACATTTGATTAATAAACGGAAGAGGAAAGTGATCTTTCTGGGTGGCGTCATTTAACTTTCGTTTAAGGACTTCCTTCTTCACTACCTCTTGCATGATCGGATTGGGCGCCTTTGAGGTTGCACCACTGGCTTAAATTCATCTTCCATGAGTATCCGGTGGGTACAATAGGTGGGGCTTATGCCCTTAATATACGAAAGCCTCCATGAAATGGCCTCTCTATTCACCCTCAAACCTCTATCAACCTAGACTTCTCATCCTACTCTACTTAGAAGAAATAATGACATGTTGGTTTGACCCCTCACCTAGAAAAGCGTACTCTAAATGGGAAGGAAGGACCTTAAGCTCTAAAGGGGCGGGTGTCTCAATGGGGAATTTTTCGCTCTCGTCCCTAACCTCACTCAATTCTAACACTTCGGGACCTAGTGGACCTCCCCTTCATCTTCACTCTCTTCAACAACCTATTCCTTTTCCTCAACTACCCCCGCTTCAACTAAATCGGCTCCACTAATGAAATAGAAACACCAGTCAACGCACGATAAGAATGACTCGATGAAATAGACCGAGTGACAAGGACCACTATAATCGTTGGAAGCACTAGGGTGTTGCATCGAACGAGCTACCTCGAATGTTACCTTTTCCTCACCGACCCGAAGGGTAATGTTACTGTCAAAGACATAAATGATAGCCTTTGCGGTGCACAAGAACGGACGTCCTAAAATGATAGGAACTCTCTCATCAGCTTCCATATTAAGGATGACAAATCTACAGGAAAAACAAACTTGTTGACCTTAACTAAAAGATTTTCGACTATGCCACGAGGATATTTAACTGACCGATCGGCTAAGGATAAGGATATGCAGTCGGTGACAACTCTCCTAGGTCTAGCTTCTCTTAAATTAAGTAAGGCATAAGGTTGATACTAGCACCTAGATCAGCTAAGACTCTACACTCGGTGTCACTTCGAAGAGACATGGAACAGTAAAAAGGCCCGGATCCGTCAACTTTTCCAGGACCTTGTTTAACACAACGGCTGAACACCCCTCATTCAACGGGATGTTAAAGTGCTCTCCTATCCTATCTTTACGTTTATAAAAGTCCTTTAAGAATTTTGTGTATTTGACCATGGATTGAAGTTCTTCAATAAACGGAAGATTATTTTTAATGGCTTGAAGATGTCGAGAAATTGCCCATATTCCTTAGCATATTTCTGATGCTTAAGGCGGGCGGGATATGGGACGCGTGAAAGGTCAATGAGTGGTGACGGTCTAACCTTTATGGGTCTCTATTCTACGCTTTTCTAAGGTTCTTTAGGTGGTTTGATCCTTAACTAGTAATTGGGATAACATGGATTTAATCTCATCTAGACCAAGGATATTGCCTACTTAAACCCCCTGAACTAAATGACCCTGCAAACCCCCACCAGAATACTGACCCTGATTATTTGAACCCCCACTATAGAATTGACCATGCCCCCTGTTTTGATTTGAACCTTTTTGGAAACCTAGGGGGTTACCGCTAGAACGGAAGGTATTGTTACTACGCCAATTCGAACTATAGTTTGAGTTATTATTATTATATGAATGGTTTGTTGGACCTCGGTTGTGACCCGTGATGAAATCAACTTGCTCCTTAGTTAGCGTTGGGCACACAATGGTATCATGACCTCCCCTACAAACCTCACACCTATCTACTTTAGCTTTCAACTATTGAATTTCTTTACTAACCTCTCGCTTAAAGCTATCTAGAGTAAGCGACTACCGTTGTTTCCAAGCTAACTTGGTGTACTCCTCGAATGGAAGTCCTGGTATAGCTCGATGGTATGTGTCAGACTGTGCGAAACTCTCTAATAGGTCATTGCACTCAGCTTCTATTTTCTTACCCATAAGATATTCTCCTGTTGAAGTGTCAAAATGGGCTCTGGTTTCAGGGGTGAGACCAATGTAGAATTTTGTACAAGTACCCAACTAGACAGTCCATGTTGAGAACAACAAGAAAGTAGGGTTTGGAATCTTTCCCAAGCTAAATGGTAGGGCTCGTTAGGCTTCATTCGGAACGAATGGATCTGATCACAAAGACGAGATGCTTTAGAAGGTGGGAAGTACTTAGCTAGGAAAGCATCTCGCAGGCAGTCGGTGAGGTGAATGTCACACCCGACCCGCAGCGGAATAAGAGTCGGGGCATAATTGGGTTATCACCAAAGCTCATGATGTTTACTAATATGTTTCATATTTATTAAATTCAAAATTACATCCTCAATATTCCAAACAAGTTCATACAATTACAAAGAAAAGTAACTAAATAAACAATCCAAAGTCTAAACCGATTTATTCTTCTAAGCCATCCTATATGTTTCTTGCTGCAACTGGATCACCTGTATCATGTGTAAAAATGGGGGTTTTTGGGTCAACAAAAGTTGGCGAGTGAACCTTGTTAGAAAACATTTATTATTGATTTCTTGTTATATTTAATATGGGAAAATTGTGCAATAATCATATGTGAGCAAACGTAAATAAATAAAAAACAATAACAATATAATACAATATTCAATAACAAACCACCTTGCATGAGTATGTCAACATGAATGATAATGTATATGTTGGCAACGTCACGTTCACGCTCATAGGTAATGGGGAACGGACGGCCTATGATGATGTATGTGCGATCAAGGCTCAATCAAAGGAGTCGATCGTATGTTGGAAATCGCCTCTGTATACGCACGCTCATAGGTAATGGGGAACGGCTCACGCTCATAGGTAATGGGGAGCGGCGGCCTATGATAATGTATGTACTGAAAATGATAAATTTAATCTAAACATTAACGACGCAAACAATTGATACATATTGAATACACATTTGATCATTGATATGATGGATGCACAAGTGTTTAAATGTAATAAATACTATGACACATGAAACACCCCAAAAACGTGATTAAAACGGGCAATTTGTAGAGATTCACTCACATTGGGTGGTTCGTTTGACGATGTTGAATGCGCACGAGTTTAGAGGGTTGATCGACGAGGATTAACTAACCTAAATAATAACGAAAAGGTACGGTAAATAAGTGGATTTTATTAATAATTTTAATAGGATTTTTAGATATATTTTTGTGAGTTTAAGGTTATTTTCTAACTTTAAAAACATTATTTTTAAGTATTTTTAATTGATTTTAAATTAAATAAATAAATAAAAAATTTGACTTTTTGGGTTGACCGTTGACCATTGACCATGACTGTTACTGTTGACCGGTTCGGACGTGTTATGTATGCGCTGGGTGAGGCTCGAACCCGGGACCTCCCGTACGCGTGCACGCAGCTCTACCAACGGGAGCTACGTGTCTAACCCGAAATATTTCTGTTTTTTATTATATTTATATACTATTTAATTTATTCAAAATTCATTTATTTAAAAAGGATTTTAATTACCTCGAACCGGTGTGCATAACAGGTCTCGAACCCGGGACCTGTTGTTTAACGTTGCACACAGTCCACCGCTGGACTGTGTGTCTAACCTGGTTAAAACACTTGTTTTTATTTCTCTTATATACTAACTGGAAGTTTCCGTATTTGGGTTTTATAAAAAGTCTTAATATTGTGACGAATCGGAACAAGGACAGACTCGAACCCGATATCCCTATGATTCAAATGCACACAGTCCACCGCTGGACTGTGTGTCTAACCCGAGATATAACCCGATTTATATTAAGTATATACACAGTCTAACTTCATCTTCTTCGCTAAAACAATACAGACAAACGATTGTTCTACTGTTCTTGTCTAATTCGATTGACGGACATATGACTGATTAAAATGAAATGGATAGGGAAGGTTTTGGGAATGAACGTACCGGAATGATGATTTTCTCAGAACTCCGGCAAAGTCATCGGCTCTGTTTTATGAACTCCGTCTGAGCGGACCAATTAACAGTTTTGATTAACTAATTGTGAAATTGAATGACTAAACAAGAGTTATCAGAGAGTTTAGATGCTCATACCGATTCATAGCGTGATTTAGAAATTTTCAGAAGTTTTCCGGCGATTGAAGATTATCCGGTGTCGTCGTCTGGGACCGATTCTGATTGAAGGGTTTGAGTTAGTAAAAGTCTAACAATAGATAGAAGATGAAAGAATTGAGAAATTTACCGTTTTGATGAGTGACACGGTTTTCCGGCGAAAGTCCGGTGATTTCAGAAAGCGTTTCCGACGAACAGAAAATAGAGCGAAAGTGAAATTGGAGGTTCGTGAGTGTTTTTGAGTCGCGAGATGATGATATTGCCGGTGAAAATCAGGAAGTAAATGATTTCGGTTATTAAACCCGAAAATCATATGAATTCAAGTTCAATAAAGACTGAATTGATTAAGAACGGGGGTTTATCGGTTATAATCAGTAAAAACGATCCCTCAACAGTCTGGACGGTTGAAAGCCGATGAGCGGTTTCAGTTTTTGCGCAAACAGATAGATTCACGGGTAGAGTTAAGTTCTATTGTTTCCCTGGTTACACAACAAAACAGCAAGTGGCGGAGTGGTTAAATGTTTGATGGTTAAATCATCCGGCTGACCCAGGTTCGAAACCCGGCTGACCCGGGTTCGAAACCCGGCAGCCCCCTTTTTATTTTTAATTGCTTTATTTTTATTTTCTAACAATTTTAATTTCCATATTCTAAAATGTTTATTAGTTATGTATTGTTTAAAATTAAAATAAGCATTAAATGAGCAACAAAATTTGAAACTGATTATTTGATTAATAAACGAAGCGGGTTTGGAAAACCCGTTTTTCGACGGATGTTACAGTATCCCCTACTTTTAGAAATTTCGTCCTGAAATTTAAGTAGTAGTGGTAACAGGAAAAAGATGCGGGTATTTTTCGCGCATTGAGTCTTCACGTTCCCAAGTAAACTCAGGTCCCCGTTTCGACTCCCAGCGTACCCTAACAATTGGAATACGACTCTGTCTTAAACGTTTTTCTCCAAAGTCCATGATCTCTATTGGTCTTTCAATGAAGTGCATAGATTTTATCAATCTGAATATCTTCCAGGGGAATATGGAGATTTTCATCGGCGAGGCACTTCTTCAAGTTTGATACGTGGAACGTAGGGTGAATTATGTTGAGTTCTTCTGTTAGGTCAAGCTTGTATGCTACAGGTCCTACTCTTTCGAGTATCTTGAAAGGTCCTACGTAGCGTGGTGCTAGCTTGCCCTTCTGGCCAAAACGAACTACTCCCTTCCACGGTGATACTTTTAAAAGTACATGATCACCAATGTTAAACTCCAAAGGCTTTCGTCATTTTCTGCATAACTCTTTTGACGACTTTGTGCCGCTAGAAGATTGTTTCGAATCTGATGGATCTTGTCTTTTGTTTCCTGAATCAATTCTGGACCGGTGATTTGAGCTTCTCCAATTTCGTGCCAACATACTGGAGATCGGCACTTACGACCATATAAAGCTTCGAAAGGTGCCATGCCGATACTTGAATGATAGCTGTTGTTGTACGAAAATTCAACTAATGGTAGATGAGCGTCCCAATTTCCCTTGAAGTCTATGACACATGCTCAAGCATATCTTCAAGAGTTTGAATGGTGCGTTCAGATTGTCCATCAGTTTGAGGATGATAAGCGGTACTGAGGTCTAATCGTGTACCCAAAGCGGCTTGTACGGCTTGCCATGTTCGTGAAGTGAAACGACCATCACGATCTGAAATAATGTTAACGGTACACCATGACGGCTTACGATCTCGCTGATGTAGATACGAGCTAACTTCTCATTCTTGAAGTCCTCGCGAATCGGGATGAAATGAGCTGATTTTGTAAGACGATCAATGATTACCCATATAGTGTCATACCCACCAGAAGTGCGAGGTAACCCGGTAATGAAGTCCATGGTTATGTTTTCCCACTTCCATACAGGTATTTCAGGTTGGACTAGAAGTCCTGAGGGTCTTTGATGTTCAGCTTTTACTTTGGAACATGTAAGGCACTTGGAAACAAAAACAGCAATATCCTTTTTCATTCCAGGCCACCAGTAGGTGTATCGAAGGTCTTGATACATCTTGTAGGCTCCTGGGTGTATAGAGTATCGTGTTTTGTGCGCCTCATTCATAAGGAAATCACGAAGGTTATTGTGATCGGGAATCCATATGCGATCTAGATAGTACAGAATACCGTCGGATTTAGTTTCGATTTTAAGTTCAGCTCCACAAGACAGCTCCTTGCGTACGTCGTTTTCCGTTACTGAAACACTTGGGCTTCTCGGATTTTATCTTTGATGTCTGTTATGATTTGCGAACATAGAAGACGAATGGAGTTCGCATAACCCTTTCGACTGAGTGCATCGGCCACCACATTTGCCTTGCCAGGATGATACCGAATTTCACAGTCGTAGTCATTAAGAAGTTCGACCCATCTCCGTTGCCTCATGTTTAACTCCTTTTGGTTGAAGATATGTTGGAGGCTCTTGTGGTCAGTGTATATTTCACACTTGGTACCGTAGAGGTAATGTCTCCATATCTTAAGAGCGAACACAACGGCTCCAAGTTCTAGGTCGTGGGTGGTGTAGTTCTTCTCATGAGTTTTGAGTTGTCTAGAAGCATAAGCTATCACCTTCCCTCTTTGCATTAAAACACAGCCTAGTCCTTGCCCTGACGCGTCACAATAAACCACGAAGTCATCATAACCTTCAGGAAGTGTGAGGATAGGTGCGTCACAGAGTTTTTGTTTAAGGGTTTGGAAGGCTTCTTCTTGTTTGGGTCCCCATATGAAGGTTTTCCTTTATGTGTTAAAGCCGTGAGTGGTACAGCGATGCGGGAGAAATTTGCAATGAAACGGCGATAATAACCAGCCAAACCAAGGAATGATCTTACTTCGGTTGGTGTACGTGGCGCTTGCCATTCTTGTACTGCTTTGATCTTTGAGGGGTCGACATGTATTCCCTTGTCATTGACGACATGTCCAAGGAATTGTACCTCTTTTAACCAGAATTCGCATTTGGAGAATTTGGCGTAGAGCTTTTCATCCCTAAGAGTGTAAGGATGAGTCAAAGGTGTCGTTCATGATCAGACTTAGTCTTCGAGTAAATGAGGATGTCGTCGATGAAGACTATAACAAAGCGATCGAGATAGGGTTTGCAGACTCTGTTCATTAGATCCATGAAGACAGCTGGAGCGTTGGTTAGACCAAATGGCATGACCATGAATTCATAATGACCATAAGGAGTTCGGAAGGCGGTCTTTGGGACGTCTTCTTCATGTACTCTGAGTTGATGATAACCAGAACGAAGGTCGATTTTTGAAAAACAGCTGGCGCCTTGAAGTTGGTCAAGAAGATCATCGATGCGAGGTAATGGGTAGCGGTTCTTGACCGTTAACTTGTTGAGTTCTCTCTAGTCGATACACATGCGAAACGTTCCATCTTTCTTCTTCACAAAAAGGACAGGTGCACTCCAAGGCGATGAGCTAGGACGTATGAATCCTTTGTCAGTCAGCTCTTGTAGTTGACTGGCTAGCTCTTGCATTTTGGATGGGGCTAACCTAAAAGGAGATTTTGCAACTGGTGTAGCTCCAGGTATAAGGTCAATGCAGAATTCGACTTCTCTCACGGGAGGAAGTCCTGAAATGTCGTCAGGAAAAACTTGCGGAAAATATTTTACTATGGGATGTCTTCGAGTTTCTTCTCCTTGATTCCCTTTTTGATGACATGAGTTAGAAATGCGACATAATTTTTGCGGAGATATTTTCAGGCTTGAAGACAGGACATTAATTTGAGTCCTTTCGAAGGGGTTTCTCCAAAGATTCGAAAAGTCTGACCGTTTGCAAGAGGAATGCGAATGAACTTTTCGTGGCATACAACTTCAGCATGATGTTGGCTGAGCCAGTCCATACCAATTATAATGTCGAAACTTCCCAACTTCATAGGAATGAGGTCAACTGGAAAATCGTGATCGTTTAGGGTGAGAGTACAATTGCGTATAATAGTTTAATGAGACCGGTTTTCCGTCAGCAACTTCTACCGTTATGGATTACATGAGTTTATCTCGAGTTTGGTTGAGGATGGGCTCAAATTCTAAGGACACAAAACTCTTACCCGCGCCAGTATCAAATAACATGGATGCATAACTACCATTGATGAGGAACGTACCGTTAACCACATTGTTGTCAGCCCTAGCTTGATTTGCTTGATGTTGAAAGCTCTTCCTCTTGCAGGTGGAGGAGCTTGATTAGCCTAGTTTACTGGATTAGCTTGAGCTTGGGCATGGATAATGTTCACCAAGCGTGGACAGGTGTTCTTGAAATGGTTCGGGTCTCCACAGTTGTAACAAGCCCGCATAGGTTGCCCATGGGATAGTTGGGTTGGTAGTAGGATTGGGCTACATGTTGGGCAGGTGGTAGGAGTAAAGGTTGTTGGGCTTGACCCACTATCTGATGATGGGTTTGGGTTGAGGGCTGATGGCGGTTCGTTCGCTGAAGTATGCGACAGGTTTGAATGGTGTGACCTGCGCGGCCACAGCCGGTGCAATGTTGGCAGGGATGATCAGGAAAGTGATGGTATTGGCATCGGTTGCATTTTGGGTATGGGCCGGAGTATGGCTTTTATATGGTGCAGGCGAGGGGGCAATTTGAGTGATGGGTGCAGCAGGGATAGGGAAATTTGTTTGTGTGACAGCGAAATTTCTGGTGTTTCGTTTCCTCTTATTGGCGAACTTTGAGGAGGAGGTGGAATGGTTTGAAGTTTGGCCCTCAATGGGGGCTTTCTATTTCTCGTCCTTAAATTTGCCGTTACGAATACGATTCTCGGTAAGGTCGGTAGCTAGTTCCATAGCAGCTTCAAGTGTTGCAGGCGAAGTGCTTAGAACTGAGTCTTGAATTTTCGAGGGGAGGCCTCGAATATAGTGTTCGACTAAGCGGTATACTGGGGTGAACAAGTTTGGGACCATTTGGTTCAACTCTAGAAACCTTTTGTTGTAGGAAGTATGATCTCCCTCCTTTTGCTTCAACGAGTGAAATTCATCCTCTAACTTTTTATCTCGCTTCTTGGACAGAAGCGTCTCGTCATGATTTCCCTTAACTCCTCCCACGTTAAGGCCATTGCATCTTCGATTCCTCTCTTACCTTTTTCAGTATTCAACCAGGTAAGAGCTACTCCAAATAGTCTCCCGGTTGCGTAACGTACCTTGCGATCCTCGGGACAATCGCAATTAAGGAAGGTGTTTTCCATTTCCTCAAACCAGTGGAGGAGAGCAGTGACACCTTCGGTCCCTTCAAATTTCGGGGGATCGCAAGACTTGAAGTGTTTGTATGAGCAACTTTTTGGAGGGAGGGTTGTCGACGTTCTGGTCTCCTTGATGGGGAGGATTGATGGGATTTGCGGCGAGAGCTTGTTGGACTTGAACTACGATGTCAGGAAGCACTGCGGCCATTTGTTTTGCGATTTGGGTGGCCAAGCATTCGTTTGACCTTCCTGACCTTCTACCGCCACGTTGCTGCCTAGCCGACATCTACAGGAACATACATAAGAAGATTGTGAGTTTAAGGAATCTTTGTAGGTGTCATGTGTCGTAAAAAAATAAAAAATAAAAATAACATAAACATCAATAATGCAACTACATCCATAGGATGTCTTGGGTTTGCTTATGTTTGGGCCTCCAATGTCCCCCATACCATTACCTGTATAGTCATGTGGGCCCCCATGACTATGGCTTGGTAGGATTCACATTGGTGTTGGCGGTTTAACACTTGCATCACCCGAATGAAAACCATGAAATATGTTTGCGAGATGTATGGTAGGAGGGTGTCCAGGTGTAGACACAATGACAACTCAAAGTGGGGTTAGCTCACACGACGTTTGGTATAGCATGCTTTGGCCTAATAGGTCCTTCGTACTCTCATCGTTAGTCCCCAGTTAGGCAAACTGGTCCATTTATTTTGGATTTATACGAATGCCAAGCCTAGACAGGACGTTCCGACTACCGGTACTTGTACCCTTCCAGTTACTACATGCCCGTCATGAGAACTCACTTTGATGTGATTTGAAAATACAAAAATCGTTGCAAAAGTCATGGAAATTGTGTGTGTGTGCTCTCATGGATATGATATGTTATGAGAATATGATTCATGATAGGCATTGTATAATAATATGTACTTATGAACATGCTTGCATAACATTGAATGTATCAATAAACATAAAGCATATAAACATCATGAATTTTGCATGTAACACAAAACAAATTAAAAATTCTAATCAACTATAGTATAGGCTCTAAGGGTCTAATAACCTATCCTATCCCTATAGTCATGGCTCTGATACCAATCTGTCACACCCCGACCCGCAGCGGAATAAGAGTCGGGGCATAATTGGGTTATCACCAAAGCTCATGATGTTTACTAATATGTTTCATATTTATTAAATTCAAAATTACATCCTCAATATTCCAAACAAGTTCATACAATTACAAAGAAAAGTAACTAAATAAACAATCCAAAGTCTAAACCGATTTATTCTTCTAAGCTATCCTATATGTTTCTTGCTGCAACTGGATCACCTGTATCATGTGTAAAAATGGGGGTTTTGGGTCAACAAAAGTTGGCGAGTGAACCTTGTTAGAAAACATTTATTATTGATTTCTTGTTATATTTAATATGGGAAAATTATGCAATAATCATATGTGAGCAAACGTAAATAAATATAAAAAACAATAACAATAACAATAACAATAACAATAACAATAACAATATCAATAACAAACCACCTTGCATGAGTATGTAACATGAATGATAATGTATATGTTGGCAACGTCACGTTCACGCTCATAGGTAATGGGGAACGGACGGCCTATGATGATGTATGTGCGATCAAGGCTCAATCAAACGGAGCTGATCGTATGTTGGCAACGCCTCGTTCACGCTCATAGGTAATGGGGAACGGCTCATGCTCATAGGTAATGGGGAGCGGCGGCCTATGATAATGTATGTACTGAAAATGATAAATTTAATCTAAACATTAACCACGCAAACAGTTGATACATATTGAATACACATTTGATCATTGATATGATGGATGCACAAGTGTTTAAATGTAATAAATACTATGACACATGATACACCCCAAAAACGTGATTAAAACGGGCAATTTGTAGAGATTCACTCACATTGGGTGTGTTCGTTTGACGATGTTGAATGCGCACGAGTTTAGAGGGTTGATCGACGAGGATTAACTAACCTAAATAATAACGAAAAGTACGGTAAATAAGTGGAATTTATTAAAAATTTTAATAGGATTTTAGATATATTTTTGTGAGTTTAAGGTTATTTTCTAACTTTAAAAACATTATTTTTAAGTATTTTTAATTGATTTTAAATTAAATAAACAAAAAAAATGTTGACTTTTTGGGTTGACCATTGACCATTGACCATGACTGTTGACTGTTGACCTGTTCGGACGTGTGTGTGTATGCGCTGGGTGAGGCTCGAACCCGAGACCTCCCGTACGCGTGCACGCAGCTCTACCAACTGAGCTACGTGTCTAACCCGAAATATTTCTGTTTTTAATTATATTTATATACTATTTAATTTATTCAATATTCATTTATTTTAAAAAGGATTTTAATTACCTCGAACCGGTGTGCATAACAGGTCTCGAACCCGGGACCTGTTGTTTAACGTTGCACACAGTCCACCGCTGGACTGTGTGTCTAACCTGGTTAAAACACTTGTTTTTATTTCTCTTATATACTAACTGGAAGTTTCCGTATTTGGGTTTTATAAAAAGTCTGAATATTGTGACGAATCGGAACAAGGACAGACTCGAACCCGTATCCCTATGATTCAAACGCACACAGTCCTCGCTGGACTGTATGTCTAACCCGAGATATAACCCGATTTGTATTAAGTATATACACAGTCTAACTTCATCTTCTTCGCTAAAACAATACAAACAACGATTTTTCTACTGTTCTTGTCTAATTCGATTGACGGACATATGACTGATTAAAATGAAATGGATAGGGAAGGTTTTGGGAATGAACGTACCGGAATGATGACTTTTCTCAGAACTCCGGCAAAGTCGTCGGCTCTGTTTTATGAACTCCGTCTGAGCGGAACAATTAACAGTTTTAATTAACTAATTGTGAAATTGAATGACTAAACAAGAGTTATCAGAGAGTTTAGATGCTCATACCGATTCACAGCGCGATTAGAAATTTTCAGAAGTTTTCCGGCGATTGCAGATTATCCGGTATCGTCTCTGGGACCGATTCTGATTGAAGGGTTTGAGTTAGTAAAAGTCTAACAATAGATAGAAGATGAAAGAATTGAGAAATTTACCGTTTTGATGAGTGACACGGTTTTCCGGCGAAAGTCCGGTGATTTCAGAAAGCGTTTTCGAGGAACAGAAAATAGAGCGAAAGTGAAATTGGAGGTTCGTGAGTGTTTTTGAGTCGCGAGATGATGATATTGCCGGTGAAAATCAGGAAGTAAATGATTTCGGTTATTAAACCCGAAAATCATATGAATTCAAGTTCAATAAAGACTGAATTGATTAAGAACGGGGGTTTATCGGTTATAATCAGTAAAAACGATCCCTCAACAGTCTGGACGGTTGAAAGCCGATGAGCGGTTTCAGTTTTTGCGCAAACAGATAGATTCACGGGTAGAGTTAAGTTCTATTGTTTCCCTGATTACACAAAAAACACAAGTGGCGGAGTGGTTAAATGTTTGATGGTTAAATCATCCGGCTGACCCGGTTCGAAACCAGGAGCCCCTTTTATTTTTAATTGCTTTATTTTTATTTTCTAACAATTTTAATTTCCATATTCTAAAATGTTTATTAGTTATGTATTGTTTAAAATTAAAATAAGCATTAAATGAGCAGCAAAAATTTGAAACTGATTATTCGATTAATAAACGAAGCGGGTTTGGAAAACCCGTTTTTCGACGGATGTTACAGTGAAAGTGTTTGGTGGGTGTGAGTCAAGCAAGATGGTTGCTCGAACCAACTAAAGAAAACGGGAAGAGCTGCATGAAACGGGCCTCATTGCCAGCACCCTCCATGTTGAATGTGCAACAGAGGCGAGTGAGGCGGTTAATGTGAGCAGTGGCATTCTCGTCATCACGAAATTGGCACAAGTTAGTGATACCGGTCATGATCTAGGACGGGATTTGCTAGGGTTTGTCATTGTTCATTGCAGGAAGGGTGATGGGTGAGTTCGCACCTGTGAAACCGGTGGTTGCTTGTTGGTAAACAATTTGATTATTGGCCATTTGGACAACGGGTGGTGGACTCAGAGGACGGGAAGGTGGTGGGAATTGTGGGGTGACGACTTCGGTGTGAAGTTAAAGCTCGGTGGTTTAGATGGAAGGGTAGAGTCAGAAGGGGCTAAAGAATGAAGAAGAAGAAATACTAACCTTTGGTGTAGAAGAGGAGAAGGAAGACTTGTCTGTTAGTGGCTTCGGTGGTGGTCCGTGAGAGCGTGTATGGGGCATCCACTACAAAACCAACAAAAAACAAGTAAGAAGACTCTAGAGAATGACTCGACAAAATATAAAAGACACTAGGACTATTTTGACTCCTACGACTCAAACAAACAAATAGCACGTATGATGTCAACTAAGTCGAAATAAACATAATTAATGCAATTTGCAAAGAGTCCCCGGCAACGCCGCCAAAAACTTGATGTGCTAAAAGTAGTTTAGGCTGCCCCTCAGGATCTTTCTCTGCAAGAAAGAAATCCCTGCTCAAACAACTAAAATTAAACTAAATCTAGACTGGAATCCTGGTTTGCATTAGTAATAATTTTATTAGGATATTAGCTATTATGGAACCGAGATCTTCTAATACAAAACCTGTTGAAATACCGAACAAGACCCCCGACCCTTCTTAGGAAGACACTTATCGCATTCTAAAGGCTGTTAATTATACCGGTTGGTCTAAACTCCCACACAGGCTATCTAAGTGTTTTACGAAAGTATCCTAATTCGATTTAGTCCCTCACAGGCTATAAACCTAAGATAGACACGGGTTCTTGATTAGACTTGTTAGACAACGGTCAAAAGATAAACTAGTTAAGACTCCTCACGAAGTTCCTACCTAGCAATTTAATGACTTAGACCTAACAATAACCTCGCACCTCATAGCTATTGCGAATAGTAGTACACTTAAACTTATTTAATTACCGATTACCGCTTCTAAAGTGTATTATTCAATTAACCTCAAAGATTATCAATAAATAAATACAATCTAGTATGAACCGATTATGTGAAAAACATTCACCAAGACTCACACGAAGCAATAAACAATATTTGAACACTTTTAGCATGCATATACATCAAATCACTAATCGAGTCGACTACTTTTACAAATAATCCATTAATAACTAATAATCCATAATGAAAATCAAAACTTTACAAACCAATCATCCAATCTAGGAAGTAAATAAAAGATCTAGACAATCATAGTCATCGAACAAATCATCAGAAGAGGTATCTTTGATAACAAGAAACATAATAAAGGTAAGAAACAAAGAATAAAGACACCCGAATGGTATGATGACGACCCGGACGAATTCCTAAGCTTTCGAACTTCAACCGGTTGCTTCAAGCTCTCAAAAACGCTCCAAAAGATGTCCAATTTTCGCCCAAGTTGCTTCTGGTTCGTAACTAGGATTGAATTATGAGTTTATGATGTTTATATATTACTCCAGCAACAATCTAGCTCGAACACAAACTCTGCCACAACAAACCACCCCGTCGCGTTACCAACGGGTATACTACTTCACCTACGCGTGACGCGGCGTGTACAAAATCCAACAATTATATTATACCCATAGATATTACATGTAGCTCTTTCTCTTTAGGGGTCGTGTAGCGCGACGGGGTCATTTTCTCAAAAACGGTCCAAAACATGTCCAATTTTCGCCCAAGTTGTTGTTGGTTCGTAACTGGGTTTGAATTGTGAATTTATGATGTTTATATATTAATCCAGCAACAATCAGCTCGAACACAAACTCTCCCCGAACAATCACCCTGTCGTGTTACGCGACGGGTATACTACTTCACCTACGCGTGATGCGGCATGTACAAAATCCAACAATTATATTATACCCCCAGAGGTTACGCGTAGCTCTTTCTCTTGCGTAGCGCGACCGGGTCATTTTCTCAGAATTCCTCGTTTTGCGTTCCCATTCAGCTATGAATCGACCCGAACCTTGCTGTTAACTCTTTTCTAGCTGATTTTAACCATTTTCTTCACTTTTCAGCAATCAGGACCTGTAAACAAACAAACGATCAAAAGAAGCTATATCTACATAAAAATCGAACTAACGAATACTAAAATGTACAAAACTATACACGATAAATCAATGTATTTTACAATACACCAGAAACCCTTACATTGGTGACAACTTTCAATCCGCCAATATTTATTTTACAAAATTATACCATTAATATTTATATCACTTGTACGTTTCTTAGTCTTGCCCGTGTAAGTCGTGTCCATCATCTAAGAACATCTATTCTTCTCAATCTTAGTTCCAGTGTCTACTAGTCCAACTTATTCCAAACAGACGAATTCTAGCTTTACTCGTGCTAACGACTCACCTATGTCCCATTATCCACATCGTCATATAGTTACTCTACATTACTAGAGGTGTGTGTACTTATATGTTTTCAATCGAACAAGTCAGTTATTTATTTCATGTTCAAAGTCTCAAGTCACAATCACAAACATCATAACCATTACTCGTTCAAATATATATTTTTGATTATGATGTTTACCAAGCTTGTCAAGTCCCACACGCGTTGACAAATATTTATTCTAGGATAATTATACAAGTATTAAATATTTAAATGCTTAAATGGTCTGGGTTTATATTTATAACTCTCTGAATGCTCCGTTAACAATATTGACGAATCTTACTCGATTGACCACGTTTGATCCGTTTTAGTCACACCCAGCCACACTCCCCAATCGACTGTCTCATTTAATCATCATTAACCGAAAATAATTCACCTAGATTACCTTCGAGCACCATTAATCATCACTAAACACCACAGCCATGGCCTTGCCATCATCGACCATCCCTACCAAACGGCCACAGATATAAGCCATTGCATATCATCATGGCCTTACCATACAACACCATATTTTCACCATCACCAATTACTACAACCGATACATAGAACATTCCCAAGAAATCCATTGATCTGATATTCTAACAACCCACCATCATCAACCGCCAATCTCCATCAAAGTTATAGCCTAAACACCAGAGTACCCTCTCTATACATCTCCAAATCAAACAATAACACGATCATTAACATAAATCACCTACCATCATTGGAGAATAGGAGTTAAAGTTAGTGAGCATTTACCTCATAGCAAGGTACCATTGTGGTTACTCTGATGTTGCTAGAGATCACGTTTGAATCCCCAGAATCCATGGTCACATCGTCACAATCATTATATCGCATCAGTGACCGGAGTTGACTAAGATCCAACATTACCTAGCGCTACAGAACACCACTTCCGTCATTGGGATAGGGTGGCCGGCCAGAGGCCATGGCTGGCACCCTTTGCAATTTTCATCTCTTTCTAGCTCTTTCTTTCTCTCTCAAAAATCTAATTCTCTCTTACTCAATCTCATCTCTTTCGCTCTCTTTGTTTCTGTCTCTAGATTCGGAAAGATAAAGGTGTGTGGGTGTAGTATCTTAAAGCATTCCCATCCCATTCTACATTTTTATGTGAGTGAGTTTGGTATGTTTTAAAAAGTGTTGAGTATAGAAGAGAGAAAATGTTATAGATGATCTGCATATTTTGTGGGACGCACTTCACCCTATTAATATTTTAATTGTTTTTAAAGTAGTTGTGAGCGGAGGAGAGAGAAAAGGTAAAGATAAATTATAAAAAGTTATTATTGAATTAAAAAAGGATTTGGTAAATAAACAAAATTAACAAGGGATGAGTGGCTAATGTACCACTAGTAGTAAAAGTTAACCCGATAAACATTAGGATTTAAATGAATAAACCTAATGTTAAATTAAAGGGGGATAAATGATTTTAAAAAACAAAGTTAAAAAGGGGTTTGGTCATCGGGATTTATGTCGGGTTGTAACATTCCCGAGCTTAGTAAATTAAATTACCATGTTCGCCTGACAATTAACTTGAAGTGTATAACTATGAATATTAACCTAGTTAACATAGTTTTTTTATTAATGAAGATTAATTTGGTTATGAACAACAAAATACAAAAAAAACATGGAGGTACCAAAATTGCACATCCTTGAATACTAAAAATATAAAGAGGGAAGAAAATAAAACACACACATACAATGTATGTGTGTGTCTTATTTAGACAGATAGGGAGAACTCCTCCTAAAACCTCAACAAAAAAGATTTAAAGATTTAAGGTGCAATTGAGATGGAAAATCCTTGCATGTTTAAGAATTTGAATCATCGAGGCTGAACAAACCCAAGGTAAGTTGTAATTACACATGTTGATGGGTTTATATGAAAAAGGAACTTGAATGTGACAATGTTGATATTGACATTATAGAAAGTATGATGAAATTGATGATATATTTGTGTTTATGGTCACCATACTTGCTAGTATAGGTGAGATACTTGAACAAGAAAATAGGATTAAATTGATGTTATAGTGATGTGAAAATGTGAATATAATCATCATATTTACAAGAAAATGGGGAGATACTTGACTAAAGTAGATGTTTGGATGAAAGTCCATGTATGTGGTGAAATGAGTTTTTACATAGTGATGAAAACCCCAAATTCTTGTATGATAGTTGATGAATTAGCATGTGATAATCGAAAGTTACTAAATGTATGAACTTGTTGAGATTGAAAGAAACATGATAATTTGGTTGGTAAATTAGCGAATACGATGGCCTAAGAATGATGCCCACCAGGTGATTGATAAAACGCCTAAGTGAGTTTTATTGAACTTATTATTGCATTTATATATGTTAATTGGCAGTTTGACTTTTTACAAGGTCAAACTGACCGGTGATAGATTCAAATGAAAATTATGGTATAAAAGTCCATAAGGTGATAGTCATGGTGCAGGATGACTAATCTAATCATCTTGTGGATATTATGTGATAGTTTGACTCCTGACAAGATAGGTGAGAGCTTGGAAAAAAAATGAGTCAAGCGGGTCAAAGACACGAGAAAGCATGATCGAAAGCAAGGTAAGTA
Source organism: Scalesia atractyloides (assembly GCA_947069175.1). Classification (NCBI taxonomy): domain Eukaryota; kingdom Viridiplantae; phylum Streptophyta; class Magnoliopsida; order Asterales; family Asteraceae; genus Scalesia; species Scalesia atractyloides. The sequence continues at coordinate 32,855,859 of CAMTDV010000013.1, forward strand.
AAGCGTACACCTCCTAGAATAGGATCACTACTTAGGTTATAGGAAAGAATTTGCTGACAAACAAAGAGTTTTGAAGTAAAATCTTATGGTGTAACCCTTAACGGGTCAAACGGGCAAAAAATAATTAAATCACATATGTGTGATTGAATAAGGAGTTTTAAAAAGGTACCCTATGGTGTACACAATAATGGGTCAAACAAATAAAATGGCGAGTGATCGCCTGTTAATGACTAAAGAAAGTATTTTCAAAACTAACATTCTAGCCCAAATCAAAATGGGTCGAACAAGTATAAATAATTTTTGGTGGTAGACCAATGAATTTTCAAAATTAGACCTTCTTGCACCAACCAAAATTGGTCGAAAAGTAAAAATGATTTTTTTTGTGGTAAACATTGTCTTTTGAAAATTTGACCTTCTAGCGCGAACCAAAATGGGTCGGACGAGTAAAAATGAATTTTTTGTGGTAAACCAATGACTTTTTAAAATTAGACATTCTGGCGCGAATCAAAATGGGTCGAATGGGTAAAAATGAATTTTTGGTGGTAAACGAATTAACTTTTGAAATAGGACCCTACAGTGTAAACCGCAACAGGTCAAATGGGTAAGATGGTAATTATGCACCTTTTGGGAAATAAACAATACATGGTTAGTTAAAATGTTAAAAGGGTAAGCTATGAACGGGTGAAATGGACAACCGGGTCAAATGGGTTAAATGGTAATGTTAGCACCATTTGAATACGATATTTAATGCTTTGTTGTTAACTTTTAAGCTTACAGGTAAGCATAATGCATTGCCATGAATTAGAAAATAGAATTTGCAAGGTATTAATAACGTGTCATTGCTTTGACCCGCGCTAGGTATGCATAAATGGTTAATCTCTTAGTGAGGGCTTATGGTCCTACTAGAGTTGGTCGAGTCAAAGGGTGGACACTAGACCACCTCAAATGACGTCTCTAGTATTTTGGGTAAAACGGCTATTAGAGCCACGAACATGTCCACCATGCGAAAATATGACTAACCTAGTTTTGAAACACTAAACCTTTGGAAATTTTATGTTCTTAGGGATATAATAAATCTATATGGGATTATTGAGTTTTTACCTAAGAAAATCCAACCACGACCTTGGTTGTGGTTGGGAAAAATTGTTGGGCTTATATTACCAAAGGTTTACACATTAGAGCTACTTTTGGGCTTTAGAGGGGTTTGTGGGCTTCCTAGTGCCTTGTGGGTCTAGGGTTGTAAATGGTGGGCTTAGTGAGTATTATAAATAGATGTCTTAGGTCAAGGTGAAAAGGTTAGAGAGTTGTATTTGCAAAACTTGTATCAGAAACTTTTCTAGTGTATGCAAGTTGTTCTTAATTCAAAGCTTGTTCTTCTTCCTAATCACTATTTCCGCTATTCATTAGGTTTGTGGTACCAGGTTTTTGGGCTTCAAGTTCATCAGAGCCCGCAAGGAATCTTGATACATCAAGGAAAATAAGTCCATGACGTTCTTGCTAAATTCAAGCTTACAGATTCAAAGCCCATGGCTTCACCTATTGCTGAACGGCCTATGCTAAATCAAGACGCTGAAGGAACGCCTGTTAATCTGACTATGTATCGCTCAATGATTGGATCACTCCTGTATCTCACTGTAAGTCGGCCAGACATCATGTTTGCCGTCTTCCAGTGTGCTCCTTATCAGACTACTCCTTAACTCTCTCATTTACATGTTGTTAAACGAATTTTTAGGTATCTCAAAGGGGCACCATCACTGGACCTCTGGTATCCAAAAAATTCTGAATTTGAATTGTTTGCTTTCTCTGACAGTAATCTTGGAGGTACAGATAGGGATATGCGCTTAACTTCAGCTGTTTGTCAATTTCTGGGAGATCGCTTAATCTCATGGCAATACAAGAAGAAACAGACGGTCTCACTTTCTACTGAGGAAGCAGAATATGTCACAACCTCTGCTTGCTGCTCCCAGGTTTTATGGATGTAACACCAGCTTGCGGATTACGGTTTGACTTATCTAAACACCACATTTACTGTGATAATGATGCCGCTATCCAAATCGTCAAAAATCCTGTTTTTCACTCCAAAACCAAGCACATAAATATTAAAGTCCATTTTATTCATGATTGCTATGAAAAGGGTCTCGTGAAGCTTGAGCAAATCCACACTGATGCAAACGTGGCAGATTTGTTCACGAAACTCGTTAGCAACGCGCGTTTTCAAGTGCTTGTGGATATTCTCAAAATGATTCGGTTTTCTACCTAGGCATCCTCTGTCTTCTTATTTCGTTTATTGTTTTCCTTTATTTTTCTTGTTTTGTAAATTTGTTCATGTGTATGCACAAATTTAGGGGGAGAAATCTTAAAAAAAAGCTTTTGCAAGGATAGGGAAATAAAATACTTTTTCGTGATAAAATGTTTGACTAACACATGTAAGGTGTTGAAGCGGGAAAAGGTTTGGATCGAAGGCGATGCGTCGGTAGGTCTAAAACTCAAAAGGATAGTGTTAGCCAAATGATACAAACATAATGAACTATGTACTCCGTGGGTCACTTACTATAGGCGTATGATTTCATGGTCTTAAATCTTGTGTTGATAGATAGCCAACGTCTGAGGTTTCGGGTCTTTATAATGTTGAGTCATCCAGGGATATCTTGGCTGGCCTTCTTTTGCATCCAGATTATATGCAGACCTAGGCACAGTCAAGATATATTTCTAAAAGAGCCAAAACAGAAAGGCCAAAACCTAAGAGAACGGAAGTTTCTTGATGAGAATATTCCATAAGTTCTTACGTACCACATAAGGTATTTTCTTAACCCTCGTCAGTCACTATTGGTCTCTCTGCTGTACGGAAGTACTGACATGTTCACCAATAGCCTGACGTTGTAAAATATAAAGGATGACCACTGTATACTCACCCGCTATGATGAATTGTTGTGCTTACCTTGATCGTGGGGGTAGGTCATGGTATGGGACACACGGGTATCATAGTATAATACTACCTTAAGCGTATCATAAAGCTTGAACTAGAAGGGTTGAGTTTTAGATTTAAATGGACAAGTATATTGACAATCGCTTAGACCAGTTTGACCCTGCTCATACTGAAAAATGTTCCTCAGTCGATCTTCGAAATGATTTGATCCCTTAGCATGGTTATGTTAAGATTTATGTGTGTGCTAAACAGTCTTCTCTTTTTAGATTGGTAAAAGGTGATTGGATGCTTGGTTAGTCAACTTGATGATTTTTTATTAGATAGTTTCTGTCAAGGGATATTGGACTGGCCCATTTCAAAATTTGGGCCAATCTAATAGAATTTTGAAAGTCTTAAAAATTGGAAAATCATAATACTGTTTTGGATTGGGCTTTTCCGGATAGGCCCACTTGGATTACTGTTCTGGATTGGGCTTCTCCGGATAGGTCACCTGGACTTAACTGTTCTGGATTGGGCCTGACAAAAGCCCAATCCGGACTCTTTGGAATTTGAGTCCCAAGCCCATTCCGGAAAGTATATCAATGATTCTAAAACATCATTTCGGATTATTCATAAATTTCCGAAATCTATATTCTTCTCTGATTCTCTCTCTCTATTTCACTGTTCATCTCAGAACTCATCCGGATTAGGTAAATATGCTTAAAATCAAGAAATCCGGATGATAATTTTGATGTTTAAAGCATTCCGGATAGCGTCTCGGATTGATCTTCAAAGACACATGCATTTCGGATTCCATTCCGGATGGTTATTCATCCGAATTGATGAACTCAGATTTCATCTCGGATAATCTTCATCCGGATTGATGATTTATCCGAGATACTGTTGGCTAATCCGGATTGCAAATTTATTCGAAATACAAGTGACCTCTTGCTAATCCAAAATGATGAAAAGGTTCATCCGGATGAGTGTTGACCTGTCAGTAAATCCGGATTTAAGGTTTTGAACCCTTGAACTATTTTGAACCTTTTCAACTGTTGAACCCATAAAACTGCTTTGAACTCTTAAACAATTGAACCCTCAATCTCTGTTTGAACTATTTAGTTAGTATTGACCTTCATCCTGATAAACTCCGTTAACACCTGTTAGTTTGAATTTAACTTGGTTATTGTCTTGACAGAAATGGTTGAAGAAGCTTTTGACGCCATTATGTTGGTTGAGGAGCAGTTCCAAAACAGGCAGGATATCTTTCATATCGCCAGCTGAGTTTTATCAGGAGTTCCAGTCGATGATTATGGGTTTAAACGCATGCAAGATTGCCTATGCTCTCCGGGCCAATCCAGTCATACACAGAGACTTAGTGCATTCTTTCTAGAAGAGAGCTCGATTTCATCAGAGAAGCGCGGATGGGAGACCATATATCAGTTCACAGATACAAGGAAAGGAGATACTACTAAATGAAGGTTGCGTCAGAGAGGTGCTACAGATTGTTGATACTACTAGAGACCCAACAGTATATGCGAAAGAGAAGGTGGTGTCGGTACTAATGGAGATGGGTTATGAAGGGTCATATCCACCGCTTCTTAAGAAGATGTCCAGCATATTGGCGGTTATTGGTTCATATGTTTATGCAGTGCATCTCAGAAAACAAAGGAGGTCTCGATCAGCCAAACCAAACCCAAACCTCTGCTATTGTATCTCTGGTTATGGATTGGAAGTATAACTACTCTGGTTATATCTTCGAAAACATGAAGAAAATTTTGGAGTAGTCCAAGAAGAGAATTTTCTTTTGTATCCACGGTTCGTTCAGTTGATTCTTGATGCTCGCTATCCTGATTTGGCAAAGGACGCTTCAGAAGCGAATTTGTTAAACATGAAGCCGATGGGACCAACCATTTTCAGCACCATGAAAAAGAATCGCTCGACATCTAAAACTGTATTTGTTGGTCGTTTTGCTTTGAAGAAGTTTGGAAAATTTGTAGAGGTTGTTGGCCTGGACGTCCCAGCTCCTCCACCGGTAAATGCCATTGTAGCCGAAGAACATGATGTGTCGGTCAAAGGGAAAGAGATAGAGGTAAAAGATCTGGTTACAGATGATGAAACTGATGAAGAACAAGCTTTTCTAGATGATCTTACAGAGTTCAATGCTAATTTGACTCTAGTTTTACCAGAATTATCCTCAGAGAACTTGGAAGCTTTGATTGCTCATCTAAAGGAAATTCAAGAAAAAACAGGGTGATCATCCACTAGAAATTCCATCTATTGTTGCTCCGATTGGTGTGGTTGAAGATGATGACGAAGATGAAGAGGATGAAGTTCCTTTGATTAAGAGGAGGCGAACATAGCCGATTGTTCAATCAAGTCAGTCTGAAGTTCGTGTTGCTGGTGCTGCTGAAAAGTCTGTGTTGATGACGTCTACTGTTGTTATATCTTCAGTTGCTGCATCTATTATAGACACTCCGATAGTTGATACTTCCGCTTTATCTGAACCAACAACCACTCATATTGCTACTCATTCTACAGCTATCTCAATTCCGGCTGACACGGTACTACAGATGATGGAGTTTGGGGGAAGTTCAACTGGTGCAGGAGGTTTGAGGCAGGTGGGAGTGGTGTAGGTCGTGGTGACGATGCTTTTGAGGAATATTTGTGAAGATCAGAAAAGCGTGCATTTGAATTTGGTGGGTTGGATAGTGATGATGAGGATGTGGAAGTTGACGTTGTAGATTTGAAGAAGAGAGTGGTCGTCTTAGAGCAGGAAGTTATATTGAAGGATGCTCAGATTGCCTCGTAGCAAACTCGATTGGATGTTAGACATCAAACCATAGATCAGCTGCAGGGAGATGTTACTATGCTAATGACCATGGTGTTCGATTTGAAAGCCAAGTTGGAAAATAAGTTTGGAAGGGAATTTTCTGATCCTACGGACGATCCAATGAATATCGAGCACAGACATCGTGCTGCTCAACAACGAGCAGCTGAAGAAAGTGAGGTAGAAAAGCTAGCAGCTGAACAGTTGGCTTCTGAATGCCAAGCTGGATTAGATGATTATCTGTGCGATCCATAAAAGAAATATACAGCTAGCCAGAAGCGACCAGTGACCAAAACGAAGAAACATATGGTACTGATGAAGAATGTGGATGTTAATCCTCTTGACGAGAACTTCCAGTTAAAAGATCCAACAACCCCAACGGAACGTTATGTGATGGACCTCGGTTCTAGCTATTACAGCAAAGTCAGGGATAAATTAAAGGTGTTAAGCTGGATGTATGATCACGTAAAGAAAATGTGGATAATTGTGCGCCAAGATGGGACTCGAGAGTATTATTCGAAGGAATCCCAGTTCGACACGTGGACGAAAATAGCTCTTACTGATTTACTGCGAGCTCCATATACAGAAATGATACAACTGAGTGTGGCCCTGGATGGAGGTTTTTAAAGAAACTGGAGCATGAGGTAAAGAACGGGTTTAAGACGATGAAAACTGCCGAACCCTACTTGCGAGCTACAAAGGGAGTTCGTGATGCGCTTACCGGGAGAAGATTTAAATCGGTGATGTGGCCACCAACTGATAAGGAGTTGGTTATACCGGTCGCTCCAACATTTCCACGAGGGATTCTAAAGAACTTTAACTTTTGGTTGTACGATCCCAAGGTTGGCAGCGTCGCGATTGTGACAAAAGAGCGTTCAGGGTGAATGACGTGGTTGACTTAGTAAGCTTTCACGATGAAGACCTGCAGGTTTTTACTTCTCATCAGATCCGAACTGCAGAGTTATATGAGGTGTGTGCGAAGGATTGGACTGCAGCTATTGCAGGTATTATAGCTAGAAGGCTAGGAGTGGATGCGCAACCGAAGGACTAGAATGCCTAATGTTGTAAACCTAGGGGGAGATTGTTGGGCCTATATTACCAAAGGTTTATACATTAGAGCTACTTTTGGGCTTTAGAGGGGTTTGTGGGCTTCCTAGTGCCTTGTGGGCCTAGGGTTATAAATGGTGCGCTTAGTGAGTATTATAAATAGATGTCTTAGGTCAAGGTGAAAAGGTTAGAGAGTTGTATTTGCAAAACTTATATCAGACACTTTTCTAGTGTATGCAAGTTGTTCTTAATTCAAAGATTTCTTCTTCCTAATCACTATTTTCGCTATTGATTAGGTTTGTGATATCTGTTAGATCCGTTATCGGGACTTACAAAAATAATGAAAAGATTTGCTAAGGATGTAGAAAACTTGATCTAATACACTCAAAGTCTCATAACGTGTCAAACGAGTAATAAATCTAAAACGAATATTAGGAGTGAAGAACTCAAGATTTATGCGTGCTGGTAGTGGGTTATAGTTTAGAAATGTTAAAGAATAAAACCATGTGAATAAATTGGGTTTGGACCAAATTTGGAGGTGAACTAGGTGAAAAGAAAACATGTTTTAGCTGATACGGGCGGGTGGAAACTTGACCCGCCTGGTTAAGGCGAAAAAAACACGTTTCAGTTGACACGGCCGAGTGGAAATTTGACCCGCCCGGATAAGGGTAATAAAAATAAAATAAAATAATAAAAAATTGTTTTCGTTATCAGGTTGATCCCTTACCATTAAGCGCCTGTAATATTAACCATTTGACTAGTTTAAATAATTGGTAACACAAAGTGTGACAACCAACCAGGCGAAGAACCGAACACTATTAAAACGCTATCTCCTTGGAGACGTTCACGGAAAGGATGAAGCATGATCATGCAATGTCACACCCCGGACTTCCAATCAAAATCCATACACCAGTGGGCCCGGGTGGGGAGTATCGTGACCTCAGTTGATAACATCATTGTCAATTAAACACGTCACATGGAAGTCTTGGAGTAAAAATTACTATTACAAACCGAATGTTTCGAAATACAAAATAATATACAGGCTCGTAATAGAAGATCCACAGGCGGATCATATAATGTACAAAGAAAGAATATAAAACAGACTTTAGGGCACATTTAAGGATTTGCAAGATCCTCTTATTTCACTACCGAGCAGCTTCCGGCCTATTTCGTATTGTACCTGCAAGCTTAGTCTTTGAAAATACTGCTTTCGTGGTAAATACACACGACTGACTCATTTTGAAAACATTTTAAGAAATTAGATTAAGTGCACACGCACAGATCTTTTATAACTTGGGAAAGTTACTTTGTAACCTTGTTAACAGATTCACATGTTTGTCAGTACATGCAGGGCCCAGTACAGAGACCGAGACATGATTAAGTACACACCACTTAGAACTCATGGAGGAGTTATCCCCAACATCTTGGGTAATTTGCATTTGAGTGTCTGTCAGGTGTATGTCTACACCCGCACAAAGGTCGTGGCCATTACTAATGTAATGAGCCGAGGATATCCAGGACACGGTAGTTAACCCTCGATGTGTAAGTTATCAAACAAAATTGATTAAAACGGAATATGCGGATTTACTAGCCACAATCCAGCATTCGATTGATCCCATTTCCGACCAAGCAGTAATAATTTATCGTATCCCAAGCCCGAATAGGGAAAATAAGTCAAGAGTATTTACCTGAGCTAGTCTTGATTTAAAAATGCAAGATTTAATATCTCAGCCGTATCCAAAATGATCTAAGTGCAGATATCATTTACCGGAAGGCTCTAGTCCGGATTATGGCATAGGCTAACCAATTAATACTAACGGTCTTATTTAAGTCATAGACTTAGACCGAGTAGTGTACATGATCAAGACGTATAACACTTGATTAAATGATGATCGGATAGAATGTATTTTAAACCCGACAAGTGCTTTGACTTGTATAAAATGGGTAAACATTTAACGTTCTGGATTTTGAGTTTAAAACGATAAGGTTAAACCCGTTTTGGTTAATTTTTGTAAACTAGTTACATATAATTAACCGTATGCATATTAGCGATATCGGGTAACCGGATAAGTCATGGACAAGTTCTATACGGCATCATACTTTAATTAAGTTGTAATATCGGTAGGATATCAACTTACATGCCCGTTAAGGTTTTAAAATGAAATTATGCCTCATAAAGGCATTTTGGTTATTTCATGCCGTATAAAAGGAACTTGAATATAATTTAATGTTATAACTATAAGTATTTTGGGAAAAATAATTTATTTATGATATAATATCAGTAGGATATCAATTATATGTGTAATTTATATTTTATGACCACACTATGCACCAAAATGGCATTTTGGTCATTTTACACAAAGTTTACAAATTATTTGGAATTCTAGTTCATATCAAATACCTACAGTATAAATATTTAAAATAAGTTTTAAAATCAGTAGGTAACAAGTCTTGGTTGATACTTATGGTTTAAAACCATACTATGCGCCGAAACGATGCTTATGTCGTCTAATGACGATATATGCGATGTTTAACGAAAACTGATGTTAGGGTCAGATTAAAATGTCTTAGATATGTTATTTAATATAACATATCAGTAGGTAAAAGATTTACCTTGAAAAGATATGATTAAAACTATTTTATAAGCCATAAGGGCTTTATCGTCATTTATCGACATATTACAAGGACTTGTTCATAAAATCAGTTTATAATCTGATTTAACATCCCAAATAATCCTACTTATAATATTACATCAGTAGGAAACTTATTTTAAAGTTCATTTTCTTTTAAACCTTATTTTATGCAAAAAGGCATTTTAGTTAAAATGGCATAATTATAGAACTTGTGCATAAACTCAAATTTTGATTATGATCATGTAATATAACCTCAGAGGGTTATGCTACATTATATTATATTACAATCATAATGCAACTTTAGATCAGTAGGTAACTAATCTAAATCGGGTCAGAATCGAAAGTCAAAGCAGAAGTTAAACTTCACGACTTTCGGTTATGAACCGACCCTAGAACTAGAATTGACGAGCCGAACATGTTTTTACATATTCTAACAATTATTACCAACTTGTTTAAGTATCATAACATATATAAGATCAATTTATGATTTTTCCAAAAAATGGTCTGTTTTACTTTTTAACATCATAACTTTAACCTGTCAATTGGTCTAGCAAATGTGCTCTTCACGAGGTGCCCTTTATAGGGACTAAGCATCTACCCTATTACGATCACTTAGTCATGTTCATTACGAACAATGGCTGGACCATAATGGTCTTAAGCGAAAGTCAAAGCGTTTTTCGTAAAACGCTTGACTTTTGGCTATAGAACCTATAAACGAAAATGCAAGAGCAAGGAACACTTACAAGAAGTTCCTAGAATGCAATAGAACTAAGTTGGATGCTCCTTTTAGTTAGGAACTTCCAGAGGAGGGAGAAGAGTTATGAATAAGAAAGGTGCAAGTTCAAATGGTGAACCTTGGCACCTATTTATAGTTGGAGAGCTTGAAGGAGGTGATGCCAGGTGTTAAGGGGTGTAAAGGGGAGCTTACAAGTGTCCTAAAACCTGGCATAGCAGTTTGGGAATCCATAGTTTTGAGTTAATTGGTTTTCGGCAACATGTGTGGAGGCCAAGCAAAACTTTCTGCAGATACAGGTCTCTCACGTTCCACGAGAGGCCAGGGCCTTGCCTCTCGCGCCCCGCGAGCGTCCTATGTCAGTTTTCAAAAGTTGACACTTTTAGCCCCTTAACTTATAAAACCTCCTAGAACCTCCTAAAACACCTTTTTAGCATATTTAGCCCTCCGTAGCCAATATTTGGCGTACCCGGGATTATGCCCGGACATTGTCAAGCTCTCGGTTCGTTAAAAGGTCACTCAGAGGTATAAATAACATGTTGACACTTTTAATCCCTCTAATGTCCAACTTTTATATAATTACGGATGTAATCCCTCTCTTCCAACAAATGGGACTTGTGAGGGTTAGGATTTCGTAAAAGATCACTCAGAGGCTCATTATAAGCATGTTGTCTCCAATGTCACTCAGAGGCTGGGCATGTAGGCACAACGGTCACTCAGAGGCCAAGTTTTAGCATGTTGACACTAATGGTCACTCAGAGGCTATGTTTTAAGCACGTTAACACTAATGGTCACTCAGAGGCTTCGGTTTATGCATGTTGACATCAGAAGATCACTTAGATACTTAGTTTGAGCATAATGACGCTTTTAGTCCCTGTTAGTCTTTAACAGACTAAAAATAAAAATATAACACGTCGCTATATTATTGGACATGATTTTACAGGGTGTTACATTCTCACCCCCTTATAAGAAATCTCGACCTCGAGATTTTATTTAAAAGATGGGGGTAGTTTTGTCGCATAGTGGACTCAACCTCCCATGTATACTCGGGACCTCGAAGGGCATCCCATTTAACCTTTACTATAGGTATTAATTTCCTTTGGAGCTTTTTGACCTGTCGACTCTCGATTGAAATTGGTTTCTAAACGAACCGCAGGTTTTCATCTGTTTGCACATCTTTATGTGACATTGCTAGCGATTCATCAGCTTAACATTTCTTAAGATTACTGATGTGGAACACATCATGAATTCCACTAAGCTCCTCTGGCAATCTGAGCTTATAAGCTACAATGCCGACACATTCGACTATCTCGAATGGTCCGATATATCTTGGGCTTAACTTGCCCTTCTTCCCAAAGCGTATCACACCTTTCTAGGGTGACACTTTCAGCATGAATTTGTCTCCTACTTGGAACTTAAGAGGTTTTTCGCCTCTTGTCAGCATAGCTCTTCTGCCTATCTCGGGCAGCTTTGAGACGATCACGGATTTGCACAATCTTTTCCGTGGTCTCCAGGACAATCTCTGGTCCTGATAGTTGGGCTTCCCCAACTTCTGCCCAGCACACTAGCGTTCGGCATTTTCTATCATACAAGGCCTCATAAGGAGTAGCCTTGATGCTCGTATGATAACTATTATTGTAGGAGAATTCTATTAGGGGTAAGTGGTCATCCCAACTTCCACCTAAATCAATAACACATGCCCTAAGCATGTCTTCCAAAGTCTGGATAGTACGCTCGCTTTGATCATCAAACTGCGGATGGTAAGCCGTACTAAAGTTTAATCGTGTGCCTAAAGATTGCTGGAAACGTTTCCAAAAATGAGAGGTATATCTAGTATCTCTATCAGATACAATAGATATTGGCACACCATGTAGGGACACAATCTTGTCCACATACAACTTAGCCAATTTGTCTGAATTATATGTTTCCTTTATTGGCAAAAAAATGTGCTGACTTACTGACCCAAATAGTGTCATTTCCACTTTTGGTCTTAGGTAACTTGGTAATCAAGTCCATAGTTACCATTTTCCATTTCCATGTGGGAATTTCCAATTGTTGTAGAAGTCCTGACGGTTTCTGATGTTCGGCCTTAACTTGCGAACACGTCAGACACTTAGCAACATAAGTGGCTATGGATTTCTTCAAACCCATCCACCAATAATTCCTTTTTAGATCCTGATACATCTCGTCACCACCCGGGTGAACTGAGTATCTTGAATTATGTGATTCGTGGAGGATTAGATCTCTAAGTCCTCCAAAAATTGGAACCCAGATTCTTTTATTAAACCTAAGGATTCCATCTTTTCCAGGCGCTAACTGATCAACAGTTCGGCCTAATCCTTCATTAGGAGCATTAGCCTCTAATAGAGCTTGCTTTTGTGCATCTAATAGCTTCTCATTCAAGCTATTTCTGATGTCAATGCTCTTTGCATTAATCCTAATGGGCTTAATTCTTTCTTTGCGACTTAAGGCATCAGTAACGACATTTGCGTTGCCGGGATGATAGCGAATTTCGCAATTATAGTCATTAAGTGTTTCCATCCAACGGCGTTGTCGCATGTTCAATTCTTTCTGATTGAACAGATGTTGGAGGCTCTTATGGTCAGTGTATATAATACACTTTGTGCCATAAAAGTAATGTCTCCATAACTTAGGTGCAAATACAATGGCACCCACTTCCAAATCATGGGTGATGTAATTCTTTTTGTGCACCTTTAATTGTCGTGATGCACAAGAAATTACCTTTCCTTTTTGCATTAGCACACAGCCCATGCCAGTGTTCAACGCATCACAGTAAACAACAAAGTCTTCAACACCCTCAGGTAGGGATAATATAAGAGCATTGCTCAACTTGTGTTTTAGAATCTCAAAAGATTCTTATTGTTTTGGTCCCCAATTATACTTAACATTTTTACGGGTCAGGGTAGTTAAAGGAGTCGCTATTCTTGAAAAGTTCTCAATAAACCTTCTGTAGTATCCAGCCAATCCTAGGAAACTACAAATCTCTGATGGGGTCTTGGGCACTTCCCAATTCATTATGGCTTCTATTTTGGCGGGATCCACTTGGATACCACTCTCACTTATAATGTGTCTACGGAATTGGACTTCTCTAAGCCAGAACTCACACATATAGAACTTAGCATAAAGTTTCTCTTGTCTTAGCAGTTCTAAAATGAACCGAAGATGTTTCTCGTTATCAACTTGATTACGAGAGTAGATAAGTATGTCATATATGAAGACAACGACAAACTTATCCAAATATGGTTTGCAGACTCTATTCATAAGATCCATGAATGTTGTCGGTGCGTTTGTGAGCCCAAAAGGCATCACCAAAAATTCAAAGTGACCATAACGGGTCCTGAAGGCTGTCTTAGGGACATCCTCACTCCTAACCTTCAGCTGATGATATCCAGATCTTAGACAATCTTGGAGAAATAACTAGCCACTTGAAGTTGGTCGAATAAATCATTGATCCTGGGCAGAGGATATCGATTCTTGATTGTTAATTTGTTTAGCCCAAGGTAATCGATGCACATCCGCATTGAACCGTCTTTCTTTTTAACAAAAAGAATTGGAGCTCCCAAAGGCAAGGAACTAGGCTGAATAAAGCCTTTCTTTAAGAGTTCATCTAATTGCGTCTTTAATTCCTTCATTTCTGTTGGAGCTAGGCGGTATGGGCCCTAGCTACAGGTGCTGATCCAGGTATGATATCAATTCTAAACTCCACTTGCCTATCTGGAGGTAAGCCTTGTAATTCCTTGGGGAAAATATCAGAATACTCTGAAATAACTGAAAGGTCTTGAATATTCGGCTTAGGTTCATTGATAGTGACTTGTGCCATGTAAGTGACACAACCTTTCCTTAAGCTCTTGGATGCCTTAAATAATGACACTTTGTCTGGCAATCCATAGTGTGAATCTCCAGTGATGGTGATCATTTCACCAAATGGGGTTTTAATTTCGATGATTTCTTAGCACAGGCAATGCGGGCTTGGTTATGGGATAATCAATTGATGCCTAAAACTACATCGAACCTTGCCAATTTCATTGGCAAAAGAGTGATGGGGATAGAATGATTCTTAATGGATATAGAACATCCATCAAGAACGGAAGATATTATCTCTAACGTTCCATCAGCGAGTTCTACCTCATATGTTATATCTAGAGTTCTTATGGGCAAGTTTAATAGTTTACTAAACTTATGATCAACAAAAGATTTATCTACACCCAAATCGAAAAGAACTCTACCATAGATATCGTTAATGAGGAATGTACTGTCATTAACTGCCTCTCTTGCAGTTATCTGAAAGGCACGAGCATTCCTCTTCTTGGCCTCTCCAGGCTTCGCATTATTGCTCTTAAGATTCTTAGAGAAATTAGTCTTAATATGCCCTTTTTCATTGCAGACGTAGCAGACAGCATCCTTAAGATCCTTGCATTTTAGGGTCTTATGCCCCTTTCTCTTACAGATACCACAGGGTCTGGCTTAGGGATAATAACTACACTGTCCCTAGTGCCTGCGGTTGCAAGTTTTACATGTTGGCGTCACAGCTGACTTGTCTTGGTTCCTTTTGAACCCAAATCTCCCTTTATTTTTCTTATTAAACTTTTGGGAGTTGTCATCTTCTCTCTTTCTTTTCCCGTCAGTTTAGACTTAACAGACTTTTGCCTTACTAGATCAAGGGTAAGGGAGAGAGATAGGTCAACAGCGGACCTATAGGTATTAGGCTGAGCGGCTTTTACCATACTCTTAATTTCAGGAGCTAACCCATTGATAAAACGTGCAATGCGTTAAGTTTCAGGGGTGATCAAGTAGGAAACTAACCTAGATAGAGAGTTAAAGTCAGAAACGTACTTCCGACAATCTAGGTTCTTCATTGTGAGAGAAAAAAAGTCTGTCTCTAATTTCTCCACCTCATGAGGTGGGCAGTAAGTTTCCTTGACTAATTCGACAAACTTAGGCCATCCTAAGTTGTGCAGGTTGACTTTACCCGTAGATTGGATCATAGCTTTCCACCAGATTAGGGCATCGCCCTTAAAGGACTGTGATACATATTTGACCACATCCTTATCAGCATAGCTGCTGATATCTACGATTGTCTCCATCTCATCCAGCCACTTAAGGGCTTCCACAGCTCCTTTCTCCCATTAAAATCTCGCGGCTTACAGGAGACGAAATATTTATAGGTATATCCATCTTTAACAGAACAGGACCTATCAGCAAAATCCATTTTCTTTGGTTCACTTTTCGCATTCGAAGAGTGAACGGAGCTCTCCTTATGAGTTGCGGATGGGGTAATCGATAATGGTCTAGAGCGAGTAGCGCTCGACTCTTTAAGCTTTTCTATGGCCTTTCCCATGGCCTTTTCAACGGCCGCATCAATGCGAGCTTGGAAGTTGTCATTATTAATGGCTATATTTTTCGCGTTATTCGAGTTAACATCCCGGTGCCTACTTTGTGCCTCATCCGAGTTAGCCATTTCTTCAAAGCTTTGGTTCTAAATACCAAATAAAATTCTTTCTTAGCCGCGGTATTAAAACCTATATTGGCTTTAAACATTGGATATGACAATCCATTGCCTAATAAAGCTAGTGTGAATAACATCATAACTCTTAGGCTTATTATATCTATTATTGGCCTAGGTCTCAAAAGGACCATCAAAGGCAAATTACAATTTGGACATAGTCCATATATTATTGGACAGTGGATCGTAATGTCACAACTGTCATTTTCATATAGACAATTATAAACAATCCATAGGCTCGTCACAAGGACATTTAAAAATATGGCTCATAGGCCTGTCGTTGATGGACATAAAATATTGCACATAGGCTTGTCACTAATAAACATATGATTATGGCACATAGGTCTGTCACTAATGGACATAAAATATGGCACATTGGCCTGTCACTAATGGACATCAAATTATGACCCGAAGGCATTACATCACTAGTGGATGTTTAATCATAGCCCCAAGGGCAATACATCACTAACGGATGTTTAATCGTAGCCCCAAAGGCAATACATCACTAATGGATGTTTAATCATAGCCCCAAGGGCAATACATCACTAATGGATATTTAATCATAGCCTCAAGGGCAATACATCACTAATGGATGTTTTAATCATAGCCCCAAGGGCAATACATCACTAATGGATGTTTTAATCATAGCCCCAAGGGCAATACATCACTAATGGATGTTTTATTTATCATCGCACTGATGGTATTAGCCGGAATCATATTTGATCATGTAGGCTATATAAGGTTAGGACATAGTCCATTACCTTGAAGGCTAGTGTGGTTCCTGAAGTCACACTACCAGGAGTATGAACATTCCTGAATGTTAACATAAGAGTAGCTTAATGGTTGATTAATAGTCCCGGTCGCATTGACCTTAACGACTTGGAGGCTTAAACTTAAGTCCACCACCTCGTATAGAAGGATAACTTCCCTTAACTATCATGATATAAGGTCCTTTTATCCTTAACTATCATTTATAAATGTTGGCCAATTATGTGGTCTGTGCCACTTGGCTAATCAAAACCATTAAGATCCTTTTGGAAATATTTAGCAGCGCAAAAATTTCAAATAAAATCGAGACGCTTGCTATGAAAAGGATGAATACATATATATAATTCCAAAATACTTCATTAAATTTCAATAGAAGTTACAATACTAAAAATAAAATGAAATAAATTGTCCATGCAAGGACTACAGAAACAAAATGTCCACGCAGGGACTAAAGAAATAACAATGTCCTCGCAGGGACTAACATATATTAGAAGAGACTTTACTTGTCCTTCTTTCCCTTAACCAGTTTGGAGAGTTTCTTGAAGAACTTGTTCGTCTTCTTCTCCGTTTTCTCCGCTTGTTGTTGCATTTCTTTCATTCGTTCTAAGGCTTCGTTAATGGCCTTAAGTGGTGGCGGAGGTTGTGGTTGTTGTTATGGCATAACCGGATATTGGTACCCATAAGTTGGATATCCAGTAGGTGGATAAGCAGGTGGGAAAGGAGACGGGTAAAGTGTGTTATGCATGACCGCTTGCATGTAAGGGTCATGTAACCATGCTTGATAGTCTACTGGTGTAGACGAGTTAAAAGGATCATATCCAGACGTGTCTGGATATGTGGGGATTGGGATACTATAACCTGATAGTGGTGGTTGAACTGTAGGCATTGGTGTTGGTTCCACCACAGGTGAAGTGTTAGAGGGTCCACCCATTTGTGGGTCCTCTTGAATGGTGAGGTTGAGTTTAGGTAATGGTGGTAGTGAACCTGACCGTTGACCTGCACGTACTGACATATGTGCTCCGCATTTCCTCCTCGGCGGCTTAGGTGGCGGCTGATGATGTTCCACTGATTCCATGTGAACATCTTCTGGTATGGGAGGTGGTTGAGAGTGATGGGAAGGAGTGTTGGCAAAGGTAAATTGGTTCCAGCATTGGTCTCATTCATTAGGACCTTGATATGGCATCCGGCATAGGAGTTTGAATCGCTTGATATCTCAATTGGGTGCGTATTTAAACCTGACGGTGGCATCTCCGGATCGGAGTCCTCATCCATTGGGTTTGGCTGATCCAACTGATTCTGATCAGCTGGGGTGTGTTTAAGTATTGGTTAGGGTTAAATTCATCCTAATAAGAATGATGGGAATGGTTAGTGTGATGTGAATGATGTGAATGGTACGAGTGACAAGAATTTTGGGTAAGGGAAGGTGAATGTTGTGGCAGTGGCCATGAATCCCCCGAATCTTCATAGGGGTTCGGGTGATGTGGATGTGGAGGGATATGTCCTGAAGGTCCTCCCCTCATTGGTCCTTTGCCTCTTCCTCGTACACGTGGCGGCATTTTCCTGTTAAAAATCAATTCAAAAACAATACTAATAACTTAATAATGAAATGAGTAATCCTAGGTCAATGCCTAGACTCGGAAGTGTAAGGAATGTGCTCGTGTAAGTTTGAGATTAAAAGCAAAAGGCTAGTGTTTAATTCTCTCAAACGTTGGCTCTGATACCAACCTATCACACCCCGGATTTCCAATCCAAATCCATACACCGGTGCGCCGGTGGGGAGTATCATGACGTCAGTTGATAACATCATTGTCAACTAAACACGGCACAGCGGAAGTCTTGGAGTAAAAATTACTATTACAAACCGAATGTTTCGAAATACAAAATAATATACAGGCACGTAATAGAAGATCCACAGGCGGATCATAAAATGTACAAAGAAAGAATATAAAACAGACTTTAGATCACATCTAAGGATTTGCAAGATCCTCTTATTTCACTACCGAGCAGCTTCCGCCCTATTTCGTATTGTACCTGCAAGCTTAGTCTTTTGAAAATACGTCAACTTTCGCTAGTAAATACACCCGACTGACTCATTTTGAAAACATTTTTAGAAATCAGATTTAAGTGTACAAGGCACAAATCTTTTATAACTTGGGAAAGTTACTTTGTAACCTTGTTAACAGATTCACATGTTTGTCCATACATACAGGGCCCAGCACAGAGACTGGGACATGATTAAGTACACACCACTTAGAACTCATGGAGGAGTTATCCCCAACGTCTTGGGTAATTTGCATTTGAGCGTCTGTCAGGTGTATGCCTACACCCCGCGCTAAGGTCGTGGTCATTATCAATGTAATGAGCCGAGGGTATCCAGGACACGGTAGTTAACCCCCAATGTTTAAGTTATCAAACAAAACTGATTAAAACGGAATATGCGGATTTACTAGCCACAATCCGGCATTCGATTGATCCCATTTCCGACCAAGCAGTAATAATTAACCGTATCCCAAGACCGTATAGGGAAAATAAGTCAAGAGTATTTACCTGAGCTAGTCTTGATTTAAAAATGCAAATTTAATATCTCAGCTGTATCCAAAATGATCTAAGTGCAGATAGCATTTACCGGAAGGCTCTAGTCTAGATTATGGCATAAGCTAACCAATTAAATACTAACGGTCTTATTTAAGTCATAGACTTAGACCGAGTAGTGTACAGGATCAAAACGTATGTAATGCTTGATTAAACGATGATCGGATTGAATGTAGTTTAAACCCGATAAGTATTTTGACTTGTATAAAATGGGTAAACAATTAACATTCTGGATTTTGAGTTTAAAACGATAAGGTTAATCCCGTTTTGGTTAATTTTTGTAAACTAGTTACATATAATTAACCGTATGCATATTAGCGATATCGGGTAACCGGATAAGTCATGGACAAGTTCTATACGGCATCATACTTTAATTAAGTTGTAATATCGGTAGGATATCAACTTACATGCCCGTTAAGGTTTTAAAATGAAATTATGCCTCATAAAGGCATTTTGGTTATTTCATGCCGTATAAAAGGAACTTGAATATAATTTAATGTTATAACTATAAGTATTCTGGAAAAATAATTTATTTATGATATAATATCAGTAGGATATCAATTATAGTGTAATTTATATTTATGACACACTGCACCAATGCATTTTGCATTTACACTAGTTTACAAATTATTTGGGATTTCTAAGTTCATATCAAATACCTACTGTATAAATATCTAAAATAAGTTTTAAAATCACTAGGTAACAAGTCTTGCTTGATATTTATGGTTTAAAACAATACTATGCGCCGTAACGACGCTTATATCGTAAAATGACGATTTATGTGATGTTTAACAAAAATAGATGTTAGGGTCAGATTAAAATGTCTTAGATATGTTATTTAATATAACATATCAGTAGGTAAAAGATTTACCTTTAAAAGATATGATTAAAACTATTTTATAAGCCATAAGAGCTTTATCGTCATTTACCGACATATTACAAGGACTTGTTCATAAACTCAGTTTTATAATCTGATTTAACATCCCAAATAATCCTACTTATAATATTACATCAGTAGGAAACTTATTTTAAAGTTCATTATCTTTTAAACTTTATTTTATGCAAAACGGGCATTTTGTCAAAATGGCATAATTATGGAACTTGTGCATAAACTCAGATTCTGATTATGATCATGTAATATAACCTCAGAGGGTTATGCTACATTATATTACGATCATAATGCAACTTTAGATCAGTAGGTATAAATCGGGTCAGAATCAAAAGTCAAAGCTGAAGTCAAACTTCACGACTTTCGGTTACGAACCGACCTAAAACTAAAATTGACGAGCCAAACATGTTCTTACATGTTCTAATAATTATTACCAGCTTGTTTGAGTGTCAAAACAGGTTTCATAACATATACAAGATCAATTTATGATTTTTCCGAAAAATGGCCTTTTTGACTTTTTAACATCATAACTTTGACCCGTCACAATTGGTCTAGCAAACATGATCTTCCCCGAGGTGCCCTTTATAGGACTAACACATACCCTATTACGATCACTTAGCCATGTTCGTTAGAACAATGGTTGGACCATAATGGTCTTAAGCGAAAGTCAAGGCGTTTTCTGTAAATCACTTGACTTTTAGCTATAGAAGCCTATAAACAAAAATGCAAGAGCAAGGAACACTTGCAAGAGGTTACTATGCTCCTTTCAGTTAGGAACTTCCAGAGGAGTGAGAAGAGTTATGAATAAGAAAGGTGCAAGTTCAAATGGTGAACCTTTGCACCTATTTATAGTTGGAGAGCTTGAAGGAGGTGATGCCAGGTGTTAAGGAGTGTAAGAGGGAGCTGACAAGTGTCCTAAAACGTGGCATAGTAGTTTGGGAATCCATAGTTTCGAGTTAATTGGTTTTTGGCAACATGTGTTGAGGCCAAGCAAAACTTTCTGCAGATACAGGTCTCTCACGTTCCGCGAGAGGCCAAGGCCTTGCCTCCCGCGCCCCGCGAGCGTCCCATATCAGTTTTCAAAAGTTGACACTTTTAGCCCCTTAACTTAACAAACCTCCTAGAACCTCCTAAAACACCTTTTTAGCATATTTAGCCCTCCATAGCCAATATTTGGCGTACCCGGGATTATGCCCGGACATTGTCGATCTCTCGGTCCTTTAAAAGGTCACTCAGAGGTATAAATTAACATGTTGACACTTTTAATCCCTGCAATGTCCAACTTTTATATAATTACGGATAATCCTCTCGTCCAACATTGGGACATGTGAGAGTTAGGACTTCGTAAAAGATCACTCAAGGCTCATTATAAGCATGTTGTCTCTGATGTCACTCAGAGGCTGGGCATGTTGATACAACGGTCACTCAGAGGCCAAGTTTTAGCATGTTGACACTAATGGTCACTCAGTAGAGCATTGTTTCATAAAGCATGTTGTTGACATTAGAAGATCACTTAGAGACTTAGTTTGAGCATGTTGACGCTTTTAGTCTCTGTTAGTCTTTAATAGACTAAAAATAAAAATATAACACGTGTCGCTATATTATTGAACACGATTTTACAGGGTGTTACATGCACGATAGAGCCTTCGAGTCTAAAACCTTATTATTTTCTTTTGTTATTTATTTGTCCAATAACCTATTATGTCGGTTCGTATGGGTTGTCTGTCAACCCTGCCTTGTTTGATATTCTTTATAAAAATAAAATATGGGACCTAAATATCCGAAAGAGTAAATTACACAAATGGTCCTTTATTTATATATAAAATTGCATTGGTTGTCCTTTGTATTTAAAAAGCACAGAGACTGACCTTTATAATTAATGTTGCACACTCTAAGTCCTCATTCTACACATTTTTACTTCCTACCATCTTTCCTTCTCCACCCATATCCCCCTACCCTTTATCGTGCACCAGTATTAACTTAACCACCACCGCACCGCTAATTCAACGCTAACCTCAACACCTTCAGCGTCGTCGTTATCCACATAACAACCGTCGCTTCTAAAAACTTTATCATGAATATCAATGCCGCCTGCTTCTCATCCTTGCTCTCAAACAAAGTCGATAAATGAAATCCAGACACATCACTGAAGTCAGCTCAAATGCGTTGAAAACGCCAATGGGGTTGTCAAGTTTTTCAACAATCCGATGGTGTAAGTTGTTCGTTCTTCAATCGGAACGAGATCTGACAGTTTAAACCTCGCTGATACCTTGACACGTGCCTGGTTCCTTGAATCAAGATCCGCTGTTCTTGGTTCGCTATTAATACTTTGTGAAGCTTTCGTGTCAGCACCATGAACCACAACGGAAACTCATACTCCGATTTAAAAAAAAATGGGCACAAATTTATAATAGTCTCATCATGAAACGATAACAAAACCTAAGAACGACGCCGCATGATGGAGGAGACAAGTGGCAGAGATTTCTCGTTGGTTTGTCAACTATGCCTTGATCTTTGATTTGACCTTTGTTAATGACTTTATTGGCGACGCTTTCGACAGTGGAGAGTTCTCTGTCATGGTAGACTTTAGTGAATGTGCCAACTCCAATGAGTTTTCTGTTATCGTATTTGTTCTAGGTATGTGTGTGTGTCTTCATTCCTCCATTGATGATAGAAGATGAATATGAGAGTTACATGAATGAATTAATTAAGCTCATAATGGATGAAGGTCACGGAGGATAGGGCTTATTTATTTGGTTGAAATCAGAGAGACACGAATATGATTTTTTATTGGAGAAATATGGTTGGACTAGGGGAAGGGGTGTAAAATGAAACTTTTTCTCGGGGCACATACCGTAGTTAACATAGGTGATGGATAGTTGTTAGTATAAAGAACTTGGAGTGTGGAAAATTCAATTATAAAGGACAGTCTCTGTTTTAAAGAAAAATGGACAAACGATGAAATTTTATGTATAAATAAAGGAAAATTTATGTAATTTACTCTATCCAAAACTTTAAAATATTACTGAAATCAGGTTAAAGTGTTATAGAAATTGTAGTGATTTTTATGTAATTCCAGGAATGGAGAAGGGGGAAGGGATGTGAATGCTCTTATTGGAAGAAGACATCAGGATAGGAGGGGTGTAGTGTGCGAGGGTAGGTATGTGTGAGAGAAGGTGTAAGGGATATGAGTGTTGTGTGTGACTTGTTAATTTGTCAGAGGGACAACTATCCCCAAGTGGTGAGTAGGGATGGAAATGCGTCGGGTTTGAGACGGATTTAGGTAATTACAACCTCAAACCCGGTTAGATAAGTTTGTCCCAAACCTGTTTCAAAATCGTCGGGTTTCTAGCGGGTAAATACCCATCGGGTATACTCGTAGGTTTGGGTAAACCCGTTAATTTTAAAAAACCCGTTGGATACACTTGATCCAAAACCCGACGGGCATCTATTAGATAACTATTAATTAGCTACATATAATATTATCATTAAAAAACGTATCATATAACTAAAAATGTATACGGAATAAAATACATATATGTGTAAAAAATGTATGTATCATATATATACATATTTAAATATATAAACGAAATTATATCGAGTGCACAATCGGGTAAACGAGTACCCTTTATCGGGTAATCAGTTAGGTAAACAGGTATATCACCAAATTTCAAAACCGTCCTAAACCAGAAAAGAAAAGAAAAACAACTAGTCCCAAACCTAGGTGATTAATTATATTTTGATTATTTATATATTTCTATTTGGTAACATACACATTTTTTGGGAATCTCATTATTGACATATTCAGTATAATTAATTAAAAATATGATAAAAAAAACTCGGTTCTAAAAATGAGGGCGTTACACAGTTAATCCATAGCTTTCATGAAGTCTATTTTAAAGAGTAATAGTTTGTTCAGTATTTCTGTATGATGCTAAAGTCTAATTAAGGATAAAAGAGTCATCAAGAATCTAACGCTATTCGGTGTGGGTGACGGGCTTCTCGCCAGGACGACCCGCCACGTCAGTAAACGCATCAGAGACCTTGGAGGACGCCCCTCCAGCGATGGAAGCTTGGAAATGGGTGACGACCCGACCCCACCTAGTTTTTTTATTTTTCTTTTTAATTAAACTAGTTTTTAACATTTACTTATATAAATAAAATCATTTTGTATTAAAAACCACACGTACATAACCTAAAAAAAAGTAAAAAATAAAAAAAATAACCGAAAAATAAAAAAC
The DNA here is from genome assembly GCA_947069175.1 of Scalesia atractyloides. Taxonomy (NCBI): domain Eukaryota; kingdom Viridiplantae; phylum Streptophyta; class Magnoliopsida; order Asterales; family Asteraceae; genus Scalesia; species Scalesia atractyloides. The sequence continues at coordinate 32,880,021 of CAMTDV010000013.1, forward strand.
ATAACCTAAAAAAATCCTATGAACTCCACTTTTTTGTGATTTTTTCTTTCATTCTTCGCAAAATCGGCCGATCTGCTTCCGGATACGAGTTTATGTCGGCTGTCATGATCTCCCACTCTTTATACTCGACCTTACGTTCCTTCGCTTTCACCTTTTGGGCCGTGAACGTTTTGAACTGAGCCATAAGCTCGTCCATTTTGGAACTGCCCCCGTCGCGGCATGTTTTTTTTTCGACTGCCTCCCTTTTCGATTTATCCCTGCCCGGGGGACGTTCCTCCTCTCGAACTACAAACTCTTCATCATCAAATTTAGGCTCGTCGTTTATATTTATTTGACATCGTGCGTCCGAGCCTCCACCCGCACTGTAACTACCGGTCTCCGAGGTTTTTGTTCGTTTGGCCGTTGCAACCTCATTTGGGACCAGCGCCCACTTGTTACTGGTTCGCAAAATTTCTCAAGCATGTACGTGGGGGAATGCGGTTCCATGCGTATCTTCATATCGACGCATCGCCTCTTTAAAAACGTCTTCATCACTCATCCCACTACGACGAACAGTATACAAGTTATTATAAACCCCGAAAACCAGTTCACGAGCGGATGCATCTTTCTCCACTTGGAAGAGATGGAATCGATGTCGCGATAATGACCTTTTTCCATTATCGCAAGAAACTTTGACACTATTTCTTTCCAAAACCCCTCACCGGTTTGGTTGTTACCTATATTTTTAAATTGTAGCAAAAGTTATATTAAAAAAAGTATAGTCTATAAATTTTTGGTATATTTTTAAAATGTAGCAAAAGTTATATACCGATAATGTGGCTTTTGGAAGTGCTAACCCACGCCTTGGCTAGCGCCTCCTCCTCCATCTTCGTCCAAAGTTTTGCCTTCCCTCTCGATGGTTGTTCTTTTTCAACCATATGTTGTTTCCCTTTTTTCGTTTAGACGATAGCGATTGGGTCTCCGGAACAAATTCTTGAACGTCCTCTTCGGGTTGTGGTTGCGAATTGAAAGGGTTTCGCATCATCATTTGTTGCACCGACCGCATTTGTTGTACTTGGCTCATTTGCGAAAACGCGTTCGGGCTTTGTTGAAAACCCCCAAAAGCGTTGAATGAAAATTGTGAGGATGACCAACTCGGCTCCGTACTAGGATAGTAGCCGAGTACGGAGAAAATGTTTTGGTTTGGGTTTGGGTTTGGGTTTGGATTTGGGTTCGGGTCGCTCGGGTTGTATGGATTTGGGTTCGGGTTCGGGTTGCTCAGGTTGTATGGATCCATGACGAAAGTTGAAAGATTTTATAAAAGGTTGAAGAATTATAAAAAGATGGGAATGTTTTTATATATTTGAGAGATGGAGGTGAATAAAGTGTGTAAAAAAGTGGGATGGTATTGGGGTATTTATAGGTAAAATTATTAATTTAAATTTTTTTTATTGAACTAGCTGTTTCAATGGCTATTTTTTTGTAAATTTGAGCCCGTCTCCAATGTTCGCAGGCGGACGCCTATAACGCCGACAAGCCACCTGCCACGTTGTTGGGAGACGTCGTCGATTCAAGCCGGGCCTGGATGGCCCCCAGACCGAGTGGCCTAACAACCTTTTAGTTACGTCAGCTACTAACAAATACACCTAAACTGACGTAGGAGTTTAGACCAAGAGCTTTGACCCATGAATATATGCACCTTCAAACCTATTCAATTTCCGACAAAAAGAAATGGAGAAAGAATTTTTTAATATGATAAGTTAGCATTTTTTTAAACAATACTAATGAAGAACTTTGAACTTTCATCTGCTTCGACAAACCAATTACTTTAGCCATAAAACATCGGAATGTAAAAAACAATTGTTCCCTCTCTACGATAATTAAGTTTTTTTGTACAACAATTATAAGACTTGATAAAGCTAGAGAGGTCCCAAATAGAAAAAAAAAACCACTCGAGTGGCCATGCACCGAGGAAACAATAAAGTCAAGATTATAGTTACCCCATTATGCTTAACTTTTAAAAGATCTAGAATAGTCATGAATGTTTCTTATTTTCCCAATAAAGCGACTCCATGTTTGTTTCTTATTTTCCCAATAAAGCGACTCCATGTTTACGGCAAAGTGACATAACCTTTCACCACTTCGATAAGTTCCCACTTCGACATATGTTGATGTATAGGATATTTCCATCCTAGAATTAGTTTACAAGATTCCTTAAACACCCATCTATTTCATTAATCAAAGATACCCCCCATAGGCCTTGTGACACCTAGTATTTCCTGACCAACCCTGATGATGACAGTTGTCTTGGTATTTTTCCATGATAACCGTAATTCACTATATGGTTATCTCTCACAGTTCGTAAGAGGCATGTATGGGTGACATCTGTTACGGGCCCTCATGAACTATAAACAATAGGTTGCGTTATTCTTATGGTCCGTATAAATCTCTTGTCACATCAATTATGCGGTGCATGTTTGGCCATCACACACCGTTGCTACCCATCTTCTAAGTCAATACACGTCCTTGGATGCATCACCTGACCTTCTCCGACCTCCTCGTCTAAAAATAACAACCCTTCGGTCTCATTTCACTCTTAACCTCCTTCGTATTCTATACTCGTGTTGAGTGCCCGGTTATAAATATTCATAAATATTTAAAATACATAATGTAAATATGTCCAGAAACCCAAAAACTATAAACTAATGAAACAATGTTAGCGATAATCAAATATCTTGTTCATGATACGAAAGCATAATATACTATACTTCCGCTGCAATCTCCCAGACTACATCACTCTACCTCCTCAATATAATCTATCTTCCTGCAAATCATAAATGTGAAAAAAACACATTTTAGCATCAATACACTAGAGATTTAAATGAAAATGAAATAACCACAATAACATATATACGTCAAAAGAACGGCCTAGGAGTCTAATCCAACCAGCTTGGAAATCATCTTCTTGTAATTCTAGTGCCCTTCATTGCTACAATAATAACAAATGTCATCATAGTTGCTTAAGGCCCTTTTCTTGCCGTGGCTCGAGGTTTCTGCTCTTATGTATTCTTAGGCTTCACTTTCCTTCAACAGATATCAGCATATCCCTTAGCACAACTATTGTCCCTCCATAGACATTCTTGTTGTAGCCTTCGATGAAGTCTTCGTACTGAGGTGGCAACGTAAGCAAGATCATCTCTATAACCATGTCTATGTGCATCGAGTACCCAAGCTTCTCATCTTGGCGATGTACCTTTCCATCCTGTGAATGCGATCCTTGACGTCATGCCCAAACCTCATGGGATGCCTCATTTCCTGGAGTATAGCAAAGCGCCAATTTCTTTAGGCTTGATATATCTCTTTGTGCTATGATCATATCCTAACGTACTTATACTTTCTTTCCTCGTGAAACTTCCAAGAAACTCGTCAAATAAATTGGATCGAGTATCTCCACTTTAGGATGACATAAGATGAAAAATAGTTTTGTTGTTAAGGATTATCTACACTAAACAATCGCTCTATCTACACTAGTGGTAGTTTGTTAGTTTTGTTCGACCTAGTAAACGATAAACTGATGGGTCTAAAGGGACAAATAACCACACGTTTGGTCTTCAATGTCTTGTCTCGCCAGTTTTACAATTATATAATAAAACAACTTTTACATAAAATAAAAAACCTAACCATTACAAGGGTTCCAAATAACCCGAATAAATACATACATTAAAAAAACAAACCATAACACTACAACAAATCTTTAGGGCTCGATTCATGACTACACACTCAAATCTGATCGAAAAGGCTTGATCTTTATGTAAAACAAAAGATTTGACAAAGAAAACTAAAGATCAATTAAATTAACATCTAAATAACTGTAAAAGTGCCTCTTATAATCTGTTTTATTATAATTCTTTTATAAGTATGATTTTTATAATCAATAATAATAACACTTATTATTAGTCAGATGCGGAAGCTTGTACGAATATATAAACGATAAACAATATTCCCCCAATGATCCATTACGAGTTATTCAGACAATTATATAAGATAACCATAATGGGTTTAGAGATGTACCTTTGATGAATACCAAGAACACACGATGGATGCGACAAACGACTCTGCTAGTAAGCCCAATCACCGGTTCAAAATACACCACAATATTTACATGCAAAAACAAATCAAATCCATTTAATCGAACGCGTGAAGCAAGATGGTGGCGGTGTTCAATGGCGGACGGCGGCAAAGCGGGTTAACGGCGAGGCGGATGACGACGGTGGTGGTAGTGGCCGGCAAGGCGGAAGTGGTTCCAGCGGTAGCCCCGGTGATCACATACGAGGGAGAGGGAGAGAGGTGGGTGTCAGGTTTCTTTATGTGTTCAGGTTTTCTCACAACTTTGTAATTAGGGTTTAGACCTAAACCATAATTAGATTCTAGTACACACATAATTAGCTTTTTTTTCTCCAAGTAATTAGCCTTTAACTAAATACTTTTGTCAACTCAACCCTTTGACTTTAGTTTTTCATCAGATAACAAAATTACTCTCAATAATTATAAACCAATAATAATTAATTCTGGCTTCTTTCAATTAACAGTTATTTGATCCTAAACAGCTCGTTTAACGCTTTGATTTTATTTTATTTCTAATAAACAACCTATTTAATTTGTTATCCAGAGAATAAATTAATGTTCTTTTAACTCATTAAACGTCAACATAATTTCTACAAATGAATCTTTTGTAAACAAATACTTGATCTCCTTAACTAATCCTCTTTTTTTCAATACTTGATGTTTAATAATTAAAAAATTTTCTTTGTTAATCCTGTTATTAGTAACGTTAAATAATCGATAAATGGACATCCAATTCCAAAGAGGGGCCATATACATTTGCCTTCTCACCGTGGCTCGACCCACGCCCTTTGGTTTTAACACGGCTTTTGCGTCCCTTGTAATGATGTAGAGGCGTTAAACATCCCATGTGGCAAAGGGGTGTGAGCTCGTAACAGGAAGCCTTAGGCTACTCGGTGTGGGTGACCGGCCTCTCGCCAGGACTACCCGCCACGTCAGCAAACGCGTCAGAGACCTTGGAGGACGCCCCTCCATGGATGGAAGCTTGGAAATGGGTGACGACCTGACCCCACCTAGTTTTTTTATTTTTCTTTTTTAATTAAACTAGTTTTTTAACATTTACTTATATAAATAAAATCATTTTATATTAAAAACCACACATTACATAACCTAAAAAAATTAAAAAATAAAAAATAACCGAAAAAAAAAAAAAAACATAACCTAAAAAAATCCTATGAACTCGATAAATGGACGTCCAATTCCAATAGGGGGCCACATACATTTGCCTTCGCACCGTGGCTTGACCCACGCCCTTTGGTTTTAACACGGCTTTTGCGTCCCTTGTAATGATGTAGAGGCGTTAAACATCCCATGTGGCAAAGGGGTGTGAGCTCGTAACATGAAGCCTTATGTGCCGATGTTTATGTGAACACAAGGCTGAGCATAGGGGCAACATGGTTAGTTACCCGGCTACCCGCTAGGGATGAAGGGTAGATATGTCTCAATTTCTGTATTTTTTCTTTATTATTATTATTATTATTATTATTATTATTATTATTATTATTATTATGTACTTAAGACAGATTCTTCAATTCTTTTATTGTTTTAAAAAATAAGATAGAGCGATATAATATTTGACACCATGGCCGGCATGTAATTGATTCAAACCCGGCTAGGGCATAATGCCTCCAGATTTTTGAGGCCACTTTTTAGTTATTATTGATTACACTAACAGATGTAGCTTAGTTGTTACAACTTTCTTGATGTCAAGTCGACCTGGGCACGAACCCTACAGAAGCGTTTCTTTCTTTCTTTTTCTTTTTTTCAGTTTACAACCACAAAATATGGTGGAATTTAATAAGCATATATCGCAATAATGAAAATGAGAAATGGCGATGAGCCAAATATTCAGATTGGAAGCTAGGCAAAGGTATTTAACAAAACTCTCTTTTTTTCACAGAAGCCATTTTATTCTTTTAATTCCATTTTTTCGCAAGGGTTGCTTTAGATATTTTTATTTAGAAGCTAGTTGTTACTGATTCTTGACGACGTGGAGGCTGAACTAATCTTTTCGTTGTTGCTAATTCTCTAAGGATATAATCTTTGTTAATGAGTCAAATCTCAAACCGAAGTTTTTATTAACGCTGCTCGGCCGACCCATCTGTGTTCGGGGAACTCTAAAAAGGGCCCCAATTTTAGAGTTCGTTTTGAGCTTCCAAAAATGTTAAGTCGGCTCTGTTTGACAAGTTAGTAACTATGTTTCTTTTATGTTTATAAGACGTCATGGAAAGAGAATTTGTTTGTTACTACTTTTACTTTTAATATTTTTAGCAACTTTTATATCTAAATACTAGATAATCTCGCGTTTGAAAGATTTGACCTCACATTATTTTTATGGTTTACAAGAATTATACAACTAGACCACTTGATCATAAGTACTTGTTACTTTCAATGTATAATATTTTGAAATAAATGATAATATAAGGCTAGACAACTTGATAAAGTCACCTGCTTATTGGAGAGAAGGTCGCAGATTCAAATCCAAACAAACAAAAAAATAAACTAGGATAATTGATTTAGAAAACTAACATTAGCCGTTAAAAATAATTATTCAGAAATTAGTAAAAGCTACGTGAATAATGTATTTCACAATCAAATTTGTTATTCAAGTATGTACCAATACTATCGTTGTGGCCGTCGATATCACTTCAAAGTTAAAAAGCAGTTAATATACAATGACTAAAGAATTGGAAATTAATATGTTATCTTTGTATAGAAAGAGGAGTTTAAAATGGATCCAATTCTACTCTCTAATTTAGTTAATAATTCTACATCAATTATCATCATATATGACTTGAACTTTCAACCATATAACAAAGATTTGAACTTTCAAATCCCTTCATAACATAAGCTTTCAACCTTATAAGAAGAACATAGGATCATTAAAATTTAAACTCTCAACCTTATAAGATCAACCTTATAAGAAGAAAACACACCTTAACACTAAATGGCTAGAAGTCCAATGATTAGAATGAATCTTGATAGCATCTATTTATATGCATACTTGATTTAATTAAACAGATATCTACACGATTATTAAATTTTTAATTAACATCCGGCATAGATGTAGGAATGAAATGTGACTTTGAGATAATTCAAGTTTTATTTTCAATTGTAAAATTGTATCATCTATGTCGCACACATTGTTACTCGCTATCCGTTAGGTTTGTACATTCACGCGATCAACATAACATATATTCTATGTTACCATATCTTGGAACTCCTATTACCCAAAACTCGATATCAAAATCATCTCATAAATTAACTTAAAATTCTCAAATACACGCATCCGATTCTAACAATTCCAAAGTTTTAATTTTCCAGCTATTTCAACATATTAATTAATATTCTTTTAGTACTATAAAATATTTTAATATATTCGTTTCACTATGCTGTTAATTTTCTGATAACCAAAAAGGTATCACCTAATAAAGATGTTATCCTAACCCAATTAGTACTCTATAACTAATCTTGTATCCGATCAAATCAACTTGGCCGCCACCTATGATCGAGTCTTCGAGTCAACTTGTGGAAAAAGCAAAATTGTCATATTCATGGAAATTTTGAGGGCCGGCAATAAACAAAAAACTAGGCGTCAATGTCTTTCTTAATATTCAATGGAAGCTAATGATATTTTTTTCCAATGGGAAAATGTTGAATACACATAATATATACGAATAAATTCGTTGGACACAAGGAAGAATTATAATGATCTTACAAAACTACATGTGTTAGGTTTAAGTTTAAAATACCCAAAAAGACTTTAATTCTGTTTTGATATTACAAAAAGACTTTAGTTCTCCTAGACAAACACAAGCTGAATTCTTACCTAGTTACATGCTTTAACATTATAAATGATAATCTCAGTCTCAACTTTAGCTTAAAAAACACTTATCCCAATATACTGCGTCACATATTTTTGAATACTTAATTACTCATTACCATTTAGTTTGTTAATAATTATTGTTTGGATTGTCAAACACATTCTTAACAATAGTAAATTTTCTATATTTTTTACAAGAAATTTAAAATATAAAAACTAAATATCATGGCATTTACGTTGTTAGTTAAGGACATATGGAAAATAAAAAACTAAGAAAGATATAGTGTTTACACATATGATTTGGGTTAACAAGTATGTAAGTTTCCACTAATCGAACCGAGTATAACCTAATATCATATTTGTCACATAGAGTTTAAGATTTTTACAAACTACTATTATATCAATGAAATTTTTTAAAGTTAATCTCATATTGGTTCTCAATATTTCAAGTTTTGGGTTTATTCATTGCATTCGGGTTCATTTGTCATACCCGTTCCCAAAACCAAAATGGATATGTGATTATCCACCATTACTCTCTTTTTAACAAAAACCAACAGCATAACTACAAAACTTTTGAGCTGGATAAAAATGTGAAAACATGTTTACCATTTCTATTAATGAAGATAGAATGCGAGTGGCTGAGCGCATTACCGTGACACAAAGTCATACTTGAAACGACATTATGGAAGGTCATTATTTCTAGCATGATTGAAGGCGTATAAATAAAGAAGAAATAATAACTATAACTAAAAGTTAAAATTTATTGAGGTTATTTTAGATGTTGTAGACTAGAAAATCTAAGTAGGTAAATAATATTGTCGTTCATGAACTTTGTAGTCTAGTGATGTGTTGATTACGACCACAACTATGTTAAAATATCATTGATAATGTGGGTAGCTCAAGCTTAATAAAATGATTTAGACACAATATAGCTTAAAGGGTTGAAAGGTAAAAGGGTTCGGAATCGACAGCTGTCGTGAACAGCAAAACGAATGAGAATAGTACCCAGTCACATCAAAACTTTACGTGTAAACTCTTTTGCATAGCCACAACAGAGCATGTGCAAGAGCATACTCTTTTACCAACATGTCCAAACCCTTCAACCTACCAAAAAGGGCAAGTCCTCCACTACAGCCAAGGATCACTAGTCAAAGATTTCTTCTTATAAAGAATCTCTTCCATTTAAATCACATCCTCTTGTCATTCAGGAGGGACATACAAGATCAGCTCAGGTCAGGTCACTCTTGATCTCTGATCTTACTTCTCCCGTCTAGAACTTGCTTTATGCTTGTTCTATCTTCATTTAACACTGCATCATCATACTTGATACTAACATTCTGGGTTGAGCACTTCTTAATCCAGATCCAAAAGTGAACAACAATAACAGTGATCTCTCTCCACATGTTGCAAACGTGGGGGGACCCCCACGACCTCGTTAGGCAAATCGAAACCCTTGAACCCTTTTGCCTAACCAGTCCAGTCACTATCTTTGGTCTTATATTTGTTATAGCAACAAGTTGGCGCCCACCGTAGGCTATGCCGCTTACTTTTCTTGAAAGACCAGTAGTGTAGCTCCATCTCCATCGAGTTCACCATGTCTGAAAGCGAGTCTCCCGGGGAGGTTAACAAAGTATCATGAACTCCAATACCTAACGCCGGCCAAACATCACCGATTGCATCCACACCATTTTCTACTCCAGGAGGCACTCCAACGGGAATCATATTCCCGGAGTTTTCCTCTTTTCAGAAACCGACCCCTTCTCGCTCATGGGTTCCCTCTCCCCAAGTTGGTGCTACGAGTACACTGAAACACATCGATTTGACACCCGAGGGAGTAGCTCGAAACTTACTACTGAGATCCCTTCTCAATCAACATGTGAGCCAAGAAAGGGAAAAGGGGGTAACGATAAGACTGGACTACGACGAGTCCGAACCTCTACCTTTTCCTTTCACTAGCTCACGTACGAGCACCTCTCATTTTGAAGCTGGTCTAAGTGTGATGAACCAAACGTTTAACCCAAGCCCTTATGTTTTTGGAAGGCTGAGTCTAACTACTTTTCCCTTATTCACTTCCCAACCCGTTGTGACCGGAACACCTCTTGGACATGAAGCCACCCTTGAGAAATTATTGCAACCACCAGCTTCAAGTGTTCCCCCTCCTGTTGCCACTACGTGGGAACGAACCATGATAGTCTTACCCCTGGCTCAGAGTGCCGCCATGAGTGCTCCCATGAATTACACAACCACATCTGAAAGCCTTAAAGGCTTCAACCTGTTGTCTTAGTTGATGGCACAGTTTCTTTGGTAGCACTTCATCAATCAAGTACTATCCACTCACCAAGTAACCTCAAACAGCAATCTGGCCTTGAGAACAAAATAAGATCTTGCTAAACCCTACAAGCCTAGCAATTTGTCCTGTTTTTCTCAACAAATTGTTGACTGTGATTTTCAAACCCGGATCAAGATGCCATCCCATATAAGAATGTATGACGGAACTAAAGATCCATAAGTCCACCTCCAAAGCTTTACTAGAGCAGCCAGGACCAAAAAATGGGTCAATGCTGAATGCTGCCTCATGTTCATGCAAACCCTTGTAGGGTCCGCCAGGATATGGTTCAACGACCTACCTAACAAAAGCATTCAAACCTTCGATGATCTAAGCAAAGGGTTTTTAGCCAACTTTTCACAACAACAGAGGTACGTCAAGGATGCTACTGTAATCTTCCGGATAAAGCAACGAGATGATGAAAGTCTCAAAGAATTAATCGAACGATACACGAAAGAAGGGTTAACCTACGTGGGTGCTGATGAAAAAATAAGGGTGGCAGGATTCATGAATGCCATCACCTCCAAGTATGTCACAAGAGATCTCAACAAATGCCTACCCAAAACCCTTGAACAGGCCCTAGAAAGGGCCGAAGCTCACATTCGTGGAGAGGAAGCTGTTGACATTAAATAACAAAGGAAAAGAGCTCCTAGTTGGAGATGCAATAGTCCCAACAGAAAAAGAGGGAACATGGTACCAAAAAATGCCTATAAAGGCTACCACCAGATTCAAATGAAGCAAGAAGACGAAGAGAAAACAACATTCCATACTGACAAAGGTATCTTTTGCTACCAAAAAATGCCTTTTGGTTTAAAAAATGCAGGGGCAACTTATCAACGCCTGGTAGACAAAGCGTTTGCCGAACAAATAGGCAAAAACATGGAAGCCTACGTTGATGATTTGGTGATCAAAAGTAAAACCAAAGGTGAAATTCTTGATGATATACAAGAAACTTTCCGGAACCTAAGAAAGATCAACATGAAGTTTAATCCTGTAACGTGCTCATTTGGATTCGAAGAAGGTAAGTTCTTGGGCCACATAGTGGGAAAACAAAGCATAAAGGCTAATCCTAACAAGGTTAGATCCATCCTCGACACAAAGTCCCCACAAACCAAGAAAGAGGTGGAAAGCTTGAACGGAAAGCTTACAGCCTTGAAGCGTTTCACATCCAAGCTAGCATAAAAGTCCCTGCCTTTATTTAAAACCCTTCAAGGGTGCACAAATAAGAAAAACTTCCGATGGCCAAAAGAGGCAGAAGAAGCTTTCAACCAAATGAAGCAACACTTGGCTTCACTCCCAGACATTCCCGCTCCAAAAACAGGGGACCCAATCTCCGTCCATCTATCAATTGCTGAGCAAGCTATCAGCGCAGTCCTGACCATTGAACGAAACAAAGATCAGGTACCCATCTACTTCTTCAGCAAAACTTTAAAATTAGCAGAAACCAAGTACCCCCCCCCCCTGGAAAAACTTGCTCTAGCCTTAGTAAAAACAATAAGAAAGCTTCGAAGGTACTTTCAAGCACACTCAATACAAGTGGTCACTGACCCAACCCATGAAAAGTGTGCTTGAAAAACCTGAAACTTCCAGGAGATTAGCCAAATGGGTCGTGGACTTATGTGAACACAACATCACCTAAATTCCAAGGAAGGTTGTTAAAGCCCAAATCTTGGCCGACTTCATTGTGGAAATTCTAAAAGAAACATCAACGAAAATTAACACAACCATAGCTGAACCATCTGACCCAAATACCTGGAAGCTTTTTACCAATGGAGCTTCCAACCTTGAAGGGTCAGGGGCCGGCTTAGTGCTAATCAACCCCGAAAACTTAGAGTTTGCATATGCTCTCCGGCTTGAATTTCAGACAACCAATAACGAAGCCGAGTATGAAGCACTAATTGTCGGACTCAAGCTAGCAAAAAAGATGGATGTCAAACACTTCAAGTCTTCACAGACTCTTTACTTGTTTCAAACCAAGTAAATGACATCTACATAGCCAATGAACCTAAAGTGAAGAAATATAGGGAGAAAGCAAAGGAACTCATGAGTACATTCCAATCATGTACCATCAGACACGTTCCAAGATCACAAAACAAGAAGGCTGATGCACTAAGCAAGCTTGCATCTCTTACATTTGCTCATCTTACCAAGAAAGTATTAGTCGAGATGCTAAAGACGCCATCCATCTAAGAACTCGAAGTACAATACATAATTACCGAGGAAGAGCTAACCTGGATGACCCCTTTGATCAAATTCCTGAGAAATAGTGAATTATCGAATGATCAGACAGAGGCTGAAAGGGTTCGTATTAAGTCAAGGCCATTTGTGCTACAAGGAGGAGTCCTTTACAAAAAAAGGTTACCTTGCACCACTACTCTGATGCATTGACCCAAAACAAAGCCAATATCTGATAAAGGAGGTTTATGAGGGAATATGTGGAGCCCACTATGGCCCAAGGTTGGTAGTTTCAAAATTGATGAACCATGCATTCTGACACCACCGAACAACTGAAGAAATGTGAAGCTTGTTAGTTGCATGCCCTAGTACCCAAAGGGCCCAAGTATGACCTTATCCGCATCTCCTCAACTTGGCCATGGGGCGTGGACATCGATGGTCCATTCACACCGGCCAAGGGAGGAGTCAAATTCTTGCTGGTAGACGTTGATTACTTCACCAAGTGGCCAGAAGTAAAACCATTGGCTAAAATTTCAGGAAAACAGGTCATTGATTTTGTTTTGGAAAGCATAATATGTCGATTTGGACTTCTAGGGGTGCTAGTAACCGACAACAGAAAACAGTTTGCCGAGAAGCCTTTTAGCTCATGGTGCAAAGAGTTCAGGATAACTCAAGTATTTAGCTCGGCTGCTTATCCACAGTCAAACGGCCAGGTGGAAAGAACAAACCGAAGCATTGTTGAAGGTATTAAAACCCGATTGGGAAGACACGACAACAACTGGGTCGAAGAATTGCCTAATGTCTTATGGGCAATCCGAACAACCGAGAAGACAAGTCACAAGAAAACACCTTACAGTCTAGTGTTTGGATCAGAAGTGGTAATCCCAGCGGAAATAGGAGTTCCAACATGGCGAATGCTCAACATAGACCTCGAATCAAACAAAATAGAGAGCATGTTGAACTTGGAACTCCTCGAAGAAATTCGCGATCAAGCCGCTGTGCAAAAAGCTAAGTACAAACAAAAGATGAAATCTTATTACAACACACGGGTGAAGCACGAACGGTTCAAACCTGGAGACCTTGTACTATGTAACAATGAAGCCGATAAGAAAAAAAGCCAAGGAAAACTTGGCCCAAAGTGGGAAGGGCCATACACCATCCTTGAAGCCCACAAGGAGGGTCGTACAAACTAGCTGATGCCCAAGGCAAGAAGCTTCCATGTTACTAGAACGGCAAAAACCTTAAAAGGTTCCACGTCTAGCTAAAATATCTTAGAAAGTATTTCGGGAGTTGTTCTAATCTCCCTTTGTAACAAAAAAATCTCTTGAATGAATGAATGATGAAGTTTTTAAAAAATTTTGTCTTTCCATCCTATAATTAGGTTAAGAACCTAGCAAAAAACTCCATGGCAGTGGCCATGAAAGGGGATGAGCTCCCAGACCACATCGCTCAATAGGTTCGAGGGTTAATGGACCTATATAAGGGGTAATTTCCTAAATCAATACAACTCCATGAGACTTAGCAAATTTTTCAAAAACATGTCTCATAGACGGGTTTGAACAACCTACATCAAATGTTCCTTAAGTTTTAACAATGGCTTACAAACCAAAAAAACACCAAGTGAGTGTTATAAATAGGATGGGCGATGTGTCTTCTTGTTAACAATACTATTAAGGCTAAGTGACTGTAGCACTGAACCCTTCAAGGTATAAGTCACAAAAGATACACAACCAAAAAACAAAGACAACATAACAAACCGTGAAAAACACAAGGGAATAATAGAGCAACATAACGTAAAAGGTAAACAACGCAACAGCCTTAAAGGACAGATAACCTACATATTGTCCATAAGCCTTAAAGGCTTCCACCGCCAGAGGGACCTAAACGATTCCCTTTAAAGAAAACATGTTCGAAAGGTACATAACAAAATATTGTTTGAAATGCTAAGAAAGCTACGAATTAATTAAACATCAGCAGAAAGCTTGGAAACACCAACATCACCAACTTAGCCTTCTGCACCTTTCTCCCTTTCTTAGCCTTCTGGCCGCCTGCAACCGCCGCCTCAGAGGTTTCAAGGCTTGCTTCCTTCAAGCCTTCACCACCATCTGTAAAAGTCTCCTCACTATCTCTCGAGCATGAATGCTTTTTGGAGAGAGACTTAAGCACCTCATCACAAACGGCTTCGTTAAGGCCCCGGGGTTTCAACTCCTGAAGGGTAGAGAGAGGTTTGCCAAAGCATTCGGAGACTTCACCCACAAAAGGGTAAGTGGAATGCTCCATCTCCAAAACAGCATCCTGGAAGACCTTAAAGGCCTGAGGCTGATAGAAGGAAGACTTATTTTGAGGCTCCCAGACTCACAGGCTTTGTAACCAGCAACAAAGCCTTAATGTCTCCCATGAACAACGAATTTGCTATAAACACCACCCAAGGCCTTGTTAAATTCAGAAGAGTGAAGAAGATAGGTGACTACCTATTGGAAGCCATGCTTGATAAGCCATTTGTTGTCACTAGTCACATTCTCCTCTAAAGAGGCTTTCTCTCGAACATTCAAAGCCTCCACCTCCTTCTTCAACTCGTTCACCTCAACCTCATGCTTCTGGGTAAGCTCACCAACCTTCAACTCCCAAGATTTTTCCTTCTCAGCAATGCCCACACTCTCCTTCTTTAAAGCAACCATAGAAGCCTTCATTTCCTCCCTTTTCCTCAAAAAAGCCTCAAACTCTTGCATCTTCTTACGAAAACGGGCCACACCCTCAGGGATCAAGGCTCAAAGATTACAAGCAGCCAACATCATCTTCGATATCATCCGATCATCCTCCATCGATGAACAGGGGGCTCGAACACCAGGTGGAGCAAAATGAGTCAGCACATCCTCACAAACATATGATGATGTAAAGCTTTCATCAACCGTAACCTCCTAACCCGGAACATAAACCTCCCAAGAGCCAACATCACTGGAATCTTCAACAGCCTTTCGCGACCCTTTAACCCTATAACCTTCTTCCCTGCTACTTTACTCTCCTTACCAACAATCAATGGCAACTCCTTCTTCTTACCCTCAACCACAGCTTCCAAATTATCTGAAACCTCTATATTATCACTCAACTCTACTGGTTCAGAACCGGATGGTTGTTCAACACCCTTTATCAAACGACGACTCAAACGACGAGTAGAAACTTTCACAGCAACAACCTTGGTAAAACCCTTAACATTGGGAACATTCATGTAAGTTGAACCCTCAAACATGTGCTCAGCACCATGAACAACAACATCATCACCTTTCGTAGCCTTAGCATTCGTAAAAACAACATCAGATGTGTCATCGCTCTTAATGAAATCCAATGCAGACATAACTGCCAGGAAAAACAAAGAAAGACATTAGTAACAATATAGGAAAACAACAAACAAATTCACAAAATACAATGCATACCCTGACCATCCCTCATGAGTACAGGATCTCGATTTGGTTTATCCCATAACTTGCTAATACCTAGTAACACTAACAGGTGTTCATGAAAGTGACGAAGCCTCTAAGGATACCCCTGATAGACTTTAAAAAACAAATATTCAACTCACATTAAGAAGGTTCCAACTCATTAAGGACGACATTCGGATGCCTCCAAACCATCTTGAACGGAATAATCGACTCGGAAACCCAAAAGAACCGGTCTTTCCAAGTACTGAGTGTAGTCACCATAGATGAAATCAAATATGTGTCAACTTGAGCCGTCTCGAAAGTAACCAGTCACCGTTCTTAGCGAAGCGAAAGAAATGCGAAAGAATAACAAAGACGGATCATACCCTGAAGCCCGACACATAAGTTCAAAATGTAAAATCCTTGCGAGACCTTGGGGATGCAATTGACCGAAAGAAACACGGTAATATTCCAAAACATTGAACACGGAAATAGAAAAAGCATAGAGAAGTTTGGAACTCGAAATGAAGGCAATACAGAGCAATGGATCCGATAGGACATTGATCTATTGATTTGTCCATATCGGGTGCAACGGGATTAAACTTCAGATCAATACCCCACTGTGTACAAAACGCATCAACCTCTTTTTGAGTAAGGCGCGAATAACTAGTGGATTGATCCTTTCGGGCACCCATGAGTAATGATCGAGGAAAAATAAAAAAAATGGGCAAAGAAACACTAACCTGGACGAAAGAAGAAGTATGTGATAAAACTCGTGATTAATGGAGAAGAATATGAAGAAGTAGTTGCTAATTTTAGAAAGATGTTATAATAAGATGGGATGGTTACCATTATTACCTAGAAGGCTAAAAACTTTAACATGCAGAAAACCCGTACAATCAGTCAAATCAACCGTCTTTTCAAAATTTAAAATCCGGCATTTTCGCCGCCCAAAAAACAAAACACGGATCCTTTCAAGCCTTGAAGCCTTTTAACAAACCAAACATTGTAGAAAAAAACTCAGAAGCCTTTGAGCTTACATCCCAGACACCTCTGACTTAGGGGGCTGATGACGTGGGTAGCTCAAGCTCAATAAAATGACTTAGACACAATATAGCTTGAAGGGTTGAAAGGTAAAAAGGTTTAGAATCGATTGCTGTCATGAGCAGTAAAACGAATGAGAACAATACCCAGTCACATCAACACTTTACGTGTAAACTCTCCTACACAACCACAACAGAGCATGTGCGAGAGCATACTCTTTTACCCGCAAGTCCAAACCCTTCAACCTACCAAAAAGGGCAAGTCCCCAACTGCAGCCAAGGATCACTGGTCAAAGGTTTGTTCTTATAGAGAATTCCTTCCCTATAAATCACAGCCTCTTGTCATTCAGGAGGTACATACTAGATCAGCTCAAGTCACTCTTGATCTATGATCTTACTTCTGCTCTCTAGAACTTGCTTTATGCTTGTTCTATTATTCACTTAGCACTACATCATCATACTTGATACTAACATTCTAGGTTGAGCATTCTCAATCCGGAACCAAAAGTGAACAATAAAAACAATGATCTCTCTCCATGTGTTGCAAATGTCGGGGGGGGGGGGCACCTGCGTTAGGCAGAAACCCTTGAACCCTTTTGCCTAACCAGTCCAGTCACTATCCTTGGTCTTATATTTGTTGTAACAACAATGACCTAGTCATATGACATACATGGCCATGTAAAATAAATTTGCACGATTTGTGACCCTTTATGAAGTATTGATTTTTATATTTTAACCGGATGCACAAAATCATGTACATCTCACTAGTTATACACCCTCTATGAAAGAAAAGTGTTGGACGAGACACCATTTATGAGAGAAAAAGTGACTGGCCCACTCGTAAGTATGTGAGAGGAGAGGGGGTAAATTTAGTAGCACACATAGTAAAATCATAAACATATTCAAACACAGTTGTGTGACCCACAAATGAATTCATATTAGGATCCGCGCGTTGGGACGAGATTGTTAAACTGAATTTTTTTAACCACACATTTTATTTGGTTAATAATCCCATAGCAACGCACGTGTGGTGAACGTATAACATCTAGCATGTTAAAAATACGTGTAAACGATCATCATAAAAGGCATTCCATTTGTGCGACAAAGGATGTTAAAACTTCAAACCGTAGAAACCTGAATATATTGCCTGGCAACGAATTGGTCACTACATAAATTGTCCAAAAAGCAGCCGCTAAAGCCAGCAAAGGATCACAAAATACAATGTTTCTCGTAATTCTTGTTCTAAAACTAGTTGATGAAGATGCAACGATTAAATGACACACTATGCAACGCCCAAAAAATCCCTTTTGAGAACAAAGATAACAGTGTTTGTTGATAACAAAAATGTGTACCATCACATCACACGTGGCATGGCTGTCATATATTGCCATATTGGAAGTCACCTTTATGTGACTTGAACACTTAGGATCTGAGTTTTAATTAACATGTTTTAGTGTGTGATTGTTTAATAAAATAAATGAAGTATAGATGAAAATAGAAAGATGAATTATAGTGGAGATAAATGAACACACAAGAATGGAAAGTTTATTAAAACTATTTTATATTAATAATTTAAAGATTACAATTAAAGTAATGATTATACAAATCCCTCTCAGCCTAATCACCCACTTGGACTATTCATATAAAAGGAATGTGTGCTAAGTGATGAAATAGATCTCAAACAGGTGAGGTGAGATCTATTTATACAAAGTTCAAATGTCTGTTGGTAATCAGGGGCTGATATCATCCTGATAGCGACATCTACCTTTCCTAACAAAAAACATTCCATAGATGTTAGAAACATCTGATGGAATATAACAACTATTCTAATACTTCTAACCTATGTTGAACAAACACTGTTACATTGAAAGGGTTTTTCTTTAAACAGGGGCTGATATCACCCTGATAGCAACATCTACCATTCCTAACAGAAAACATTCCATAGATGTTTATGGAATATAACAACTATTCTAATACTTCTAACATATGTTTGAACAAACACTGTTACATTGAAAGGGTTGTTCTTTAAACCTCTATTGGCTTTATCCAAACATATGTTCTAGCCAAAATAGATGTTTGGCCTTCTTCATAAGTGCTTTGTCTTCAACAGGGCTTTGGCCATGAACGAACTTTTCTTCTTTTGTAACAGTAGTTTCATGTCTTCAACTGATCTTTGAAGTCTTCAAACAGATACTTTGTTAGGGTTCAAGATTCGCTATCTTTGGGAGGAGATGCAGATCATAACTTGTTTTTTTCTTGGTCACGGTAGCATGTTTTGGCTTTTGCAATCATCTGTTCTTTTCTAGGTCTAAAAATCTCCCGTTAAAACAAATGATGCCAAAACTCAATCTTTATATGATCAATTTTTTCATTAAGTTCTCTTTAATTTGTCATTTGAATTGTAGCTCAAATCTCAGAGAGTAGTTATCTTCGGGGACCCTTTCATGTTCAAGACCTAGTATGTCTTGTAGATCTTCATTTTTAAGCCCATATACACTATTCATTGAGATCTTTTCAACTTCTCCTTTTGACTTTTGAGGTAGCATAGGTGCATGTGCGACAAGTGGCGCACAAAGGGTACATGCGTGACAAGTGGCGTAGTATGGGTGCATGAGCGACAAGTGGCGCAGCAAGGATTCTTACGTGACAAGTGGCGTAACATAGGTGCATGTGCGACAGGTGGCGCACAAAGGGTGTATGCGCAACAAGTGGCGTAGAATGGGTGCATATGCGACAAGTGGCACAACAACTCAACAACAACAATAATAATGATAATCAGGGGCAATAACGTTATTTCACCCACCTGCAAACAATCAATGTGACGGTCAACTAATAAAAGATTGTAAATTATAGTGCTTTGGAAAAGTTAAGGATGTAGATGAACAAAAGTTCTTTAGGGCGTCTAAAGTGTAAATGGGTTCCAACATAGGTTGTAAATTGAGGTTTACTCTTGACTTTATTTAATTTTAATATATGATTTAATTTTGTCATGTACTTTGTTTAAACTGACACACATATATATATATATGAAAGCTAACCGTAAATGATTTATTTTTTTACTCTTAAGATTCTTTTTTATTTTAGATATTAACATTTGATAATTGAAAGTTGAAAATTAAAATTTCACAGGGGCCCACTCTTTTTACCTGCCACATGCTCAAAACATTTTGAGGATTGTCGATGATGGAAAATAACACTAACCAAAAGCAATTCTAAAGTTTGTTCTGTTTTATGATTTGAAGTATTCGTTGGTGACCACCGAGCGATTATCAGAGAAAAAAATTAAAAGATATATTATTTCAAAGATTTGGTTAATCTTTGCCCAAGATACTACAGACAAATATATATATATATATATATATATATATATATTAATATATATATATAATATATATATATATATATATATATAATTTGATTAATCTGTCGGTGCTCCGTAGATAATCCACAACAAATGATACCTTTTTTGACGTTGAAAATCAGTTTTTTAATAGTGCATATATACCGGTTCCAAACTGTAATGACACATACAAATATAGACAAGATACATATCCGGTACACATTGTTTATAATAATGCATATATACCAGTCCCAAAGTGTAATCAGACATACAAATATAAATTAGAGTTAAGCAAATTAACCGCCATAATCAATAACTGAACCATAACCGACATAATCGAACCGATAAACCTTTGATTAACCGACCAATCAGTTATGGTTATGAAGCTTTGGTTAGCTGAAATAATCGAAACTGAAACGAAACGATCTGTAATGTTAACTATATATAATTAATTTAGGTTTTACATTAACTATATAAATTTTTTTTACAAGATAAAAGTATAGTAGTAACAAAAAATCTTGATGTACATGCCCCTTGCTTTGATAAAAAGTTGAGGTGTTACGATCATATTTTTTTTTTGTTGAGAATGACCTTACTAAAAACAATTGCGCATCGGTACTTTAACCAAAAACTGTAGTCTTGGTTATCTTGTAAAAGAAACCCCAAGCTATGTCGAAACCATGCATGCCCCTAATGCATACCCCTATTTATTTGAAACCTTGATTGGTTAATATCCGAAATTAACCAAAACCGAACCATAACCAACTTCATACCTGAATATCCATAGTCAAAGTTTGGTTACAGTTATGGTTACGGAATTCCATAACCGAAGCTAGTGGTTATGGTTATGGTTGACGTTAAAAAGCGAACCAAACCGACCTATGCACACCCCTAATATAAACAAGATACATATCCGGCATGGGCAGAACCACAGGAGGGTCAGGGGGGTCAGCTAACCCTCCAACCGCCAAACTATAAGGTTACCGTATTCAGCAAAAAAAATCTTAAAGTTGACCCCTTTGATTTTCTTCTATAAAGCGTTTAAATGTCAACACAAAAAACAAAAAGATGTGTGAAGTTTTCCGGCCTGCGAGCGGCAGCATGTGGTAGTGTGGTTGCGGCTAGCGACGGTCCGGTGGGCTGTTGTGATTTCCGAGATTTGTTGCAGAGAACTCGAAAGAAGATGATACAGTGTAATATTTAGTTTAGTGTGTTAATATAGAATATTGTGGGCTTTAAAGCCTCTCAATATAAGTAGCTGGGAGAATTAGCCTATCTTTGTCAATGACCTCTAGCTCAAGTGGTAAGAGAATTTTAGTTTTTCTTGGAAGACTCAAGTTCGATTCCCACTTGTTAAAAAAAAGGATGAGACATTGGTGGTAAATTTCTTTTGTTGGCCATTCTAAAACTAAAAAGATATTTTGGTAAAAACCCTAATGCAAGAATAAAAACTTCATCAAGTCTATTAAGTTCCGATAAAAATAATAATAAAAGAAGTGGAGATAAATTAAATTATCTGAAAACGAAATAGTTGGTGAGTCGCGTTGTAAAACTCAATCATTATTCTGATTAATACACGAGAAGAGGTAAGAATACGACACATAATTAACAATTCATGTCAACCAAAAGGTGATGTTTTCTCTAAGATTATAATCACTAGTTGATACTTTGATTGGTAAAAAAATAATTGATATATAAAAAACTTAAAACAGTTCTTTCTTTTTAATAACAGGACTTTTATAATTATATAAACTATAAATTTAACACAATAAAAATGTTCTGTTTTCATCACTAAAATCCTGTACACAATATTATCGGCTTTGGTCAAGTGTCTTTTTATAATAAGTGAAAACCCACTTGTTGTAAAATCGATACAAGCAAAACAATATTGTTTAGAATTGGAATATAAACAAAATGTGTGAATTATATAGCCGCCACATTAATACTATTAATTAATATTATTATAACAATTGTTATTATTAGTTTATTAAAGGTAACACTCTTTCGATTTTTATTATTTTTATCTATATAAAGAAGTCGTCGCTTGGTCAAGTACGTTTCTTTATATAATTTAGTACCACACCCACAAAACATCTTCAAGTTTAAAAAATCCAGTTTTAATCAAGAAACAAAGGAGGATCCATGGCTCAGTGGTGGTCCTTTAGGTGGCCGATGGTGGTGGTTGCCACCGTGTTCATGGTCTTTCTCACAATTCCGGGGAGATCACAGCCCCAAACAAACGTGCTAATCCAGTCTTGCAGCACAGTCAACGCCACCAACACCCAAACTTTCTTCAGCAATCTTAACGAGACATTTAGAGATGTCCGTAAATTATTATCCAACAATAACACCTACTTTGCCATTGCAAATCTGACGAGAAATTCGGAGCCGGTTTATGTCATGGCTCAGTGCAGGAACTATATGTCGACAAGCGACTGCCTCAGTTGTTTCGACTACGCAGCTAGTTCGATACGTGCCTGCGCCAATTTCAATGGTGCCCGATCAGTACTTGATGGCTGTTTTCTCAGGTGAACATTCTTCCATTTTGTTTTGTTCTTCTTTCTTGCAAATTCGGGTCTTAGATTATTAAGACCAAACATAATGGTTTTGTGGTTGGTCTAGCCACGAGCCACTACGAGGGCTACATCATCTCCTCTCCTTGTGAGAGCTGATTTTGGCTCCCGCTCATGCTTCACACCACACGGTGATGTGTTTGCTTTTCAAAAAACTAGACAATGGCCAGTGGTGTTAGCCATTTAATTTTCAATTTCAAACCAACTGGTTTCACATACCTCATCATTACACCTTATCATCAAGTGATTTGGTTAAGATGATATCTATTCACGTGTCAAAAAAGGCCAAACCACATACATCACCGCTACAAATCGTCGAATAATGGTATGTTAGATTTACCATACAATTACTTTTTATTTAAAGACTTTGAAGACGGGCATAATTGCATAACTGTGTGCTTGTTATGATAACGTACCTTTTTTTACTTTCTATAGCAATATCATTAACTTGTAACATCACTAATATCTATCTGTAGCTTTTTATTATTAATATTATAAAAGAAAAACTATACTCTTTGATTTGGAATTCTGGAGTAGTTAGTTGAATATTTAGAGAGTCACTTTTAGCCTACTATAGTTGCTTTGTAGAAAAAAAAGTCAATAGTTTATATCTAGTTTTAAATAAAGTACTAGTCTTTTTCCACATGATTGATGGCTATCTTATTGTTGCATTAACTATGAAGGTGTTATTAATAATTTGTGTCAACTTGGTTTAAGATATGATTGATTTGTCTGAATAAAATATAATTTATATCTACATGATGATTGTTTTGACTAAATAATGATTCTTTGAAATTCGCATAAGTTATATTACATTATATTATATTATAATAGAAATATAGATGGTATGGGGTCTCGGTCTTCTTCGGTAGGCGTGTTTTGCGTTAAACTTAATTACGATTGAAGGGAACTACAAATATCTTTAGATATATGATTGGGGGTGGTCATTTCATGGTTTTCAAATTTCAAGAACTAGTCCTCTATGTTTCAATGTTTTGTGGATCTTGCCCTTGAGTTCTGTGTAGAAGTGTAGAACGAGGAGAGTAATAATCTATTAAGTAATGATATATTCTATTAGGTGTTTATGGTACGAATAATTGATATGTTTTTGATAACTGAACCCTTTATTTATAGGGTAAAATATAACAATAATATCTGTAAATATGGTTAAAGATAACTATAAAATACAATAAACATCTTGACTAATATAGTACTTGTGTTGTTTTGTGCGTACTAAAATACAACATAACATCAAGACTAATATAGTACTTATGTTGTTTTGTGCAGGTACGAGAGTAATTCTTTTTTTGATCAAACAACATTGCCAGGCAACCAAGGCTTATGTGGTAATCGCACTTCGTCACGACAGAGCGCTTTTGAGACGGCTGTGAATGGATTATTGTCTAATCTATCAATCGCGACCCCCAAAATAAATGGTTTCTATGCTGCGGCCACGGCACCGGTTAATGGTAGCAACACAACCACTGCTTATGCTATAGCGCAGTGTGCTGAGTCAGTTACACCCGATGGATGCAGAAGTTGCATGCAAGTGGCATTTAACAACATAAGGAGTTGTGCCACTGATGTTACTGATGGGCGGGCTGTTGATTCGGGGTGTTTTATGAGGTACTCAGCAACTGCATTTTTCAGAAACAACCAAACAACTGACATCGCGCCATTTCTACTGGAGGGTGAGACTTCTACATCCCTATGTTAATTTTCATTTAGAATTGTGATTTACATATATAGGACTTATCATATTGTTTTCACAGAAAAAAGTTCAAGCCACAAGGGAGCCATTATTGGAGGTGTTGTTGGAGGTGTAGGTGCTCTGATCTTCGTGTTAGCAACTTTACTTTTATGGTATCGTCGATCAACAAGAACTAAACCAGGAGGTATGCAATATCAATTGCCAATTAAATGAATTAAACGAGATGACTCAAATAGACTAACCGATATTTCATGGAAAAGGGGACGGTAACCTCGCAAAATCTGTTTATAGAAATAATAAAGAATACAAAATGAAGGCAATTAACCCACCCCATGAAGAGATTGGCTAATTTTATTTCCAACTTACCAGGTAGCTTATATGGGGCAACTGAATTGCAAGGCCCAAAGGATTACAGCTATAGTGACCTGAAGAAAGCCACAAAGGATTTTAGAGAAGAAAACAAGCTTGGAGGAGGAGGATTTGGAGATGTGTACAAGGTACTCGTCACTTCAATTCACCTTACCGATCATAAGTTTGTACATGTTTATTTATGGTGTTTTGCCACGCGCCAATCAGGGTACTGTCAAGGATGGGAACATTATTGCAGTGAAGAAACTAGCCATAGGTTCCACTACCGCAAAGGATAACTTTGAGAGTGAAGTACGCGTTATTAGCAATGTCCATCATCGAAATCTTATTCGCCTTCTTGGCTGTTGTAGCAAAGGACCAGAACTACTTCTAGTCCTCGAGTACATGGCCAATGGAAGCCTGGAAAAATACTTATATGGTTAGTTGGGTCCTAATTTTATCTCATATGGATAGCACTGATAATAAAAAGATGAACCATGTTCATGATTATAGTAGTTTGATGCATTCTCATTGGTTTTCTTATATTTAGGTGAAAAACGGGGGACCCTTAACTGGAAACAACGGTTTGATATTATTTTCGGTACAGCTAGAGGGCTGGCTTATCTGCACGAGCAATACCACGTAACCATCATCCACAGAGACATAAAACCAAGCAACATTTTACTCGACAATGAATTTCAGCCTAAAATTGCGGATTTTGGATTGGCAAGGCTTTTGCCTGAGGATCAGACCCATATTAGCACTAGATTTGCCGGAACTCTGTAAGTTTTATCCTATTAGCGCGCAAATATACCTCTTTTGTGTTTGTAGACAATTGGAATAACAAATTCTCTAATTACTTATAGGGGCTATACAGCACCAGAATACGCAATCCAGGACAGTTGTCCGAGAAAGTTGACACCTACAGTTTTGGTATAGTTGTCCTTGAGATTGTTAGTGGAAGACGATGCACTGACATCCCTGATGAATCCGCTGGCGAACAGTACCTCCTTGAACATGTAAGTCAGCATCGATTAGTACTTACTTTATATAATTTTGAAAGGTAAATATGTAGTAAACCTATGGAATTTGTGGGAACAGGCTTGGAATCTATATGAAACTCGCATGCAGATGAAGTTGGTTGATGAGTCATTGGACCCACTAAGTATAAAGAAGAAGACATAAAGAAAGTTATAGAAATAGCACTGATGTGCACTCAGTCTCCAGTTTCGGTCAGGCCAACCATGTCCGAAGTGGTGATGCTTCTAAGTGACCGATCACGGGTGCAAAACCCGCCAAGCAGACAAAATGTCAATCTGAATGATGTAAGAATAGATGTTAATAACTCAACGTCTACTACTCAGCAGTCCATGAGCAATGCTGATGCTACTATCACTGAGTTAACCGGACGGTAATTTCGTTAGCATTTATAATTATCAGTTTGAAGATGGATCAAAGAGTTGTGTGCACAGGATTTGAATCTTGAAGTGTATGTTTATGCTTATATGTTGATGGATAATACCAACTTCAATATAGGATGGGAACCGGAATTGTGTACGTTATTCAAATGTATGTAACATTTTATCTTGCAATAATGATTTGTATGCTTTAAACTTAACTCATGCTTGTTGCTAAATCAATCAGCCATTAATCAACCTTTTAAGATTTTTGTTACTGATTAGTTTGGAGATAAATGGTTCGGTTAATTTAGTTATCAGAAAAGATTGCTTGGTTAATTAGATTTCAATTAAGAAATCTAATTTTATCCTTGATCAAATAATATATTAGCAATTCTTTAAATTTATAAATGATGGTAAGCGAAATCACCAATAAACTTTTCTGACACATAACATATGAGAGCGTTGTTGCTAGCTGCGACTTTAGATAGGCACCTCATTACCCGATTGCTACTTAATTCAGCACCCTAATTCAACTTGGTCAAAAAAGCAGTACCTACGATGCACCTTCTCAAAAACTAGCCACATGAACAAATAAAAATTCATTATAGAAACACAATAGCCAACCAAAACTTTATTAAAACTCTAACTCAATCTTGTTTAAAAGTAGTAATAGTCGTGCAACGCAACCATGACTTCACTTTAAGTCTCACGTTTTCTGTATGATAGTATGTCCTTTAAATCTGAAGAGGTAATTTATGTCATTCGAACTCGGAATTATACTCGTATAGGGAGCTAACATTAGTGGACAGCATGTCTATAATATGGAAAACGAGATGCTAAACTTGAAAAGAATGTTATAAAACTCAATATTATTATATAATTTACTAACTTCTTAGATACAAAGTTTGTTCTTTTGTGAATTCATTTTCATCATTCTTTTTTTTCTACTATTTGGTTTTTGTTTAACAAACGGTCTAATTATAACAGAATAACGTTAGTACCGGAATTGATATTCCTATTTATTGTTTCGATCGATGTAAACACCTCTCGGTATTTTTTTGGTCGTATTTTTGTTTCTCTTTCGGTAAGTGTTGGTGTCTTAATGAATTAAACCAATATCAAACGAATTTCTACCATTAATGTTATTTTTACTATTGCGTCTACGTTTCCATTAAAAATTGGGTCGCCCCGCCGCATAGCGAGGGTGTAACCTACTAGTTATCCTAACACTCCTCCATGTTTGGTTTGTCATTTCATCTGAGAAGAGAAGCCTATGCATTATAGCCTAGTGACATTTTAGAGGTGGGACTAAACTTATTGACCATTAGGTCCCGGGTTTGATTCTCACAAGGAGATTTTTAATCATATTTATTGGGGTTCATCCTGAATTTGTGTATAGGCATTATTGCCTAGTGGATATACATATGATCGATTGGTTCCGCTGGTGGCACGATAATATTCCAGTGTTCCGTCAGTGATCCAAATTTGCCGTTCAATAAAAATCTAAGAAGAAAATCAACAGGTGTGAAGAATTTCAAAATGGGTTTGTCGACCCAATTGCTACAGATTTAAGACTAAAATCCAAAGATACGACAACTTACATCATTTACTATGGGTGAGCCAATTAATCGTCATAATCGATAACCGAACCATGGCTGAACCGATTTTAACCAATAACCAAAATAATAATGGTATTAGTTATTGAAGGGGGTCTCGAATGACACGCGCAGGTGCACACACAAACGAGGCCAAACCATCAAAACGAAACTTTTAAGATGGGCCATAGCCAAATCCGTGAAACCAACCAGCTCATGACAGGGCATGCCCCGACACTCACTATGATGGGAGAAATTGTACAGAGCGCAGCCCGTACAAAAGGACACCACTTGGCACCATTCACAGATCGCAAGACGCGGTCCCACGTTCTCCATAAAATGATTGACGACAGGCCCGAACAAATGTAGATGACAGGGCATGATCCGAAATGCAAGTTTTCTAATCTGAGATGCAAATTTTCTGATCCGAGATGCTTCACTTATGATCCGAGATACACTTCTTCTATCTGAAATCCTTGATGTTTATCCGAAACAGCAGCAAAAACCCTAGAACAGCCGTCAAAACGTCCAAAAAACCCAACATTTTCTACAGTAACGATTCCGAACCTAGCAAAACCAGAGCTTAATGCTCTGATACCACTTGTAGGTCCCCTAATCCGTATAGATCTTCACAGAATCGTCTATTCAATCTAGAGTGCGGAATCCTCTAGATTAGATTATCATAGAAATACGAGCAATATCGAGAACACGAGCAAGCACTTTCAATCCGTCTTCTATTGATTATCTAACACGAATGTTTACAATCAATTCAAGACTCATAAGAAATCTCTCAGCCACTCTCTGTAGATTTCTCACACGTCTCTCTACTCTTTTTCCAACCCTAAAACCCTAATGCACAACATGTATATATACTACATGTCTGCATATTGGGCTAGGCCATTCTCCAAGCCCATAACAACTCTAAATAAGCTAAACACAAATGCTAAACCCAATACAAAATATCCAAAGACTAAAGTATTAAACTATTAAGCTGTTGTCATAAATATGCACCAACACTCTAAAAGAATAATTTGATGGCACTGAAGAGGTTATTGAAAATAACAGAGAAGTTTTGAACCAACAGTATGAAACATTTTGTCATATGAAAAGAGAGTCATTAACTCAACAATTTGAAAGGTTTAGTTGTCTCATTAGTGAGTTAAAACTGGTAAAAGTCGAATATCTAAATTACACTTTGAATAGTCGATTTCTAAGATCTCTACCAGAAAAATGGGACATTATTGCCTTTGTAACTAGAACCGCTGTTGGGTTCAAAGAGATGAGTTTGGCTCAGCTTCATGGTAGGCTTCTCACTTATGAAAGAGAGCTTAACTAGAAAAAGAAGCTACAAGAGACTATTCTTTTGGTATTACAACACTTTTTGGTCAAGAAGAAACATCTGATAATAGCAAGGAACAGAGTTATGATCATTTTATTGATATAACATCTGGTGGGAATTTCAACTATGATTCTTGCTCACCCAACTTTGCTTTTGCAGCAAATGGGGAAAACCAATTTTTTGACAACTTAATGATCTTCAACATTTTGATCCAACTGATTTAGAAGAAATGGACATATTACACCAACTGGCATTGCTGAGTGTTAGGGCCAACAAGTTCTATAAAAGAACTAGTAGAAAATTCTCAGTGTTGCATGGAGGGTTAAAAGTTGGGTTGGATAAGTAAAAATTAAATGCTACAAGTGTAACATGCTAGGTAACTTTGCTAGGGAGTCTAGGAGTCAAACAAATGGTCCAATGATCACACACCCAAGTCCTAGACCTCAAAATACACAAAACACTGTCCATTATTCCGAATATACCCCTGCTCCTCATATGCAAAACACTGCTCATTTTGCACACCTTGTAACCACTATTACAGTTCAATATGTCCAAATCACTGTTCCTCATATACAATATGTTCAAGCCCCAAATCCTCAGGTTCAAGTGCAACCTGCATCACAAGTTACACAAACCTCTACTTCTGTAGAGACTAGTCAACAGAGCTTCTTTACACCAGGTTTTGTTGATTGGAGTAGCTTGCCTGAGGAAACGACTAATGAAAAATTTGCTCTAGTTGCTAATACTGAAATGAAACATAATGATTTTTGTTTCATGGCACTAGACACAATACTTGAAGGGGATGAGTCTGAGGAAACAACGTTAAATTCTAATGATGGTTGTGATAATGTTGTGGCAGATGTTTCAGAAGAGAAAGTTGGTGAAGAAACTGTATCACCTCAGGTGAATGTGATTGTGCCATGATGGCAGCTGCTAAGGTATCACCTCAGGTCCATAAAGACTTATGTTTTGATAAATGCATTATTGCTTTTGCTAACATAAAAGAGGTGAATGAAAATCTTAGAAACAAAATTTTGGATGATGAAATTCAGTTTGAAAAACTTGCAAAAGAGTTCAAAACAAAATTGTTTGAAAAAGAATCTAAAATCAGTAGTCTCAAACATGAGTACAACATAACCAAGGATCAACTCCAAACTATGATAGAAAAATATCAAAGTTGTAAAAAGGAGCTTGAATCTATCAAAATTACTTGTGAAAAGTGGGTAGAATATGTAAAGGTTATGAGATTATGTTAGAATCACAAATCAAAAGCAATGTAAAATTTGGTGTAGGTTTTAGAAAACATGACCAAGTTTCTCAAAACACTGCTGTAAATGATTGTGAGTTCGTTGAAATTATTCCAAAAAATTTGGCTGGTTAGGAAATTATAGTCACTGAACCAAACGGTAAGAAAATTGTTTTAGAAAGACCAGCAAGATCCTCAAGTTTTGAGGAAATTGAAAAATATCAATTCAAACCTACCTGGTCAGATGAGTGTGACATTCTTGACAACTTTAAGCCAATGGATTTTCAACCATTGAAGGTGTGAAGGCACCACAAGTCAAGATCATTCCTTCAAAGGATCTTCCAGCAGATATTACAACATCTCCTGGCAAAAAGACAAAAAAAGGGAAGAAAAAAGAGAAAATATCAAACTTGTTTTGTGATTTTTGTTAAAATAAGAATCATGTCACTAAAAACTATTTTCTTCTAAAAGCTTATGATATAAACAAAACAAGTGTGATCATTGATTCACCAAATTGCACCGTTTGTGGCAGATCAACCACAAAATTCAAGAGTGTGTTTATCTCAATAATTTTGATGTCAAAAGAAATGACTATAAATCTAAAACACTTGAGAGTTCAAGAAACAAAAGACCAGATCGACTATTGTCCCTGTCCAAACATATGTTACCAAACAACTGAATATAACCTCTGCTCCCAGAAAGGTTCAGGTAACAGATGCACCACCAACTAATAAATTTCTAAGAGGATATGGCCAACCTGCTTACAAGAGTGTACCACTTGGCTATGAGGTCTTCCAAAGACCATCTAAACCAATAGTGAACAAGCATCCTCCTGATTATGATCAGTTGATAGGAAATGGTCCACAACAGATGTTATCAAAATCTGTTCAAAACACTGACCATATTCCTGGACTTGAGGTTGGAATGTCTATGACCCCATCCTAGCTTTGAAAACTCACCTAAATTAATTGTTTTATAATGTGCAGGAAGCTTCTACTTGCCTTGATAGTTTATGGTATGTAGATAGTGTAGACTCCAGGCACATGACAGGATGTAGAGCCCCTACTCAAAGATTTCATGGCACATGGAGGTGGTTATATATCCTTTGGTAACAATTCAAAAGAGAAGGTGTTAGGGTCAGGGACAGTCCAGGCTGGGAAACTCAAGTTTGAACATGTCAATCTTATGACAATATGAAATTTAATCTTCTTAGTGTATCTCAAATGAGTGACAAAACTTGTCAGATTGTTGGGCCAGAAGTGGTTAAAAAGATTGATCAAATCATAGCTAAGAGCAAAGCACAGCTTGTTGCTCAGAGGAGTGGCAATGTGTATGTAGTTGATATGTTGAAAGATAATCCAATGTCCAAGGCATGTCTGTTCTCAGTTGCTTTTAACAAAGAGACAAAACTATGGCATAGACGACTTGGTCACACAAATCTTAAAACTACAACTACACTCTCCAAACAAGGCCTTGTAAGAGGTCTTCCATCAAAACAATTCACTTGTGATGAACATTATGTTTCCTGTTTAAAAGGTAAAGAACATAAAAGTTCGTACAAATCAATTGAAGAGTCCAAAACAAGATAGTGTCTACAATTGCTACATATGGACTTGTTTGGCCCTATAAAAATCATGAGTCTTAAAAAGAAGAGATATTGTCCATTCATTGTTGATGATTTTCAAGGTTTACATGGACCTATTTCATACACTCCAAAAATGTGGCTGCAGGCATTTTGCAAAATTTTGTTAAACAAGTTGAAAAGCAATTTGACCTGCAAGTAAAAGTCTTTAGGAGTGACAATGGGACAGAGTTTAAAAATAAGGAGTTGAATGATTTTCATGTGTCAAAAGGGATTGTTAGGCAACATAGCATCCTAAGAACACCAGAACAAAATGGGGTGGTTGAAAGGAAAAATAGAACTTTGATTGAAGCTGCTAGAACAATGCTTGCAGACTCATGTTTACCCTTGTCTTTTTGGACAGAGGCTGTAAACACTGCTTGCTATGTACAGAACAGAGTTTTGATTAACCCTAGGCATCAAAAGACTGCTTATGAAATTCTATACAAAATTAAACCTCTGATCTCATATTTTAAAATCTTTGATTGCCCATGTTTCATTTTACACTTAAAAGATTCAATTTCAAAATTTGTATGCAAAGTAGATTGTGGTTATTTTCTGGGTACTCAACCATTGCTAAAGCCTACAGAGTCTTTAATTCAAGGTGTGTGGATGCGACCTTGGATGTAAAGTTCAATGAACTTTCTTCATTAAAAATCCCAACAAATCTTGCTGAACTGTTTGACTTAGATAAATTTACATTTGAAGATGTGTCAATCAAGACTAACAATGCAGGTACACCACAATTTTCATATCAAGATTATGGATATGACATTTTGATTCCACAATAAAAAGTCATTTCATCCACCAAAGAAAAAAAAGTTACAAACAACTGTGAAAACTCTGCCAGCTCATCATATCAAACATCTGTTGACAAAGTCCATTTTCTGAGAAGAAAAGTCAACCTATCTTTACCCCCATTCCACCTATACCTCCACCTCCATTCCAAACAGATGTTGGCTCTTCAAAATTGCCAACAGATGTTAGCTCAGATGATTCCCATCAGCCTTCAACTCAAAATGCCATCATTCCATACAAGGGAGATCTAATCTACCTTAAAAACCATTCATCTGACCAAATTATTGGCAACATCAATGAAGGGGTTTTTATAAGAAGTCAATCCCAAAACATTTGTCTTTTTACTGGTTTTCTATCACTCACACAACTTGTCAAGTACTAAGAGGCACTAAAAGACAACAGTTGGGTAGAGGCCTGCAAGAAGAGCTCCTACAGTTCAAAAGACAACAAGTATGGGAACTTATACAATTGCCTCAGGATGTATGTCCCATAGGCACAAAATGGGTCTTCAAGAATGAAATAGATGAAAGGGGCATTGTTGTCAAAAATAAAGTTAGGCTTGTGGTTCAAGGCTATGACAAGAAAAATGTATTGATTATGATGAAACTTTTGCTCCTGTTGCAAGACTTGAGGCCATCAGACTGTTTTTAGCCTTTGTTGCCAACCACAACGTCAAGGTGTATCAAATGGATATCAAGTGTGCATTCTTGTATGGCAAGATCAAGGAAGAGGTATATCTATTCAAACCCTCTGGGTTTGAAGATACTTTTTATCCAGATCATGTTTACAAGCTAAACAAACCTTTATATGGCTTGAAACAAGCACCTAGAGCCTGATATGAAACTCTTTCCACCTTTCTCTTATCTATAGGTTCTACAAGACTTAAAATTGATAAAACTTTGTTTTTAAAATGGAGAGGAAAGGATTTTATGCTTGTCCAAGTTTATGTGGATGACATCATTTTTGGATCCACATGCAATAGTATGTGTGAAGAGTTTAGAAAACACATGACAACAAAGTTTAAAATGAGTGCTATGGGTGAGCTCCAATGCTTTCTTGGTCTTCAAGTTAAGCAATTGCAAAATGGTACATTCATTCATCAAAGTAAGTATCTCAAAGAATTACTTACCAAATTTGATATGTATGATTGTAAACCATGTAGTACACCCATGGCTACATCTAAGCTGGTCAGTATTGATGACAAAGATGACTTGGTTGATCAAACTCTTTATAGAAGCATGATTGGGTCTTTATGTACCTAACAGCATCTAGGCCAGATATCATGTTTGCTACATGTGTCTGTGCCAGATCCCAGTCAGCACCTTGTAAGTCAAATCTTATTGCTGTGAAAAAGATATTTAGATACATAAAAGTTGCTCCCACACTTGGTATCTGGTATCCTGCTAATGGGAATATTGAGCTTTCAGGTTACTCAAATATTGATTTTGCTAGATGCCATGCCACAAAGAAGTCAACTTCTGGAAGTTGTCAATTTCTATGCAATTGCTTAGTTTCTTCGCAAAGCAAAAAACAAGTTGAAGTTTCAACATCCATAGCTGAGGCTGGGTATATTGCTACTGCAAGTTGCACTGCTCAACTCCTATGGCTTCAAAATCAATTGCTGGATTTTGGTGTAACTGCTCTAAAGACTCCTCTCATGTTGGATAGTCAAGCAGCTTAAAACATCATTAAAAATCTAGTCTCTCATTCCACCACAAAGCATATTGACATCAGACATCACTTTGTGAGGGATTGCTATGAAAAAGGTTTGATTTCCCTACATCATTTTCCAACTAAGGATCAACTGGCAGATGTTTTAACCAAAGCATTAGATACGTCTACCTTTGAAAGTCTGATCTCTAGAATTGGAATGGTAAACATGGTTTAAAAGTAAAAGTTTGTTCTTCATGTGTAAATAGCATTAAAATGTTTTCAAAAAATAAAAAATCCATCCTTCAAATAGCTAAAATTGAAAATTTTCAAAAATCTCTAAAGTCTGTTCCTAACCATTTTTTCTCAAAAACCTATGTTTGGCTAAGAAAATCTATCCACTGTTATAAGTATATCCTCTGTTCATGTCCACTGTTCACATCCACTGCTTGGGCTAAACCACTGTTTTTTCCTTATCCACTGATATCTATCCTTTGATAGTGTAAAATTACCACTGTTCATGCCCATTGTTCACAACCACTGTTGGTCTCCAGTAGAGGTATCCAAACAATTGTCATCCATCATCAAAACAGAGTTTACACGTGGACAGATGTTAGCCATCAGATCTTTGAAACAGATGCCACGTTAGCATTCACTTGTTGCCCTTTATAAATCCCTGTTCCATCCAAACAGAACTTTTTACTGCCGTGTCAAATTCAAAATTCTACAAAGCGGTTTCCATTACTCTCATCTTCTTCTTTCTTCACTTCCATCTCTGATCATGGCTCTGCAAATCAAAACTCCACACAACTACCTTCCCATTTTCGAGAAAAATGAAAATAACACTTTCTTCCACTCAACAATCGATGTTCTCAAATCGTCAAAATACAAAACAATTTTGCTTGCAAACACACTTGTCGATGTGGATACTCTTCGATAGTTCTGGCAAAATGCTAAAATTGAAATTCAAAACAAAAGGCCGTATGCTATTACTTCTAAAGTCATAGAAACCCTTGTCCAAATTTCCCCATCTTCAATTTCCACAACATTTGGTCTGAATGACCTAGAAGGTAAAACTTCAAATCCTAAAACAAAATCTACACACAGAATTCATAGAACGTGGGTATGAAGGTCAATTGACCGGTGTTACAATGTTTAAACCAAAATTTCCTAATGAAATGAGGTTCTTTTTCCATATCCTACTTCTATGTCTTTCAGCAAAGACCACGTCATTTAATAAGATTCCACAAACTATTCAGTTCTGAGATATGCTATTTTGACAAAATCTGATTTTAATCTATCCGAGACATTGTTTATGGATTTTGTGGCAAATTTTAATAAAAAATAAAAAAAGCTTTTCTTATCTATCCTAGAATTTTGAGTTACTATCTTCAAAAACAAGTTCCTAAAAAGGATTTCCAACAAGGAGTTGTTTTTTAAATGAATAGTTTAACAAATCAAACCTTTACAAGAATTTTAAATCAAAAGTCAAAGGTTTTGAAAATACAAGCAAAGGGGGATAGGCAAAATTTAGATGAGTCCACATCACAAGCTTAAACCTCTGTTGCTGAGCCCACTACTCTTGGAGATCATGACACCACCACCGATGTTGTGAAACCCACACCAACAAAAACCAAAAAGAAACCTTGCCAATCCAAAAAGCCCACCAAACAGAAACCCAAAAAGGAAACTCTGGAAGATGAGATCCAAGAGGTTATACCTGTGACAACATAAAAGTCACCTGAAACCATCACTGCTACTTCCTCACAACAGTTGGAACAAAGATCTCCACCCAGCGATACTCCTTTTGATTCCTCATAAAAGGAACAAGTTATAAGCACATGGACACAACACTATGAGGCAGATATTTCACTTGAAAGTCTGTTCTCAAGCCCCTCTCCTAAGGCAAATTCTCTTTCTACAATCCACAACCATCACCTTCAATTCCACCTATTATTATACCTTTATTTCGTACAATCAAGATAGCTCAGACAGAAACCAGTTCCTCTCAATCACATATTCATGAGAGTTCACCTCCACATGTGATTGAGTCTGAGTTAAATCTTTTTGCTAACCTGGAAACAACTGAGGAGGTTACACCCCCTGAGTTACAAGTAACTCTTGGTGGTAGTTCAAGTGAAGCAACTACTACAATTGGTGAAACAACTATTTCTTAATTGGACAGTAGTTACATTCATAAGACTTCCTTGAAGGCAACAACTGTTGAGGCTACAACTGTAATCTCTATTCCAATTGGAAGTCCCCAGAACCAAGAAAAGGGGGCATTTGGTTCTGACACTACGGATTTACTCTTGTAGATGATCCAAATACACCGACCTAAGGTAGGAGTTTACTCACTTTTCCAACTTTAACTCAGCCATATCCACACCACCAAGAATTCTAACACGACCACCTTCACCACAAATCAAATTCCAACGCAAAAGGAAAAATTATGTTGTTGAAGATGATGTAGAGATTCCATCACCAATCTCTTTGTCATCAAAACCTATCACATCATCACCATACATAAAACCACTTCACTTCTAACCATTTATCAACCACCATCCATCATAGCTTTTGCTACCAAATATCCTCTGGAACTAATAGCTGTGTGAAAAGAAATTGAATCATTCTTCAAAGCAGAGGATAATACAAAACTTGACTTTCCATCTCTCTTTGGTTATAGAAAGCCAAGAAATTTAGATGAATATCTAAAGTTGAAGGCTTGACAGGCTGAGAATATTGCCAAAGAGAAGAGCAAAGGGAATGATGACAGGACTACTCAAGGCATTTTATCTTATGAACTGAACAAAGTAAGAAAGATTGAAGAGTTTGCCAAAGAAATGAGTAAGTCTATGTCAGAAAGACCTGTCAATGCTGAGATTGATGAAGAATTGAACATGATTATCTTGGCCATATAATGCAACACAAACCATACAAAGCAACAAGAGCACCATTCAAGCATTGGTCAGCAAATGAGCTTAAAGAAGAAATTGATAGAATTCAGGCTATGCTCAAGGATCCATGAAACAAACCAACTCCACCTGATTAAAAAAGACTAAACCTGTTGATCAAAATCATGCCTTGAAAATTAAAAGTATAAAAGCTGAGCAAGTTGCTACAAACTATGGCTCATCAAGGTCTGTTGCAAGATGGTCAGAGTCTAGGGTAGTTGATACCTACAAAAGACTTGAAGAGCTTAGAAAGAAAGATCATTCAGTATCAAGAAAGCCAGCATATCCACCAACAACAATCCCTCAACAGACCCAAGCCTCCAAAAAGCATACTTTAACCACTGTCTTACCCACACTTGCCTTAAACCAAGTAAAAAGGCAAAAGCATATGGAAGAAGATGATAAGTAGAGGTTTGAAGAGCACATGAAAGAGGGAAACAATAATCAATTGCTTTACCATACAGATGCTGCAATTAATAAGCTTAAAGAAATTATCTCAAACCTTGTAAGTAGATCTCAATCGCCAAACTCATCAATAATAACTCTTCACCCACAAAAACCATCTGGTCCAAAAATTTTAAAGTGGAAGTCAACCCCAGACACCCACGAATTGACCTTGCTCATATCAGATGGTAAAGTTCAAAAGCTTACTATGGAAGATGCATATGGTCTGGATGCATCTGACCTCCAAGATCTGATGAACTTGGAACTTCAAAGGGATTTTGATGACATGATTTCCCTGGACTTTGAATTACAATTCAAACGATAGATAAGGGAAATGCTGATGAGAAATAAAGATCAACAATAAAGAAAAGTTTTGGCATCATCTGTTCTAGGGGGGATTATTGGATCTATTGAACCCCTATAAAAGAACAGATGATTGAAGCCAAAACAATCTACAACATCTGATCACTAATAAAAATCTGTTGCTCTAAACTCTGCAGATACTTAAAAACTGTTCACAAAATCTGTTAAGAGACAAAGCTCTGCTGGAAGATAAAGTTTGCTAGAGAGAAACTCTGATGAAGCTTAAAGGTCTGCTAATGAGAACCTCTGATGAAGATAAAGTTTGTTGAAGTAAAGTCAGCTGAAGACTAACAAAGGATAAAGCCCAACAGAGGATATCTCAACAGTTGTTATCATCATAGTTTATCTTGTATTTTAATGTAACAGTGTTTAGGTCTAGCAGAGGTTAGAGTTTGTTTAGTTTGTTAAATGTCACTTTTATAGTGACATCAGCCTAAGATGCTCAGTGGTTTAATATGTACTATAAATAGAATAGTGCATGTACAGTTCTATCATCACTTCTACACATTTAGTATGAACTGATTAGAGTGATCTTAGGCTGAGGGGGAGTTTATGTAATTGCGTGATTAATATTACAAAAGCATTGTCAATGAAAACATTCTTCCAATTGTTGTGAATCAAAGTTTACATTTCCGCTACATTTATCTTTGATTTATCCTCATTCATTACTTTCCATCTTTAAACTTCCACAACAATTCAAACTCAGATTCTAACAGATCCAGACACCAATATACTAAGTTAGTAGGACGCTCACAGATCCGGAATTAAGGTACTCCATCATGGAAAAATTGGTATTGGCACTAGTGCACGCTTCAAGATGTCTCCGCCATTACTTCATCGGACATAAAATTTGTGTTCTGACATTTACAAGATTGGCCACATCCTCGCAAAGCCGGAGATCTCAGGCAGGTTGGCAAAATTTGCCATTGAGCTGGTTGGTCATAACATTTTTTTATAAGCCGAGATCTACCATCAAGGGCTAAGTATTAGCTAACCTTACGAAAGAAATCCTAGAATAAAAGAGGAAGAATGTGAAGCAGAACAAGAGCTTACGCCAAATGTACCATCCATAGACGTTTGGGTTGTTTACACAGATGGAGCCTCTAACGAAGATGGAACCGATGCAGGTCTAAGACTATTAAACCCAGAAAAGCAAGAATTCACTTACGCCATCCAGTTAGACTTCAACAACACCAACAACGAAGCTATGTACGAAGCTTTTCTGGTAGGACTGCACCTGGTAGTAAAAATGGGTGTCCAAAATCTGCAAGCACATGTTGACTCTTTGTTGGTAGTAGGGAAAATAAACGGGTTATATGATACAAAGAGAGAAACCATGGCTTTATATCTAGAACAAGTGAAAGAAATCATACAAAAATTCAGAATGTTCAAAGTCACCCATATCAATCGCAGTGAAAACAAACCTACAAGTGCATTGAACAAACTCGCGTCAACTAGTTTTCAACATCTGGTAAAAGATGTGCTCATTGAAGTTCTCAAAAAACTCGTCCATTCCGCTGAAACAAGTGAATGTCATTAAAATAAGCTCACACTCGTGGATGACACCAGTCATAGCCTACTTGCAGTCAGGTTTCCTACCAGGTAAAAAGGCAAAAGCATGAAAAATCCAACATAAGGCCTTACACTACCTAATGTCTGATGGAATCCTATACAAACGATCTTTCACGGGACCTTTTATGAGATGGGTTGACCCACAAGATTCGGATTACATGATCAGAGAAATTCATTAATGCATTTGAACCATACACACGGGGTCGAGCATGGTGGTGGCAAAAGTAATGAACATCGAGTACTACTGGCTAGGGATGCACTGAATGTAGTAAAAGTATTGTGCAAGTGCAATTCCTGTCAGAGACACGTGCCAAAAATCCTTCACCACCCAAAGAATGTTTTAGTCCCATTCACTACTGCTTGGTCGTTCAGCAGTGGGGCATCGACATGGTGGGACCATTCCCAGAGGCATCTGGGGCGGTTAAGTTCATGTAGTTGTAGTGGATTACTTCAAAAATGGGTCGAAGCAAAGGCATTCGTAGCCGTTTCAGTCTGCCTCTACGTATTGTCACTGACAATGGCACCAATTTTGCCTCAAAAGACCTTCAAGACTGGTTGAAAGAACTAAATATTGAGCACAACTTAGGAATGGCACGTCAAGGGTGGGTCAAAGAACTCCCAAGTATTTTACGGGCTCACCGCACCATGCCCAAAGAAAGCAACGACGAAACACCCTTCAGTCTTATATGTGGGTCTGAAGTGCTCATTCCTGTAGAAATTGGCCTCCCTTCGCCATGCATGTTGGCAATTAACGTAGTGGATAATGAAGCAAGGCGCCGCCAAAATTTGGACTTATTGGAAGAAAGGCACGAGAAAGCGGCCATAAACGAAGCCAAAAACAAACCCAAACTAAAAAAATCTACAACACATGCGTTTGCGTTTGCACCTTCAATTCGAAAGATTACGTCTTCAATGACAACGAAGCCTCTAATGCGGGGCGCCCAGGCAAGCTTACTCCGTAATGGGAAGGATCCTACGTAATATACAAGGTCCTAGGCAAGTGTGCATACCGACTAAAAACATTAGACAGTACTGTGGTTTGATGAAACTGGAATGCACAACAACTGTGAAAATGCTACATGTAAGGCATAATCTTTGTAATGATGGCTTTATGCCCAAAACCTTTATCAATGAAACAAAGTTCTTTTACATTATTTTTCATGCTTACATTCATAATTACATCTACTAAAAAATGTTACAAATATGTGCACCACTTTGGGTATGTACAAAAACATATTGGTCAAGTCACAATCTCATGCACATCAATGATTTCCAAGGCCAGTTGCAACTGTTGGCGCAAGGTCAGTCATTCGATGTTGCCAACAGAGCTTGAACCAATCCTTATTCATCATACCTGCATAAAGTGGGTTAATACACATAAATATGGTAACATTATACTAAGGCTAACAATCTTAACTATGTTAATAATCAACGTCCATGTAGGCACATACGACCTTTAAACAAATAGTCGTGCATATCCATTATCCACAGATAAGTGGCATAACCATACTCTTTCCATAGTAATAAAAAAACAACCAAAATGGGGACATCATCAAAACAATTTTACCCCTTCTCTAATAGAGGAGAAGGGGTAGGGGACATTGTCTTTGCACCTACTACTGTGATTACCCGACGCATAGATAGGACTAGTTTAAGAAACTTGGTTAAAAGCCTATATGAAGCTTGTTTCTAGAAGTTAAACACAATTACAAGGGCTAAGGTCTATCCACGGTGCACAGGCCAGTCTGAAGAAGTAATCACTCAGGCGCTGCACCACTAACCCTGGCTCCACTGGTACCTACACTGTCACCGGCGTACCCTCAGCTTCCGATCTCTACCTCCTCTAACATAACACGCAAAGTGTCCAAGCCAAATTTTCAATTGCTTCAAGAATCCCAAACTCCAGGTGGTCGAACTCTTTGCATTTCTCTTTAAAGCGCAAGGCATAGTCTACATGTGAAGCTCGAAGTTGTCATTAGGAATCTTTTCAAGATATGAAGGATTTCCCTTTAGTAAACCCATCCTTACGACCATTGTTATTAGTCTTTTGCACTAACTCAAACATGTATGTCGTCAGCTCATCTGAGCACATCAACGAAGCAACAAGCTACACAGAGCAAAAAAAAGACAAATAATTGAATCAATAAACACCTCTTAAAATTACTAAATAATCTAACCAAAATACGACAAGGGGCACGCCGCGATTAATGAGCCATTTACAGTCTTCACTGAGTTTATGGACAAAATTGTCCGTCAAGTTAACATGGGCCTTCAATTTGTCTATGTTGCCTTCCAAATCAACAACCCGGGGGTAGACTCATCATGTTCCGCTTAAATGATCTTCAACTGAGAATCTTTCTTCAAGACTGTTTCTTTAGCTCTTTCACACGTTCTTGGAGAGCAATCAATTCAATGTTCTTTTCCTTGACAATAGCTCCAAGGCGTGTGCCTCATATGCATTCTTGTCACTGAGCCCCTTCAACCTGACAACCTCATCAAGCATGACCTTCAATTCCGTGATTAGACTTGTTGGATTTATCATCTAAACTTTCTGACGCTGGGCATTTAAGGCTTGTTCTTCTTTCAACTTGTTCTCAGCATCGGTGACAC
Source organism: Scalesia atractyloides (assembly GCA_947069175.1). Taxonomy (NCBI): domain Eukaryota; kingdom Viridiplantae; phylum Streptophyta; class Magnoliopsida; order Asterales; family Asteraceae; genus Scalesia; species Scalesia atractyloides. The sequence continues at coordinate 32,922,469 of CAMTDV010000013.1, forward strand.
GCCATTGCAAACCTTTGCTCTCAGCATTGAATTTTTCTTGAGATTCCTAAAGGCTTGCTTCTCATCTTCGAAATCTGCCACCTGCTCACCCCTCGTAACCACTGCGGAACTCGGCAGTTTAGTCGGCTTTTCAACTCAAGTAAACTCCATCTCTTGCACGACACCTTTCCCCGTACATCTATAATGTCGGCAGGCTTAGTGACAGGGGAAGGCGGCAAGGGGGAAACCTATGTTGTGATGCTGTGAACATCGCATCCAGCTTGTTCTTTGTTTTCTTCTGCTTAAAAACCGATAAGTCAACTTCCCCTTCGGAGGGTACAGACCACTAAGCTTGCCTCATCAACCTTCTTTTCTTCTCAGAGATTTGGAGCCCCGCATCCGTATCAAACTTACGCTTAGCTTCTTCCAAGCTTTTCCTCTTCCTCTCCAAGATTCAGACAAGTTGCCTGGTCCTCAACCGAAACACCTTTGCTATGTTCTTTACCTACGTCTAGACCATGAAGCAAGTCAGAGACGACAACATAATCGAGATGCCTCTTATTAAGAAATCGGTACCAGACCCTAACTCCGGATTAACTTGAACCTCAGGCCTAGAACCTCTCATAATCACCGCCGGACGCACATGATGCTCAATTGGTTGATCTCCAATAGATGGCTCGATAATTTTTCCTTCTCAGCTTCAGCACGTGTGGGTTTGTGAGTGCCCACAACATGCTCATACCAGCCACTACCAACGCATCATATTCAAGTTTCCATAAGGGCGTGGGACGGGTAGTCAAGGTTTGATACCATCGTTCACCGCTAAATAAGATTATTCATTCCTTCCGTACCTTATCTTCAGATCTCCTAAACTGCATCTCTATGGGAATTACCCTACAATGAATATAGAAGAACTTGTTCTTCCAATCATGCAAACCTTTAGGAGGGTCTCTTCCACAAGGTAGCATGTTTCCCTCACGTGAGTCGAACGAGTGGAATCCGACATCCACAACAACATAATAAAACACATTGAACATTTCGAACGTGGGCACTAGGTTCTGGGCCCTGTAGATGAATTCAAAGTGTGAGATGCAAGGCATACCCATAGGACTCACATGAGAGATGTGGATCCCATACCGAGTCAAGATATCCCAGGTAAGCTTCGTCATAGGCAACCGAAAGTTCCCCTTCTTGAAAAAAGTAGCGTATAAACTTACGAAGCCCGTCGAAGTGTCGGCGGGAGTGCTCCCGAGGCAAGGGGAATGCAGCTTCCTAGTTGGCCAGAACTAGAAGTTTCGACAAATCTACTAGAGCTCATTTTCGTACCAATTTACGACAACCTATGCCGTCATCAGGGATTCCTTCGATTTCTTACTTTTCCTAGATCCCTCCGGTTTTGAAGAGGTAGACATAACAATATAAGGATACGTGCACAAGTGGACGGTAGAAATTTTTGAGAAGTTTGGAGAACATTGATGAAAGCAAGAAGGCAAGAGTCTCTAAGTATTCTCCATGAGGTTTTCGTCTGTTATTTATGCCCATCGCATTTAATACGATAGGTAACTGTGTTGACAAGTGGGGAAAAGCACCCAATAGACGGATGACACGTCAGGCTAGAGAAATTGAAACAACGCCATTGTGAGGTGAGTGGCAGCCACACGCCTGCTCCAGCCGAAAAGCATGCTGTTGTGACCAACGTCATCACACTGCAATGTCAGGCACCCTACCCGATGCAGAGGTACCTTATCATGTTGCAAACATCTGTATCAACCTCACCAACCTCATGGATAAACTTCACAACAAACATACGTAAGAGGCAATCTCTTATAAATAGGTACGCGTATGCCAATTTGGCTCAATCCGGTACGCCAGTCATCACCTATACGCCTACGCTAGTTTGGCTCAGTCTTGAACGCTACGAGACCCCTTATACACATGCGCCTTTTTCTCCCAAACTTGTAAAACCTACCTTCCACTAAGAGAGGAACAACAACACTAACCTCTTACTTTAGTCCAGAGCTCCACCCATCCGACACCATCCCATGGAAGCAGCACTGAAGGTGTATGGTCCAGAATGACACGAGGTCATACAAGCAAAAGAAATCTTTTAAGATGGGCCATGGCCAGATCCATGAAACCAACCAAGTCATGACAGGGCCTGCCCTAACACTCACTATGATCAAGAAATTGTAGAGATGTCAACCCTTGCAAAAGGACACCTCGTGGCACCACTCATAAATCCGGTAAGGCCATAAAATTGAGTAGGTTTACGCTTGTCTTTATCAAACACAATTATAGGTTATTGGACTTAGTTCTCTAGTTGGCTTTGGTTAGGCCATGTGAGCCGAGTTATTAGTGGACCCTATATAATGTTATGTTTAGTTCATTATTAGGGTTAAGCTTCCGGTAGACATTAGAGAGAGTTGTTGATAATTACTAAACATGTGTAGTGTACCAGACGATCCTTTGAGATGGCGTGCACCTTTGATATAATACAATCGATTGCTTCTTTGTTCTTCTACACTTTTCTTAGTTTTTAGCACTCTGATTAGTGTATTGTGATATCTGATTGGAATTCTTGCACTTACAATTGGTATCAGAGCCTAAGAAGTCTTTCGAAGGCTCGGCTTTCTGGATATCACTCGAAAACAAGAAGAAAGGTGTGATCAGATCGAAGAACAATAAAGAACACGAAGAAGATCAATGTTGAAGATCAAGAACATTTCAAAATATCTTCATTTTGATCTGTTTTTTAGAAGTCTTGGTTGTATTTCCATGTTTTTGGGACTATTGGTGGAAAGAATCAACAGATATTGAATTTTGAATTTATTCCTTGATTTTCGGGATTTAATTTTTGAATTTTTCTTCAAGGCAAACTATGTACGAGCTTCAAATTTGAGGTGTGGACCTGGGAGTCTACAACTTAATTGTGTGTGGCCAAGTCTCTTAGTGTGCAACAAGGCCCAACTGAGTGTGCGGCCTAAATAACTAACGTGCGACCTAGATTGCTGTGTGTGGCCAAAATTCACTGTGAGGCCCAAGTAAAGTGTGTGCGGCCCATTTATTGAATTTTGTATGGTGTATGGTCCATCTAAGTAGTGTGTGACCCAATTTGATACTGTTTGAGTGTGTGCGACCTCAAACATATGGTGCGAGTGTGGACAATGGTGGAATTTTAACCAGCTGATGTGTACGGTTTTAAACTTATTTAAGTTTAGAATTTGATCTTCAAATAATCTTAGCAAACAGACTGCACGATTAGATTCGTGTGATTATCAGGGCAAAAAGAACACCAAAATCCCGAAAAAGCTTTTGGATATTATATATCATTGGACTCAAAATTTCGAGATGAGTATAACGGTACGTTTTGATAAAACAGTTTTCGGGTAATTTTCGAACATTTTCAGCAGTCCGGTTCAGTAAAATTGACATTTTCGGGGGATAACCGTTTAGCAACTTAGAAATGTCTTCTCAAAGTGATGTGCTTAAATAGAAACTTGAAGGTTTCAGCTACATTCCTGATGAATCTGTAGAAGCACTAATTTGCCGTTTTGCTGAACTACTCTCTGAAATGAAGAATGAAGAAATGGTGGTGTCTACTTATAGGAGCAACAAGAAGCTTCTGGATGCTCTAAAAGGTATTCTAGATCAAGAAATGTGTAGCTAGTTTAGAAATGTTAATTAGATCGTGTTGACAACCAACGGTTACAAAAATGAAGCCTGATGAGCTGATCTCACTCATCAAATCATATGATAAGGCTGACAAGCATAAGGCTCAAGGCAACACATCCGCTGTAGTTTGCTAACCCACTCCTGTTGCTCCTACTGCTCCATTGCCTGCTATAGATTGCTCATCCATTCCTATTCATCGACGAATTCAGAATCAGGTTGTTGTGTATGCACTCAGATTCATGACTTCACACCTACTTCAACTGAGTTATGTGTTGATAATATTTGTTGTAATGATGCCTGTAGAGAAAAGGTAAGTGGCTACAAAGAACAGGGCAGTTCATTAATTATGCAACTACAGTTATCCAAATCTAATTTATATCAGATCAAAAAGAAAATCAATGGATATAAGGATAGGTGGAGACATAAAAACGTGATATCCGACAATTGCATAAAAATCTGAGTCAAGAGAAATGTAGGCGTCTCCATTTCAAAGAACTTTCTAAAAAATTAACTGTTGAACTTGATTCTCTCAGATCAACTTTTAAAAACACAAAATTTAATTTTCAAAAATTCGATCTTTCTAGTGAAAAACTTGAAAACATGTTAAATAAGCAGTACAGTTCAGTAAGAAAGAAACTAGAAATAAAGGTCTAGGATATTTGAGTATTCCTCCACCATACTATCATTCCTACACTATCTTCCAATGACTGAAGAGGAGATTGCAAACATTCCTAACATGATTTATGGTGGGGTTAAGGGACTGAAAGTTGAGCCAGTCAAGACCACAAAAATTAAAATCTCAAATCCTAAAAGGAATGAAATAAAGAAAACTGAATCAGCATCTACACCTGTTTTTGTTAAATCAGAGAATGTCTCTAAGCAACAGAGACATTGAGTTTTGAGAAAAATGCAGAGGTTGATAAACATTTTCAGGTTTTAAATCCTAATAAACAAAGAGTTTTTTAAAATCAACCTGAAGTAAGTTTTCAAATGAAGAATCGGCAAATGAAGCGACTGAGCCAACTTCACCATCAAACTCCAAAATTGAATAACCTGAAGCAACTGATTCTGAGAAAGTGGAATCAGTTGAATATGGTGAATCCAATTGTGAGTCTATTGGAATAGCTAAATCATCAACAGAGGATTTAGAAGAGCCACTACAAAAGGAATGAAACTCAAGTAGTTCAGCTGATTCAAGCTGTGAAACATTGACTAAGCCCACAATATCTAAAATTGACGCAACAAGTGTGGTAAGGCCAATAGTCCTTGAGCTTAAATGTGTGAACGATACTGATGTTTCTACTTCGTGTGTAGATGAAGGGCAAGTAGAGGATTGGGTTGAGGGGGATGATATTGTTTGCCAAGAAACTGTTCGATGTTTGTTTGAAACATCCAATTTGACTTTCAATGTTGATATCGGGTACGTTCCTTGTTAACAATGTTTACGGGTACGTGTTTATTTGATACTGGTGTGGATAAAAGTTTTGTATCCGTTGAATTCGAACCCTTGCTTATGTGTAGTCGTTCTAAGTTGCCTAAATCTTTCGAAGTCGAAGTCGCTGACGGAAAATCTTCATTGTCGATTCTGTCCTTTCTAATTGTACTCTTAATCTCAACGATCATATGTTTTCTATTGACCTCATACCCATGCAAATGGGTAACTTTGATATCATAGTAGGCATGGATTGGCTGAGGCGGGTCCGTGCTGAAGTTGTTTGTTCGGAAAAATACATCCCCTTCCCCTTCCCAATAATGATTCCTTACACGTCTATGGCGAGAAACCTTCCAAAGGTCTCAAACTTATTTCGTGTATCCAACCGAACAAGTACTTGCATAAGGAATACTTCGGCTTTCTTGTCCACATTGTGGAAAAGAAGGATAAGGGTCCAAGCATGAGTGAAGTTACCATTATGCACGATTTCCCTGAAGTTTTTCCTGAGGATCTTCTTGGTCCTCCTCCTGCTCGTTCTATTGACTTTTGCATCGACCTCATCCTCGCACAACTCCGTCGCAAAATCCCCCCATCGTCTAGCACCTCGGAGATGCAAGAGCTGTCTAGCCACCTTCAGGAGCTCCTTGATAAAGGCTTCATACGCCCTAGCACATCTCCTTGGGGCGCTCTCGTCCTATTCGTTAAAAAGGAAGACGGATCCTTTCGTATCTGCATCGACTATCGTGAGCTCAACAAGCTCGTGGTCAAGAATGATACCCTCTTCCTTGCATCGACGACCTTTTCGATCTGCTTCAAGGCACAACTTGTTTCTCAAAAATCGACCTCCGCTCCGATTATCATCAACTATGAGTCCTCGAAGAAGATATACCCAAAACCGCGTTTCGCACACGTTATGGGCACTATGAGTTCATGGTCATGCCATTTGGTTTGACCAACGCACCTGCCGTGTTTATGGATTTGATGAATTGCAGTGTGTAAACCCTATCTCGACCAATTCGCGATCGTCTTCATTGACGATATCTTAATCTATTCCAAGACGCGAGAAGAGCATGAGCGACACTTACGTCTATCCTTCAGCTGTTGCGTACTGAATGTCTTTACGCCAAGTTCTTCAAATGTGAATTTTGGCTAAAGGAGGTTCAATTCCTTGGTCACGATGTCAATGAACTTGGTATTCACATTGACCCCGCGAAGATTGAGGCGGTGAAAATATGGATTGCTCCTAAGACACCGTCCGAGATTCGTTCTTTCTCGGCTTAGCCGGTTATTACCGTCGGTTTATTTCAAACTTCTAAAAAATTGTCGTACCTCTCACTTCCTTGACCCAAAAGGATAAGCCTTTTGTTTAGAGTTCCGAATAAGAGGAGTCTTTTCAAACTCTCAAGGACATGCTTTGCAATGCTCCTATCCTAACCCTTCCTGATGGTACCAACGACTTTGTCGTGTATTGCGATGCCTCAAGACAAGGTCTTGGTTGCGTTCTTATGCAACGAGACAAGGTTATCGCTTACGCGTCACGACAACTCAGGATTCATGAGAAAAATTATACTACGCACGACCTTGAACTTGGTGCAGTTATTTTTGCATTAAAGATTTGGCGACACTACCTTTATGGTACAAAGTGTACGGTCTTCACCGACCATAAGAGCCTTCAGCACATCTTTAACCAAAAGGAACTCAACATGCGTTAGCGTCGTTGGGTAGAATTATTAAACGACTACGACTGTGATATCCGCTACCACCCTGGTAAAGCGAATGTTGTGGCCGACGCTCTTAGTTGGAAAACACATGTTAAGAGTGTACTGTGTTACAAAACTTTGGGAAAGCTTCAAGAAATGATTCGTGAGGCACAATACTCGACCGTTAATGAGGGTAACCTAGATAATGAGTTGAAGTGTGGTGCTGAAAACCAACTTGTTACCAAATCTAGGCATCATGTGCTATCTCGACCGTATTTGGATTCCAAACCGTGATAACTTCGTGACCTCTTGATGAGTGAAGCTCATAAGTCTCGGTATTCTATTCATCCTGGCACCGATAAGATGTATCATGACCTCCGAGCATTGTACTGGTGGCCTGGTATGAAGAAAGATATCGCCTATTACGTTTCGAAGTGCCTTACTTGCTCCAAGGTAAAGTCCGAACATCAGCGACCCTCTGGCTTACTCGAACAACCGGAAATTCCTGTTTGGAAATGGGAGAGTATTGCCATGGATTTCATAACCAAACTCACTCGTACATCGTCTGATCATGATAGTATTTGGGTGATCATCGACCGTCTGACCAAGTCTGCTCATTTCCTTCCCATACGTGAAGACTATCGAGTCGAGAAATTGGCACGTATCTACACGGATGAAGTCATCTGTCGTCACGGTGTCCTCATTGACATTATCTCGGACCGTGATGGTCGTTTCACTTCTAGCCTTTGGCAAACATTTCAAAAGGTGCTTGGTACTCAACTCAATCTTAGTACTACTTTCCATCCTCAGTCTGATGGTCAAACCGAGCGTACTATCCAAACTCTAGAAGACATTGCGTAATTGATTTTGGTGGCAACTTGGACATGCACTTGCCTTTGGTCGAATTCTCGTACAATAACAGTTACCATGCGAGTATTCAAATGGAACCATTCGAGGCATTTTATGGACGCAAGTGCCGATCGCCTATTTGTTGGCACGAGATCAGGGAAGCTCAAATCACAGGTCCCGAGCTTATACCACAGACGATGAACAAGATTTTGCAGATTCGGGACAACTTGCTAAAAGCTAGAAGCCGGCAAAAGAGCTACGCAGATAAAAGATGCAACCCTTTGGAATTCAACATTGGTGACTTTGTACTTCTCAAGGTATCCCCTTGGAAGGGTGTGGTTCGCTTCGGGAAAAAAGGAAAGCTCGCTCCTAGCTACGTAGGTCTTTTCAAGATTCTCGAAAGGATTGGCAAGGTAACCTACCGACTGGACCTACCACAAGAGCTCAACAACGTTCATCCTACCTTCCATGTCTCAAACTTGAAAAGATGTCTCACCGAAGAAGGACTCCAAGTTCCACACGAAGATCTTCAAATCAATGAGACTTTACACTTCGTGGAGAAACCAGTCGAAATCATGGATCGAGGCACTAAGCAACTAAGGCGTAGTAGAATTCCTACCGTGATGGTTTGGTGAGAGGAAAACGTGGCGCTGAATTTACTTGGGAACTTGAAAGCGACATGAAGACTAAGTTCCACATTTGTTCGCCGCGTCTTCCTAAATTTCGGGACGAAATTCCCTAAAGGAGGGGAGACTGTAACGCTTCGCATTTGTAACTTTCCATTTTTGGCAAGATTTCTTCCTGTTTCTATTTTTGGAAAGTCCAAACCTTGTAATCGTGTTTCTATTTCCAATTCATTGTAATCTAAGGCTTTGATTGTAATCAAGATTGATCAATTATGCGAAATTCGCAAACTTTATTCGTGTTTAAACTTTTGATCATACGTTACTTTATTGCGTAATAAATCAATTCGAAATGACTCATAAATGCTTGTTGAACATTTATAAATCGTAAGACCAAAGTCAAGCAAGACTATTAGAGGCTTAATGCAAGTTATTCAAGCTTCCGTTATCAAAAAAATCTTGTTGCATTTGTGTTTAAAATATACTTGTTACTAAGTTTTTTTTGGGTTTTAAAACAACATTACACACAACCTTGGACCATTATAAGACCGATACATGAAATATACATAATGTGCAATGTTCAAATAACCAAACCATGTGCATATAATAAATAAAAGATCAAAAAAGAAAAAGAAGGGTAAACAGCATGCGGCCTTTAATTCAAATCCCCAACTAATTGCATTAAATGGATCCTTAATCCTAACCCTAATTCTTCCTCTAAAAAACCAAGTGTTCCCCCACCCATTTCTCACTTTTACAAGCCTCCAAACACATCCATCAACACTCTAAACTTCAGAAATCTCTGCTGAAACACATCAGGTTGCAATTGAGTTTCAACTCACTTCTCTTCTTCTTCTAGCCTTGTGTTTCCTTCTAACACTCTTAGATAACCTCTAGTAATGTTCTCACAAGTTTGCTTGGGAAACCTAAGGTGAAACCCCACCATTTTGAGGTCCAAAAGTGTGCAAACTTTCTACCCAAATTTTATTCTTTTGAACTTCAAGTTTTTCAATGTTTTCTTCCTGTTTTCTTCCTCAACATTGTTTGCTAAGCCCTATGGATGTTACCATAGGTTTTCCATGGAAAACCAAGGTGGAATAACACCATTTTTGGGGCCAAACTTTCTGTTTTGGAAGATAACTTATAAAACCTTTTCGAACTTGTTTTTAAATATAACAACTCTATGCTACTTATGCCTCTAACCAAGCTTATGGTTAGTGTGTTAGCTAGACTTGTTCATACACAATCAAGAGGCATAACATCTCTCTAAACTTGTGGTTTTTTCAAGGGTTTCAAACCCACAAGTGTTGAGCCATCCAAGCTTACAAGCTTGTGTAAGTGTAGGTGTGATTACATGAAGGCCTTGGCCATTCAACTCTTCAATCCACCCCTCACTTGATGATTTCTATAATTCTTGACCATCCGGATTATCCTCATGACAATATTGTGTATTTGTGAATCTTACGAAAGAGGTTTAGGACGGTTAACCTCCTACCTCCATGCATGACTTATATGACTTACATGATGTCTATGAAATACATGAACTCTATGATTAATTAGTAATATTATATGTAAACTATACATGTAAATACTTAATATAACCGAACCTTTGACAATGACCATATGGTTATTTGTCCTAATATTAGGTTATTTTATCTTAGACCTAACCATCATTACGATTCTATTGGGCATGACCCATAAAAACACAAACACCCTTCGGGGCTTATAGTCTCAAAAACGATTGTTAACGTCTAGATAAATACTTTGACTATACACACTTTTTGCATACTTTAATTCCTAAACTTATCAAACTCCATCGTAAATCTAAAACTCTCACACCTATGTTTCCTTGTGTAGGATAACTTGGTGTTCATCCACCTAAATCAACCTAACGTTTTCACGGAATTACTTTACTCGAACCCTTTTTATATTTTACACTTTTTGGGTGCAATATGTTAACTTGTCAAACTACACTAAATCACACTTTTATTCTATGAAATCACACAAACAATCCATCAAACATGCTTTAGTTATGTGCTACTTGACTTGTTACTTGGTCCATTCTTATGTGATCTAAATGTCATTAACTTCGATCAAGCCTCCCTTAACATGTATACCGCTATAGGAGTAACGCACCGCCCGTATTCTTGTGGTCAATGTTAAGTTTTAATCTATTATGTGGTACACTAGAGGATTGACTTGTAGTTCATATGCCTTGTTTACATTTATCTCGTATGCTAGTTATTCATGTGGATTTGTTTAAACAGTTTTAATAGGTATGCTATGATATCAAACTTGTGTACTCGCCAATACTTTGTTATTGAACTATACGTTTTAACATGTTGCAGGTTGATGAAGTGGTATGATGAAACTTAGTAGGATCGGCATAGAAACACGCGTAGAATGCTAAGTTGATTATTGTGTTTTGTTGGACTTATGTTGTTATTGTTACTTTGTATTTCGATTATGTTGTAATTTGACAATTTGATGCTTTGAAACGAAATGAGTTGTTTAATTAAATACTGTCACAAATAGTGTTATGATGTCTCGAGCAATCTAGTTCGTCTCACTCTGATGTTTCTACCATCGGTTGGGGTGTGACAGGTAAGGCCAATAGTCCATGAGCTTAATTGTGTGAACGATACTGATGTTTCTACTTCGTGTGTAGATGAAGGGCAAGTAGAGGATTGGATTGAGGGGGATGATATTGTTTGCCAAGAAACTGTTTGATGTTTGTGATGAAAACATCCAATTTGACTGTCAATGCTGATCCATACGTGAAAAATAAATATGTGTCTCCAAAACCAACAGTTTCAAATGAAATTGCAAAATCTAACACTGTCATTAAAGATAAAAACATTGATTGTACTAACTGTTGTAGACAGGGACATATGAAGCAGGGAAGAAAGTTTGAAAGGACTGTAAACAAATCATCCATCAGATCTTCTAACTCAAATTCATCATCGGTTAGGTCGAATGGATCGGGATATGCACCTTATGTAAAGAAGTAAACATGCTACAATTGTTGCATACCCGGTCACATTGCATGGAATTGCACACATCGTCCCTATGTGCCATATTATACACAGAATCAAAGGGTTACACCAAGGGATAGATCTTATTCTAAGCCAATTAAGGTTGAAAAACCTAAGGCAATGATGAATAAGCATCCCAAGGTTTAACCATCTGATAGGGATTGGAATGCTGCAACAGCTAAAAGAAAACAAGCTTTGAAACCTAAACAAGTTTTGAAAATAACAAGGTTGAAAAGCAAACTTTTTTGCCAAAGGCACCTAAGAAATTAGAAAAGCCTAAACAAGTTTGGAAAGCAAAACATAAAGCAGCAATGCCACCAGTCCTTGAAACAAAAGAGGACATGTGCTTACGGGAAGTGTCTTACTTTGATGCTTCAGGAAATCCCAGGATCACGATGGCCTGGGTACCAATGTAACGTGATAAGGTCATCGCGTATGCGTCCCGACAATTGAAGGTTCACGAGAAAAACTACACAACACATGACCTGGAATTGGGAGCAGTGGTGTTTGCGCTTAAGATTTGGAGACACTACCTATATGGAACAAAGTGCACAATCTATACAGATCACAAGAGCCTCCAACACATCTTTGACCAGAAGGAGTTGAACATGCGACAACGTCGCTGGGTCGAACTCCTGAATGATTATGAATGTGCCATTCGGTATCACCCGGGTAAAGCTAACGTGGTAGCTGATGCCCTCAGTAGGAAGGAGCACTTGAAACCTCGTCGGGTACGAGCACTACAGTTCACCATGCATTCGGGGTTACCCGAACAGATACGCGACGCGCAGTTAGAAGCAGTTAAGGAAGAAAACATCAAGGCCGAATCGGTGGGAAAAATGGAACGCGATTGGGAAGTAAAACCCAATGGAGCCCGGTATTTCATGAATCGCATATGGGTACCTCTCTACGGAGGCCTTAGAAAGCTAGTCATGGACGAAGCTCACAAATCCCGATATTCTGTCCATCCTGGTTCGGATAAGATGTATCAAGACCTTAAAGCCGCGTACTGGTGGCCCAACATGAAAGCAGATATAGCCACCTACGTGAGAAAGTGTTTGACTTGTGCGAAAGTCAAGGTGGAATACCAGAAGCCATCAAGGCTACTTCAACAACCTGAAATTCCGGTGTGGAAATGGGATCAGATCTCGATGGACTTCATCACTAAACTCCCGCGAACTTTGGGTGGTTGCGATATCATCTGGGTGATCGTGGATCGTCTAACTAAGTCCGCACACTTTCTAGCGATTAAAGAAACAGATAAGATGGATAAGTTAACTCGCATTTACATTAAGGAAGTAGTTTCTCGGCACGGAGTGCCAATGTCCATCATCTCAGATAGAGATGCTCGTTTCACGTCCAACTTTTGGCAGTCACTTCAGAAAGCGTTGGGTACACGCTTAGATATGAGCACAGCTTATCACCCTCAGACTGATGGTCAAAGCGAAAGGACCATTCAGACCTTGGAAGACATGCTTAGGGCATGCGTGGTAGATTTCGGGAACAGTTGGGAAATCCATCTGCCTTTAGTGGAATTCTCGTATAACATACGAGTATATCGGCAGCACCGTTTGAAGCATTATACGGTCGTAAATGTAGATCACCGGTCTGTTGGGCAGAAGTCGGTGACAGTCAACTCACAGGCCCTGAGTTGATACTTGAGGCTACAGAAAAGATTGTACAAATCAGAAACCGCATGGCAGCGGCACGAGATCGGCAGAAAAGCTACGCTGATCAACGACGCAAACCGCTCGAATTTCAAGTAGGCGACCGCGTCCTACTGAAGGTGTCACCCTGGAAGGGTGTAATCCGTTTTGGGAAACGAGGCAAACTAAACCCACGGTACGTAGGCCCGTTTGTGATCTTGAAACATATCGGACCCGTAGCTTATCAATTAGACCTTCCTACCGAACTCAGTGGAGTTCACAACGTTTTTCACGTGTCAAATCTGAAGAAGTGTCTATCAGATGAAACCCTAGTCATTCCATTAGATGAGATTCAAGTGGATGAACAACTGCACTTTGTGGAACAACCTATCGAGATCATGGATCGTGAGATCATGACTCGAAGGCACACCAAGATACCGATCGTCAAGGTTCGTTGGGATTCTAAGCGTGGACCGGAGTTCACGTGGGAAAGAGAGGACCAAATGAAAAGCAAATACCCACACCTCTTTGCAGCTGAGCAGCAAGCTAACGAAACCACCAACTAAATTTTCGGGACGAAAGTTCTTTCAACATTGGGATGATGTGATAACCTGGGAATTTCTTGTAATTTCGTGTACCATTATTAACGAACTAAATCTTTGTGTGTTGCATTCTAACCCTGTGCGTTGCATTCTAAACTGCGTTTACTCAATTTTCGGGACGAAAATTCTTTCAACATGGGGATAATGTGACATCCCGGTTTTTCAGGTATCTTAAACGCACTACTTCACGGTTATTCATTCCTACGCTAAATTGATTCGGAGATTTGATTTACACGCTCGAAATAACTACGCTAACTTTGTGAACTTGTCAAGTGAATTACGTGCTATGTGTATTAGACGTTTATAAGTTTGGTGAGTTATTATGTCATGTTTTGATTTCGTGATTTTTAGTTATAAAAATATATATATAGTAAATAGATAGACGAACCGAACCGAGCCGCGAAACGAGTCGACCTCATTTCCTTGCGACTTAAGGAATTAATCAAAACTTGAGGCTCAAGTTAAAGACCCAAACCGCCCCACCCAAACCCTTTGCGCCCGCAAGCACCAAACCGCAAACCCTTTGATCCTTTTCTTTCCTTCCTTACACTATATATAGATATGTATGCATGAGGGTTGTTTTAACAAAAAAAATAAGGAACCCTAGCTCCAAGAATCAGCCGACGGCAGCCCTTCCCACTCCTTCTCTCGATCGCAACCTTCCCCAAAACCCGAAGTGATTCCAATCTCATTCCCGGTTCGTTAATCTTCATTGTTAAAGGTTAGGGTTTTCTATTGTTTCGCAAATCATGTAGGGTTTATGAACTATCGATAATGCTTGTATGTAATGGTAGAATCATGGTTTATGAAAGTGTTATGATGTTAGTTCGATTGATTGTGCAAGTTTGGCGATTATGATGATTAGTTGGAATCAAGAATCATTAGGCTGCGTTTTGTGATAAAAACCATATAATATGATTAGGGTTTGGATGAGTATGATGTACATGATGATATATGATTGATAAATCTGTTCTTGATCGTTTATATTTAACGTCTCGATTGTTTAAGTGTGTTATATTGCCATAAAAAGTTGAAATCAGGATGCTGAATGGTGTTTACAGCCAACTTCAATTGGCTGTAACTTGGTTATTATTTATCGAAAAACGGATTTTCTGAAGCCTAAAACGTATATTTTTGAAAAACGCTTCTAATGGCGCTTGATTCATATTTTTTCTGAGGTCGTTTGATACTTTTAAGTGGTCAATTAAGTGCAGTAACTGAAGCTGTGTAAATTCTGAAAATTTGTTAGTTGTTTATCGAGTCGGATCTCATAATCTGTAGAGAGTTGAATCACGAAATTTGTACAGCAACTGGAGATGGAAATTTCCGGGAAACTCCCACTAAAATTTTGTTACTTGGATGAACGGTGATTTTTAAATAAATTCTCCCGTGGACTGCAGTCAGAAAGTGACGAATATGACTGCAGCCTAGTATATTAATATTTATGAATAATTAGTAAAGTGTTAGGACTTGAAAAATTTACATAAAATTCTACAGCTTAGTTGATACCTTCTGTAAAAAAATTGGAATTTTTGGAACGTTGGAACTATTTTATAAAAATCCTCGAAAACAGCCTAGTATGAGCATACAAGCTGAAACTTGATAACTTGCGAATGTGTGTACCAAAGTGTTGTATGAGTTGATTTTGTTCATGATAGGTTGGTTTGATCACTATTTTGGTATGATAATACTTTGCATGCATGATTGTGTTTTAGAATTTGTTATTGTGTGTGCCGCATTGTGTGTTAGTTATGTGTAGGGTTTGTATCGGTGTGTTCACACACTAACTTTAAATCAATTGACTTCTTAGGACGCGATTAGTGGTCCCATCATTTGCTACTTCTGTGTTACACTAACCGAGCAACTAAAGGTGAGTTCACGGCCCCTAATTTTATCCGGTTTTAAACAACAGGGGGAGAAACATGTATACACTCTACAACCCTATCTCTTTACGTTATACGAAATTAACGTCGTTAAACTATTCGGTAACTAAGTTAATGTTAATGTACGTTATGGTCACTAAGCAGCTATATCACACAAGTCCTCGACAAACTCTCGGATCGTTAGTATTGGGTTGATAGCGGGGAAATTATAAGTAGTACTACTGGGCCCGACAAGCCCCACCCGAGCTAGTCGCGCTAGCCGACCGGGTATGGTCAACGGGTGAATAATTTGGCCTAACTTTCGCCATGGTCAGTGATAGGTCTGGCAACACGGAGGCACAACAGTCAGCTTCGATCGCGAACACTTACGTGACATAACTTTAGGCTCGCTACCTACATATTAACATTGAACTTAATTACGAAACAACAATATTATTCCGGGTTAGGAATAATGGAACAAACAACAATATTATTCCGGGTTAGGAATAATGGAACAAATAACAATATTATTCCGGGTTAGGAATAATGGAACCACATCATTATTATCCGGGTTTGGAATAATGGAACTATATCGTTATTCTGGGTTAGGGATAACGGGGGAAACAAACTTATAACCGAACTAATGAACTTATGAAAACCTGTAAACTCACTCTTCTTTAATGTTGACACTTGTTTCTTTACATGTTTCTCAGGACGCTAGGAGCTCTAGGTGCACTCACTTGCATTGATCAAGACATCTTTTTATCGAGTCTCATTTACGAATATTGTTTGGGTTTTTCTTTAGTTTTGGCGTTTGTGTTGGCGCCCGTTCCTTTACTTTACTTTAATGCTTCCGCTCAACTTTAAAACTAATGCTTCCGCTAAACATTGAAACCAAACTAAGACAATTTAAAAATAACTATGAATGGTTAAACAAATGATTTTGGAAAACGTATAAACAAATCATATAGAGTCGTTCGATGTTACTAGTGTCTCGGATTCTGGTTTGTTCACACGCCTCGCGGTAAAACTCCGCAAGTGGAAATTGAGGGTGTGACAATTAGAACATGTGAGAACATGTTCGGGTCGTCAATTTCTGTTCTAGGGTCGGTTCGCACCCGAAAGTCGTAAAGTTTGACTTCTGATTTGACTATCGATAGTGACCTGATTTAGATTAGTTAGCTACTGATCTAACGTTGCATCATGATCGTAATATAATGTAGCATAACCCCATGAGGTTATATTACATGATCATAATCAGAATCCGAGTTTATGCACAAGTTCCGTTATTATGCATTTTGACTAAAATGTCCTTTTTTATATAAAATATGGTTTAATGGATAACGAACTTGAAAATGAATTTCCTACTCGTGTAATAGCATAAGTAAGATTATTTGGGATATCAAGTCAGATTATATACTGAGTTTACGTACAAGTTCTTGTGTTATTTCGATAAATGACAATAAAACCCTTGTGGCTCATAAAATGGTTTTAAACAAACCTTTTACCTACTCATATGTCATATTGAATAACATATCTAAAACAATTAAACATGATATTAACATCAGTTTTAACTAAACTTCGCACAAAATCGTCATTTTACCACATAAATGCCGTTTCGGCACATAGTATGGTTTTAAGCCATATTAATCAACCAAGACTTGTTATCTAATGGTTTTATAATTTATTTAAAATATTTTAATAGTAGGTACATGATTTAACTCAGAATCCCAAATAAATTATAAAACTATGTGTAAGTTGACCAAAATGCCCCTATGGTGCATAGTTTGGTCATAAATGATAAATTACACATATGAACAATATCTTACTAATATTATATCATAAATTAACTATTTTTGCAGAATACTTATGATTATAACATTAAAATATATTCAAGACCCTTCTATATGGTATATAATTAACAAAACGACCTTATGAATCTGTTAACAAGCTTACAAGGCTGACTTTCCCAAGTTATAAAAGATTTTTCGTGCCCTGTGCACTTAAATCCATTTTCAAGATGTTTTCAAAATGAGTCAGTTGGGTGTATTTACCAGTCAAAGCTGACATGTTTTCAAAACACTAAGCTTGTAGGAACAATACGAAATAGGCTAGAATTTGCTCGGTAGTGATATAAGAGGATCTTGCAAATCCTTAGATCTGCCCAAAGTCTGTTATACATTTTTGTACATTTTAGGATCCGCCTATGGATCTTCCATTACAAGTCATATGTATATTATTTTTCGTACTATAAACATTTAGTGTGTATTAGTAATTTAAACTCCAAGACTTTCGTTGTGCTGTGTTTAATTGACTATGATGATATCCACTTACGTCACAATATTCCCCACCCGGTCCAAACGGTGTTTGGTTGTAAAATACGGGGTGTGACAGGTTGGGGGTGGGTTTTGTTTTTTTGGGTTTTTAGGGGGTGGGGTTAGCTTTTTAGGGTTTTTATGGTGAGGTATAGTTTTTTTAAGGGGGGCGGGTGGGGTGGGTGTTTAGGTTTTTTGGTGGTGGTGGGGTAAGTTTAATTTGTTGGTTCACATTGATTCTTGTAGTTCTCGCAATAAGGGTGGTTCTTAATGAACCTTACCCTATCATTTAAGAACCACCCTTATTGTGAAAACCACGAGAATCAATGTGAACACAACAAAACAAAATTTTCCCGCCACCACCAAAAAACCTAAACATATATATATACATATATATTAATGACAACTTTACACATACTCACAAAAACATAATATTCTATCAAATGTATAAAAGTTTTGATGTACATTAAACAAGTCTCTCTTGCACACACTTTAATCTCTCTCTCTCTCTCACTCACCAAATTCTCTCACACACTGGCTCTCTCAAACAAACAACCTCACCACATGTCACGTAACCTTGCCATAGACTTGACTCTCACATTATATATAAATATTATATATAAATAAATGACCATTTTTTACATACTCCCAAAAACATACTATTCATCAAATGTACATACTTTTAATGCACATTATACAAGTCTATCTTGCACGCATTTTAACTCTCTCTCATACACCTAATTCTCTCTCACATACTGACTATCACAAGTTATAAAAGATTTTTCATGCCCTGTGCACGTAAATCCATTTTAAAATGTTTTCAAAATGAGTCAGTTGGGTGTATTTACTAGCGAAAGCTGACGTATTTTCAAAAGACTAAACTTGCAGGTACAATACGAAATAGGCTGGAAGCTGCTCGGTAGTGATATAAGAGGATCTTGCAAATCCTTAGATCTGCTCAAAGTCTGTTATACATTTTTGTACATTTTAGGATCCGCCTGTGATTTTCCATTACAAGCGGTCTGTTTATTATTTTCGTACTTTGAACATTTGGTTTGTAATAGTAATTTAAACTCCAAGACTTCCGATGTGCTGTGTTTAATTGACTATGATGATATCAACTTACGTCACAATATTCCCACCCGGGCCCAATGGTATTTGGTTGTAAAATATGGGGTGTGACAGGTTGGTATAAGAGCCAACGTTTGAGAGAATTAAATACTATGCTTCTTGTGTTTAATCTCAAATTTACACAAAAGCACATTCCTTAGACTTCCGAGTCTAGGCTTTGACCTAGGATTACTCATCTCATTATTATGTTATTAGTATTGTTTTTTACTTGATTTTAATAGGATAATGCCGCCAAGAGTACGAGGAAGAGGTAAAGGACCTATGAGGGGAGGACCATCAGGACATATCCCTTCACAACCCCATCACCCAAATCCTTATGAGGATTCGGGGAATTCCTAGCTACTAGCGCAACATTCACCTACTCACACACAAAACTCGTACCACTCATATCTTTCTCATCAATCACTCATTCTCATCACTCTCATCATTCATATAATGATGTGTTTAACCTTAACCACTACTTCAACACACCCCCAGCTGATCAAAATCAATTAGATCAACCCAACCCAATGGACGAGGACTCCGATCCGGAGATGCCGCCGTTAGGATTACACACACATCCCATCGAAATATCTACGATTCGAACTCTTACGCAGGATCACCATACCAAGGTCCTAATGAATGGGACCAATACTGGAGCCAATTCACTTTTGCTAACACTCCTTCCCACCACTCCCCAACACCTCTTATGCAAGAAGATTTTCATATGGAATCGGTGGAACAATCTCAGCTGCCACCTAAGCCACCAAGGAGGAAACATGGAGCATGTATGTCGGTACGTGCGGGTCAATAGTCGGGTTCGCTGCCGCCATTACCCAAACCTTACCCTATCATTCACGAGGGCCCACGAATGGATGGACCATCCAATGCTTCACCTATGGTGGAACCAACACCACCACCATCGGGTTTTAATAACCCTATTCCCACATATCTGGATATATCTGGACATGATCCTTTTAACCCATTTACAATGGTAAATTACCAGGCACTATCGCATTACCCTTATACACAAGCGGTCATGAATAATGCACTTTACCCATCTCCTTTCCCACCTTCTTATCCATCTACTAGATATCCAAATTATGGGTACCAGTATTTTGTTGTACCACAACCACAATCACAACCTCCGCCCCCACTTGAGCCCTTGGAACGAATGAAGGAAATACAACAACAATCGGAGAAGACGGAGAAGAAGACGAATAAGTTCTTCAAGAAGCTTTCCAAGTTAGTTAAGGGAAAGAAGGAAGAGTGAAGTCTCTTCTATTATTATATTTAGTCCCTACGAGGACATTGTTATATCTTTAGTCCTTGCGTGGACATTGTTATTTCTTTTAGTCCTTGCATGGACAATTAGTTTTGTTTATTTAATTCTAGTATTGTAATTTCTTATTGGCATTTAATGAAATATTTTGGAATTATATATATATGTATTCATCCTCTTCAAGCGAACGTCTCGATTGTACTCAAAATTGATGCTCTGCTATATAATTCCAAAATATCTTAATGGTTTTGATTAGCCAAGTGGCACAGACCACATTATTTGGCCAGCTTATAAATGATAGTTAAGGATGAATAGCCTTCTATCATGATAGTTAAGGAGAATTATCCTTCTATCCAAAGGTGGTGGACTATGTTCAAGCCTCCAAGTCGTTAAGGTCAATGCGATCGTGACTATTAATCGACCATTAAGTTACTCCTATGTTAACATTCAAGTAATGTTCATACTCCTGGTAGTGTGACTTGAGGAACCACACTAGCCGTCTAGGTAAATGGACTACGTCCTAACCTATTATATAGCCTATGTGATCAATATGATCCTGGCTAATATTATCAATGCGATGATAATAATTGACATCCATTAGTGATGTAGTGCCTACGGGCCATAATTAAACATCCATTAGTAATGTAGTGCCTACGGGCCATAATTGACATCCATTAGTGATGTAGTGTTTGCGGACCATAATTAAACATCTATTAGGGATGATTTGCCTTTGAGAAATATTATATTGTCAATTATGAAAATGATAGTTGTGGTTAATATGACTCTCTGCCCAAAATTATATCCATTAGCGACAAGCTATGAGCCATATTTTTAATGTCTTTCGTGACAAGCCTATGAGCTATTTGTAATTGTCTAATGACAATGACAGTTGTGACATTACGATCCACTGTCTAATAGTATATGGGCTATGTCCAAATTGTAATTTGCCTTTGATGGTCCTTTTGAGACCTAGGCCAAATATATATAACATTCATGGAGATGTTAAAGCCTAAGAGTTGTGATTATATTCACACTAGTTAAAATAGGCAATGGATTTATATATAATTTTTTTAAAGCAATATGGTTATTAATACCATGGCTAAGAGAAGTTTAATTTGGTCTTTAGAACCAAAGCTTCAAGAATGGCTAACTCGGACGAGGCGCAAAGTAGCCACCGAGATACTAACTCTAACAAAGCTGAAAATATAGCCATCGATAATGATAATTTCCAAGCTCGCATAGATGCAGCTGTTGGAAAGGCCATGGAAAGGGACATGGAGAAATTTAAGGAATTGAGCGCTACTCGCTTCAAACCTTTGTCTATTTCACCATCCACGGCTCGTAAGGAGAGCTCTGTTCACTACTCAAACGCGAAGAGTGAACCAAAGAAACTAGAACTTAATGATAGGTTCGTTCTTCTAAAGACGGATGTACCTACAAATACTTCATCTCCTACAAACCCCGAGATTTCAATGGAGAAAGGGGAGCAGTAGAAGCCTTGAGATGGCTTGATGAGATGGAGACGATAGTAGATATCAGCGGTTGTGCTGATAAGGATGTGGTTAAGTACGTATCACAGTCCATCAAGGGTGATGCCCTAATTTGGTGGAAGGAATGGTCCAATCAACAGGTCAGGTACACCTGTACAACTTGGGATGATCCAAGTTTGTCGACCTTGTCAAGGAGACATACTGCCCACCTCATGAGGTGAAGAAGATAGAGTCAGACTTTCTGACTCTTACAATGAAAAATCTGGACTGTAGGAAGTATGTTTCTGACTTCAACTCCCTGACTAGATTAGTTTCCTATCTACTTACCCCTGAACCCAAACGCATTGTGCGTTTATTAATGGGTTAGCACCCGATATTAAGGGCATGGTAAAGGCTGCTCAGCCTAGTACCTATAGGTCTGCTGTTGACCTATCTCTCTCACTCACCTTAGACTTGGTGAGGCAAAAGTCGGTTAGGACTGAGACTGGCGGAAAAAGGAAACGGGAGGAGGATAACTCCCAAAGGTTCAGAAAGAAAGGAAATTTTGGGTTCAAGAAGAACCAGCACATGTGTAATGATAGACCTCTGTGCAAGACCTGTAACCGCAGGCATTGAGGGCAATGCAATGTTGACCCACAGATTAAACCCTGTGGTATTTGCAAAAGAAAAGGGCATAAGACCTTAGAATGCAAAAATCTTAAAGATGTCGTCTATTACGGTTGTAATGAGAAGGGGCATATTAAGCCTAACTGCCCTAAGAACCCCAGAGGTAATGATGCAAAGCCTGGAGAGACTAAGCAAGGAAATGCTCGTGCCTTCCAGATGCTAGAGAGGATGTTAATGACAACAATGTCATAATAGGTACATTCCTCATTAATGAGGTATATGCTAGAGTTTTTTTTTTATTCAGGTACAGATAAGTCTTTTGTAGACCATAAGTTTAGTAAACTATTAAACTTACCCGTAAGAACCGTAGACATAACTTATGAAGTAGAACTTTCTGATGGAACTTTAGAAACAGCATCTTCCATTCTTGATGGGTGTTTTATATCCATTAAAGATCATTATATTCCTATCTCTCTTATGCCAATGAAATAGGCGCGGTTCTATGTAGTCTTAGGCATGGATTAGTTATCTCATAACCAAGCCCGCATTACCTGTGATAAGAAACTCATTGAAATTAAAACCCCATCTGGTGAAATGGTAGCCATTCTTGGACATTCACACTATGGATTGCCAGACAAGGCGTCGTTATTCAAGGCATCCAAGTGTCTAGGAAAAGGTTGTGTCATTTATATGGCACAAGTCACTATCACGAGCTTAAGCCAAAGATTGAAGACCTTTCAATCATCTCGAAATATCCCGATGCCTTTCCTGAAGAATTACGAAGTCTACCTCCAGATAGGCAAGTGGAATTTAGGATTGATATCCTACCAGGATCAGCACCGTTGCTAGAGCTCCGTATCGGCTAGCTCCGACGGAAATGAAAGAATTAAGAATACAATTAGATTAACTTTTGAAGAAAGGCTTTATTCGGCCTAGTTCCTCACATGGGGGAGCTCCTATCCTTTTCGTTAAGAAAAAGGACGGTTTAATACGGATGTGCATTGATTACCGCGAACTAAATACGATAATGATCAAGAATTGTTATCCTCTGCCCAGGATCGACTACTTGTTCGATCAACTTCAAGGGGCTAGTTACTTCTCTAAGATTAACTTAAGATCAGGATATCATCAACTGAAGGTTAGAGATTAGGATGTTCCTAAGACTGCCTTAAGGACCCGTTACGACCATTATGAATTTCTAGTGATGCCTTTTGGGCTCACAAATGCACCTGCAGCATTCATGGATCTCATGAATAGAATCTAAAAGCCGTATTTAGATAAATTTGTCATTGTCCTCATAGACGACATACTTATCTACTCTTGTAATCAAGTTGATCACGAGAAACATCTTCGATGCATCCTAGAATTGCTTAGAAAAGAGAAACTTTATGCTAAGTTCTCTAAGTGCGAATTTTGGCTTAGAGAAGTCCAATTTCTTGGACATGTTGTAAGTGAGCGTGGTATCCAAGTGGATCCCGCCAAAATAGAAGCCATAATAAATTGGGAAATACCTAAAACTCCATCAGAGATTCGTAGTTTCTTAGGATTGGCTGGTTATTGTAGGAGGTTCATTTGAGAAGTTTTCGAGGATATCCACTTCTTTAACTACCTTGACCCGTAAGAATGTCAAGTTTGAGTGGGGTCTAAAATAACAAGAAACTTTTGATGTTCTGAAACACAAATTGAGCAATGCTCCTGTTATTATATATACCTGAGGGTATTGAGGATTTTGTCATTTATTGTGATGTTTCGCACACTGGCATGGGTTGTGTGCTTATGCAAAAAGGCAAAGTAATTGCTTATGTATCACAACAATTAAAGGTGCACTAAAGGAATTACACCACCCATGATTTGGAATTAGGTGCTGTTGTATTTGCACTTAAGTTGTGGAGACATTACTTATATGGCACGAAGTGTATTATATACACTGATCATAAGAGTCTCCAACATCTGTTCAATCAAAAGGATTTGAACATGCGACAACGTCGTTGGATGGAAACACTTAATGATTATGATTGCGAAATTCGCTATCCTCCCGGCAAGGCAAATGTCGTTGCGGACACCTTAAGTCGTAAGAAAAGGGTTAAGCCTATAAGGATTAATGCCAAGAGCATTGAGCTCAGAAATAGTTTGAATGGGAAGCTATTAGATGCGCAAAAGCAAGCCCTATTAGAGGCTAATATTCCTAATGAGGGATTAGGCGGAACTATTGATCAATTAAAGCCTGGAAAAGATGGAATCCTTAGATTTAATGACATAATCTGGGTTCCAATCTTTGGAGGACTTAGAGATCTAATCCTCCAAAAAGCGCATATCAAGATACTCAGTTCACCCAAGTGGTGACAAGATGTATCAAGATTTGAAAAAGAATTATCGGTGGATAGGTTTGAAGAAATCCATAGCCACTTATGTAGCTAAGTGTATGACGTGTTCGCAAGTTAAAGCCAAACATTAGAAACCGTCAGGACTTCTACAACAGCTTGAAATTCCCACTTGGAAATGGGAAATGGTAAGTATGGATTTGATTACCAAGTTACCTAAGACCAAACGTGGTAAGAACACGATTTGGGTCATTGTGATAGACTGACTAAGTCAGCGCATTTCTTGCCAATTAAAGAGACCTATAATTGTGACAAATTGCCTAAGTTGTACGTGGACAAGATTGTGTCCCTACATGGTGTGCCAATATCTATTGTGTCTGATAGAGATACTAGATATACATCCCATTTTTGTAAAAGTTTCCAACAATCATTAGGCACAAGATTAAACTTTAGTACGACTTACCACCCCTAGACGGATGGACAAAGTGAGCGTACTATTCAAACCTCAGAAGACATGCTTAGAGCATGTGTGATTGATTTAGGTGGCTGTTGGGATGACCACTTACTCCTAATAGAATTCTCCTATAATAATAGTTAACATACGAGCATCCAGGCTGCTCCTTTTGAGGCCTTGTATGGGAGAAAGTGTCGAACGCCCGTGTGTTGGGTAGAAGTTGGGGAATGGAGATTATCCTGGAGACCACGGATAAGATTGTGCAAAATCCGTGATCGTCTCAAAGCTGCACGTGATAGGCAGAAGATCTATGCTGACAAGAGGCGTAAACCTTTTAAGTTCCAAATAGGGGACAAGGTCATGCTGAAAGTATCACCTTGGAAAGGTGTAATGAGATTTGGAAGGAAGGGCAAGTTAAGCCTAAGATATATAGGACCATTCAAGATAATCGAATGTGTCGGCACTGTAGCTTATAAGCTCAAGCTGCCAGAGGAGCTTCATGGAATTTATGATGTGTTCCACATCTGTAATCTTAAGAAATGTCTAGCAGATGAGTCGCTAGCAACGTCACATCACGATGTGCAAATTGATGAAAACCTGAGGTTCATTGAGAAACCAATTTCGATCGAGGATCGACAGGTTAAGAAACTCCGAAAGAAAAAGATACCTATAGTAAAGGTTAAGTGGGATACCCTACGAGGCCCCGAGTATACATGTGAGGTTGAGTCCATTATGCGACAAAAATACCCCCATCTTTTTGAATAAAATCTCGAGGTCGAGATTTCTTTTAAGGGGGTGAGGATGTAACTGTCACACCCTCAATTTCCACTTGCGGAGTTCTACCGCGAGGCGTGTGAACAAACCAGAATCTGAATCACTAGTACGTTGAACGACTCTACATGATTTGATTATACGTTTTCCAAAATCATTTGTTGTCGATTTTATATTACCAATATTTAGCATGAGTATCAGTTTTTAAAGTTTGAGCGGAAGCATAAATAAGTAATGATGCGGGCGCCAACACAAACGCCAAAACAACTTGAAAAATCCCAAAACAATATTAATAAATAAGACTCTATAATGATGTCTTGTTCAATGCGTGTGCGTGCACCTAAGCTCCTAGCGTCCTGAGAAATATGTAAAGAAACAAGTGTCAACATTAAAGATGAGTGAGTTCACAGGTTTTCATAAAATCGTTTGTTCGGTTATAGTTTGTTACTCCGTTATCCCCAACCCGGGATAACTAATCAGTTCCATTATTCCAATCCCGGAATAATAAGTTGTTGCTTCCAATATTCCCAAACCGGAATATTAAGTTGTTGTTTCCATTATCCCCAACCCGGGATAATAAGTTGATGTTCCAATATTCCAAACCCGGAATATTAAGTTGTTCCGTAATTAAGTTCAATATTAATGTATATAGGTAGCTAGCCTAAAGTCATGTCACTAAGTGTTCGCGATCGAAGCTGACTGTTGTGCCTCCGTTTTGCCAGGCCTATCACATGACCATGGCGGTGTTAGGCCAATTATACACCCGTTGACCATACCCGGTCGGCTAGCGCGACTAGCTCGGATGGGGCTCGTCAGACCCAGTAGTACTACTCATAATTCCCCCGCTATTTAACCCAAATACTAACGATCCGAGGAGATTGTCGAGGACTTAAGTGATAAAGCTGCTTAGTGCCCACAACATTACATTAACATTAACTTAGTTACCGTTTAGTTATGTGACGTTAAATTCGTATAACGTAAAGAGTTTGAGTTTGAGAGTGTATACATGTTTCTCCCCCTGTTGTTTAAAAAAAACCGGATAAAGTTAGGGGCCGTGAACTCACCTTTGTTTGCTCGGTTAGTGTAGCAAAGATGTTATAAGAGATGGGACCGCTAGTTGCGTCCTAACAAATCAATTAATTCCACGTCAGGGTGAAATCACACCAATACAAATTCCACACGCAATTTACTCACAAAGTGATACACACAAACAACATATCTAACACTCAAACATGCATGCAAGTATTCTCATATGATCCTAGTAATCAAACAACTTATCATGAACACATTCCTAATCCATGCAACACTTTAATGCATAAAATCACAAGTTAACAACTTTCTGCTTAACACTCAATTATTCAGCTGTTTTCTAGGATTTTTATAAAATAGTTCCAACATTCTAAAAATTCCCATATTTTTACAGTAGGTGACAATTATACCATAGAAATTTATATAATTTTTCCAAGTCCTAAATCTTTACCAATTAACCATAATTATTAATCCACTAAGCTGCAGTCAGATTTACTGCTTTCTGACTGCAGTCCACGGAAGAATTTATTTAAAAATCACTGATCGTCCGATTAACAAAATTCCAGTTGGAGTTGCCCGGAAATTTCTATACCTAGTTGCTGTACAAAAATCATGACTCAACTCTCTACTGATTTTAAAATCTAGCTTGATAAACAACCAACAAAATTCCAGAATTTTAACAGCTTTACCTACTGAACTTGTTTAGCCCTTTAAAAATATCAACCGATTTCAGAAAATTATGAATCCAAAGCCATTAGATTCCTTATTCAAATCTCTACGTTCTAGACATCAGAAAATCCATTTTTCGACAACTAACGACCAAGTTACAGCCTGATGAAGTCGGCTGTAACTATTATTCAGCAGACTGTTTCAGCATTATTGTTACAATTATTTCGCACAATTCGATCATACGGTTAACCTAGGTGATTATAAGCCGATTTCTACTCATAGATTAAGACTAATAACCTATCCATGCAAATCTACTCAATAACTTCTAGTTATTATAACAAAACACACTTGCAACCTCATGAGATCCGCAAACAAGTATACATGCATATCAACATAGATTAATTCAGCCGATTACATCTAATATCCGAACACAATCATGCGTATATATATACAGTCAATTCAGCAGGCTACTTGTAAGCACATATAGTCCGAAGACAATACAATCAATTCATTCAAGCACTTAGGATTTCCGCAAACAAGTATTCACAAGAACATAACCAAAATAGCCGATTACTTATTCAACATATAAGACCCGACACAACTAATCAATAAATCATTCAAACATATATTTAACCGAAACATAATCTTGTAATCAAGTGTAGTCCTAACCTTGAATAACTAGACAACAAGCCTAGATGTGAACAAGTGCGACTCGGCTGCTGTTTGCTGAGACCGAGAGAAGGAAAGACTGATCTTGCGATCTAGACTGAACGGGACTGGAGATAACCGGCTGTTAGCGACCGGACAATTGAACAAAGCTGATCAGATCAAGATGCTGAAGGAGAGAAGATATTCGCGACCAAGAGGGATGAAGGTGAGGCTGCCGACGGCAGTCTTGTTGGTTAGGGTTTGCGGATTGTGAAGGAAACATGCAAGAGATGATATATATAAGCGCAAAAGAGGTAGGGTTGCGGTTTGGTTTAGTATACGGTCGCATGGGACTTGGGTGGTTTCGGTTTGGGTTTGGCCTTGGCCGAAACTTGTTTGGACTTGTTCTCGGTTTGGGTTTGGGCTTGATCTCGCGGCCAAAAGTTAGGGTGAGTTGGTTTGGTTTGGGGTTTTGGCCGAGTGGTTCTAGGTTTGGCATGCAACGGTTTTCCGTTTAAGTTGTTCTCGGCCGAGTAGTTGGAACTCTAGGTCTAGGTTTGATCCTTGTTTTCTTCTAGCCGAAGACTTAGGTTCAAGGTTTAACTTTGTGAACTCCTAGAGTCACCATGAACCAAGGTTTAGAACGTGTCGCGGTTCGGTTAAGTTCGTGCACGTATTAAATCTAAATATTCAATCACTAAAACAATCACACAACACTCAACACGTATTCATTTAATTCGTACACGTTCGTACACATAGCACATAATTAGATTGACACGTATTACGTTTAAGTTATCCGAAAAACCCGGGATATCACAGTAACACCTCGTAAATCGTGTCCAATAATATAGTGACACGTGTCATATATTTTTTTATATAAGTCTATTAAGGACTAATAAGGACTAAAGGTGTCAACATGCTCAAACTAAGCCTCTGAGTGACCCTCTGGTGTCAACATGCACAAACTGAGCCTCTGAGTGACCATTAGTGTCAACATGCTTACCAAGCCTCTGAGTGACCATTAGTGTCAACATGCTTAAACTTAGCCTCTGAGTGATCATTAGTGTCAACATGCTTAGCCTCTGAGTGTCCATCAGAGTCAACATGCTTATACTGAGCCTTTGAGTGATCCTTGACGAAGTACTAACTCTCATATGAGCTACTTGTTGGACGAGAGGGATTAATTCTATAAATAAGTTAAAGTTGGACAACAGAGGGGTTAAAAGTGTCAACATGTTAATTTATACCTCTGAGTGACCTTTTAATGAACCAAGAGCTTGACAATGTCCGGGCATACTCTCGGGTACGCCAAATGTGGGCTACGGAGGCTAAATATGCTATAAAGGTGTTTTTTAGAGGTTTAATAAGTTGAGGGGCTAAATGTGGCAAGTTTTGAAAGTTCCCAGGGGGCGCTCACGGCCGTGAGAGACACAGGTCTGGTCTCTCGCGGGGCGCGAGAGGACTATGTCTGCAGAAAATTTGTTTGGCCTCCATACATATTGCCAAAAACCATTTGATTCGAAACTAGGGACTTCTAAACTGCTATGCCACGTTTTAGGACACTTGTAAGCTCCCTCTAACACTCCCTAACACCTGGAATCACCTCCTTCAAGCTCCCCAACTATAAATAGGTGCATTAGTTCACCACTTGAACTTGCACCATTCTCATTTATCACTCTATCTCCCTCCTCTTGAAGTTCCTAACTGAAAGGAGCATCCAAATTAGTTTTATTTCAACCTAGGAATCACGTGTAAGTGTTCCCCTCTCTTGCATTTTTGTATATAGACTTTTATAGCCAAAAGTCAAGCGTTTTACGGAAAATGTCTTGACTTTCGGTTAAGACCATTATGGTCCAGCCATTGTTCGCAACGAACATGGCTAAGTGATCGTAATAAAGTAAGTATTAATCCCTATAAAGGGCACCTCCTAAGGATCACGTTTGCTAGACCAATTGACGTGTCAAAGTCTTATCAATAAAAAGTCAAACATGCCAGTTTTCGAAAATATTATAATCTGAGCTTATATATGTTATGAAACATTTTTTGGAACTTAAAAAGTTGGTAATAATTATTAGAACATGTGAGAACATGTTCGGGTCGTCAATTTCAGTTCTATGGTCGGTTCGC
Organism: Scalesia atractyloides; assembly: GCA_947069175.1. NCBI lineage: Eukaryota > Viridiplantae > Streptophyta > Magnoliopsida > Asterales > Asteraceae > Scalesia > Scalesia atractyloides. Next base: position 32,952,691 of record CAMTDV010000013.1, read on the forward strand.
AACCGAAAGTCGCAAAGTTTGACTTCTGCTTATTTCGATTCTGACCCGATTTAGATTAGTTAGCTACTGATCTAAGGTTGCATTATGATGGTAATATAATGTAGCTTAACCCCCTGAGGTTATACTACATGATCATAATCAGAATCCGAGTTTATGCACAAGTTCCGATATTATGCCATTTTGACTAAAATGCTCTTTTTACATTAAATAAGGTTTAATCGATAACAAACTTGAAAATGAATTTCTTACTGATGTAATATCATAAGTAAGATTATTTGGGATATCAAGTCAGATTATATATTGAGTTTACGTACAAGTTCTTGTGTTATGTCGATAAATGATGATAAAACCCTTGTGGCTCATAAAATGGTTTTAATCAAACCTTTTCATATCAAATCTTTTACCTACTAATATGTCATATTAAATAACATATCTAATACAATTAAACCTGATCTTCACATCAGTTTTTACTAAGCTTCGCACAAATCGTCATTTTACGACATAAACTCCGTTTCGGCGCATAGTATGGTTTTAAGCCATATTAATCGACCAAGACTTGTTATCTAATGATTTTAAAACTTATTTAAAATATTTTTATAGTAGGTACATGATTTAACTCAAAATCCCAAATAAATTATAAAACTATGTGTAAAATGTCCAAAATGCCCCAACGGTGCATAGTTTGGTCATAAATGATAAATTACACATATGAACAATATCTTACTAATATTATATCACAAATTAAATAGTTTTGCAGAATACTTATGATTATAACATTAAAATATATTCAAGACCCTTCTACATGGTATATAATTACCAAAACGCCCTTATGAGGCATAATTACATTTTAAAACCCTCACTAGCATGAAAGTTGATATCCTAATGATATTACAACTTATTTAAAGTATAATGGCATATAGAACTTGTCAATGACGTATCCAGTAACCCAATATCGCTTATATGCGCATGGTTAAGTATATGTAACTAGTTTACGGAAATTAACCGAAACGGGTTTAACCTTATCACTTTAGTCTCAAAATCCAGAATGCTTATGGTTTACCCATATTATAAAAGTCATATTACTTGTTGGGTTTAAACTACATTCTATCTGATCATCGCTTAATCTACATATTATACGTTTTGATCCTCTATAGCTAGTCGGTCTAAGACTTTGACTTCATTAAGACCGTTAGCATTTTAATTGGTTAGCTTATGCCGTAATCCACACTAGGGCCTTCCGGTAAATGCTATCTGCACTTATTTCATTTTAGATTCGGCTGAGATATTAAATCTTGCATTTTTAAAATCAAGACTAGCTCAGGTAAATACTCTCGACTTATTTTCCCTATACGGGCTTGGGTTACGGTAAACTATTACCGCTTGGTCACGGTACTGGCACTTGTATAGATTACGATACAAAAAGTTGTTTATTTCCAATACAACCTCGTTTCAACAAAATTTATGTTAGAATAGAATATCGAGAGAAAAATATTAATCATAAATGCGCATATAACTATATTAATGCAATACTATCATAGTTTTGTTTATTAAATAAAAATAATATATATAATTTAAATTTAAAAGTAATATAACATTAAATTATTAGATTTACTCTTTGTCATTTTATTCATTACTAATACTTACTAATAGTAAAAAAAATTAATTAAAGTTCATTGTTTATGAACACTTAACCATTCATTTTTAAATCAATAGTTAGATGATAATGTAGGAAAAAAAATTACTGTAAGGGTAACTTGAGAAATTCTATTTATTAATATTTCTTCTTCACATGCAAGGCACGTGTATATTCCATCCTATTTTTTAAACATTCATAATTTTTTTATATTTCATTAATTTTTTCATAAAAATTTCACCATAAAATTAAAAGTCTTTTATCTTTAATTTGAAAACTATATTGCTATATAAAATATGACAACTAAAAAATCTACAAAAATGGTGATAACATTTTTTTGCTAAATTTTTGTATTATGTATTTGTGCTGATTTATTTTTTATCTTAAATCTTTTTTTTCTAATTTTTTTGAGTTGTATTTTTTGTACTAGATTTTTTTGTGCTATATTCTTTTGTATTGGATTTATTTGCTATATTTTTTGTACTGGATGTATTTTGTTGTATTTTTTAGAAAATAAAAGTATGTCACATGTTATTTTCACACTCTTACTTATAAATAAAAAAATATTTTAGTACCATAATGTCTTTTTTTCCTACCTATAAGGAATTTCACATGTTATCATCACAATTCTTTCTAGACTATTTAGGTAAAATTCACTTTTTAGTGGATTCTTCCCCTTCATATTTATATGTATAATAGTACAGTATTATATTTTAGAATAATATGTTTTATAACGATGGGTTTATATATTTCAGTTATAAAGGTGATTCTGTGTATGTAATATGATTAAAAGGCAAGGTGTGTAGGTTTATGGACTTCTGTGATTACAAACATGCCTATAGATTACAAATTCTTTAATCTCATATTTCATTTTACCTTTTAACTTGCTCTAAATAAGTTTACCTTCTAATATCAAAACGTTATCTGTTAATAATATGTAATATAATTGATTTATCATATTTATAAAACTATTTATATTACATAGATAGAGAGTTTAAATGAGAAGAAAACCAAATATTGTAAGAATGAAAAAAATAATTTAAACAAATAGAATATTTCATTTATTTTTTATTTAGTGTTACTCTAAGGTCATATACGTAGGGTTCGGTTTAACAAGAAATACTATAAAAATAGGAAACCGGGGAAAACACATTTAATATGTTAAATAAATAAAAAGATTCAATTTAACATATAAAAAAGATTTAGAGCTTTTGCTTATAAATATATGTAGACACCTTTTTAATAAAAAAATAAATAAGAAAAAATTAATAAAATGCTTAAAAACAGTTAAAAAGGTTTAAAAAAGAATTTTTACAAAAATGATTCTTTTATTGAGTAGCTTTTACAAATCTTTATATGTAAAAATTCAAAAAAAGTAATTTTTAGCATTTTAAATAAAACTTTTATAATATATTTAACATATTATTGTTACTCGATTTCTATTTTAATTGATTAATTAATTGATATCCTAACATATCTTGGTTCACAGCCTCACATTCTTTTCTCTCCTAGTATTTTTTTTTTTTTGTATATCAAAATTTTTGTGACAATTGTCTTTTTTTTTTATGTAGTAGCCTACATCGTACACATATACAAATAAAACTTATACACAAAAACAATTTAAAAAATCAACTCCCTACACAATTTTCTTTCAACTTCATACGTATCAACATCAAGGGAGTATGTAAATATTTGATTTAGATCCTTAAAATTATAACTCACAAACATTCTACACAATAAGCAAAACAACCTCTACAGAAAAAACTTCCATTTTAATTTGAATACAAACACACAAGATGTAGAAAATAGTTTAATACACTTAACTCAAAATAACCCACACCAAAGTCCGAAAATACTTCATTCCCATTTTGATAACATATGAAAATTGTATACTATAAATTCATACGGATACACAAAATAACACAGACTACAAAGGGGTAGGTGTGGTGTCATTTAGCTGTTCAAATCCAGCATAGGTTCAAATGTAGTGTAGTAAATTACGATTTTAGAAGTAAAAATTTATTAGATTTAAAACTACTACACCAAAATCTCTATAATGTCATTTTAATGTTTAAAACAAAGTTAAAATGATTACATAATTTACAGAATCGTCACCCTCATTTACTCTATAATGTCATTTTAGTGTTTAAAACAAAGTTAAAATGATTACACAATTTAGTAACCCTCATTTATAGCTTTTGTTCATAGCAATAAGGGTAGAGATCACTTCTTTCTTTCATTATATTAAAAGTTTTCTTAAAATATCTCTTCTCTTTATTTATAAACCATAACATGTGATTGACGGTTTTTTATGCACCTATAATTAACTAGTGAAAATTTTTAGTTTGTTATATATTTTCTAACGACAAACTAACTTATTTTTAACTACACCTATAAACCATCTAATACTTGCATTTTGCAACATTTCAATTATACATCACAGGTGAACTAGGTTAATTCGAAGTATCTAATCACTTAAATCTAGTTATTTAAATAATTTCTTTTAGTTTTTCTAGTATTACGACATTTTTTTATTTAAACATATTGTTTATGTTAAGTAAGTGTAATTTTTAATTTGTTTTCATATACACAAATTTATTTCATCAAAATTTCTGTTAGAAATTTATATAGTGAATGGATACTAATTTAGTTAACTTATAATTTAGTAAAATTATAATTATTTACTAGATTCTTCATATGGATGATAAACTCTTAAATAGAGTTTTTATGTCAATTTATTAGTTTTTATTAGAGTTTATGTCTCTAATAAAATTTCTAATAAAGTGAAACTTTTCACTACCCACAACTCTTGTAAAAAAATGATAGGTTATGTGCTTCATTAGTTTTTATGAGAAACTACAAAAGAAAGATAAGATGTATGAAGAATTCTTGGAGAAGTTGTGAAGACTTGAACATCCATATGTTGAGAATTATAGAGAGATAAGATTTCTCTACTCGATTGCATCACTTTCGTATCATTATTTTTCCACAAGTTCAAATACTATAATTTTATCCAATGTAACCTCGGGCGCGTGAGCCATCTCTGGCAGTACATACTGCTTCGGCTGTTGTACCCTGGAAAACAGACGCATCGTCTTTAGTAGAGGCGCGAAATCTGTTTTAAGGGAAGCATGCTGAACACGTGCCTCAACCACAACCGTCAACACTTGTTTGTTTATTTTGTAGGAAATTATTGTATAAGAATATGTGGTTCAAGACCTCGTTGAAGCTCACACAAAGGATCATACAAGGAGACTTGATTCAAGAGTTCGTTGAAGACTACACCACGGACCACACAAGAAGACACGGTTAAAACTCTTGTCGAAGACCATCGATTGAATTATTTTAATTACATATGTTGTTTATACATCATATTCGTAAGATTTGTACACGATACATGTACTATAATTTCCCAAATATGTAAAGAGAGTATCTTTACTATTTTATTTATATATATATTTTTTTATTAAAATGGTGACACATGTCCAACAAACTTAAAACTGATTTTGTGAGATTGTTGCTACAATCTTAAAATCTTATTTATAAGGAATTTGGTTTTACGAAAGGATTTATAATAATAGAAATATATTTAAAAATTATGATCTTATAAATATTGTTTTGGGAAATATGTATGTAGTACATCTTGATGTGTTTGGATTTATTAAGATTGAGTACAAATTTAAATCGTATACCTTGATATAAAACGAATAATTTTGGTTCAACCGTTTGGTTTTTGAAACGATTTTGTAATCGTTAATTTTTCTAACCTTTGTGTTAGATCGGGTTTATTAGAGTAAACCATACAATTTTTGTAAACGTTAAAATTATCTAACGTGCGCGTTAGACCGGCTTAGTGTTAGAAATAGTTTATTTTGTATAAACTAAGAAGCCTTATAATGATTTTTGTAATCATTTATTTCTAAACGAGCGTGTTAGAATCATGTTTTATATATAAACTAATATGTTGTATAACGATTTCTGTAATAGTTTATTCCTAACGAGTCTGTTAGAAGCTATTTATTGATAAGTATGATAATGATTTTTGTAATCATTTATTTCTAACAAGCATGTTAGAAATTATTTATTGATAAGATTTATAACATTTTTATAATTGTTTATTTCTAACAAGAGTGTTAGAAACAATCTATAAAAAATGCAAATGAATTTTGTAATCATTTGTCTTCTAACATGCGTGTTAGAAACGCTTCATAAAAAGTATTTGTTTGCAAGCAATTTTAATTATTTATCTCTAACGTGTGTATTAGAAATGACTTATTTATAAGAACTAAATGTGTGTTTATAACAAGTCGAATTAACATTTTGTGGAAATGTTAATATTTCTAACGTGCGTGTTAAAATTTCTTTAATTTTAACATGTTTGTTAAAAATGGTTAGAATATAAATGTTTTCAAGTGTTTTATGCAAACATTTTATATAAGTAATTTATTGTTGCATTTATTCTAATGAATATAAACACATTATATAATTCTTATATAGTTTAGAAATAAAAAGTCATACATTGAAGTTGATGTTAATTGGCTTTAATAATTAAGTCACCCTAAAGTGACAGTTTTGTTGTGTGGGATTTTCACCTACTTAGTTTTTTTTATTTTTGAATCAAAATGGTCATTATTTGTATATATAATATGACTTTAATTTTCTAAAATGTGTATTAGAAAACATGTATCACGAATACAAGTCTAGAGATTGTTCATTTTTATAAGTCATAATGAACGAAAATATTTTATGTAAACATTTAATGCCTATGTGTGCATTAAAAACGATTAGAAATAGTTTATTTTATAAACTTTATCATTGGAAAACGTTTTGTAAACGTTCGATTCTATATGTGCCGTTATACCATTTTTTTCTAACATGCGTGTTAGAAAACGTTATTACATGCGAAGTAAGGCTAAATAATATAAAACCATTTGATATTATGGGTTTTGATTTATGTTCTCATAAACCCTAATTGATATTATTAATATAGTATATTGCAAAACTAAGAAAATGTTTTAAAGTGATTTTTAAAACAAAGTTTTGCATAATATTGATAATTCAAATGGTTCGCTACTCTTGCTAAAAGTAGCATATGGTGAACAAAGTAACAATCTCATGGATATTATTTGGTGGAAAACAACTTGGTGTTGTGAACAAAATTAACTGTTCAAGTTCACTACTTAAATATAGTCTTTGTAACAACTTGGTGTTGTTTTATGTAGAATTGTCCAAGTTTAAAATTTCAAGATAAAATGAGAAACTTGTACTTACAAATGAATGGAGTCTTATTGAGGGAGTATCTCAAGACATGCCATGGAACGATATCATTGAGTAGATTTTGGTCAGATTATAAAGTGTTGAAGATAAAAGCACTTTGATATTTGATGTCTACATATCGTCTATGCTTCCGTCTAAATTTCAAAAGTGTTTGACACTTATGATTTAGTTTCCAATGTATTTTATTGTTTTGTGTTCAATACCTTTGGATAACACATGCAATTTTTTTACAAATAAATAAATTACTAATGTTTGTGACGTTTAAATTATTTTTGTGGAAAATAATCATAACGTTAATTATACATTATTTAAAAGAATATGGTTTTAAATGGATAGTACATGAAAATACTTGGACATAAACAACTTAAGAGTTGTTGCATTAACTAAAAGTCAAAGACAAGACATCAAATGTGTAACCACATCACGAGTGAGTGGTGAGTATATTGAGATGAAATACACAAACGAGATTCATGTCGAAATACTTCGTTAGAAGTCTTTGAAAATTCACAAGTTTGAATTCTATCATATGAAAGCAAAAGTACTATATTTTATTGTATACCTTTAATAAATTTTGCCAGATTTATATGTAGATACGTCACTTGATATGGAAATTTTACCTTCGTTTGGCATAACATACTAAATATACATATCTCCTAATGAATAACAATAGATGTGTGCAAATCACTTATGGCAAAATTATAAATGCCATGTTGTTGAGTGTGGATCTAGTTGACTCCATCTTCCACATAATTGTGATTGAAACGAGGAACATTCATCTTGTTGGCGATGAGTGTTTTCACCAAGTGGCTTGAATTAAGACTTATGTTTAAGTACTTATGAGTCAATGGTAAAGCGTTGGAGATCAAAGGTAAACAAGTTATGTTCCTTAGGAAAATTGAACCGGCCAAAGTTGAAATTGAACTTACCATTGGGCTTATCGGTGTCTTTCGGATATTATGGAACTTTCAATTTCACATAAAATCACAAATTTGGTGTTTGGTGTTCATGACCATTGTTTTTGTGTGAGGTGTTACCTCGTACGAGGAGGATGTACACTTTGTACGAAGTGTTAAATGCTAAATGTTTCTAAAATATCTGCCTCGTACGAAGTGTAAAAGCACACCTCGTACGAAGTGACTATATTTAAAAATGTTAAACTGTATGCACACCTCGTACGAAGTGCATATGCACAATCCGTACGAAGTGATATGTGTTGAAATTTTTTGAAAATTTCTCTAAGTGTTGGGTTGTTGTGTATGTGCAGGAAAAGAAGACGTCATTCGAACCAATACATAATATATGTTGTCTTCTTGATAATAAGGTCCGGGAAATCACGCCTTTTAAAGATGTGCTTGAATTTATGGGACGAATACCTATTACAAAGGCATTAACAGATAGACATAAAGCGTACAGATCACATGTCGAACGATTTTGGGCAGCAGCTCGTCTTCAGAAAGATCGAGGGCTATAATCTCTTCAGTTAGAATCGAAATGAGGATTTGGAAGTCAAGATTACAGAAGACTTGATCCGTAGAGTTTTGGAGTTTAAAGATAAGGAAAGTGACCCGACAGGCTATGCGGAACGAATGGTTAAAGGTTGTTTTTATAGAATGGGATACAGTGGCCATGTGAATGCAGCACCTTTCAAGAAAGCAAATGTCCGCAGGCCTTACAAATTCCTCGCACATTCTATTATACACACACTCAGTCATCATGAAGGAGGATTTGAAGATCTAGTCGACTATCAGATGTGCATGATTGCAGCTCTCGTATTAAATCTGCCATACAACTTTAGTAAATTAATCATCAAGCAGATGGTGCTGAATATGAACAGAGAGAAGTTTCTGCAATATCCGAGATTTATTCAGATGATGCTAGATGATCAATTTCCGAATCTGGAAAGGGATGAAAATGATGAGTGAAGTTAGAGCACATGGATGTGGAGACATTAGCTAGATTGAATCTATACTTAAAGAGGTTGGTAGAACCGTTGCTAAGCCGGTATTTGGTGCGTTCAAAGATAAAAATTATGTTGCTCCTCCAAAGGGAAAATGGAGAAAGGCTTCTAGCGGTGATGAGAAAGAAGAGGTTGAATGTTTAGAAGGATTTGAGCCTAAACGAAACAGTTGGTACGAAAAAGATGAGACAAAGAAACGTAAACATGCACCTACAAAGAAACAAGCTACTGGCACTTCATCTTCAACTCCTCAACGCAAACGTGCTATGGTTCATACTTTGTTATTTGATGAACCAGAGGCTGGAGAAGTTCATGTAGAAGAGCCAGTGAATATCAAAGTTCAAGCGAATGTGAATGTTGAAGCAGAGACCGAGAATGTACAAGATGATCTTTTCTCTGCAACTTCAGAACACGATAAAGAACAGGAAGAGAATGTAATAAGTACAACTTGTGCGGTGGAGCTGCTGGTGATAATGATGAAGATTCTGATGATACTTTTGATAAAGTAGAGAAGGCAGAAAGGTTGGCATAAGCAAAGAAAAAGAAAGTTGTAGGTGAAGATGATGAGGTTTACATACCATCTGATCATGATTCAGAAGAAAATAATTTTGTGCTTAAGCCTGCACGGAAGCCAGGAAAGCGTACTAAGAGTAAAGCGTCTGATGCTGCTAAAGCTACAGGCTATCCGAATGCAAAAAGATATTGGAAAAAGTTTATCAAGAAGAGAACTCCACCACCACCTTCACCTTCACTACAACCTTCACCACCACCAAAACCTTCACCACCACCACAACCATCACCACCACTCACTGTACAACCACCACCACAACCAACTCCACATCCTTCACCACAAAAACAACCAACACCACCCATGCCATCACACTCTACTCCCGAATCTGGTCCAAGACAATCTTTGGGAGATAGATTTCCTTCCGATATTGGAGATATTCCATGCACAGTGGGTTTTGACTCAGACATGTTCAATGATAACAAAATTAGTGAGTTGGAAGCAAAGATAAAGGTGTTGGAAAGCATAATAAAGTTTCTGGAGGAAGATAAACCAAGGTTGGAAGCATTGTTGACAATGTTGATGGATGACAATGCAAAAATGGGTGATATTGAGAAAAAGGTTAAAGAAAATGATGCCCAGATTAAGCAACTCCAAATAGAAAATGTACACTTGGTTTCAATGAGGATAAGTGTACCAACTGAAAATGAGAGACTACATCTGGTAGTAAAAGATTTGGAGACTGAGAAATTTGAGAATGACAAGAAGTTTGATATGTTATTTAAAGTGTTGCACAAAAGAGATATAAACTTCGTGCCTAAATATAAAAAGACAAAGATTTAGGAAGCCAGAGCCAGAGCAGCTGAACGAGCTGAAACTGAAGCTGCTAAAGCTGCTGGTGGTGGTGAATCTCTTGATTATGATGCCTTTCTAAATGATTTAGCCAATCAAGAAGATGATACACAAAGGCAGGGGGAGAGGAAGGACCCTGTGACTGAAGCAGCGCATTCAGGAATCTTCACAGCTATTCCTATAACAGTTGTTCCTGACATGCAAACCCCAAAGGTTTTCTATCTTGAGGATGACGTGGAAGAAGGTGAATTCATTCATAACTATACTTAGGAAGAGATTGCCAATATGTTAGGTGTAGACGAAGAATCCTTTGTTTTTGATTTTGAAGATGAATTGAACAACATTAGCGCTACACAGCCTAATGATTATTTGTATAAGTATGTGCCGGAAGCAGATGCGTATGATAGGGTTGTCGTGGAGGATGATTCTGATGAAGACGTTAATGCTAAGTATTCAAGTGAAGGAACAGATGACTTCCCAACCTTTGAGAATTATTTTCTGAAGCTAATGAAGATTTGTTGAAGCGGAGAGTGGAAGAGGCTGTGAAAGATAGAAATATCCCTAAAATACTATCAACGGAAGAAATTGTAGAGTTGAAGAAATCTTGGTCTAATATTTTCAGGTTGAAAGAAAGTTCAAACGTCCTCTAGCATTCTTTACACGTAATCCAGATATATCATTAGGAGATATCATCAGCTGGGGAGGGATTGAAGAGCTAAATGTCTATGCAATAAAAAGAGAGTTTGGGGTGCAGTACTTAAAATACTTATGCGATATAAAGACATTTCCATTTTGGGATATTGAAGAGTTGGTTCAAACAAAAGTGTATTAATCTCAAGATGAAGTTTCATGACCAACGACTCTGGAAATTAATCAAACTCGAAGCTGCACAAGGATTTAAGTATTGGAAGCCTCATATTCCAAGAAGAGTAATAAAATTTGATCCAGTCACCAAGCAGAAGGATGTTACTCTTATTGTCAAACGGCCACGCACTATGAAGAACATGTCGTTATTAAAGATTGAACAAGATTTTACCAAATCTTCAAGTGGTAGCACTCTGATTCAGAAACTGGTGAAGCTGTGATAGTGGTTTAGAATGATGATTCATGGAATATCACTGAAGAATTGTCTGAAGCAGTGATTGCGCAAAAAAAAATTTATGGTTTATGGAGGGGAATCGAGTACTAGATTATGTGGCTAGTAAACTGCTCAAAAAAGGATATTGAATGTTTATTCTACAGCAAGACCAGCTTTGAAGAAAAAGAAAAGGGCAGGCGCTACAATTCCAGCAGGTTATTAATGGTTATTATGCTAGCGATACTAATTCAGGAAAAAATGGAAGTCTGATTGGAGAAAGCAGGAAGGTAAAGAGCAAAGAAAGAAAGAGAAAAACCAAGAAAGAATTGTTGAGAAAGTCAAACAAGCATCTTTGAGAAGATTTCAATCTGGTGATACTTACAATAGACCGCCTCCCACATATCAAATGCCTATTCCATCTGAGGAGCGTCGAAGACCAAGAAACACTTCTTTGGGCGCTAATTGTTAAAGATTTTGAAGTCTTTTGAAGACTAACCAAGACAACGGCAATATCCAAGGGGAAGTTTGTTAGTGTAGAATGTCTATAGCCTACGTCTTAGGTTCATGTCATACATGTAACAAGGCTTAAAATGTTAGATTTTATTACGTTTGTTTGTTATAGAGTCACCTTGTACGAGTTGATGACTGTCTCGTACGAAGTGCTACTTTCTACTTCGTATGAGTTGACCCCTTCCATCCTTGTGCGAGTTGAGCATGTCTATAATTCTAGCAGGTTATTAATGTTTGTTATACTAATGATACTAGTTCAGGAAAAATTTGGAAGTCTGATTGGAGAAAGCTCGAAGGTAAAGAGCAAAGAAAGAAAGAAAAGAAGAAAGCAAGAATTGCTAAGAAAGAAAAACAAGCATCTTTGAGAAGATTTCAATCTGGTGATACTTACAACAGACCACCTCCCATGGATCAAATGCCTATTCCATCTGAGGAGCATCGAAGACCAAGAAAACACTTCTTTGGGCGCCAATTGTTAAAGATTTTGAAGCTTTTTTTAAGACTGACCAAGACTATGGCAATATCCAAGGGGGAGTTTATTAGTGTAGAATGTCTATAGCCTACATCTTAGGGTCATGTCATACATGTAACAAGGCTTAAAATGTTAGATTTTATTACGTTTTGTTTGTTATAGGGTCACCTCGTACGAGTTGATGATTGTCTCGTACGAAGTGCTACTTGCTACTTCGTACGAGTCGGACCTCATACGAGTTGACCCCTTCCATCCTTGTGCGAGTTGAGCATGTCTATAATTCTAGCTGGTTATTCTATAATTGGAAGTCTGATTGGAGAAAGCTCGAAGGTAAAGAGCAAAGAAAGAAAGAGAAGAAGAAAGCAAGAATTGCTAAGAAAGTCAAACAAGCATCTTTGAGAAGATTTCAATCTGGTGATACTTACAACAGAACGCCTCCCACAGATCAAATGCCTATTCCATCTGAGGAGCGTCGAAGACCAAGAAAACACTTCTTTGGGCGCTAATTGTTTAAGATTTTGAAGCTTTTTTGAAGACTGACCAAGACTATGGCAATATCCAAGGGGGAGTTTGTTAGTGTAGAATGTCTATAGCCTACATCTTAGGGTCATGTCATACATGTAACAAGGCTTAAAATGTTAGATTTTATTACGTTTTGTTTGTTATAGGGTCACCTCGTACGAGTTGATGATTGTCTCATACGAAGTGCTACTTGCTACTTCGTACGAGTTGGACCTCATACGAGTTGACCCCTTCCATCCTTGTGCGAGTTGAGCATGTCTATAATTCTAGCAGGTTATTAATGTTTGTTATGCTAACGATATGAATTTAGGAAAAAATGGAAGTATGATTGGAGAAAGCTGTAAGGTAAAGAGCAAAGAAAGAAAGAGAACAAGAAAGCAAGAATTGCTAAAAAGTCAAACAAACATATTTGAGAAGATTTCAATCTGGTGATACATATAACAGACCGCCTCCTATAGATCAAACGCCTATTCCATCTAAGGAACGTCGACGACCAAGAAAACACTACGTTGTCCGCTAATTGTCAAATATTTTAACTTTTTTTTTAACACTGACCAAGACTACGACAATATCCAAGGGGGGGTTTGTTAGTGTAGAATATCTATAGCCTACATCTTAGGGTCATGTCATACATGTGACAAGGCTTAAAATGTTAGATTTTATTACGCTTTGTTTGTTATAGGGTCACCTGTATGAGTTGATGATTGTCTCATACGAAGTGCTACTTGCTACTTCGTACGAGTTGGACCTCATACGACTTGACCCCTTCCATCCTTGTGCGAGTTGAGCATGTCTATAATTCTAGCAGGTTATTAATGTTTTTTATGCTAATGACACTAATTTAGGAAAAATTTGGAAGTCTGATTAGAGAAAGCTGCAAGGTAAAGGGCAAAGAAAGAATGAGAAGAAGAAAGCAAGAATTGCTGAGAAAGTTAAACAAGCATCTTTGAGAAGATTTCAATATGGTGATACTTACAATAGATAACCTCCCACAAATTAAACGCCTATTCCATCTGAGGAACGTCGAAGACCAAGAAAACACTTAAGATTTTGAAGTTTTTTTGAAGACTGACCAAGACTACGGCAATATCAAAGAGGGATTAGTTAGTGTAGAATGTCTATAGCCTACGTCTTAGTCATGTCATACATGTAACAAGGCTTAAATGTTAGATTTTATTACGTTTTGTTTGTTATAGGGTCACCTCGTACAAGTTGATGACTGTCTCGTACGAAGTGCTACTTGCTACTTCATACGAGTTGGACCTCATACGAGTTGACCCTTTCCACCCTTGTGTGAGTTGAGCATGTCTATAATTCTAGCAGGTTATTAATGTTTGTTATGCTAACGATACTAATTCAGGAAAAATTTGGAAGTCTGATTGGAGAAAGCTGGAAGGTAAAAAGAAAGAGAAGAACACAGCAAGAATTGCTGAGAAAGTCAAACAAGCATCATACGAGTTGACCCCTTCATCCTTGTGCGAGTTGAGCATGTCTATATATAGAAGCTCAAGGGTGTTGAGTCGGTAGCTGTTTTTCTGATATTGTGGCGAAGCCCTGTCAGTTTGCATCTATATTCTTCAACATTTATTAATACAAAGAAGTAGAAGCATTTATACAATAGTTTCAGATCATTGTCAACTTGCTAACGAGGAATTATGCGCACGTTTGTTAGTTCAAGTTTGGTCTGACGCTTTTAGAGGAAAGCCGACCTCCCACAAGTTTAAAGAGTTACACTTTAGATGACAAATAAGTAATAATATTTAATGATTAATATTATGTTCTTGATTTGAGGTTTAATGGTAACGCGGATATTAAGTTTTTATTAATTATTTAGAAGTAATTAACAGATCATGGTGGAATATTAATTAACTATTAAATAATATTATTACATTTATTACATAAATGTAAAAGAGTTGGAATGTTTAAGATAAATACGAGGATCTTTAACAAAAATTGGTTATACCATTGTGAGATAAATTACTCCATACCAACACCACCTTACCGTCGGCTCCACCTACATTGCTGGACGTCGCTGCCTTACCGCCCACCGTGACCACCAGGCCACCGTCGCACCCTATCTCAAACGATCGACCACTCTTTCTGGTCCTCTACCCCAGGCCATCGCACCACAGAAACCAGCCTTGCCGGCCGGTTCTAGAATCCCACGACACTACAACCGATTTTCCAGTGTGTGTTTTGTTTATCCGGTTTCGACTATGAAAGAGTTGTTGGGTTTCACGTGTTCTGGTTGTCAACGTGCGTGACGTTTGTCAGTTCATGGTGTGTGTTTTTTGTTTTTTTTTCAAAAGGCACGTTTACTAGAACACCCTATGGTTGTGATAATGGTTTAGATGACTGGCAATTGGATCACTGCCAGGAAAAGGTTTTTCGTCAAAATGTAAGTTTACTTGAACACCCTATGTTGTGATAATTGTTTAGACAAATGGCAATTGGATCACTGCCAGGAGAATATAACTGGATGTAATATTAATTAAATAATAAAATACAGTTTTATTAAAATTAAAATTGTGTACCCAACAAAAACCATGAAGAGAAAGAGAGAGTTGTCAGATCTATTGCTGATCAACCTAAGAGAGACAATGTAAACAGCAAATTGACGATTCAAGGTACAAGGGGCTTGCGTCAGGCCATAAAAGTGCTTCACGAAGCCTAATAACATAATAGGTAGTTGTTTCATATATACAACCTCAATTAAATCACCTGACTCTGATGAACGGAACCTAGTGTATGCAAACCAAATGGAATATGGGGAATGACAGTGTCAAAGAAGTTGAGATATGAAGTAGCGGTAATAGAAGGTGGCAATACAGCGGCGGTGGGACCGCAGCCGACAATCACAGGGTGCGGCGAGTCGGCGTATACAATAGGGCCGTGAAATATTGTGGTAATCACTAATTAGGATTAAGTAAATATTTACATTGCAAACCCTATACTATACAAAGTGCTATAAAATCACACTAGGTTTATTACTATTATCTAACATAATCTATATTATATCATATACTAAACTAATCGAGAGAGAGAGAGAGGGGGAAAGAGGGGGGAGAGAGAGAGTATTGAAATTTCTCAATATCAGCTACCACAAACAAACTCAAATGATTAATTAACTAACGAACCGAATACAAGTAACTCCAAATTAATTGACTTGCATAAGGTAAACTCTCGTTATTAGAAACATGGTCGCCCACACCTTGGTGGTTCTATTATTGTTCGATTATATGAGTTAATTCAATCTCAATTTGGGTTAAGAATGTTGGAATATTTGGTTTATCAAATAATAGTTTTTGTAGTTGGACTGGGTATTAGAGTTGACCGGATTATATGGATATTGACGTTGGTGTTGGCACATAAGGTAGAAGTATGGGTCCACTTATACCAAGTTTTTAGGAGAAAATTTAGTATTTTTTGTTTACTGTAAGGTTATTCAGAACCACATATGTTTAATAAATGGTGTGCATGTTATTTCTTAACAAAAAGTCTTGTTGACCTCTCAGTATATTTCTATTGGTGAGTTTGATTGTGTATTTCTGAGGGGCCTGAACCAACATTTGGTAGCAGAGCCTAGGGCTCGTGGTGAAGACGGTGAGGATGCTTTGAGAGTCGAAAGAAGGAGGTCGAGCAAGAGAGGCGACAGCCTTGGCCGCTGTTGCACGAAGCAAGAAATTGGGGTTTCAACCATAAGAGAGAAAGGGGAGCAGCCCTCTTAACTACAGAGAAAGAAAAGAACTAGAAAGTAGACGATTTTATGTGAGAAATCTCAAGAAAGAAAGATGAAAGAAGTGCTGAATGAAATCAGCAAAGAAAGAACAAAGAAAAGAAAGATAGAAGAGGCGCCACAAGAAAGAAGAAAAAAAAGGCTGGCGTCGCTTCGCGAGAAAGAAAAATGTCCTCGTAAGAAAAAAAGAAAGAGACCGGTGGTGTTGCAAGAAAGTAGCAAGCCACACGTAAGAAGACCGTTGCTGGAAAGTAAGTTCCAACATAAGACCAGAAAGACCAGCGGCAACTAGACCGAGACCGTGGGTGTGTTAGTGACCGAAGGTTCACACCAAGATAGACCGAGAAAGATCGTAGACCGAAAGAAGCTTTTATCAAAAGAAAGCTTAGACCGAACGATCGAAAGAAAGATCGAGATTGTGAACATTGACCGAGAGTTCACATTAGACCGAGTCGTGAACCGTAGACCGAAAGTGTTCACGTTAGTAAGAGGAAGACCGAACCTGTGTGGTTCGTGTAGCGAAATCGAGATAGTCAAAATTAAGGGGGTGATTGTTGGATTTAATCTTTACTATTCAGTTTTTATTAGTTAGTAATTGGGTTCGAATATTTGGTTTATTAAATAATAGTTTTAGTAGTTGGACTAGGTATTAGATTTGACCGAATTGTATGGATATTTAAGTTGGTGTTGGCACATGGGGTAGAAGTACGCGTTCAGTTATACCAAGTCTTTAGGAAAATATTTAGTATTTTTTGTTTACTGTAAGGCTATTTATAGCCACATAGTTTAATGAATGGTGTTCATGTTCTTTCCTTAACAAAAAGTCTTGTTTACCTCTTAGTATATATCTGTTCGTGAGTTTGATTGTGTATTTGTGAGGGGCCTGAACTAACAAAGAATGTGGTTGCAGGAAGCAAGAGGTGTTTATTGAGATTGTTGGTACTTAGTTTTAGTAGATTTTGGATAGTTTTGTGATAGTTTATTATGTTATAAAAAGTTCAGGGGTTAAAGGTGTAACTACAGGGAAACTTCCATGTAGCAGCGTAATTAAGTACCCAACGTATTTAATAAATATGCTTGGTAGTCAGTATGTATATATTGGTGCTTAATGAAAACCCTAGTCCAAGGTTCTTGGACAAGTTTTAGTGATTTCTCTTGTGTTGTGATTATTGTTCTTGTGCTAAATCTGAACATCCAGGTGCTTTAGTGATTATATCATTTTGGATTCCATAGACAACACTAGTTGTTTGATCCATACAAGAATCTTCATCTTTATCTTTTGGTTTTTCTTAACTTTTACACATTCAAGTAACTAATCTATAGTTGTTTGGGTGATAACAATCAAACTACTTTGATCCAAAGCTTTTAGTGAAAATCAAGATGCTAAGCAAGGAAAATCGGAGTGTCAAGCAACGACGTGTCAATAGATTCAACCATACCATCGAGTAAACTGAGATTAAGCGACAAAAGTTAATGCTTACACAAGAACTCTGGATACCCACAATGCTGTGCAACTTGCGGGTAACACATTGCGGCATATGGCTTAATGGTCTTAAATCTTGCGTTGATAAATTGCCAAAATATGAGATTTCGGGTCTTTATATTGACTAATCATTCGGGGATATCATAATTGCTCTTCTGCTACATCCAAATATATGCTGACCAAGACACGATTATGATATCTTTTCAAAAGAGCCAATGTGGCCAAAACCTTACACTGAAGAAGCTCTCATAGAGAGTCATTGAAATGCATAAATCGTACCGTGTTTGGTATTTGTCTTAGCCCTCGTAGACATGGTCTCTCTGTTGTACGAAAGTATTGACCTGATGGTCAATTGTCTATTGTTGAAAAACAAAACGAATGAAGTCAATATACTCACCCGGTAAGAGGAATCTTTGTGCATACCTTAATCGCGGTGGTATGTCCTGACGTGGAACTCATGGGCACAACATTCTAACAATCTAGCTTGAGTGGGGGCCATTGCAACATGATAAAAAGCTCACCAAAAGCATGTTGAAGAAGGATGCATGGATTTATGAGGAAAAACATACTGACAGTTTTTCTTGTGCCTTGATTATTTAAAATTATTTTTTAATAAAAAACTGACAAGTGTTGCCAGTACGATCTTTTGTAGGAAAGTCACGGAGTTTCAAACAAAAGAAACTATGAAGGAGGTCCCTCGGTTCGAAAAATGAATTTCGGTGTCCAAATTGCAAAATTCTGAGTTTCTTAAGCTTATTTTCAATTTTTGCACTAATTTTAGTTAAAAAGGGGCACATTTTTCAAGAAAGTTTATGATTTTTGAGCGTATTTGGATTGGATTTCTTAACTTTGAAGAACCCTTCCAAAACTTGAGGCGGAGTATTTATCTTTCCAGCGTATTTAATAAATACGCTGGAAGATATTTTTGTATATATATAGGAATTTTTTATTTTTGTACAGTTTTCTTTCTTCAAAAATTATCATCATCATCATCAACATAAACAAAACTCTCTTTGCAAATCTCTCGAACCGATCTTATTAGGATTTGATATACATTACGGTATGTTTTATTGTGTCTTGCAAGTTATCGAACAACTGCGTATCACTAACAAGACCGGGAATCATTAGTGATAAGAGATTGGATCACGTTTTAGGTTTTGAAAGGGTTTATGAAGAAACTCTTGGATATAGAGGAATTAACATGAACATAGTGTATTTAAGATGAATACAGTGCAATTGAGAATATCAAAACTGTCGCGCATTTAAGTCTCGAACACGAGTTCGAGCAACCGGCGTGTTTAACAAATACACCGGTCATTCAGTGTAGACATGCATTTACGCTACACTTGTCTCGGAAGGGAGACTTAAATACGCCACACAAACTCAACATATTAGTCTACAACTTAATCAAATCTTAGCGTAAATGATCGGTGTAATTAACTATTCTCATAAATATCTCGACGGTTTTAATCTTTTTGGTCGGCGTAAATAGTTTAACTCCAGCGAAATAATTTATAACACAACGCATTTATAACCTGTTTTAGTTTTATTTTTTTCTTATTTTCATTTTAAATATTTTGAAAATATGTGTTTTGTAAATATTTTTATATAGTTTTGCTTATCTATATAAATACCCTGTATATATATATATCCTAATCAACTAACAGTTATGTTTCGAAACCTAGATCTCACTTGACTCATTTTCATGTCTTAGAACGGCTCAACAATTAATATGGGATGGTACGAGAAAGCATAACTAGCCAATTACTCTAGTTCCTCAGAGGACGATTTTGAGGACGTAATGGATTGGCTATCAAGGAGCAAAATTAGTTAAGCACGTCAAGCAAACCCGAAGATCTACTGTATTCGGTTAGAAGATTTCTAGAGAGCATCCAAGGTGAAGACTTTCGAGAAAGTCAAAACAATCATAGCTATAGTTCGAAACAAAGAAGTAAAAGTGACTAAATCAAGAATCCGAAAGGTGCTAAGCCTCGAAGATAATTCAATAGACCCAATGAAGCTGAGCAAATAAGAAGTACTTGAAGGATTCCGGAGAATGAATTATGTCAGAGATTTTCGAGGAAATAACGAGATTAAAAGAAACAGTCTGATGAAGGATTGGAGATTTATTCCGTACACATTCGGCATGAGCCTAGCTCACAGAAAAGGAGGGTACGATGGTCTCAACTTGGAGAGGTCTGTTGCAATGCTTAATTTGTGTACAAACCAGCCGTTCAACATTTCTAGTTTGATCTTCTATTGCATGGTGGACAACGTAAATAAAGGTCCATGGGCTATGTACCCAAGATTCGTCCAACTGTTCATCGACGATCAGCACAAGAATTTGCCACATGATGGAAATTTATACCAATTTTAATTTCCCATAGGAAGACAAATCACGGAGCTAAAAACAAAAGAATGGTAATGCTACACAACTGGATGTATAGAGAAGAAAGACTTCCAATCATTCTTGCTGCATACAACAAATACCGAGAGGGTGTAAGGCAAGCCCGAGAAAGACAAGAAAAACAAGGCTGAAGAGCAAGAAGTAGAAGTTGAAGAGGAAACACCACTAATACGCAAACAAAAGATAAAGGGAAGAAAATGGTTGAAGGAGAACCCTTGAAGAAGAAAAGCAAGAAAGACTCCTCAAACCCAGAGTGGATTATGGGTGACAACATTCGTGTGGGGTCAACAGTGGAGGAGATAGAAAGAAGCAAGCAACTCATGTTGTTGTAGAGGCAGAAAAACAAGAGCGAAGGCTGAAAAGGAGAGAAATGACTGAGTCAGAAACACCCTTGTGGAGACATCAGAATAGGAACAGTTAGATTAGTTTGTTGAAGGGTTGCTAACTGATCCCTCATATCCCACTCCAAGCAAGTCCCCTGCAGACAAGAAATGAAAAACATAAGAGGGATCGTCCAAGGATGTTCCACCTAAGCCAACCTCAACTGTTCAAGCTCCTCCTCAACGAGTTCCTGCAAGACCTCGACCTTTCAAGATCTGTATGATCGTTTGTCCAAAGAAATCGGGTTGTTTCCTGCTAAGGAATTTGTTTATTAAAGAATCAAGTGAACGATAGTGCTCAGAGAGAAGCTAAAAGAACAGAGAAAGAAGAACAAGTACATTTCTACCTGTCCAAGCAATAGGAATTTATAAAGTTTCAACAAGAAGGATTGGAGAAATTGCATGAGATGGTGCAGGATCTGTACACTTCAACCAATCGAAAACCAAAATACACAAGTGAAGCTATCTTCAATTTTACAGATTTTGAAAAGAGGAAGAAAAACGGAAAACTAAGATACTAAAAAGAAGAAAGAAAAACTAGGATATGCGGTTGATGTGAACGTTAACGGAGAGAGTGATGAGGAGGAAGTTGATAGGATTGAAATGCCTCCCAAATTCATCGAATGGGGTCTAAAGGATGAAGTTATCTATGAAACTGACGGTGGAGACGAGTTCGCTCGCAGCACCCTGAATGGTTCAAGAAGGAAAGAGCAAAAATGCCAGATTTCTATCAAGTCATAACGGTTGAGAAAATAGGGCCACGGACCGAATTATCAGATGGAAGTACTGCAATCTACCTGGGTGGTTTGTTTTGAAGCGAAGAGGAGGTGTAATCCAGTATTTTCGAAATGGAAATGACATGCAAAGTCTACCCACATGGGATATACGAGAATTGAGCAAGCACAATATGATAAATCCTTCCAACAATAGCATTGGTGGCGACTTTCAAAGACTAATTTTTAGAGAATGCGTGCGTGGATTCACGGTATTCAAACCTAAACGCCCGAGGAGACGCGTATCAAAAACAACCAAAGACCCAATTACAGGAAAAGGTAGAGTGACGTGGGTAATCAATCCAGCCAAAGTGGTCACCAGGGTGAAACTTCCTCTAGAACAACCTGTGGTTCTCACCAATTTTAAGAAATGGTTCTATGATAGTAAAACAAGTGAAGCAGTCATCAGATCCAACTCAAACGAAGATATCTGCATTCTTGTTTTTCCTATATGATCTGAATACTCTTTATGGGAACAAGATACACGTTGGCACAGGAAACGAAATACCTAGATGAAGGCATGCTTTTTCTGCGAGCGGTAGAGCATGCAAGATATAGAAAGAAAGAAATGATGGAGATCTTGCTTAGAATCAACAAGCAAAAAGAAAAGAAGAAAGCTGCTGAAAAGTGTGCGGAGCCGCAATCCTCTTTTCCTCAAACAAAAGATCCATCATCAGAATCAAATGTTCAAGTTACTCCACCACCTCCGACTTCATCCACATATGAAGTCACTATGGAGGACCCCAAATTAAGTAAAGTTGTTATCAACCAAACTGAAGCACCACCTGAACCGACTACAGATCAAGCTGCATCAAATCCAGAAACCGAAACTCAAGAATGAAGATCGAACAAGTACGCAACAATCTAGGGGGGATATTCTTGGAACTTTTGAGATCGTTGGTACTTGGTTTTAGTAGGTTTTGGATAGTTTTGTAATAGTTTATTATGTTCTAGAGAGTTCAGGGGTTAAAAGTGTAACTACAGGGAAACTTCCATTTAGCGGCGTAATTAAGTACCCAGCGTATTTAATAAATACGTTGGGTAGTCAGTTCATATATATTGGTGGTTAATGAAAACCCTAGTCCAAGGTTCTTGGATAAGTTTTAGTGATTTCTCTTGTGTTGTGATTATTGTTCTTGTGCTAAATCCAAACATCCAGGTGCTTTTATTGATTATATCATTTGGGATTCCATATACAACACTAGTTGTTTGATCCATACAAGAATCTTCATCTTTAGTTTTTCTTAACTTTTACATATTCAAGCAACTAATCTATAGTTGTTTGGGTGATAACAATCAAACCACTGTGATCTGAATCTGTTTTGGGACTCACAAATGTTACCTCTGTATTTCTTTATACATGTTAACTATCACTCAAAGACACTTCAGATATTCTAATTATTATACTGTTGTTTTCTTTTGCTTCATTGTGAGTTATGAACTCGCTTGGTCTAGGAGGACCAAATGTTATGAAGTCAAGTGATCTTGAACTAAGGTGCATCGCCATCAATCTCGTAATCTCCAAACAACCTAAAATAAAGCAAAAAATAACACTTTTTGAATTTATTTGTCTTCTCAAACTCTTTATCATTATAGTCAGGTTTTTGATTTACCTTTCCATAGCAGATTGTACTCGTCTGGTAGAAAAATGAAAGAACAAAAACATTTCATCAGTTTATACACGAAATAATCAGTTAATTAAACAGTTTATGGCATGGTTCAGGTATTGTTTAGATGACATGCCTTTCTACCACTAACACTGGTGCATGATGAGCGTCATCACTAGCGATGGGCATAGTCCTAACCTGTGATATATATACATATATTATAAAGGAGCTTATAAGAAACCCTTTCATCCCATGATTAAATCAGTGTTATCAAAAAAGAACTGAATGATATATACCAAGTTCTAATAATGTAGATTGTAAAATAGTTCAATGTATCTTAGTTTTGCTTCTTTCTGTTCCTTGTTTAGATGCTTCCAAAACGTGTAGATGTTTGCCATATTCAACACTTTATTTGCATAAATTTCCATGTTTAGCTGGAAATCAGAAAGCTGTCTTAACTATAACTAATAACGATTTAGTTTCAACTACGGTGAATTTTATTTAACTTTGGGTGGTTTGGATATATTTGGATGTTGTTTTGATTTCAGATGATCTAGATGAACTAGTTGATGTGAATAGTGTTTTTGAGGATCTGCAACGTATCTGAGAGTTCCTGATGAGTCATCAAACAACTATTGGCTTTTCAACATAAAAAATATTTACATCAGCTTCTTTAACTAGCGGGTCACCTATAATCAAAACAACATCAAAAAGTTAACTATATACAACCAGTAAACAAAAAATTGATATTTGTCAAGGATCAATATTTTATTACCATTCATGTATACACTTCAAACCACCTTCTGAAATTTTGTTCCAGTATCTAGGATCCTCTTTGCATTTCTGGAAAAAATCAGCAATCTTAATGTTGGACTCATCGCCATGATTAGGATCAATGTGGAATCCAAAACCACCATCAACAATGATCTCAGCTGGACCACTGTTGATACAGTTTTGTGTCTGTCGCTTTTCTTAATTACAGTTGTAATTGTACGGTCTTTGCTCAAGTGTCTGTATAGGTTTGGTAGTGTCAAATAGATCGAGATATCCTTCTATCTTGATCTAGTATGACATCTTAGCTTGTCTGTGTTAAATGGTTGCATGTGTGCATACCGTTGAGTCTTGTAAACGTCATGTCTGCTCACGTTCTCCAAGAAGAAGAATTTTGTGCGAGCCAGAGATTTCATACGAATCACATGATTCGTACGAATCGATGAGTGTTTTCGTACGAAACAGCTGTTCCACACCAATTTCCTGGAGATGTGTCTCGTGTGAAATAGTGTGTTCTGTATGTCTGGCAACGTGTTTTGGCACGAGTGACCAGCTTGGACACTATAAAAGCAGACATGCACCTCTCAGTGAGGGTTAGCCCTTTGGTCCAGAAGTTAACACAACGAGCTAGCAAACTGATCCTTTGTGTGGGATATCTAAGTTAGCATTTCTGGTGAAGACGAAGACACAAGAACACAACAAGTTTGTTTTAGTCATACGAGCATTGTGTGTATGTGTTTGTACTTGTTGTCAATCATTAATCAAGATAGTGAATCTTTGGTTACCCCGTGTTCTTTACTTTGCTTTGGTTGGATGCACACTTGGATTCCGCACTCGTGTGTATGCTATATGAACAAGGAATAGGTTTGACATCCGCAGGTGGACCTACAAGTGGTATCAGAGCTTGTGCTCTTTCCTTGTTCAAAACCAGGCTTAGTTGTGTCTGAGCTAGTTTGAAGATTTCTGAAGTGTTCTTGAATCTCCAGCAGAAAACATAAGTTTTGGATAGTTAACTAACTTAAAACTTGGTTAAAATCTGCTGCATGCAGAAAATTTTATGGTAAAATTTTTCTGAAGAACACCATTGAAGAAGAAATCTGCAAAAATTTGAATCTGATTAAGTTTTGGTAGGGTTGACACTTTCTTACTTGGATCTGGACTTGGACTGTGGACTGTTAAAGTCTGTGTTTTAACTAAAAGTGGGTAAACAACAGGTATTTTCGAAAAAGCAGGTCTACACAAGTAAGGAAATTTCTCACCAAACCATTTCTGAAAAGATTCCTCTGAAAAACGCTGAACAAAACAGTTTATGCGACTGAAAAGATTCGTGCGAATCATCTGACCCGCACGAAACATCATTGTTTCGCACGAAACAGCGGTCTCGCACGAAACAATTGTTGTTCATTTTTCGTGTTTTTTCAAAGCTTTGTGATTTTAAGAATTTGTCATATTTTCAGATCTGTGAATTTTAAAAGGTAATCACAATTGTGAAACTTTAAAACCTTTAAATTTTCATAAAACAATAAAGTATAATGAGTTCTAACTCGTGGGATTGGAGTTGTTCAAGCTCAAATCAGGAGTCTTCGCAAAGCTCCATAACATCATGGGTAAAATCTTTGATGCCTCAACATACAGCAATGATCTCTGCAAATCAATGGGCGTGTGTTGCGAATCAGAATGAAAGCATCCAAACTCTGTTAATGAGCGAAAGTGAAACATGGAGTAATAACCGACCGCCGAAGTTAAATCACATGAACGATTATCCTTCATGGAAAAGTCGTTTTATACGTATGTTCTCAGTCAAAACACGGAATTGTGGACATGTTTCACTACCCCCTACGATGAAGCACTTAAAGAAGCTGGATCAAATCCAACCTCATTGGCCAATCTAGTCGAAAGTGACAATAAAGCTTACGATCTAGAGAAAAAGGCATTTGCTATCCTCACACAAGCTCTGCATAAAGACATTTATCATCAGTTTGTGTATTGTACTACAACAAAAAGTTTGTGGGACACTTTGGAAGCTAGAGGTGAAGGTAACGCTACTACCAGGAAGATTCGGCATGATCTGCTCAAGAAAGAGTTTGAAGGTTTTATGTTCATGGAGAATGAAACCTTGAATGATATGACTACTCGGTTTTGTCATCTTCTTAGCGAAATGTACTCGTATAAAGTGTTAGCAGCACCACAAGAAATTGTGATGGGATTTGCTGATGCTTTACCACCGAAATGGGGTCAATTTATTGATCTTTTAAAACATACAGGTGTTTTGGACTCAATTAGTATTTATGATTTGTGCAGAAACTGGAGAACAAGAATGAAGAAGAACTCCGGAAGGCACAACGAGTCTCTGGTCCACAAAACCCTAAAATGTATTTTGGAGGTATAAATGCAGGTACAAGCTCAAGCCAACAACCAAAGCTACAGACCGTGTTTGTGTCAAACGTGAACCCTTTTCTACCCCAACCTGTCCAATCAAGTTAGTCTACAGGTTCGAGCAATCAAGCCTATGGACAAGCTTTTGATCCAAAAGCCTTCCTTCCAAAGCCAAGGGATTTAGCGCATAAAGCTCCCAGCAAGCTCCTCAACAAGCTTTCTATGGAAGCAACAGTCAATCTGCGAATCCCAACACTGTCAAACTTGACACGTCAAATCTCTCCAAAATCAACGTAGAAGTTGCCCAGGAACATGCTGAACTTCTATAACCATGGTCAGTGCGTATTTTGGTTTAGTTGCAGGTAAAATAGGGAACATCAATTTGACAAATGAAGACTATGAACAAATTGACCGAGATGAAATGGAGCTGATGGACATCAAGTGGGCATTTGCAAGCGCTATGAGAAGAGCGAAGGATTATATGAGAAGAACGGGTAGAACCAGTTTAGAAAGCAAGAAAGATACAAAATACGGCTTTGACAAAACATCCGTTACTTGCTTCAACTGTGGAGAAAGAGGTCACTTCAAGCGAGAATGCACCAGACCCAACAAGGAAGGAAATCACAACCCCTTTCGCAATCAGTCTCAACCATCCAACACAACACAGTACAACATTGAAAGAAAAATAGTAGCTGTTGGCAACTCTAACAACACCAATCAATCAGGACCTTTAAACATGCACAGAGCTTGGTAGTTCAGTCTGATGAAGGATGCGATTGGTCAGTACAGTTGGGAACTGAGAACAACGAAGAACTGCATGCTATGCGAAGATCGTGGATCAAATCAAGCATGATCACAACATCAACACTCC
The DNA here is from genome assembly GCA_947069175.1 of Scalesia atractyloides. Taxonomy (NCBI): domain Eukaryota; kingdom Viridiplantae; phylum Streptophyta; class Magnoliopsida; order Asterales; family Asteraceae; genus Scalesia; species Scalesia atractyloides. The sequence continues at coordinate 32,979,904 of CAMTDV010000013.1, forward strand.
AAATAATGATGATACATCTGGGATGCTGGTAGTTCTGATGAAGAATGTTCAAGTTCAGATGGTTATGGATCTGATTCTGATGTGAAGAAAGGAAGTGATGCTGAGGTTGAAGAGTTGCTGAGTGAAGCTGAGATGTTGAAATCTGAAAAGGTAGGTATGACGAGGAATGCAGAATCTGCGGAAAAAGAGACACAGGAACTCTCTATAGTAGAGTAGCTTTTCCTCATCACACTGCCTTTATGGCAAATGTTGAAGGTTCTTCAAAACAGGTAAATTCGGACCCTCCTACTATTTGCAATGACTGTGTTGAGTTGAAAATAAAATATGAAACCGTCAACAGTCATAATCAAAATTTAGTTCTTGAACTATCAAAATGCAAAGAGGCGAATTTGGGGCTAACTAGAAATGAAAAAGAATTCAAATCTATAATAGAAACCCTTAAGAAAAGTGTTTCTGAATTGACAAAAACAGTTTTGAATAAACAGACAGGAATTAATAACTACATTAATCTCCTAGAAGAAACAAAGAAAGAGTTAGCCATCGCCAAATGCGAATATGATTCGATCAAATGCAAATTGGAAAGTTATTCTAACTCCCAATATGTGTTGATCATATCATTGAAGTTCAAAAACAAAGGGATATGCTCAATGCATAGGGTATAAGTCGTGTCCACCCCCAATGAAACACAACTATACCAAAATGCCATGATGAAGAGGAGATGCCTTGTTTTGAACCCTCTGTACCTTTGAATCTTGAGGAATTCGCAGTAGAGTTAGGGTTCAAACTAGGAAATTCCTCTCAAGAACCAAGCAAGCCAGAAAGTTCATCGTCTGATGAAGAAGATGATGATACATCAGATGATGAATCAAGAAATGATGAGCAGGATCAGCCTCTTGATGAAAGGAAAATGAGTAGAATCTTCTGCTACTCCTATTACTCAATCTGTTGAGAATCAAGAACTGTTCCTAAGAAATCTGTCAAGACACAAGTATCGACAGATGAAGCAAATAATGTGTTGTATACTTTGTTTGGAGATAAGAAAATCTATTCAAACAAAGATTTTCCAATTAAAAACGTAATCCAATCTTATAGATCAGGTTTTTGAAAAGTCAACAACCAAACCTTTAGAGAAGAAAAATCCCACCAAATGATAACCATTATCCGCTTTAAAAGAAAAACAATGGAAGCGAGTTGAAAAGCCTACAGTTTCTCAACCGAAGGTTGAAGCAAAAGGCTCTCGTTACCAGAAAAAGGCCAAAACTGTTAAATTTGTGAGTTCTAAAGGTACCGATAAAGTCGAAACTTTTCAAGGAAAATCTAATGTTGATTTTGTAAAGAAAGTTAAGATTTTGAAAAGAAATAGTCAAAAAAATTACACCCAACACACTGATGGATGTAATGAAAATGAACCTAGTACCTCAAAACCACAAGTTTAATGTCAAGCCAAGAACCACGATCTCCTAGTTTTGTTGAAAGGAGAACATGTTTCAATGTGGAGAATTTGGCCACATTATAAAGGATTGTCAAAATCCAGCCAAATCAAGATGTATAGAGAAAACCCCTCATGAACCAACTTGCAAACGTAAATCTGTTTCTTCGACACAAGATAAACGAATTATTAAAGATCAAAAAGAGAAACAAAAACGTAAACAAGTAAAAGCAGTTGAGAAAGCTTTAAAATCGGATTCTTCGAAAAGGATTAAAGATCTTCAAAGTCAATAAAACCAAGTCACTGTTAAAACTGTAAATAATAGTAAATCTGTTAATAAACAAGGATCTTGGAAATAGAAGACCGGTAATGGTTTAAAAGGAGTTTCTCAGTTTGTTAATCATCAAGAAATTGGGATTACATTTCTCGATGATAAGGGACGACCTAAGACCACTAAGGCTTGGGTCCCCATCTCAAACTAATCTTGTTTGTGTAATGTGCAGGGTGTTCCAGGAGGAACTGTAAACAGTCATTGGATTGTTGACAGTGGAGCATCAAGGCACATGACGGGCGACTTGCGACTCCTATATGATGTGAAAAGCATAAGGGGTGGTTATGTTGCTTTTCCTGGTGACAAAGGAGGATACATCACTGGAGAAGGAATGGTCTCCAATGGTGTTGTGAGCTTTGACAAGATCAATTATGTGCGGCAAATTGATCGCAATCTTCTTAGCGTTTCTCAAATCTGCGACAAGAAGTTCACGGTACATTTTGATGGTTCAGGTATTGTTTAGATGACATGCCTTTCTACCACTAACACTGGTGCATGATGAGCGTCATCACTAAGCGATGGGCATAGTCCTAACCTGTGATATATATACATATATTATAAAGGAGCTTATAAGAAACCCTTTCATCCCATGATTAAATCAGTGTTATCAAAAAAGAACTGAATGATATATACCAAGTTCTAATAATGTAGATTGTAAAATAGTTCAATGTATCTTACTTTTGCTTCTTTCTGTTCCTTGTTTAGATGCTTCCAAAACGTGTAGATGTTTGCCATATTCAACACTTTATTTGCATAAATTTCCATGTTTAGCTGAAAATCAGAAAGCTGTCTTAACTATACCTAATAACGATTTAGTTTCAACTACGGTGAATTTTATTTAACTTTGGGTGGTTTGGATATTTTTGGATGTTGTTTTGATTTCAGATGATCTAGTTGAACTAGTTGATGTGAATAGTGTTTTTGAGGATCTGCAACGTATCTGAGAGTTCCTGATGAGTCATCAAACAACTATTGGCTTTTCAACATAAAAAATATTTACATCAGCTTCTTTAACTAGCGGGTCACCTATAATCAAAACAACATCAAAAAGTTAAATATATACAACCAGTAAACAAAAAATTGATATTTGTCAAGGATCAATATTTTATTACCATTCATGTATACACTTCAAACCACCTTCTGAAATTTTGTTCCAGTATCTAGGATCCTCTTTGCATTTCTGGAAAAAATCAGCAATCTTGATGTTGGACTCATCGCCATGATTAGGATCAATGTGGAATCCAAAAACACCTTCAACAATGATCTCAGCTGGACCACTGTTGATACAGTTTTGTGTCTGTCGCTTGTTCTTAATTACAGTTGTAATTGTACGGTCTTTGCTCAAGTGTCTGTATAGGTTTGGTAGTGTCAAATAGATCGAGATATCCTTCTATCTTGATCTAGTATGACATCTTAGCTTTTCTGTGTTAAATGGTTGCATGTGTGCATACCGTTGAGTCTTGTAAACGTCATGTCTGCTCACGTTCTCCAAGAAGAAGAATTTTGTGCAAGCCAGAGATTTCATACAAATCACATGATTCGTACGAATCGATGAGTGTTTTCATACGAAACAAGTGTTTCGTACGAAACAACTGTTCCACACCAATTTCCTGGAGATGTGTCTCGTGTGAAATAGTGTGTTCCGTATGTCTGGCAACGTGTTTTGGCACGAGTGACCAGCTTGGACACTATAAAAGCAGACATGCACCTCTCAGTGAGGGTTAGCCCTTTGGTCCAGAAGTTAACAGAACGAGCTAGCAAACTGATCCTTTGTGTAGGATATCTAAGTTAGCATTTCTAGTGAAGACGAAGACACAAGAACACAGCAAGTTTGTTTGAGACATACGAGCATTGTGTGTATATGTTTGTACTTGTTCTCAATCATTAATCAAGATAGTGATCTTTGGTTACCCCGTGTTCTTTACTTTGCTTTGGTTGTATGAACACTTGGATTCCGCACTTGTGTGTATGTTATATGAACAAGGAATAGGTTTGACATCCGTAGGTGGACCTACAACCACCTTGATTGTTGGTAACAGTTGTTAAGCCAAATGTCATTGCCTCAATAACTGTAAGCCCAAACGCTTCATAAAAAGCCGGTTGCACAAATGCCCCCTTTGAGTCAGCAATGCAACGGTAAAGCTCACGGTTCCTGTTTTTATCGGTTTGTGTTGATATCCATCTTACTTGACCTTTGAGTTGGTATTTCTCTATCAGCATTTGCATTTTTTATTTCTACCATTTCTTCTCTTTTTTTTTTTTGCTTTTGAAGTATCCAAGAAACCTGCTACAACAAGATTAACCATGTTCCTGAGCCTTGTGTTCTCTTCGAACCATTCTATAAGTCCCGTGATGTTCTTTAATATGTCAAGCCTTGCCATTGAGAAGATGATTGGTTTACTTTTGTCTTATAAATATCCACTGTTAAATAACATATATGTCAACTAGTTAACTATATACTCTCTTAGATAATCAAACAAATATATATGTATATATATACATAGGGGAGGGTTATCTTGAGAGCGCTAAATATTGCGAGAACCGTGAGAACGAATGAGAAAACCAATCAAAATCATTTTTTTTAATACAATCATCATTTTAATTAAAATCTAACATCAAAAAAAGAAATTACAACATCAAATAATTCATTTCTCCTCTCAAAATCACTCTTACTAGATTTTTTGCACATGTGTAAATATAACAAATTTACAGATGTGTAAATGGCAAACTTACACATGTGTAAATTTTCTTTATTTCTGAATTCACGTAAAATTAAATGTGTATTCCTATAATTGTATTTGAATAATAATGACAAGTGTAAAAAGAAATTTTGAATTTCACTTTTTTTTTTACTAAGTTCTAGTGGTTTTTTCATTAGTTCTTACGGTTCTCGCGATATTTAGCGTTCTCATTTAAACACTCCTCTATATACATATACACATACATATATATATATACACATACATATACATATAATATACATATACATATACATATACATATACATATATACATATACATATACATATACATATATATCATACATGTGTTCGTCGTTTTCAACGTTATTAAAGAGTAAGGGAAATACAGTGAACCGTTTCTGTGTTTCAGTGTAAGGGAAGTATACGGTCTGATCACATCCTGGAGAAGAAATGTTGAATTTGGGATTGAATGCATTGATGCCTGAGACAACTCTATATAAGCCCGGAAGTGTATATGTTGAATAGCGTTCATACTGCCCAGGTTTATCTTTACTAAAAAAACATCAAAGTTGTTTAAAGTCAAACTGACAATAGGTCACATTACTTTCCTCATCGATCTCCATCCTCATCTCTATAACTATAATTTAACTAACTATATCTATCTCTAAATTTTGTTCACCTTTTAATAGCCTTTTATATCCCATTTCCCCATATCTATCTCTATTCATTTTAATATTTTTTTTGTTTCTTTTTATATTATTGTTATGTCTTTCTTTTATTTACGACCATTATAAACATATGGAGAATGAATACTGAGTCCTAAATAGAAGAATGGGAAGTGAATCCCTAAATCGAATGAAAACCGTATATTTTTCCTTGAATTATAGAGATGGAATGTTATGAGGATTGGAATTAGAATGCTCTAGTGTGGACCTTCCAGCAATTTCTTGGAAAGTAGTATTGATGATGAAATTTGCCAAATTCATCGCAATCAAATCAGCTGTGAATTGACAGGAAAAGTGATATTGTACATCCAATCGCGACCATTTCAAGTCTAAATCTTCGTATTTATTCTTCTCTAACACATGCGCAATCGTTCCCTGTAAATTTATGAAAATTAACATATCTGTCTATTTGATCTTCTAGAAAACCATCATCACATACCAATGTGGTTCCTAGTTTTTTAGCCATGAGAGATGCAACCGGGTTTCCATCAATAGAGTTTCCAATGGTAAGATCGGGTTTCCTTTCTATCATGTCAATGATTTTTGCATGTGCATCCTATTAGTTTTAGTTTGAGTAATCAATATCCAATAAATAACACAATTATGAACATGAATGTCAGATCATACGAATGAGAAAACATGTTAATTATGGCTAAACGATCAATCTTTATTCAAGACCTTAAGTGATATAAATGGAGTTTGCAAAACACTCGAACCGACTTCTACTAGGACTCAAATCAAACCAAACCAAATGGATAAACATAATAAACATGATAGTTACTAGAACTCAAAGAACTAGATCAACCAAACTAATATTAATCCCTTATTATGCCGCCAATAATCTTGATTCTTCGATGATTATCTTTTAACTTTGAATTATTACTTTGACAATGAATACTATTTCATGGATGATACCTGAGTAAAATTTTCGAGGTATGGATGGATATCTAACCGAGACAACCATTTACAAAGAATACCTTTTTTGGTCCTAAATGGCACTCTAACAATGTGCAAATGTTTTGTGTTGAGAACTGGTTCCAGCTCCTGGTTACACCCTTTGGTATCAGAAAATAATTGAGTAACCTTGTTTGGATCAAAATGAAAAATTGTGATTAGTGAACCATCACTTCAATCTGAAAAATGAAATATGCAAATTTATCCTCACAACAAGAATCTGAGGCTTGAAGCTGAGTCCTTGCAACTTAATCCTAAGGAGTAATTCCTCTTCTATAGCAACAACTTTATCCAAAAATAAAGTATCTTGCCTCCGGTATCAGGCAAGCCTAGAACGTGGGATTGACCAAAATACCCTTGAATGAAGAATATAACAACATTGAATATATTTGGAACCCTGCTAAAAAAAGCCCTCAGGCTTATGGGGTCAGGTGCTTGAAGAACCTCCAATAGAAATCGAACTATTTCACGCATCCTTTCTGCATTAGCACCCCATCCCTTCTCAAAACCCCATTCTTTGAATATGTATATAGACATCATGTTTATAAGTTTTAGGTAGTTTATAAAAAGGAAAAATCACAAGAATGGACATCTTGTACCAATAAACAAACAAAATGATCTGGTTACCAATGAACTAGATCTTTGCATTTTGTGATATGGTGCATCTTGTGCTATCTTTTGGCACCACATACAACTATTTCGAGGCCCTGTGAACGAAAAAAATGATAAATAAATAAAAAATTAAAATAACAATTTTAAAAATAAATAACTTTGTTATAAATTAAAATAAAAAACTAAAAAACTATTTGTAAAATTAAAATAGTTAATATAAAATTATATTTGTTAAATAACTTTCAAAGATTCAATCTGACCCACTCTGACACGTGCCGTCCCATGATTGGTTATACTTAATTTCTATTTCAAAGAATCAAAAGATACTTTGGTAATTTTGTAATGTCAAGGCGGTTTAGTCAAATTATTCTGGTCTAACATATCTATTCTTGTGATTTTTCAGTAAAATCGGTAAATATACTTATCCAGAAAGAAAAAAATAGATTAAACTTCACCTAAGCTCAAAGCTTTAATATGGCATTTCTTAGGCAACGAAGTAAGGAAGGCAAAAGCTACCATTAGAGAAGCTTGAAGTTTTGAAACTGTGTTCAGGTTGTTATTTATTATAAGTTTATGCACGTTTGATTATGAAATTGTTAAAAAAACAAGTAAAAAATCAGTTCCTTTTGTAAGTTTATATCAGAATAATTTCATACGTCTCCTTTATGACCTAATGAGAGTAAGTAATCAACCAGCAGCTGTTGGTTGCCAGATTGAGCATGAAGCTTAGAAGCAATAAATTTTAATGTGAAGTGAACCCCATTTCCAATAGAAGAAGATAAGCTCATGGCAGGCAACTTAAAGTCCATTGCTCCAAAGTTGATCTCCGATGCATATTCATCATCAGCCATGAAAGATTTGAGCATTGTTAGCAATTAATTATACAATTTTTCAGTCAAGTCTTGCAAATATACCATGTCTAGTCAACAATCATTTCCTTGAATTTCAAGTACTCTTTGGCAGTGATAGCATCAACCAATAAATCATTAGAGTTGATTTTAACTGTTGGAAAATTAGAATGTGATTAATGGAAATTAATTAATTGAAATTAATATATTAAACTATTCATATGGTAAAACTCTTGAGTAGAGTTTTATTTATAACATTTGACTAGTTTTTATTGGAGTGTTAAGTCTCTAATTAATTGAGACTCTAACTCTCCCTCAAGTCTTGAATAATTAGTTGGCTATGTGCCTTATTTGTTACTAGAATAAATATACATAATGTATACATGAAGAATACTTGAAAAAGATGGATACTTGAAGACTAATATAGAGAGGAGTACTCTCTACTCGTTTCCACCACCATCGCCTGCTTATTCATTCCACAAATTTAAATACTACAATTTTACCCGGTGTAACCTCGGGCACGTGAGCTATCTCCAGCAGTACAGACTGCTTCGGCTGTTCTACCCTGGGAGACAGACGCGTCGTCTTTAGTGGAGACGCTAAATATGTTTTAAAGGAAGTGTGTTGAACACGTGCCTCAGCCACAACCGTCAGCATCAGTTTATTCATTTTTGCAACCAAGAAGGATCTCACAAGGAGACGGGGTTCAAGTTCTGGTAGCAGAAATTGTACAAGAAGACGCTTCTCAAGCTCTTGTCAAAGAAAAAAATTTGAATCGATTTATTTAAATATGTTGTATTTCATAATTAATTTTGTATGGATTTATACACGGTACGGGTACTACAATTTCCTTAAATTATGTAAAGAGTGTATCTTGAGAATTTTTATATTTATTTATATAATTTTTATTAAAAAAATTGTGACCTATTGTAACACCTCGTAAAATCGTGTCCAATAATATAGTGACACGTGTTATATATTTTCTTTATAAGTCTATTAAAAAGACTAATAGGGACTGAAGGTGTCAATATGCTCAAACTAAGTCTCCGAGTGACCTTCTGATGTCAACATGCATAAACTTAGCCCCCGAGTGACCATTAGTGTCAACATGCTTAAACTTGGCCTCTGAGTGACCATTAGTGTCAACATGCCCAGCCTCTGAGGGACATCAGGGTCAACATGCTTATACTGAGCCTCTGAGTGATCCTTTACGAAGTCCCAACTCTCATATGAGCCACTAGTTGACGGGAGGGATTAATTCTGAAAATACGCTGATGTTGGACAATCGAGTGATTATGTATTACCACGTAAAATTCGTGTTCGATAATATACCAACACATGTACATACCCTCTTACCATATCTCAATAAGCTAGTCACCCAAACATGTTCAAAAATCTCAAAAATTCACAAAACTAACTATGACCTACGGTTGATAACCGTAGCCTACAGTTTGAAGCTGCTGGAACAATTTATCATTGACTGTAAGCTACGGTCTGGCGACCGTAGCCTACGGCGGGCTCCTAGAGCCTTAAGTTTTTCCTTGTTTTAACTTTTAGAAAATTACTCAGAGACCCCTAGACTTCGTTATTTTCATATTTCTTATATTACTAAGCCACCTTAAGACCCGAACGTCTCTCGGTTGAGATGATATATTTTATTTACCATCCTCAAACATTCGGCTCTTTTACCAAACCTCTAACTTTAATAGTTTGGGTAATTTAATCCATGAAACCATAAGTATTCGTATCTTCACGTTTAAGCTAGTAAACACTTTTAAATCGTAAAGACACCTAGTGTGACACTCGTTAACGTTTAGTTATTCATACTCTTCAACAATGCGTCTTGTATTGAACAAAAAGAACTAGTTGTGCCATTATGTCATGAATTATAAGTCAAGGGACAATTCATGACATTTAATAAAACTATATTTGAGGGAGTAATGTGTTAAAAACCCCAAATCTTTGTGAGGAAGCCACTTAGCCTGCACATTACCACACTTCACGAGCTCTTGACACCTAATTAGACACATGTAATGATCCTACAACACACCTAACACATGGCTCCATCTCCTTGCACTTCTTACACTATAAATAGCAACCTAAACTTACTCATTTCCTTGCTCATTCACTTCTTCTCCTCTCTATTACACTCTTGGAAGTTCCTGACCATTTGGGAGCTTCCCTTTGAGTTCTAAGTTTCTCTTGGATCACTTGTAAGTGCTCCATATCTGCTTTTTCATTTTATAGGCTTTTAATAGCCAAAAGTCAAGCATTTTCGACAAATGCCTCGACTTTTGGTTAAGACCATTATGGTCCAGCCATTGTTCGAAATGAACATGGCTAAGTGATCGTAATTAGGAAGGTATTAACTCCTTAAAGGGGCACCTCCTAAAGATCACGTTTACTAGGTCAATTGACGGGTCAAAGTTGTTTTAGAAAGTCAAACGTGTCAGATTTCATAAAAATCATAATCTGAGTTTATGTATGTTATAAACATGTTTTGACACCTAAACAAGTGGGTAATAATTATTAGAACATGTGAAAACATGTTCGATCCGTCAATTTCAGTCCTAGAGTCGGTTCGCAACCGAGAGTCGCGAAGTTTAACTTCTGCTTTAACTTTAGATTCTGACCCGACTTAGATTAGTTAACTTCTGACTTATGGTCACATTATGATCGTAATGCAATGTAGCATAAACCTATGAGATTATATTACATGATAATAATCATAATCTCAGTTTATGCACAAGTTCCGTAAAATGTCATATTTGACTAAAATGCCATTTTTACATAAAACATGGTTTTAATCAACAATGAATTTGCAAATGAAGTACCTACAGATATCTTAATGTAATTAACATATTATGATGTTAATATTCTGATCATAAACCGATTTTGGTATAATATCGTAAACTATAATTTTAAATGACCAAAATGCCCTTTCGATGTATAGTTTGGTCTTAAACCATAAACCACACTTATGTATGCTATCTTACTGATATTATATCACAAATTAAGTATTTTTTCAGAATGTTTATGATCATAACAACAGAATACATGCAAGTTCCTTTTATACGACATATAATTACCAAAACGCCCTTATGAGGCATAATTTAGTTTCAAAACCTTTTCGGGCATGTAAGTTGATATCCTACTAATATTACAACTTATTTAAAGTATAATAACACATGGAACTTGTTCATGACTCATCCGGTTACCCGATATCGCTTATATGCATACGGTTAAGCGTATGTAACTAGTTTACGAAAATTAACCGAAACGGGTTTAACCGTATCATTTTAATCTTATTCCAGTATGTTAATTGTTTACCCATATTATACTTGTTGGGTTTAAACTACATTCTATCCGTTCATCGCTTAATCTAGCGTATCGTACCGATTTTGATCCTTTAAGCTAGTCGGGTCTAAGTCTATGACTTAAAATAAGACCGTTAGCATTCTAATTGGTTAGCTTATGCCATAATCCAGACCAGAGCCTTCCAGTAAATGCTATCTTCACTTTTTTCATTTTGAATACGGCTGAAATATTAAATCTTGCATTTTTAAATCAAGACTAGCTCAGGTAAATACTCTTGACTTATTTTCCCTATACGGGCTTGGGTTATGGTAAATTATTACCGCTTGGTCGAAAATGGGATCAATCAAATGCCGGATTATGGCTAGTAAATCCGCATATTCCGTTTTAATCAGTTTTGTTTGTTAACTTAAACATTGGGGGTTAACAACCGTGTCCTGGATATCCTTGGCTCATTACATTAGATAATGGCCACGGCCAAAGCACGGGGTGTAGGCATACACCCGACAGATGCCAACGCTAAAATTATTTTTACCCACAAGTTGGGGATAACTCCTTCGTGTGTTCATAAGTGGTGTTACATTAATCATGTCTCGGTCTCTGTACTGGCCTCATATGTATTGACAAACATGTAAACCTGTTAACAAGGTTACAAAGCTGATTTCCCAAGTTAATAAAGATTTGTGTGTGCACTTAAATCTAATTTTTAAAATGTTTTCAAAATGAGTCAGTCGGGTGTACTTACCAGCGAAAGCTGACGTATTTTCAAAAGAATAAACTTGCAGGTACAATACGAAATAGGTTGGAAGCTGCTCGGTAGTGATATAAGAGGATCTTACAAATCCTTAGATCTGCCCTAAAGTCTGTTATACATTTTTGTACATTTTACGATCCGCCTGTGGATCTTTTATTACAAGCCATCTGTATATTATTTTGTACTTTGAACATTTCGGTTTGTAATAGTAATTGAAATCCAAGACTTTCGTTGTGTTATGTATAATTGACTATGATGATATCAACTTATGTCACAATATTCCTCACCCAGGCCCACCGGTGTTTGGATTGGAAATTTGGGGTGTGACAGGTTGGTATCAGAGCCAATGTTTGAGAGAATTAAACACTATCCTTCTTATGTTTAATCTCAAACTTACAAGCACATTCCTTAGACTTCCGAGTCTAGGCTTTGACCTTGGATTACTCATTTTATTATTAAGTTATTAGTATGTTTTTTTATTGATTTTTGAATAGGAAAATGCGGCCAAGAGTGACTGGACAAAGTGGGAGAGGAAAAGGTCCACTGAGGGGAGGACCATCGGGGCGCATTCCCCCTCAACCACACAATCCAAATGCCTACCAAGAATTGGGAGATTCGTCTCCTTGGCAACCAGCGAGACATTCTGTCTCTCATAGACACTCGCCCTCACATTCCCAAAATTCTTATCACTCTCCACTCATATCATTCACACCATTCTCATCATTCCCATTCACATTCTTATCATGAAGAATTTAACCCTAACCATTTCTTTAACACGCCTCCAGCCGATCAAAATTAGTTGGACCAGCCAAACCCTATGGACGAGAACTCCGACCCGGAGATGCCACCGTCGGGATCGAATACGCATCCCATAGAAATTTCAAGCGATTCGAATTCTTATGCCGGATTGCCCTACCAAGGTCCTAATGAGTGGAACCAATATTGGAACCAATTTACCTTCGCCAACACACCTTCCCATCACTCCCAACCACCTCCTGTTCAAGAAGATGTCCACATGGAACCGGTGGACCAATCTCAACCACCACCTGAACCACCAAGGAGGAAGCGTGGAGCACGTATGTCGGTACGTGCAGGACAACGGTCGGGTTCGCTACCACCTTTGCCCAATTCCTACCCTCAAATGCTTCACCTGTGGTGGAACCTACACCATCACCTAGGGTTTAACCACCACCATCGGGTTATAATAACCCAATCCCAACGTATCCGAATAACACTGGATACGATCCTTTTAACCCTATTACCCCTATTAGTTACCAAACACTGTCACATGACCCTTGCAAGCGGTCATGCATAATGCACTTTGCCCATCTCCTTTCCCACCTGCTTATCCATCTACTTGATACCCAAGTTATGGGTACCAATATCGTGTTGTACCTCAACCACAACCACAACCTCCGCCACCTCTCGAGGCCACTAACGAGGCCTTAGAACGAATGAAAGAAATGCAGCAACAAGCGGATAAGATGGAGAAGAAGACAAATAAGTTCTTCAAGAAGCTCTCCAAGTTTGTTAAGGGAAAGAAAGATGAGTGAAGTCTTTTCTTTTATTATATGTAGTCCCTGCATGGACATTTTTGTTTCTTTTAGTCCTTGCAAGGACAATCAGTTTCATTTATCTATTTCAAGTATTGTACTTTCTATTATCATTTAATGAAATATTTTGGAATTATATATATGTGTACTCATCCTCTTCAAGCTATCTTCTCGATTTTACTCGAAATTTATGATCAGCTATATAATTCCAAAAGATCTTAATGGTTTTGATTAGCCAAGTGGCATAAACCACATATTTGGCCAAATATATAAATGATAGTTAAGTACGAAGGGGTCTTCTATCATGATAGTTAAGGGAAGTTATCCTTCTATCTAGAGGTGGTGGACTAAGTTCAAGCCTCCAAGTCGTTAAGGTCAATGCGACTGGGACTATTAATCAACCATTAAGGTACTCTTATGTTAACATTCAAGAATGTTCATACTCTTGGTAGTGTGACTTGAGGAATCACACTAGCCTTCTAGGTAATGGACTATGTCCTAACCTTATATAGCCTATGTGATCAAATTTGATCCCGGCTAATATCATCTGTGCGATGATTAAACATCCATTAGTGATGCATTGCCCTTGGGGCTATAATTAAACATCCATTAGTGATGTATTGCCCTTGGGGCTATGATTAAACATCCATTAGTGATGTATTGCCCTTTGGGCTATAATTAAACATACATTAGTGATGTATTGCTCTTAGGGCTATAATTAAACGTCCATTAGTGACAGGACAATGTGCCATGATTAATGTCCATTAGTGATAGGCCTGTGTGCCATAATCAAATGTCCTTTATGACAAGCCTATGTGCTATATACAATTGTCCAAGTGACAATGGCAGTTGTGACATTACGATCCACTGTCTAATAATATATGGACTATGTCCAAATTGTAATTTGCCTTTGATGGTCCTTTTGAGACCTAGGCCAAATATAGATAACATTCATTTAAAATGTTAAGCCTGACAGTTGTGATTCCATGCACACTGGTTCAAATAGGTAATGGATTAATATATCCAAACTTTATAGCCTATATGGTTATTAATACCATGGCTAATATAAAATTAATTTGGTATATAGTACCCAAACATCAGAGATGGCTAACTCGGATGAGGCGCAAAGTAATCGTCGTAATAATAGTGCTGATAAAGCTGAAAATATAGCCATCAATAATGATGATTTCCAAGCTCGCATTAATGCAGTTGTCGGAAAAACCATGGAAAGGCCATGGAGAAATTTAAGGAAGTGAGCGCTACTCGCTCCAAACCTTTATCTATTCCACCATCATCAGCTCGAAAGGAGAGCTCTGTCCACTCTTCAAATGCGAAGAGTGAACCAAAGAAACTAGAATTTGATGATAGGTCCCGTTCTTCTAAAGACGGGTGTACCTATAAATACTTTGTCTCCTGCAAGCCCCAAGATTTTAATGGAGAAAGGGGAGCAGTAGAAGCCTTGAGATGGCTTGATGAGATGGAAACTATTGTAGATATCAGCGGATGTGCTGATAAAGATGTAGTGAAGTTTGTATCCCAATCCTTCAAGGGCGATGCCCTAATATGGTGGAAGGCCATGGTCCAGTTAACAGGAAAAGTACACCTGTATAACTTGGGATTGACCAAGTTTATGGACCTTGTAAAGGAAACGTACTGCCCACCTCATGAGGTGGAGAAATTAGAAACAGACTTTTTGTCTCTTTCCATGAAAAACCTAGATTGTCGGAAGTATGTCTCCGATTTCAATTCCCTATCTAGGTTAGTTTCCTATCTAATCACCCCTGGGACCAAACGCATTGCGCATTTTATAAATGGGTTAGCGCCTGAGATTAAAGGCATGGTGAAGGCTACTCGGCCTACTACTTATAGGTCTGTTGTTGACCTATCTCTCTCACTCACCTTGGATTGGGTGAGACAAAAGTCAGTCAAGACTGAGACTGACGGGAAGAGGAAGAGAGAGGATGGTAACTCCCAAAGATTTAATAAGATGAATAAAGGGAGATTTGGGTTCAAAAAGAACCAAGATAAGTCGGGTGTGACGCCGACATGTAAAACCTGCAACCGTAGACACTGGGGACAGTGTAACTTTGATCTACAGGCTAAACCCTGTGGTATCTGTAAAAGAAAAGGGCATAAGACCCTAGAATGCAAGGATCTTAAGGATGCAGTCTGCTACGGCTGCATTGAAAAAGGGTATATTAAGACTAACTGCCCTAAGAATCTCAAGAGTAATAATGCATAGCCTGGAGAGGCCAAGAAAGGAAATGCTCGTGCCTTTCAGATGAGTGCTAGAGAGACTGTTAATGACAACAATGTCATAACAGGTACATTCCTCACAAATGACGTATATGCTAGAGTTCTATTTGATTCGGGTGCAGATAAGTCTTTTGTGGACCATAAGTTTAGCAAACTATTAAACCTACCCATAAGAAATCTAGACATAACCAATGAAGTAGAACTTGCGGACGGAACCTTAGAAACAGCATCTTCTATTCTTGATGGATGTTTTATATCCATTAAGAATTATTCAATTCCTATTTCTCTTCTGCCAATGAAATTGGCGAGGTTCGATGTAGTCTTAGGTATGGATTGGTTATCTCATAACCAAGCCCGCATTGCCTTTGATAAGAAACTCATCGAAGTTAAAACCCCATCTGGTGAAATGCTCACCATCTTTGGAGATTCACACTATGGATTGCTAGCCAAAGTGTCGTTATTTAAGGCATCCAAGTGTATAGGGAAAGGTTGTGTCATTTACATGGCACAAGTAACTATTAACGAGCCAAAGCCAAATATTGAAGACCTTTCAGTCATCAGAATATCCCGACGTTTTCCCTGAGGAATTACCAGGTCTACCTCCAAATAGGCAAGTGGAGTTTAGGATTAATATCCTACCAGGAGCGGCATCTGTTGCAAGAGCTCCGTATCGGTTAGCACCGACGGAAATGAAGGAATTGAGGACACAATTAGATGAACTTTTAGAAAAAGGCTTTATTCAGCCTAGTTCCTCACCTTGGGGTCTTCTTTTTGTAAAGAAGAATGACGTTCAATGCGAATGTGCATTGATTACCGTGAGCTAAATAAGATAACAATCAAGAATCGTTATCCTCTACCCAGGATCGATCACTTGTTCGGACCAACTTCAAGGGGCTAGTTACTTCTCTAAGATCGATTTGAGATCAGGATATCACCAGCTGAAGGTTAGGAGCGAAGACGTTCCTAAAACAGCCTTCAGGACCCGCTATGGTCACTTTGAATTTTTAGTGATGCCTTTTGGGCTCACAAATGCACCAGCAGCATTCATGGATCTCATAAATAGAGTCTGCAAGCGTATCTAGATAAGTTTGTCATTGTCTTCATAGACGACATACTTATCTATTCTCGTGATCAAGCTGATCACGAGAACCATCTCCGTTGCATTCTAGAACTTTTAAGACAAGAGAAGCTTTATGCTAAGTTCTCTAAATGTGAATTTTGGCTTAGAGAAGTCCAATTTCTTGGACATGTGGTAAGTGAGCGTGGTATCCAAGTGGATCCCGCCAAAATAGAAGCCATGATGAATTGGGAAAGACTCCGTCTGAGATTCGTAGTTTCTTAGGACTGGCTGGTTATTATAGAAGGTTCATCGAGAACTTCTCAAGAATAGCCACTCCTTTGACTACCTTGACCCGTAAGAATGTTAAATTTGTTTGGGGTCCAAAACAACAAGAATCTTTTGAGATTCTAAAACACAAGTTGAGCAATGTTCCTGTGTTATCTCTACCTAAGGGTATTGAGAACTTTGTTGTTTATTGTGATTAGTCGCACACTGGCATGGGTTGTGTGCTAATGCAGAATGTCAAAGTAATTGCCTATGCATCACGACAACTAAAGGTGCATGAAAGAAATTACACCACCCACGATTTGGAATTGGGTGCCATTGTATCTGCACTAAAACTATGGAGACATTACTTGTATGGCACAAAGTGTATTATATACACTGACCATAAGAGTCTCCAACACCTGTTCAATCAGAAGGAATTGAACATGCGACAACGCCATTGGATGGAAACACTTAATGATTATGATTGCGAGATTCGCTACCATCCCGGCAAGCCAAATGTAGTCGCTAATGCCTTAAGTCGCAAGGAAAGGGTTAAGCCTATTAGGGTTAACGCCAAGAGCATTGAGCTCAGAAATAGCTTGAATGAGAAGCTATTAGTGCACAAAAGCAAGCCCTATTAGAGGCTAATATTCCTAATGAGGGATTAGGCAGAACTGTTGATCAGTTAACACCTGGAAAAGACGGAATCCTTCGATTTAATGACAGAATCTGTGTTCCAATCTACGTAGGACTTAGAGAACTAATCCTCCAAGAAGCACATAATTCGAGATACTCAGTTCACCCAGGTGGTGACAAAATGTATCAAGATTTGAAAATGAATTATTGGTGGATTGGTTTGAAGAAATCCATAGCCACTTATGTAGCTAAATGTCCGACGTGTTTGCAAGTTAAAGTCGAACATTAGAAACCGTCAGGACTTCTACAACAACTTGAGATTACCACTTGGAAATGGGAAATGGTAACTATGGATTTGATTACCAAGTTACCTAAGACCAAACTGGTAATCACACGATTTAGGTCATTGTAGATAGACTGACTAAGTCAGCACATTTCTTGCCAATTAAAGAAACTTATAGCTCTGACAAGTTGGCTAAGTTGTATGTGGACAAGATTGTGTCCCTACACAGTGTGCCGGTACCTATTGTATCTGATAAAGATACTAGATACACATCTCACTTTTGGAAAAGTTTCCAACAATCGTTAGGCACACGATTAAACTTTAGTACGGCTTACCATCCGCAGACTGATGGTCAAAGTGAGCGTACTATTCAAACTCTGGAAGACATGCTTCGGGCATGTGTGATTGATTTAGGTGGAAGCTGGGATGACCACTTACCCCTAATAGAATTCTTCTACAATAATAGTTATCATACAAGCATCAAGGCTGCTCCTTTTGAGGCCTTTTATGGGAGAAAATGTAGAACGCCCGTGTGTTTGGCAGAAATTGGGGAAGCCCAACTATCAGGACCGGAGATTGTCCTAGAGACCACGAAAAAGATTGTGCAAATCCGTGATCGTCTCAAAGCTGCCAGAGATAGGCAGAAGAGTTATGCAGACAAGAGGCGAAAACCTCTTAATTTCCAAATAGGGGACAAAGTATTATTGAAGGTATCACCCTGGAAAGGTGTGATGCACTTCGGAAAAAAGGGCAAGTTGAGCCCGAGATATATTAGACCATTCAAGGTAATCGAATGTGTCGGTTCTGTAGCTTATAAGCTCAAACTGCCTGAGGAGCTCAGTGGAATCCATGATGTCTTCCACATATCTAATTTAAAGAAATGTCTAGCCTATGAGTCGCTAGCAATGTCACATCAAAATGTGCAAATTGATAAAAACCTGAGGTTCATTGAGAAACCCATTGCAATCGAGGATCGACATGTTAAAAGCACCAAAGGAAGTTTATACCTATTGTAAAGGTTAAGTGGGATGCCCGTCGTGGCCCCGAGTATAAATGGCAGGTTGAGTCCACTATGCGACAAAAGTACCCCCATCTTTTTGAATAAAATCTCGAGGTCGAGATTTCTTTTAAGGGGGTGAGGATGTAACACCTCGTAAAATAATGTCCAATAATATAGTGATACGTGTTATATATTTTCTTTATAAGTCTATTAAAGACTAATAGGGACCGAAGGTGTCAATATACTCAAACTAAGTCTCCGAGTGACCTTCTGATGTCAACATGCATAAACTTAGCCTCCGAGTGACCATTAGTGTCAACATGCTTAAACTTGGCATCTGAGTGACCATTATGTCAGCATGCCCGGCCTCTGAGTGACATCAGGGTCAACATGCTTATAATGAGCCTCTGAGTGATCCTTTACGAAGTCCCAACTCTAATATGAGCCACTAGTTGGACGAGAGGGATTAATTCAGAAAATACGCTGATGTTGGACAATGGAGGGATTATGTATTAGCACGTAAAATTCATGTTCGGTAATATACCAACACATGTACATACCCTCGGATCATATCTCAATAAGCTAGTCACCCAAACATGTTCAAAAATCTCAAAAATTCACAAAACTAACCGTGACCTACGGTTGATAACCGTAGCCTACAGTTTGAGGCTGCTGGAACAATTTATCATTGACCGTAAGCTATGGTCTGGCGACCGTAGCCTACGGCGGGCTCCTAGAGCCTTAAGTTTTTCCTTGTTTTAACTTTTAGAAAATTACTCAGAGACCCCTAGACTTCGTTATTTTGATATTTCTTATATTACTAAGCCACCTTAAGACCCGAACGTCTCTCGGTTGAGATGATATATTTTATTTACCATCCTCAAACATTCGGCTCTTTTACCAAACCTCTAACTTTAATAGTTTGGGTAATTTAATCCATGAAACCATAAGTATTCGTATCTTCACGTTTAAGCTAGTAAACACTTTTAAATCGTAAAGACACCTAGTGTGACACCCGTTAACGTTTGGTTATTCATACTCTTCTTCAATGCATCTTGTATTGAACAAAAAGAACTTGCCATTAGGTCATGAAATATAAGTCAAGGTACAATTCATGACATTTAATAAAATTATATTTGAGGGACTAAATGTGTTAAAAACCACAAATCTTTGTGAGGAAGCCACCTAGCCT
Organism: Scalesia atractyloides; assembly: GCA_947069175.1. NCBI lineage: Eukaryota > Viridiplantae > Streptophyta > Magnoliopsida > Asterales > Asteraceae > Scalesia > Scalesia atractyloides. The sequence goes on from CAMTDV010000013.1 coordinate 32,999,821, forward strand.
GCACATTGCCACACTTCACCAGCTCCTGACACCTAATTAGACACATGTAATGATCCTACAACACACCTAACACATGGCTCCATCTCCTTGCACTTCTTACACTATAAATAGAACCTAAACTCACTCATTTCCTTGCTCATTCGCTTCTTCTCCTCTCTATTACACTCTTGGAAGTTCCTAACCATTTGAGAGCTTCCCTTTGAGTTCTAAGTTTCTCTTGGATCACTTGTAAGTGCTCCATATCTGCTCTTTTCTTTTTATAGGATTTTAATAGCCAAAAGTCTAGCATTTTCGACAAATGCCTTGACTTTCGGTTAAGACCATTATGGTCCAGCCATTGTTCGAAATGACCATGGCTAAGTGATCTTAATTAGGAAGGTATTAACTCCTTAAGGGGCACCTCCTAAAGATCACGTTTACTAAGTCAATTAACGGGTCAAAGTTATTGTTTTAAAAAGTCAAACGGGTCAGATTTCATAAAAATCATAATCTGAGTTTATGTATGTTATAAACCGTTTTTGACACCTAAACAAGTGGGTAATAATTATTAGAACATGTGAAAACATGTTCGATCCGTCAATTTCAGTCCTAGAGTCGGTTCGCAACTGAGAGTCGCGAAGTTTGACTTCTGCTTTGACTTTAGATTCTGACCCGACTTCGATTAGTTAACTTCTGACTTATGGACACATTATGATCGTAATGCAATGTAGCATAACCCTATGAGGTTATATTACATGATCGTAATCTCAGTTTATGCACAAGTTCCGTAAAATATCAAAATTTGACTAAAATGCCCTTTTTACATAAAACATGGTTTTAATCAACAATGAACTTGCAAATGAAGTACCTACTGATGTGTTAATGTAATTAACATATTATGATGTTAATATTCTGATCATAAACCGATTTTAGTATAATATCGTAAACTATACTTTTAAATTACCAAAATGCCATTTCGGTGCATAGTTTGGTCTTAAACCATAAACCCACTTATGTGTGCTATCTTACTGATATCACAAATTAAGTATTTTTTTCAGAATGTTTATGATCAAAACAACAGATACATGCAAGTTCCTTTTATACGACATATAATTACCAAAACGCCCTTATGAGGCATAATTTCGTTTCAAAACCTTTTCGGGCATGTAAGTTGATATCCTACTAATATCACAACTTATTTAAAGTATAATAACACATGGAACTTGTTCATGACTCATCCGGTTACCCGATATCGCTTATATGCATACGGTTAAGCGTATGTAACTAGTTTACAAAAATCAACTGGAACGGGTTTAACCTTATCATTTTAATCTAATTCCAGAATGTTAATTGTTTACCCATATTATACAAGTCTTAAGTACTTGTTGCGTTTAAACTACATTATATCCGGTCATCGCTTAATCTAGCGTATCGTACCGATATTGATCCTTTAAGCTAGTCGGTCTAAGTCTATGACTTAAATTAAGACCGTTAGCATTTTAATTGGTTAGCTTATGCCATAATCCAGACTAGAATCTTCCAGTAAATGCTACCTGCACTTATTTCATTTTGAATACGGGTGAAATACTAAATCTTGCATTTTTAAATCAAGACTAGCTCAGGTAAATACTCTTGACTTATTTTCCCTATACGGGCTTGGGTTGTGGTAAATTATTACCGATTGGTCGGAAATGGGATCAATCGAATGCCGGATTGTGGCTAGTAAATCCGCATATTCCGTTTTAATCAGTTTTGTTTGATAACTTAAACATTGGGGGTTAACGACCGGGTCCTGGATATCCTTGGCTCATTACATTAGATAATGGCCACGGCCAAAGCACGGGGTGTAGGCATACACCCGACAGATGCGAATGCTAAAATTATTTTTACCCACAAGTTGGGGATAACTCCTTCGTGGGTTCATAAGTGGTGTGTACGTTAATCATGTCTCGGTCTCTGTACTGGGTCTCAAATGTATTGACAAACATGTAAAGCTGTTAACAAGGTTACAAAACTGACTTTCCCAAATTAATAAAGATTTGTGTCCTGTGCACTTAAATCTAATTTTTAAAATGTTTTCAAAATGAGTCAGTCGGGTGTATTTACTAGCGAAAGCTGACGTATTATCAAAAGACTAAGCTTGCAGATACAATACGAAATAGGTGGAAGCTGCTCGGTAGTGATATAAGAGGATCTTGCAAATCCTTAGATCTGTCCTAAAGTCTGTTATACATTTTTGTACATTTTACGATCCGCCTGTGGATCTTTCGTTACAAGCCGTCTGTATATTATTTTGTACTTTGAACATTTTGGTTTGTAATAGTAATTTAAATCCAAGACTTCCGTTGTGCTATATTTAATTGACTATGATGACATCAACTTATGTCACGATATTCCCCACCCGGACCCACCGGTTTTTGGATTGGAAATTCGTGGTGTGACACCTATGTCCTGCATTAACATACTCCCGTAATCCCATAAGCGGTCTTACAACAAAAGCAAATTAGGAGGAACAATTGCTGCTTCCTGTGAGATTAAAATGAAGTCAAAACATTTCTTTTAGAAAGTCCAGTACATATTTCAAATTGTATATGTGTGTATGTGTATGCAGGGTGAGTTTCGCCACAATACACTAAAGTATTGTGAGAATAAAATCAACGAACCTTAATCGTTAAATTTTTTTATCAATTCCTTTCATTTTTTAATTGGTATGCATACTAAATGCATACGTTTATGTAAAAACCATCAAATGAATTTGTTAGTTTATTTATATTTTCACACATGTGTAGATTATTCGTGTACTATTTCTATATATTTGTTACTATATAATATATTTAGTCTCCACCATATTAGGTGTTGAGATTTTCACCTTAAAGGTAGTAATCAGAACCTTAATTTTGGTCAATGATTAGCCGTCACTACCCTCAATCCCTTCTTCTTGCGTTGTCATAGTCCTTCACCAATTGAATGCATCATCACAAACTGGCCATAGGAAACTCTCTTTTCTTTTTTGTTTGATTTGCTGGTAGCCGCCAAAATATTACAGCAATTTCATTTTGATTGTGGTGCTTACGTCATAAGCCATCACACACCAAGACAAACTGATTGTAGCGGATGCAATTTTCTTCTAAATTTCATCGTCTTAAATCATCCATCACTTCAAAATTTCATAATGATTTAATGATGAAATTTATAGTGATTTATTATTGAAATAGGTGTCTAGTTACAAGAATCGCACAAAGAAATGGGAGTTGGGATGGGTGAAATGGCGTTCATTTTCTTTGGACTATATATTTTTTTTGTGTCTACTGTTGGGGTGTGGGGTGTGGGTGAGTTTTTGGGCTTAAGCAATTAGTGTTGTAAGATGGCAATCTGTGGGTGAAGTGCTACTCTAGTAACTTGCTAGATGTTGTACACTATGTATATGATTTTGGGTGTTTAATAAAATCCAGCCATTCAAAAAAATAATTTAAAACAAGTGTTACACGGGATAGTTGTTATTGGAAGTTGAAGTTCATGGAAAGGGAGGAATAAATTAATTTTGTTGAACAAAAGAGTGCGGGTCGAAGATATTATAATGAAGTCAAGACGATGGGGTTTCTATGGCTTAGAAGTAGATCGAAATTTAAAACCATTTCTTGAGAAAATTGATGTAAATTTGTAATTGTGTTGTTTGTTGTAGCTGTCTGGTTTGACGGTTTGACGGTTTTTCTATTGAAGTTAACGTTTCAAAAATAAAAAGCTACCTAGTTGAATACCCTATTCTATTTCATTGTCTTTTTCTGTTTTGCATGTTAACATGGTGCCACTTGTCAATTATGTAGAATTTCAAGTCACTAAGGTACAACTTGCCCTACTCTTGCTTCCTATGCTTTAAATCTCAACGTTTTTACCTAAAGCTGCTTGGTATGTTTATTCAAGAGTTACAACACATATGACACCGGCCATTATATATGTGAACAACCCGGCTCCCATATTTAGGAAATGTTAGGGTAACCTTTGTAAACAGTAACATTCTTCCCATAGAAATTCTTAGGTTTAGAATAATCTTCAATTAAGTGAAGTTTTGGTTATTTTAGTAATCAGACATGGTTTGAAGTGTGGCCACAGTAAACTCGGAAATGTACCCTTCTTTGTATTTCCTTGCTAACTAACTCGAGTTGTCTTGTAGTTACATCTTTATTACCAAAACCTGGTGTTTGTGAACCTCGTTAGCTTGCAAAGGCACATCGTTTACTATTTAAAAAGCAATGAAACACAATTTTCCATTCTTTAGATCTAACCTCGTTAGGTCCAGCTACATTTTTTGATGGTTATGTGGTGACTATTCTTGGTTCAGTTAGTTTAATCAACCGTAGGAAAATTCTAGTTTTTCTTTTGTCTTCAGTTTGTTCAGACTTAGTTGTTTAGCAACTTTGTGAGGACAATGCTATTTTCCATAGTCTGTCATGTCCATATACACCTCAGAAGATAGGACGTGCCGAGATGAAGCATCGACATATTGTTGAAACTGATTTATATATATTTTTCAACGCCCATGTCCCAACTTCTTATTGGGTAGATGCTTTTAGTATTGTAGTATACGTTATCGATCACTTACCCATAGTAAATATTGGTAGCAAGTCTTTCTTTGCATTACTATTTTCTCAGCTATTGGTTTATAGCAACTTTCGCACTTTGAGGTGTAGAGTTTATAAGCTCTTACCATGAAGTCTTTACTACATCTTTATTAGTTATAGCTTGTAATATAACAGACTTTATGTCACCCGACACACTCGTTTTGATGAGACATGTTCCATTAACGAGTATTAACTTCTCACAAGATTTAAATTTGTTGCAACTCACGTGTTTCTTTTTGAAGATTTTCCAATATCTTCTGTCTTTGTGAAGCCAGCGAAAGTATCAATCTAATCCTCTAAATCATCCAATAGCAGGTCGTGTTTTCATTGGTGTGATCTATAATCCTCCTTACAACTCATTGCCCAGTTAAGCATAATCAACAGGTAGATGTTTTTCAAACTGAAGCGCCATTATAGATTGCTAAACCGGCAGGGCTGCAACACATGTGCCTGCTCATCCGATTCATCAGCCTTCTCCCACGGCTCCAACGGTTCAACAACCCCTACATCTAGTGCTCTCAATCCTATGTAAACCCCCTACAAAGGGGTAATCTTCAATCCTAAACACATTGTCGACTTGGTCCATTTAGACACTCATCGTCTTTATTCGGCATGGTTTACTTCCACAAAACCCAAAAGATATAAATCAACGACTAAAAATCCAAAGTGGCTTATGCATGGTGAAATGTACGCACTTAAAAATGGCAAATGGTCTCTTGTCCCTAGACCATCAATCGAAATTCTAGTTGGCACAAAATGGGTTTTCCGAACAAATTGAAACTCAGATGGCAGTGTTGAACAATAAAAGCTAGACTGGTAGCGTAGGGATTCACTCAAATTCCAGTACTAGATTATTCATCTACATTTAGCCCGGTGGTAAAAGCATCTACGATACAAATTGTTCTCTCGCTTGATGTTGTTTATGATTGAATGCTTCATCAACTTGATTTCAAATATTCTTTTTTTTAATGGACATCTAAGTGAGACTATTTATATGGAGCAACCACCTATGTCTACAGATACACACTTTCCATATCATGTGAGTCATTTAAACAAAGTTGTATAAGGTATTATACAAGCACCACGTGTTTGGTTTTCATGGTTAAGGATGTTTCTTCTACATAATGGTTTCACTTGTAGTCGGGCCGACACTTCTCTCTTTGTTTTCAAAAGAGACTGATGCATTATGTGCTTGCTTTTTTATGTTGATGATTTGATACAAACTTAATCAAGAATGTTAGATCGCTTCATATATCTATCAATTAATTAGTGAGTTTGGTATCAAAGATCTTGGAGATCAGGCCTATTTTATTGGCCTTGAATTGACATACACGGATGTGGTTTATTTCTTAGTCAATCTATGTATGCTCATAACATACTAAAATAGGCGGATTTACTAGATTTTAAACCTTTTCATACTCGTTTAGTCTTCATGAGATGTTTATTGCTACAAGTGATCCTTTAGGGATCCACCATTATATCGTTCACTTATAAGAGCCTTGCAGTATTTTTCTATTACATATCCAAATATCTCGTTTATAGTCAATCAGGTGAACTTGTATCTTCAGCCTCGACCACTTTTCATTTTATGTGCATTAAGTAGATTCTTCACTATGTTAAAGGCATAATAGCCTTTCAGCCTCGACCACTTTTCATTTTATGTGCATTAAGCAGATTCTTCGCTATTTTAAAGGCATAATAGTCTTTAAAACATTGTTTACCAAGTTAAGAAGTACCATTATTCCCAAGTTAAGAAATACCACTATTCTTGTTTATTCAATGTTGTTTTGGCTCTGTGCAATGAGACCTATAGATCCACTAATGGATAATCTATCTTTCTTGGTGGAGGTCTCATATTATGGAGTGGCAAGAAACAACCACATGTATATCGCTCAAGATGTAAGTCTGAGTACCGAGTCATGGCTAACACAACAACTAAAGTTGGAATAACTTATTTGTTACGTGAGTTACATGCTTTGTCTCCTGACCGCCGGACGTTATTATGTGATAATTGAAGTGCTCTTTTCTTAACTCGAAATTCGATATCTCACACATGGGCCAAACAAATTATCATTCGGGAACCGGCAAATTGTACACTAAATTTGTTCTGACCAATATTCAGATGGTAGACATCTTCACTAAGATTCTTTCTCGACCACAAGTTGAAAATTTTCGTGCTATGCTTTATCTCGGACCACCATCTTTTTGATCGAGGTGGCTACCAAAGTTTATTAACGCCACGCATGCGATATGCGCAAATAATGTATATATGTATGAGCCATTGGCGGGAGTGAAAGGGCAACACTAATTTTAACGTTATTTTACTAATTTCGTGAAAAATAACGTTAAAAAGTGAGGGCCGGTTAATCATGCATCATGTGGTGGTGTTGATAGCTGAAAGACAAGAAAGTACATGCACTAATCGAATTTTGTCCCAATTGTTGAGTGTTACATGCCTTAGGTACAATGTTTGATGCAAATTACTATCGAGCCGGAGGTCTTACTTGAGGGAGCCTCAGTATTACTACGAGATAGAGATAAAGTTATTTACATCTTACCCTTTTAAGATCTTATGTTAGCTTTGATATTAATGAGATTCACTAAAGACGATGACCACTAATTCTAATTTGTTGTGTTCCTATTTCTATAATGTTCATTAATCGTTGCTATATAATATAATATAATATATAATTGATTCAATCTTCGTCTTGGGTGTTAATATATTCACCCTAAGATAGATGGTGTAACTTTCGCATGCCGTACAAATGTGAAGTTTATATACATAACGGAGAAATGAAACTAGACTATCCGTATTATTTATTTATTTAATGCAGTTTAGATACATAATGCATTAATCAAACTAGACTATCCGTATTTTTATTTGTTTGTTTTTTAATTTCAGACTTAGAAACATAAAAAATTACTTTATATCATTTCATGTTTTTTTTATTAGATTAGAAAATAAATGATTCATTTTGCCGTTCGTGTTCATTATAATTTGTGTTATCAATCATGATCACACAGTGTGAGCCTCGGTGTATGGCGTTTAAGCATTTCTATGTTGTATATATCACACCATGCACGGCGTGGACCTTAGCATTGTCGTGGGGTTGAGTCAATTTCTATCGCGTGGTGCTTCAAAACGTGTGGATATGTCACGTTTCTACAGGCCGTGGGATGTAGCCGTTGGGTGCAACGGTTAATATTTTTAATTTTTTAATTTTTAAAATTTAATAACACCTTCTATATAAATCACCATATTTTTATCAATTTTCTTTTTACAAACTCTCTCAAATACCCTCAACTTTCCACTTTTTTTCACAATATACCTCTCAACCTACAAAAAATGGCAAACAATTCCGTTGACTGAAAAAAAAAGATATCGCGTTAAGTGAGTCGTGGGTCAAAGCAGTTAGCCACTACACGCCGCGTAAACGCTCGAGTGGTCCGTTTTGGGGGTGAATTTTCTAACAGTTTTGCATACATATGGGTGACACTACCCGAACCATGGATGCGCTTTCTTCTCGTTTTAGGACTATCTTTTTGGATAGCGAAAGATTCGAGATGGTGCACAGCACAGTGGAAAAAATGGGGTGGTAATCTTGGGGAGGACGACATCATGCAAGTCGCTCTCATCAACTTCAGACACGACTACAACCGTGAATTCAAATACGTTTCGGCGTTGCAAATAATTAGATTTTTTATTTCAAAATGTTTAATTTTTAGGTTTAGTTTTAGCTATATAATTTTTTTATCTTGTTTCGTGTGTTTTTTTTATTTTTGAATTATGTAATGTTTATAATTTTTAAATTATGTAATGTTTAATTATTAATGTTATTTGTTTAATATTAATGTTTTTTGAGTAAGTAGTTTTTATATAATTTTTAATTGTAAATTAACAATAAAAGAACTATACCAAGTGTCGAATAACGTCACATTTCCACTCCCCGTCTCACACTTCATGTTTTTGCACCACGCTCATTTTCTGACGCATGCTTATGTGTCGTCCATATGTCGCATAACGCCTCATTTTCATTCCCTTTACACCATATAGTCTAAACCCTCCCATGTGAATGTCAATACTAGATTATAATACATATCACAGCGACATTTAAGATAACAAGTAATACAATACAAATATAATTGTTTCGGTTACAACACTGAATACATATGTTATATATAAGATTTTTAGTGGCGTATATGTGTTTTTAAACAATACTTATACATTCTGCCCCTTAGCATTACTCAACTTTTAATTATTTAGATAATACATGCTTAAATCTCAACACCACCTTTCACCCTCAAACTGATGGTCAATCTGAGCGCACCATACAGACTCTTGAAGACATGTTGCGAGCATGTGTCATCGATTTCAAAGGCAATTGGGATACTCATTTACAATTAGTCGAATTTTCATACAATAATAGTTACCATTCGAGCATTGGTATGGCTCCTTTTGAAGCACTATACGGTCGTAAGTGTCGATCACCTGTATGTTGGCACGAAATCGGTGAAGCACAGATCACTGGACCGCAATTAATCCAAGAAACAACCGATAAGATTCTGCAAATCCGCAATAATCTTCTAGCTGCACAGAGTCGTCAAAAGAGTTACGCTGACAAACGACGAAAGTCGCTGAGTTTTGTGTTGACGATCAAGTACTTTTGAAAGTATCACCATGGAAGGGAGTTGTTCGTTTTGGACAAAAAGGCAAGCTAGCATCTCGCTATGTGGGACCATTCAAAAAACTCGATAAAGTTGGTCTTGTAGCCTACAAGCTTGACTTACTAGAAAAACTCAACAAGATCCATCCAACGTTCCATGTATCTAACTTGAAAAAGTGTCTTGCCGACGAAAACCTCCACATAACATTAGAAGATATTCAGATTGATGAATCGATGCATTTTGTAGAACAACCTGAAGAAGTTATGGACTTCGGTGAGAATCGTTTAAGACGAAGTCGAATTCCGATAGTCAGGGTGCGTTGGGAGTCGAAACGAGGACCCGAGTTTACTTGGGAACGTGAAGACTCAATGCGCAAAAAATACCCTCACCTCTTCCAAGACAAACCTAATACTACTTAAATTTTCGGGACGAAATTTCTAAAAGTAGGGGATACTGTAACATTTGTCGTAAAACGGGTTCTAAAACCCGCTCCGTTTTGTAATTCAGATATACGTTATGATGTTTCGTTACGCATTTATGTTAAGCATTAAAAATTCGTTAAAATAATAATGTTAATAAATAAAATATAAATAATAAAAATAAAATAACAAAAGGTGTGGACCACGGGTATCGAACTCGGGTCTCCACCCAATCAAACACCCAACACACCATTGCACCACACACACACATCTGTTACAACCTCAGACTAAATGAGTTTTATATCAAAACTACTTTGAAATCTAAACCCAAAAACCCGCCTTGAAACAGCCAAGCTTGAAATCAGGAAATCATCAAGTATCCGTTTCTTTTGCGATCAAATGTTAAAACCGTTTTCCAATCGAGTAATCAGACTCAATCATTGAGTCCATAACGTTCGATCAGTTACTAAATCAATTCGGTATTCAAGTTGGGCCGAAACTTATGAAACCGAAGAATCCATCCAATTATTGCCTTACTCTATAAATAGTGCCTCTCTGAACTCGCAAAGAGCACACCTATTCGTGCTCATACTCTCTGCAAGCTCCTGTTTCTTCAATTTCATTTGTCGGAATTATATCGCCGGAGATTCTCATCGGAGATCAGACAACACCTCGGGTTCGATATGATGCTACACCTAACTCATTTCATTTCTTTATTTGAATCTCACCAGTAGACGTATTAACATTCATGTAAAACGGGTTTCAAAACCCGCTCCGTTTAAAAATCAAGTATTCATTTAAATGTTCGTTGCATATTTATTGTGTTAGTTATTTTATATTAATGTTCATAATTAATAAATAACTCATAATTAAGAAGATAACCAATAAATAAAAATAATAATAAGTTATAAAATAAGCCTTAAAAATAAATAAATAAATTCAAAAGGAGCAGCCAGGTCTTGAACCCGGGTCTCCCGTATAATTACACACACCAAACAACACTTTACTGCACGCACACTTGTGCTATGAAACGAAAACAAATGATTCTTATTTTCTAACCTGCTTAAACCTGCAAACCTTCTTTAAAAAAATGGGTAACCGCTCAGAATTTAATCAAGCATAATTTTTGTGATTTCCGAAACTGTTAAACCCGTTTCAAATTTCTACAATCAAACACCAATTAAATCCATTTCGGTTATAGGTTGAAGAATCATTAACCCATAATTTTAGCCGTAACCGAAACCCTCATGATTGCAATAGCAACTATATAAATCGATCCTTTCACTCATAAGAACTCGCTCATACCTCTTTATTCTCTCTAAAATCCTCTGTGTACAACATCCTGCTCAAATCGTTGTCGCCGGAAAATTCTCGTCGGAGTCGGTCACCGGAATCATCGCAACTCTAATTCCCGTGAGTATAAATTTCTTCTATGTTCATACTAAATTCTGTTAGTTGCAAACCAGTAACTTGAACCATGAAAAACAAATAAATCAATCGAGTCTAGTTCTGGGATAAACTATGTTGAAGAAGACGAAGTTGTGTTGTGTATATTTCTATTTTTAAAACCGGATTATAACCGGGTTAGACACACAGTCCAGTGGTTGACTATGTGCAGATATAACATGAAGGATCTGGGTTCGATTCGTGCACTTAACCGGTTTTCTGTGATAAATCTCAAAAAAAATTAAGGCTGCAGAACACCTCTTGTTAGTTGATAAGAGAATAAAAACATTAAACCAAATGGGTTAGACACCCAGCCCAACTGGTTGGGCTGGGTGCAAGTCACACTAAGGTCGTGTGTTCGAGTTATGTCCAACACACCGGTTTGTTCATTTAAAAACCTTTTTAAAATAAACAAATTCTGAAACTGACTAAAAAGAGCATAAGTATAATAAAAATCTAGAATCAAACGGGTTAGACACGTAGCTCAGTTGGAAGAGCTGCGTGCACGCAACCGAGAGGTCACGGGTTCGAGTCTCATCACACGCATCCAATATCGCACAAGAACCGGTCGGGTCCTGTCAGACTAGACAATATTTTTTTTATTTATTCTATTACTTATATATATATATATATATATTATTAAAATTCAAAAAAAATATTTAAAAATACAAATATGAAGGTTCTAAAAACTCAATAAAAACCACAAAAAAACTAGCAAAGGTATTAAATCAAAATATTAACTTAGTTATATTTATCGAATTATCGTATTACTATTTTAGGTTAGAATTCGTTCGTCGATCAAATCCTCGTTTCGTGCGCATTCATTATCATTAAGGAACGCACCCACTGTGAGTGAATTCTTACAAATTCCCCTTTTTATTCATGGGTGTATCATGTGTCGTTTATACATTTTGTTTACTCAAACACTTGTGCTATTACCATCGTATGATCTAACGTGTGATGTAAATGTTATTTGTCGTATTGCGTGTTTATATTTTTGTCAAGTTGCGTGCAAATCATTCATTAGGCACATTAGTTCCTCGTTGGAGATGAGTTGAGCATCAGGTGCCTCATTAGATCGGCTCCGTTTGATTGAGCCTTGATCTCATTGTTCATCATTTGATGTGTGTGTGTGTGCATTAATTGATATTATGTGTTTTGTGATTAAATTTACATATACGTATACTCATATGTGGTTATGCACATTTTTATAACCAATAAAACAAATTCGTTCAAATATTTTTATAAGATTCACTCGCCAACTTTTGTTGACCCAAAAACCATTTTTTTACACATGATACAGGTAAACAGGTCGAAGCAAGGAACACATAGAAATTTTGCCTTAGAAGAAAAATAAAGAGTTCATGAATGTTTGAGTTTAGAACATGTTGTGCTTGTATGTTTGATGTAATTTCTCATTTAAATTGGAAATAATAAATATGAAATTTTCTAGTAAATGTCATGAGCTTTGATGATAACCCAATTATGCCTCGACTTTTATTTCCGCTGCGGGTCGGGTGTGACAGATTGGTATCAGAGCTTTTGACTATAGGGATATAGGATAGGTTATTAGACCCTTAGAGTTTATACTATAGTCGATTAGATTTTAATTGCTTATGTGGTTACATGCAAAACTTATGATGTTTATTTGTTTCATATTTGCTACACACACAAATGTCTGCAAACACTTCCACTATCATTTTGTGTGATACTTAATGAGTTATACATATTGTCAAACATAACATGCTTACATATACATTCATCACACATGTTTCAATTCTCACATATTCAAATCATTCTCATATTTTCTTTATTCAAGATTTTGTGTGTTTTCGTTTTTCAATCTCATCAAAGTAATTCTACGACGGGCATGTAGTAACTGGAAGGGTACCAGTACCGGTAGTCGAAACGTCCTGTCTAGGTTGGCAAGCGTATAAATCCAATACAATGGACTAGTTTGCCTACCTGGGGACTAACGATGAGAGTACGAAGGACCTATTAGGCCAAAGTATGCCACACCAAACGTCGCATGAACTAACCCCACTTTGAGTTGTCATGTGTCTACACCTGGACACCCTCCGACTTTATATCATGTTTTTACGATTTTCATTCGGGTAGCGTGAATGTAACAGGCCAACAACAATATGAACCCTACCAGAGCCCAGTAGTCATGGGGGCCCACATGACTACCAAGGCCAAGTAAGGGGACATATGTGAGCCCAAACATGAGCAAAGCCCAAGACATCCTATAGATGTAGCAAATTTATTCTTCATATGTTTTGTGGATATTCATTTTATACGACACATGGCACCTATATGTCAAACTCTTACTCTCGATACGTATTCCTTGTAGATGTCTTCTAGTCACTCTCGTAGAGGTGGGAGATCAGGAAAATCCCACGAGGGCATGGCTACCCAAATCGCCCAACAAATGGCCCCCGTAATACCCAACATCGTAGTTCAAGTCAACAAGCCCTTACCGCTAACCCGATCAACCCAATCAATCAAGAAGGTCAAAACGTTGTCAACCCTCCCCCAAATACCACTAAATGCACTTATAAGCATTTCAAATCCTGCGATCCCCCAAAATACGAAGGGACTGAAGGTGTCACTGCTCTCCTCCATTGGTTTGAGGATATGGAAAACACTTTTCTCAATTGCGACTACCCCAATGATCGCATGGTGCGATATGCTACCGGTCGTTTGTTCGGGTAGCACTTACATGGTGGAACACAGAGAAGGGCAAGCGAGGAGCTAAGGATGCTATGACTTTGACTTGGGAAGAGTTGAGGGAGATCATGACAAGACGCTTCTGTCCAAGAAGCGAAATCAAGAAATTAGAAGATGAGTTCTACTCTTGGAAACAAAAGGAGGGCGACCACACCACATACAACAAGAGATTCCTTGAGTTGAATCAGATGGTCCCCAACTTGTTCACTCCCCTCTACCGTTTGATCGAGCACTACGTTCGGCGTCTTCCTTCAAATATTAAGGACCCTGTAATAAGTACCACACCTGCAACTTTTGAAGCAGCAATGGAGTTAGCTATAGAGCTCACCGAAAACCACATTAGGAATGGAGACTTCAAAGATGAGAAGAAGAAAGATAAAACACCAACCGAAACCTCAAACTCAACCCTAACTGAATCCTCTTCCCAACCCACTGCTAAGAGGAAGCGAGACGGGCAAAATTTCGCTATCACTCAAACCAGTCAACCGGCTCCACAAGCGTACCCCTCCAAGCTATCCCAATCACCCAAGTAGCACCCAACCCTACTTACTCAAATAAGAAACCTTACACTGGTCTCACCCTCAATGCAATACCTGCTTTTATCACCATCAACCTACCATACCCTGTCGATTGTGTGCTAATTGTGGGCGTTATGGTCATTTAAGTAAGACTTATCGCATGCCACAAAACCAAGCTCCACCCCTGCTCAAAACATGATCCAACCCTATCAACAACCCCAATACCCCATGGTTCCACATGTTCAAGCTTGCTTTAATTGTGGTGACCCTACCCATTTTAGAAACGCGTGCCCTCGATTGGTTAACATCATAAACGCCCAAGCTCAAGCAAACCCAGTTAACCAAGCAAATCAAGAAAACCCAGCACCACCACCTGCGAGAGGAAGAGCTTACAACATAAACGTCAATCTAGTTGAAGATAATAACGGCCCAAACGAGTAACCCAACTAGCCTTCCATCACCAAGAACCAAGACACCGCTCCAATCGTCGAAATATTTAATGTTTTTTATAAATCTCAATCTTTGTGTATCCCTGTTTTAATGTGGGAATTTATGTATCCAAAAATTTTAATGCTAATTGATATCAATGTTTTATTTCATGTCTCTACCCATTGATTAAAAATTTAATCATACATTACAACACACCTTGTCTCATCAATTAAAGAAGTTGGGTCGTTGTCTCACTTTTTCATAGACTGACCACTTCATCATAACACACGAGAGGGGTACCGTCGTATTCAGTCATGTATTCTTTCAGATTTGAGACTCAAGTTTTGGTTGTTGTGTTTGTTTATGTTTTGTAGATTTTAGAGTCACATAGAACTAATCATAACTTACTGACAAAGCCAATGAAAATTTGACAAGAATATGGTGGATACGCCCTGGTACTTCCTATATATAAGTATTCTTGTTAAAGGATCAAAAGCAATGTCAGGCGGTTATGAGAAGTTCCGTGTAGGTTTTAATATCAGCATGGTTGAAGTTTTTGTCTTGTGATATAACTTTATCTTTTCAACGCATCAATTCCCTCAAAACTCTTATGCATGTGATTATATCCAGTCAAACAACTCTGTGTATCAACGTTTCTTATCTTAGGCATCAAAAAGCGATTACTGTAGCAGGGTATTCAACCCTTACTAGGAACGTTACTGCCCCAACCAAAATCCAAACATCACACATCCCTTTTTCTGTTAAAAGATATTCAGATTTTAGTCTGAGTATATTGAGAGTCCAAACGAAAACCTGAGTTTACTTGGGAACGCGAAGACTTAATGCGCGGAAAATACCCGTATATTTTCCTATTACAACTTCTACCTAAATTTCGGGATGAAATTTCTAAAAGTAGAGGATACTGTAACATTCATGTAAAACGGGTTTCAAAACCGCTCCTTTAAAAATCAAGTATTCATCTAAATGTTCGTTGCGTATTTATTGTGTTAGTTATTTTATATTAATATTCATAATTAATAAATAACTCATAATTAAGAAGATCACCAATAAATAAAAATAATAATAAGTTATATAAAATATGTAACATCCATCAAAAACCGGGTTAACCAAACCCGCTTCGTTTATTAACCGAACAACCAGTTAAAAATTTCGTTGCGTATTTAATGCTCAAATTAATTTTAAACGATACATAATTAATAAGTATATTATAATATAAAATTTATATTTGAAAATGTATTAAAAATAGTGAATTAAAAATAAAATGCTGAAGCCGGGTTTCGAACCCGGGTCAGCCGAGAGAACTCAAAGTCTTAACTCACACGCGCCCAACCACTCCGCCACTTGTGTTTCTTTTGATTTATTGATTCAATTAATACATATAATAAAAACTGAAGTCGAATTCGGTCACTCAGCGCCCAAATCATTCTCGCCGGAAATCCCGACGAATTCATCAAACATTGACGTTATCTTTTGTCATAACGGATGCATTTACATCATCGCCGATTATAACTGAAAAACGTTAGTGTCCCTCATTCAAATCACCAAACCATAACCGAAAGATTTTTGGAATTCGAAACCGAAAATGTAAATCAATCTGAATTATACATCATTCATCAGTTGAGCGCGAGTTTATCAAGATTACACTCTCCATTTCGCTCAGAAAAGCCTCGCCGCAGTCGCCGGATTTTTCTGTAAAGTAACCGGAAATTTTCGTCGGAAAACCGAGTTCATTCCATCCCGTCTGCTTACCCAAAAATAAGATCTTAGAACTCATACTGACATCACCCCCACTCACCTTAAACCTCTGAAGAATCTCTTTCGCAAGAAATTTCACTCGCCGGAATTCTCTGCAAGTCACCGGAAAACCGAGACTTTCATCTACACGGTAAATACCTTGACTTTCCTGTTTCATTCCATTATTGGACAAATTCTAATCTCACTCCATCACCCAGAATCAACCCCAGAAGACGTTGCCGGATTTTCTGTTTTCGCCGGAAAATTTCTGGAATTTCCAGAAACTCGCTGTTAACCGGTGTGATCATTTAAACCTACTGATAATCGTTACTCAGTAGTTCAATTTCACATCTAATCCCTCCAAACTGTTAATCAATCCTAACAGCCGAAGGTCACCAAAACAGAGCCGACGAATCGTTGCCGGATTTCTGAAGAAGACAATCTGTTCGATACTTTCTTTCCCCAAACCCTTCTGTTCAATACTTATTCGTTAACCGAATTAATCAAGAAACAGTAGTTAACCGTTGTCTGTGATTTTAAACGAAGAAGACGAAGTCGTGTATGATATAAGATTAATTAAAATCAATATTATGAACGGGTTAGACACACAGTCCAGCGGTGGACTGTGTGCAAACAATATGCATACGTCCCGAGTTCGATCCTTGACACACACACATTCGCGGTAATAAAACGTTTTTTTTAAAAACTGAACCGGATCCACAACAATAAGATGTTAAGTATAATAAAAACCAGAATATTTACCAACTTAGACACACAGTCCAGCGGTGGACTGTGTGCCAAACTAAACCACAGGTCCCGGGTTCGAGACCTGTGGAGAGCACCGAGTCGATACATTAAATCCTTTTTAAAATAAATGATTTTCGGATTAACTTAATTAGTGTATAAATATAATTAAAAACAGAAATATTTCGGGTTAGACACGTAGCTCAGTTGGTAGAGCTGCGTGCACGCGTACGGGAGGTCACGGGTTCGAGTCTCACTCAGTGCAACTAAATAACCGACCGAACCGGTCAACGGTCAACAGTAATGGTCAACGGTCAACGGTCAAGTCAAAAAGTCAACATTTTTTATTATTTTTATTTATTTATTTTATTTAAAAATCAATTAAAAATACTTAAAAATAACATTTTTAAAGTTAGAAAATAGCCTTAAACTCACAAAAATATATCCAATAATCCTACTAAAATTGATTAATAAAATCCGCTTATTTACCAAACCATTATGTTATTATCTAGGTTAGTTTCTCTCGTGGTTAAATCCAATTTCGTGCGCATTCATCATCAATCCAAGAAACGCATCCACTGTGAGTGAATCTTAAACTCCCCTTTTTATTACACGTTTTGGGGTGTATCATGTGTCACTTAAACAAATTCGTTTATTCAAACTCGTGCCATACCATATTATGATTTAAACTTAGAATGTAAATATTGTTTGTAGTTATGTATTACATATTGTCAAGTTGTATGCAAATTATTTGTTAGGCCCATCAGTTCCTCGTGGGAGACGAGTTGAATAACGCGTGTCTTAAAACTCATTCATTAGGCCCATCAGTTCGTAGAACAACGCGTGCCTCAAAACTCATTCATTAGGCCTATCAGTTCCTCGTGGGAGACGAGTTGAACAACGCGTGCCTCAAAACAATCTATTATTGTATGTGTGTGCATTATTTAATATTAAGTGTTTTGTGAATAAGTTTACATCTATATTTACTCATATGTGGTTATGCACTTTATTTATAATCAATTCAATAAACTTGTTTAAATGTTTTTCATAGGATTCACTCGCCAACTTTTTGTTGATCCAAAAAAAACCATTTTTACACATGATACAGGTGAACAGGATGAAGCAAGGAAAACATAGGAAATACCTTAGAAGAAAATAATGAAGTCTAGAAAGATGTGTAGAACATGTTGTAATTATGATTGTATGATCTCCTTTAAATTGTAATAATAAATATGAAACATTATAATAAATGTCATGAGCTTTGATGAAACCCAATCATGCCCCGATCACCTTTTCCGCTGCGGGTGGGGTGTGACAAAATAAGCCTTAAAAAATAAATAAATAAATTTAAAAGGAGTAGCCGGGTCTCGAACCCGGGTCTCCCGTATAATTACACACACCAAACACTACTGTGCTGCACGGACACTTGTGCTATGAAACGAAAACAAATGATTCTTATTTTCTAACCCGCTTAAACCTGCAAACCTTCTTTAAAAAAAATGGGTAACCGCTGAGAATTTAATCAAGCATAATTTTTGTGATTTCCGAAACTGTTAAACCCGTTTCAAATTTCTGCAATCAAAACCAATTAAATCCATTTCGGTTATAGGTTGAAGAATCATTAACCCATAATTTTAGCCGTAACCGAAACCCTCATGATTGCAATAGCAACTATATAAATCGATCCTTTCACTCATAAGAACTCGCTCATACCTCTTTATTCTCGCTAAAATCCTCTGTGTACAACATCCTGCTCAAATCGTTGTCGCCGAAAAATTCTCGCCGGAGTCGGTCACCGGAATCATCGCAACTCTAATTCCCTGTGAGTATAAATTTCTTCTATGTTCAAACAAAATTCTGTTAGTTTCAAACCAGTAACTTGAACCATTAAAAACAAATAAATCGATCGAGTCCAGCTTTGGGATAAACTATGTTGAAGAAGATAAAGTTGTGTTGCGTATATTTATATTTTTAAAACGGATTATAACCGGGTTAGACACACAGTCCAGTGGTGGGACTATGTTGCAGATATAACATGAAGGATCTGGGTTCGATTCGTGCACTTAACCGGTTTTCTATGATAAATCTCAAAAAAAAAATTGAAGGCTGCAGAACACCTCTTGTTAGTTGATAAGAGAATTAAAAAATTAAACCAAATGGGTTAGACACCCAGCCCAATGGGTGCAAGTCACACTAAGGTCGCGGGTTCGAGTTATGTCCAACACACCGGTTTGTTCATTTAAAAACCTTTTTTTAAAATAAACAAATTCTGAAACTGGCTAAAAAGAGCATAAGTATAATAAAAATCTAGAATCAAACGGGTTAGACACGTAGCTCAGTTGGAAGAGCTGCGTGCACGCAAACGAGAGGTCACGGGTTCGAGTCTCATCACACGCATCCAATATCGCACAAGAACCGGTCAGGTCCTGTCAGACTTGACAATATTTTTTTATTTTATTTATTTATTTCTATTACTTTTATATATATACATATACATATATATAAGTTAAAATTCAAATAAAAATATTTAAAAATACAAATATGAAGGTTCTAAAAACTCAATAAAAACCACAAAAAAACTAGCAAAAGTATTAAATCAAAATATTAACTTAGTTATATTTATCGAATTATCGTGTTATTATTTTAGGTTAGAATTCATTCGTCGATTAAATCCTCGTTTCGTGCGCATTCATTATCATCAAGGAACGCACCCACTGTGAGTGAATTGTTACAAATTCCCCTTTTTATTCATGTTTTGGGGTGTATCATGTGCCGTTGATACATTTCGTTTATTCAAACACTTGTGCTATTACCATTGTATGATCTAACGTGTGATGTAAATGTTATTTGTTGTATTGCGTGTTTACATTTTTGTCAAGTTGCGTGCAAATCATTCATCAGGCACATTAGTTCCTCGTCGGAGATGAGTTGAGCATCAGGTGCCTCTTAGATCGGCTCCGTTTGATTGAGCCTTGATCTCATTGTTCATCATTTGATGTGTGTGTGTGTGCATTAATTGATATTATGTGTGTTGTTATTAAATTTACATATACGTATACTCATATGTGGTTATGCATATTTTTATAACCAATATAACAAATTCGTTCAAATATTTTTATAAGATTCACTCGCCAACTTTTGTTGACCCAAAAACCATTTTTTTACACATGATACAGGTGAACAAGTCGAAGCAAGGAACACATAGAAATTTTGCCTTAGAAGAAAAATAAAGAGTTCATGAATGTTTGAGTTTAGAACATGTTGTGATTGTATGTTTGATGAAATTTCTCATTTAAATTGGAAATAACAAATATGAAACTTTATAGTAAATGTGATGAGCTTTGATGATAATCCAGTCATGCCCCGACTTTTATTTCGCTGCGGGTCGGGGTGTGACACGTATGAGCGTTTAATTGGAAATTAGGTTAATCAGATCGGGTTTCAAACACTTCTGTGTTTTCGAAATGAAAAAGATGAAGTAGTGTTTGTGTTTAAAAGAAATTAAAACCGGTAAATACACCGGGTTAGACACACAGTCCAGTGGTGGACTGTGTGCGTTTGAAACAGAAGGTCTCCGGTTCGAGTCTCACATACGCTGCCAAGTTCCTATATATTACAACCCCTTTTTATAACTAATATATAAAACAACTCAGATAGGATATAAAAGTAATTAAAATTGTATACCCTTCGGGTTAGACACACAGCCCAATTGGTCGGGCCGTGTGCAACACGAAGCTCAGGTCGCGAGTTCGAGCCTGGTTATACGCACGGTTCCTATAATTTAACCAACCTTTTTAATTAATTAAAAATATGGTTTACCTCATATGTGCATATATATAATTAAAAACGGATATATTTCGGGTTAGACACGTAGCTCAGTTGGGTAGAGCTGCGTGCACGTAAACGGGAGGTCTCAAGTTCGATCCTCACACGCAGCATATATCCGGTTGGTTCAAAGCGAATAAAAAACATATTTTTTTAACTAAGCTTTTGTTTATTTTTCCTTCAAAATTGTATAAATATATATAATTAAACAACCTCTTTTTAAACATCTAAAAATAGTATTAAATACAATAAAACCCATCTAAAATGTTTACTAAAGGTAGAAATATAAGTTTAACTAAAATATATATTTACCGAATTATTACGTGAATATTTAGGGTAGTTTTTCTCGTCGGTTGGTATCTCTAACGTTAAATCATGCGCACTCTTCATCAAATCAAAAACGCACCCACTGTGTGTGAATTCCTACAACTTCCCTTTTTATTTATGTTTTGGGGTGTATCATGTGTCGTTCTGATTATTTCACCATATCAAAGCTCGTGCTATTATGTTGATGTGATCTAACGTGCTATGTGATAATGTTGATTACTATTATTTGTTGTTATATTTTCTCATTTCAGTCAAGCTCTCACATTAGGCCATTTGTTCCCTGTTACATATAAGTAGAGCTTCGCGTTGCCTAATTAGATCGGCTCTGTTTGATTGAGCATTAATCTCAGCACATCGCTTATCGTGCTCACATATACAATGCTAGATGATTGTGTGGTTTGTGGTTTAGATTACATACACGTTGCTCATATTTGGATAATGCACATTTTGTTAAAATAATAAACATACTATTTCTTTTTATTAACTAAACGGGATTCACTCGCCAACTTATGTTGACCCAAATTTCTATTTTTAAACATGATACATGTGATTAGGTTGAAGCAAGGAACACTTAGGACTTGAGCTTTAGAAGAAAAATAAAGAGTTACTTGAAAGTCTTGTTTAGAACATTTTGTGTTTGTATGTGTTGATTGGAATATTTCTTTTTAATTTGAAATAATATATATGAAACTTTTATAATAGCAAATGTCATGAGCTTTGATGAAAACCCAATCATGTCCCGACTACCATATCCGCTGCGGGTCAGGGTGTGACATTCGTATCTCGAGTATTTATACCTCAATGTTTGGTTTTGGTTGTTAATCGAAATAACCAAACCGAAAACCGACGATCTATCCAAATAAACCAAACCCAATAACTGAAAATCTATTGGTAAATACAATAGATTAAGACTCGGGTTTCCATTTCGGTTGAGGCTAATAACAAAACCGTGCACACCCCTCACAATGTTTGTGTTTCCCGCCGCATCGTACGGGCACCTTCCTATTAGGAATAGATAGATATAGACCTGACTTGTGCACAAGATGAAACCAAGTCGGCCTTCCGCGAACTGAGCCTTGTCATCCTAGTTGTCAATGACAGTCTCCATTTCTTTCATCAAATGTTTTTGTTTCATCAACCGCTTTCCTTTTTCTACATATTTTAGCATGCATTTTTTCATATAATATTGGCTCTGACTTGTAGCTTCCGGCATGGTTTTGGCTACTGATTAGGGTGGTTTCACAATAGCAATTGTTGGAATATTAGTTGACATTTAAGAGATTGCTTTGCTTCTAGCTTTGTCAATCATTAGGAAATGTTATAAAAAGAATAGAAAATTCTAAAAACGGGATGGTTTTAAGAAATGTACGAATAGGGTTAAAGGATACGCGGAGTTGCTTGAAGGAAGGAATTTTCCAAGCTACGTTGTCAAGATGTTCTGTCATACGTGTGTTAATTTATGCGGCAGTTTTTTTTTTTTTTTTTGCTTTATGCGGCAGTTTTTTAATAATAAAGAGAGATGAGATTCTAACTCATGTCCTTAATTTAACCAAAAGGAAAAAATATGGAAATGAACACTAGCCAAACAATTTATCCAAATTAAATGACCCTTTGGCTTAAAAAATCAAACTATTCAAGAAAGACTTTCTATAAAAGTTTGAACTGTGATCAAAATCTGGCTTTTTAAGGGGCTCCCGACGAAATCATTTCCTAAACATTTTTTTTACAAAATTTGTGAGCAAAGACACAACCAACAAAATGACACCACGTACTTATGGTATTTATCACGTTTGTTTGTTTGTTTTTTACTTTGGGTTGTAAATCATGCAGCCAACACTATTAGTGGTAGATTGTTAGCTGACTAAAGTTTGTGAACAAAATATGATGAAGCCACCCTTCCGGATCCGTCGCTGAGTTAAAATAGTAATAACGAAATTGGTCACAAACTTTTTAAAACAATTAACAAAAAAAGTATCTAATTGTTGGTAAAATATAAAAAGATATAGCATTAAAAATGGTAAAAATCCATTGCTAATTTTAATACATAGTTAACAGAAAATTAAAATTGGTCGATAATGTGTTAAAAAACACAAAATATATCAAATAACAGACTAGTGGCAAAATGATCGCAAATTTTAAAAAAAAAATAAGAAAACATTCTGAAAACAGGTCACAAATTTAAAAGACATAAAACCCTCGCAAAATCAGTAACGTGTTCTATATATAAAAACAAATAGAGAACGGTGGTGTGTGTATATATATAGAGAGAGATAGGTTTATTAGTGAACAATCCCTTTAATTGTAAACATTAGTGACTAATCTTATCCCTTGATTATCAATACACAAATGTAAATAATGGTCAGAATTTGATAATAAAAATACACATAGTGTATTTTACGATTTGTTAATCAATGGTTAGAATTTGTTTACTCAGTTTCACAAATACAGTACTATTCACTCTAGAACTCCACCCTTTATATATATATATTTTAATGATGATAAGTTATCCATTAAGGTTAGTTGGGTTGTTTAGAAAAAATATATAAATATGTATGTGTTAAAACAGAATTCACTGCCACCTCTCCTCCCTTTACGTTTTGAATTACCAGCCCAAACACCCCCACTTGGCCCACACCTTTCCATTATTGGCCCAACCCCAAAACCGCCACTAGCCCACATGCTGTACGAATGCATGTATACATACGTATACTCTTTGATGAGCGCACAAATCACAAATTAACCCTACTCTCCTTGGTGTGTGACGGGAGGAAGAAGACCCCCCCCCCCCCCATCTGCGACTCACCTCTCTCTTGGTGCTCTCTCACGTTCTCGCTTTTGCTCTCTCTCGCATCTCCTTCCCTCTCGGTTAGTTTTGTCGTTTTGTTTGAAGTTATTTTAATATACATGGCTGCGATTCTACTTGTGGTTTATACGTGATGGTTATGTGAATGGTTACAAGCTAGGATTGTTAGAAACATGGTGTTTCAAGGTGGTTTTGGTCGTGAAAGTGATTGATTATAAACTAGGGTTTGGTAGTGTATTAAAACTCGTTGTAGATGACAATACTGAAGTTCATACATGATCATACCAAGTCATCTCGGCTGTGATTTTATCTAAATAAGGATATTGATGCGTAATGATGATAAGGCGCGGTCTAGAGTGCATAAGAAGTCAAGAATGTTACGTAGTCTTACTGAATATGATATTATGGTCACATGTATACAGGTTAGGGTTTAAGGTCCTGATGTTTGGGAATTTAGATATGATATAAATGACTCATAACCTGCTGGGATTAATACTTATGGGTCGCGGGTTCGTTAAATACTCAGTTGCGGGTTTGGGAAACGATAACAGCAAGCTGCCCAACAGTTACAGCCGACTTTAATCGGCTTTATCTATAATTTAACGAAATCTGGATTTTCTTGAGTCTAAAACGTGTTAATTTGAAATACGATTCAAACGGCGTTGGAATATGATTTTTGAACATTGTTTGCTATTTTAAATAAATTATTTCGTTTTAGCAATTAAAGCTGTATTTTTCTGCAGATTTTACACGTTACATTTTAAGTCATAACTTTGTAAATACTTTGAGTTAGATCATGAAATTTGTACTGTAGATAGCCTCAGGTGTTGTTTTGAATGGCTAACTGGAATTACATCAATTAGATAACCGAGGATTTTTAAATGAATTTTTCTGTGAGCTATAGTCAGAAAGTGACGATTCTGATTGCTGCTTAGTAAATTATTTTTTATAAACTTTTTGGTAAAGAGTTAGACTCTAAAAATTTAACACAAGTTTCATCCATTCGAGAGGCACCTCACATAAAAATATTATAATTTTTATAGCTTCGTAAGTATATTAAACGAGCTTCCCAAAACATCTTGTTTTCATGATTTAACTATATATGATTTTAAGTTGTTAAGTGACGTATTTGCTACTTCTAGGTATAACTAATGAATGGCATGTCGTCGTGTATATTATGAACCTATGCTTGAAAACTACTCGGTAATACGTTGTGACAAGTTGTACGCATGTTAATTGCTAGATATGTGTAGGATTTGCGTGAATTACATAAACGACCCATAATACTCTTGGTCACCATATAGGACGTGGTTGACCATAATAACTCATAATTTAATATGCCGAGCTAATCTAAGGTGAGTTCACACATTTACTAAAACATGCATTCCCGGGTTTGGGAACCATACTATCCCTGGATTGGGACCACCTAGTATTTCTGGTTTGGAATACTGTTAAATACTATAATTTATACTTCATATCTTTAGCGGACTAAACGAACTCTATCTGAAAGTCTCCACACATTATACCGATTAGTCGCCGGGTTTGGGAAACGGGTATTAGTTGATAGCGCTATTAGGTTTGACAAACCTCACACCATGCCGGGAAGGGCGGGCGTGAACTTTGCCTTGGCAACTGGTCAATGATGATAGACATTGACACGAGGCACAAACAACTACAACAATCAAGTTTTGGTACCACACAGTTTAGTAGCTTAACGATGGGGTAGCTTCCCATGATATGTTTTATAAACAAATGTACTTTTACAATTGAACTGAAATTGTGAACTCGCCAACCTTTGTTGATACGCTTGTGCATGCTTTGCAGGTTGTTAGGTAATGGGAGCTTGGTGCGGTGGAGTGTCGTAGCAGCGTTGACTATTTGATTTGGTTTTTGTTAAACAATTATGTTTTTCTTTTTAATATTGTTTGGACTTTTAAATTGTTTGCTTCCGCTGTTGGTTAAACTTGTTTTTGGATATTTAAACTTTGATAACTAATCGTCTTGATGGTGATAACTTTTGATAACTTTATTAATTATTCAACATGATTGTGGCTTGATCCTGGTCGATCGCACCTCTCGTGGTAAAACTCCGCATGTGGATTTGAGGGTGTGACAATGTATAAGGCAGATTTCATGTTATGTCCTTAAAATAACGTATTACAATTGTTGCCTTTCTTTTAACATTTCTATATATATTTTGTCCATTAGAACTAAACCAGATTATTTTAACGTTAAGTATAGCCATATATCACTCACATGATGCACAATGGTCTTTTTCTTCCCAATCTTTATTTGACGCAATCTTACCCCTTTTACCCCTCCTTTCAAAAGTTCATTCCATCCTAACATCTCAAAACCCGTTTCATCATTTCTATGCATGCCCAGATAAGGTATGTAATCCATCTATCATTAACCTCAAATTTGACTAACTTCTTGCCCTAAAATCCGCTTTTTAAATAATGTTAGGGATCAAAATGTTGATTCATTGGAAGGTTTGATTCCGAAATGTGTCATAGATCTATGGATATCATTCCATGTCTCATTATAGCAAAGAACATTCTTGAAGAAGAGGTGATAACAAGTCAAGTTGAAGGGAGAAAATTGAAGAAAGTTTTTATAATTAGTTGGATTTCATAATATTTGTAATAGTTAAGATGAAGTAATTCCCAAATGTTGTTTTGGTAAGTGCACTTTCAATGTTTTAGTTTCAAGTTTGCAGTTGTATGTGTAATGTTTCTTTTGCTTGTACAAAAAAGTATACAGAAAAGTGCAATCTTATGCAGATCTAACTTTGAATTTTGTATATCAATTTTATTACCATAATGATGTGTACAACAGGCTGCATAACATCTTAGACTGTGCTTTGTGGCACCCGTTAGCGCCAGGTGAGCCACGTCGGAGGCCAGGTGGCTCGCGAGCACCGTAACGGGGTGCCGCGAGCGGTCATGTGTGAGGGGTCAGGTGAACGTGGTAGCCCAGGCGAGTGAGTGTTTTGGGGGTGTGGTAACTTGGGTGAGCAGAGGTTAACTATAAGAGGCTCAGTGAGGGGAGACGCGAGTGGGCAAGGTGATAAGTAGGCGTCTAGTCAGCGCCATATGTCGGAATATTAGAGGATGAATCCGGGATGTGGCTTGAGCCACAACGGTTGTCTTACCGTAGTAGATTGCATAACACAAATCCAATAACATATATATCTTGCCAACACAATACATACAACATGCTACATAATACATATTGCATAACATAGTACACATACTAAAGAAACCTTTTGTCATTGCATACTAAACAAAGACAATATATTGTTCCATAGGGCAGTTGTAACACCCCGTCTCGACTATAACTGATGTGTCACTGTAATGGTAGTTAGATCACAAACATAATTCCATTTAAACTTTGAGCATTACACTTTTTACAATTAAATTACAAAGTACATACAAAACATCATTAACTTTATGAAATCCTATTAGTCTTTTATTCACCCAAGCCCTTTTTCCAAGTGTTTCTCAATTTCCAAGTAACCTAACATACATAAAAAGACATGCATTCCTTACTCAATGGGACAACAACAATAACATCTATAATGTACACAAAACATATTATATTTATTATAAATAAAGATATAAAATCATATCAGCAATAACATATATAATGTACACAAAACATATTATATTTATTATAAATAAATATATAAAATCATATCAGTTTCAGAGTAGCATGTTCAGATTTCACCTTTAGACTTCACGTTCTGATCACAGGTTTCAAATTAAAATTTCACATCATATTCAGACTTCACATTCATATTTCACATTTAGATTTCAAATACAGATTTCAATGTCGGATTGCAAATTTCAGATTTGATTCAGTATAGCAATCTTTACGATATAATAATAATAATAACGAAAACAAATTTCAAGTCACGTGATAACAAATTCAAATCTCCTACTACGAGGTAGAGAAGACTCAAGTCCGTACACACAAAGTTGTTTAAAGTCCGTACCTTAATCGTGAAAATCGAATTTTTAGAATGCTATAACAATCTTGCGAAGAATTGTCGTCACCTTGGTGTGTGACGGTAGCTATTGGATTGAACTATGATGGCTAAAGTGTTAGCATAGGTGGGTTACGTAGTTGTTGGAAACAATGCGAGAAAACGATGATTTACAAAAACACATATGAGAGGCATTGGAATTTACAAAACATAAGTCATTTTATATAGAATAAATTATAGGCTTATTAATTTGATTCTAGATTTTGGTCCAGATTTTTTGGTTCGTTTGTTCAAGGATGATGACCTATGATGCACTGGGACGGGTACGGGAACGGGGTACGGGTACGGGGACGGGCACGGGAAACGGCAAAACTAAAAAATTTAAGAAGCGAGGACGGGACGGGTACGAGAATAAAAACATATAAAAAAATAAATATATATCAAAGATAATGTAACACAAAAACTCAAATTAGTTATTTATCATTTTATTGAATAAATGATAAACTTGAAATGTCCAACACACAGAAAAATTATAAATTTGAAAGAGCATGGGTATTATAATCTGCAATTTCATATGTATTTACTTATATTTATGCATACAAAAGAAAATCTGCAATCTCTCTCTCTCTTTCACTCTCATCTCTCTCTGACATCCCCTTCTCTTCATCTCTATAACACCCACCTTCATAACCACAACTACCACCGCACGCACCACCTCCACCACCGCACTACACCATACCTGGATCCAACTTTCAGTTCACTCAAATCTAACCCATCAAACCCTTGGCATAAATACCTAATTTATCTTCTTTCTCTTCTAGATGAGAAGAGGTAGAGGAGTGCGATTGCGGAGATGGTAACTGTAAGGAGCCAAATTGGGGATCTGGATTTGGGTTTGGTTCTTGAGAGTTTGGGGATCGCCATTGGGGTTGTCGATTTTCACCACAAACACGCAGGAAACGTTTCGGTTGGACGTTTCTTCGCCGTCCCCTTCGCCTGCCCGTTTCCTCCACGTTTCCTAACCGCCGGGGACGTTTCCCGGCCATACCCGTCGCGTTTCCATCCCCTTGCAGTCCCCGGGACGGGAGACGGCTGCTCCAGGACGTTTCTGTTCTTCAGAGGTTATATATTGATGTAATTAGGAAGACACGAGATTTTTGAGCTTTATAAAAATAATCTCTACATTAGATTAAATAATGTAGTAAATACAAAAATTGTAAGTAATTAACTAAAAATAAAAACAATAGGAATTTATAAATTTTTAATGTTAAGTCAAAAACATAAATAAAGAATAACTAAAAATCGTAGATGTTGGTAAAAAAGAAAAACATTTCAGTAAATAAAAGATTTCAATACTAGATTTTTATAAGTGAGTTGGGGGCCACAAACTAAAATTTTAAAAGCCACTAAATGTAAAATAGGGTTGCCCTTTTATTTATTATCTTCTTCCAAACTAACAGCCTTTGTAACATCTGCAGCTGCAACCCTTCAACTCACCGGAGAAAAATCATTACGGCCATCGTCCTTACTTCTCTTTTGTTTATCTTTCAACTCACTGGCAGCGGTCCCCGAAACCTTTAGTTGCCGTCCCCACATCCCGGAATCGTCTCGCTGCCGTCCCCAAATTCCCGGAAACGTTTGGGGGACGGCCCCATGGCGTTTCCATTCCGTTTCCGTCCCCAAACAGTCCCCGGGACGGGTACTCAATGGTCTGAGCCGTCCCCGTGCTTCATAGATGATGACCTGGGAATAGACTTCCATATATTAATAACTTCCATATTAAATTTATTTATCTAAATATCTTTATATTAATTCAAACTTCATAAATTATAAAAGTAAGATTAATACAATTATGTATATGTATATAGTGGAGGACGGGGAGAAAAGGAGGAGTCGTGGCACGATGTTCCATCTCGCCGGTTTTGCGCTGGAGTCAACGAAACAAGAGAGATGGAGAAAGACGTTACCAAATTCATCTCTAACCTACCCAATGGGTGTACTCCATGGGAGGTGTCGGAATTTCAAGGAGGCTTTGGAGAAGTGGTCGGCAACTACCTCGCTAGGAAGGGGGATAAAGAAGGTAAAAGGTTCGGGTTCATGACCTTCAAGAATGCTAGGATGGCGAAATAATTAGAGCTTCGTCTAAATGGAGTGAATATGGGGAATAACAAGTTGTGAGCGAATAAAACATTGTTTGCAGTAGAGAATGTAGGTCTAAAGGAACTAAACAAATCGGATAACTTGCAATCCATGAAGCAACCGAAGAAAGAGATTCCAAGATCATTGTTTCAGCTACCGAAGAATC
Source organism: Scalesia atractyloides (assembly GCA_947069175.1). Taxonomy (NCBI): domain Eukaryota; kingdom Viridiplantae; phylum Streptophyta; class Magnoliopsida; order Asterales; family Asteraceae; genus Scalesia; species Scalesia atractyloides. The sequence goes on from CAMTDV010000013.1 coordinate 33,030,373, forward strand.
ACGCTTTGGGTTTGGGACTACACACTTTGGCCTAATAGGTAGAATACTCTCACCGAGGTTTCGGTTAATGACATTCACCCTTCTAGTTTATACGTGTCGTGAGTCAATTGAAATCTCGATACTTTGGTGAGATTGAAAATTGAGGAATGGAACTAGTCATCAAGGTGTGGATTTTACTCCTAGCATGCCAATGTCGTTCCTAAGTGTGGTTCGTAATTACCAAACGTAGAACTAATCCGACTCGTTGATAAGGGTCCATTATAATAAGAATGGGAAATTTCCATCAAGGTGATGATTTCACTCCTAACTTGATGAAATAATTTCATGACAATCATTGATCGCAGATTGAGAGTGATCACCAAAGTGTGGGTATCACCCCTTATTTGGTGAGGTCGTCTCGATCGTGATGTGAGAATGTCTTCATGTGGTTCATTTCATAGTGTAAATTTGCCTTAGGGAAGGCGTATGAATTAGGTAATTTTAAGTAAGTATTCAAGAATGGTCAAATGAGGTACTTAGCTATAGACTATGTCAAATCATGCTATTTTTTTATAATTCCCTATAGTTAAGGCTCTGATACCAATCTGTCACACCCCAACCTATGACGGAATCATAGGGGCGGATGAAATAGATTGCTCGAGACATTATAACTTGCTAAATGTGGCAATAATTAAATAAACTCAAATTTCATTGATAAACTAAGTGATACAATGTTTTGAAATCAAAATACAACAAATAAGTTCAAATACAACAAAAGGAGAAGTACATAACATTAAAATGTGTTTCTATATCCATCCTACTAGATTCTTGAAACATCAAAGCATCAATTCCTGCAATACATATTAAAATAACGGTAAACACATTAATCGTTGTGAGCATACAAGATTTGACTAATAGCATATATAGAAAAGTTGTCATCAATGCTACATGACATAAATTATGCTAAGGCATGAAAACATAACAATACTAGCATGCATCAAATATAAGTCAACCCAATTTCTTCCACAAAGATCGTATTTTGTCATCGAGGCGAAGATTGAATGACTTAACATAGACCATTCCTAAGGGTGGTGTGTTACTCGTATTGCGCTATATATGTTTAGGTTGGTTCATGACGTTAATGACAAATATGTGTGCAAGCAAGGCTTCTAGCATGTATGTATCCTAAGTATATCTTTTAAGCATGTATGAACGGGTCGATTAGTGTGAATTATGTGATTGATATCGTTATTAGGATTTCGATAATAATGTGTGTTTGTGTATATATACATATATATTCCACCCAAAAGTGTGAAATGGTAAAATGGGATCATGTAAACTCACGGTTTGCAAAGCTTCCAAAGAATTCGTGAGTTGTTGAGTCTTGATATTGGAACATCGAAGTTACCCTACAATAAGGAAACGAAGGTGTATGAGTTTATGGATTTGATTGATGGATTGGGTTCGGAATTAAAATGATGAAGAATATATATTATAGTCCTATGTGTTATAATGTCACACCCCAACTGATGGCGGAAACATCGGAGTGAGACGAAAAAGAGATTGCTCGAGACTTCATAACTTGCTAATTATGACAATATTTAAATAATTTGAATTTCATTTCATGATAATGGAAAAACATTGTTCAAAAATGGAAAATACAACAACTTGCATCTTTAATCATAACAACATAAATGGAAAATACATACATTAAAATGGTGCGTTTCTAAATCCACCATAAGTAGATTTCTCTAAATGTCATCGTCAATTTCCTGCAACATGTATTAAGGTACAATCAACAAATGTTGACAAGTATACAAGTTTGATTACATAGCATACTATAAAAGATTGTCTCAAATCTAACATGGGAATTCGTATACTAAGTTAAAACCTTCATATTAGCATGCAAAAACTATAAGTCAAGGCAAAGTGTCCACAACGTAATGTTTGTCATCGCAATGAAAAGACCGTAAAGAATGATTGAATACTTAACCAATGACTTAACACGGGTGATACCGCTATAGCGATATACATGTTAAGGTAGGCTTGCGTAAAGTTAACGACAAATAGTTTGCTTGTATAAGTATTCGAGTATCTAGCATGAATAACCAAAGCATAACAAATAGTATGTTTGATGGATTAAGTGATTGCATAAGTTTGAGTGGCATAAGTGTATTTGATTAAGTCAAACATGTTACACCCCGGAAGTGTTTAAAGCGAATAAGGGGATTCGAGTATACTCACGGTTTGCGTAGTAAATCTCGCGTTCGTGAGTTGATGCGTTTGAGTGTTTAGAGAAACTGCCGAGTTAACCCACAAGGATAAATGAAGACGTGTGAGTTATGGAGTTCGGTATTCAGTTAGGATTAGGCGTTTAAAGTAGTATGTAAGTATGTTGCAAGAAAATACACCAAGTGAAACTCAAACTAGACTAGTACATTCCAATCATAGTAAATGTTTGGAGACTTTGTGTAATTTAGACACTTTGTTACTAGTAAGTTACTTGATGACTTAGGTTCATTAAAAAAAGTTATAAATATGAAAAGATAATGCTAACCTCAATTAAAAAATGGCATTAAACCAAAAGGAAATCAAATAGTAGCGTTGGAATTTTTAGGGCTAAAGGGGTTATTCGTTCTTTAAAACAAAAGTTCAAAAAATTTGAAATAAATAGCTACGTAGATTCAAACTAGAATCTCACAACAGCCACTTGGATATCTTACCGGTAAACTACTACAACATTATTTGACAAAGCCATCACTTTTATTATTATATTATATATATATATATATATATAGGATCAAGATCAAGAGAAAATCCTTTTGAGTTGTGAGAACTTAAAGAACTCGGCATTCCCGTGCAAGTTTTGCCCAATTTTTTTCACATCTCTAGATTAAAAAGTTAGAAAAGACTGCCGTAAAAAAATTTAAAAATTTCGAAGTGGTATTTTTCAGCCACTTACAACAGCTGTAAAAAGCTGATAACCTAAGTATGACATCACTTTTTATAGCATTAACGGTTGCCGTAAATGAAAAAAAATCATTTTTTTGGAAACGTTGATTTTTTTAGGATTTTTTGTAAAATTATTTTTGAAGAATCCTTTCGTAAGGCCGAATTTTATAAGTTCTTACAGCTCGTATAAATTTTCATTTTACACTAACCCTATATATATAAACTCATCTAAATGAGAAAACTAAAAAACCTAATCAAAACCACTAAAAGTAGCTGAAGAGGACATTAAAGGAGGGGTAAATTGGAATATTATATATATATATATATATATATATATTAACGTCTCTAGTTTCGCCAAACGTTATCAAATTTTTTTTTATCTTTCATTTTAGTATATTCGAACATATTTTATGACATATGAAAAAGATATAAGGTGTTGTAATTTTTCAATACTACTATTTATTACTACACGTTTGCAACATTACGAAAAAAAACCTATACCCCCCACCCATAAAAAAAACCTAAACCCCCCACCTAAAAAAAACTAAACCCGAAACCTAAACCTTCTGGCTAAATTACATGTTATGTTGCACATGTGCACTTCTATAATAGTAGTATTGAAAAAAAGATGACCCAATAAATCTTTTGTTTGTGTCAAAAAAATATACTCGAATGAAAGATAAGAAAATTTGTGATCTTATGATGCAATTTATTTTTTTAAATAATAACATATGAAGAAGATAGAAAGTTCTCTGCCTATATATATATCATTCCTTGCACTTAAATAATCCTTGCCATATATATCCCTACCCTTTAAATAATCCTTGCCCTCAAGGATGCACCTGGAATAAGCCTCGAGGGTGCTCCACGGAGGCCGCCACTTGACCCGTACAGTGGCATTCGGAATTGTTCTCGTTAGGTGACACGGTGAGCGCCATTCACGAGTGTGGTCTTTGATGGCACACATGAGATTAATACCATAAATAACACCCATGTATTTGGTTGTATGCTTTTGTGAATCACTAAAATATGTCGTTACTTTGTGGTTGACACCAAACTTCTCTTCAAAATCTGAGATGGCCTTGAGTGAGTTCAACTTAATGTCACTTTCGACAAAAGGATCAAAAAATTGTATGGATGGTATTGGTCTGATTGTTGGTGATGGGGGAATTGGCGATGGTGCTTGTTGTGGGGGTGATTTCGGACGCAGACGTGGGTGACAGAATTAGTGGTGTGGTTGTTGGGTTTGGTGGTGCATCGGTGGAAGAGATGACACTGTGATGAAAGTGGATGGTGGAGATGGTGGTGATGAGTTTTGGTTTGCTGGGGTTCCAATGCCGGATCAACCGGAATTTGTTGAAAAGGGTTTGCAACTAAGACTTGAGTTTCACAAGGGATTCGTTCATCCATTGATAGAACTCAGTTTCAGATAGATTTTGAGCAGCCATAGGTCCAAGGGGATCACGACGACTCTGATACCAAATGATAAGTACCAAGCTTCAACCAAAGAAAATAAGACAAGAAGCCATTGAATATATTTAGAGAGTAGTTTGAGAATAATAATTATGCATATTTTCATTATTAAAGAAGTTCCATATTTAAAGAAAATAAAATCAAATAACTCAAATCTACTTCCTCGAAAGTTGGAAAAAGAGTTACATGAGAGACAAGGGCATTCCCATAATCTCCTTTACTTTAGCAAAACTAACACACTCCATTTGAAAATATAAGCAACAAATAAACTTCTAATAAATATGTTGCATGCGATCCTGCATGGGCTCCTATTCACATGACTTGGGCTTGGACTTCCTTTGCTTCTTGCATGGGCTTGGGTCCAATATTTTAGGCCGAGACACAACATTATGCCCATTCATGCATTGTTATTGCGACCTTCGTGTATCACCATTCACTCCCAAATTGTCTAATCTAAAGTATCTTATAAAAGGAAAAATATATTACAACTTTTTTAACGATTATAAGCCCGTTTTTTGTTTCTAAATGAGTAATAAGTGCAACAAAAGGAACAACAAAACCTGATATAAATATTAACAATATATATGGGCAAATATAGAATGGATGCCGATTTTTGCCACGTTTACCAGGATTCCTAAAGAACGGGTTTTTGATTTTACATGGAGTAAAAAGGTGATACACGAGTATGGGCTGCGTATAACATACATTTACGTATTATTGGTGACTATTGGGCATAAAGTGTAATACGCCAACAAAAGGTATGTTCTCAAGTTACACGTTGATTTTTCTCTTACATGACTATATAAGTATAACACAAAGGAAAATGGCTAGTTTTGTGATTTTCTTTAAAATAAATTTATTTAGAAGCTGGGTTTTGGTACATTTTGTAGAGGAACAGAGATGAATTGGCATCGAAGAGATTAAGCAACAAGTTCTGGGATCAAAGAATTGATGTTTGAGGTAACGAAAATCATCCTATAATATCAATTTAGGTTGCATTTTAACATCTTTTGGTACTAGTAGTATGCTTATCTATGAATAAAAACCAACTTTGAATCCCTTTAAGTTGTGATGATCCTCAAATGCCCGAAACATTACTCGCTGCAGCTAAAGTGCAAAATAGTTATACTTAACAACTAGTAACAATAAAGCCCGAAATCTAAGGGTGTAAATGAACAGAGCTTGACCTTTAAGCCGACCAAGCTTGGGCTTGGCTCGTTTCGAGTGGCGAGTGCCATTACTAAAGCTTGAACTTGGGTCGTGAGTAATGTCAAAAGCTCAGGTTAGCTCGTTTATCATTTAACCAAATTGTATATACATGTAGTATTTATTTCATATGTTATAATTTAAAAATTGTATAAGACACTTATTCAAGATAATAAAAAGAATGATGGAAATCATTAATTTTTTTATTTAAAAATAATCAAGAAAATTGTTGAAATGCATTTTTATCTATCTCATCTAATATACTAAAATATATATAAACAAAAATTATTTATTCATAAAAGCTACGCGTGTAAACGTGTGTATGTATTAACATATTAGACCACTCACACCCTATTCTTTATATTATTCTATATAATTTAAGTAAAATCAACTATTCTGTAAATTTAACTCAAAATTCTGCTATTTTTATAAATAAAAAAAACCTAACATCTCATTCTTTATCTTATTTATAAACATTTATTTTATTATCTATTTCTTTTTCCAACACGTCACATATATACATAGACAATGATTAATGGTTAACTTACCTCTATATAGAGAGTTACTATTACCCGAAACTATATATTTTTAAGATATGCGGAAGCTAAATGACTAAAAAATATACATTTTCTTATGCATTATAGAGATGAAGAGTGACAAAGAATGTGAGATGTGAATGCTCTTACATAACAATTATCATAATAAATTTTATAGGCTTTGGAGTATGCTTCAAAATTGGGCTGGAGCTTCTTTAAATATCATCCATTTCGAGTTCTTAGCCCCAATTATAAATAACTCAACATGCAAGCATTATGACCATGTTCGTTTGAGGATCGATCATCGAAGGTCACCGCATGCCAGACACATGAGGGGCAATTGGGTAATTTTATCCTTCTAATCATCTTCCAAAATATCCAGCCAAATAAGGTAACATCACTTGGACCGTAGCTTAATGTAATTGATGAGGTTGATAACAGTCCATCGATGAGGGTCCCTGCATTTGTGACTCATGACCTGTTCATACCTCTATTTACTTGTATGTTGCCCTACATTATTTAGAGCTATCATCCAATTCATTAGACGAAAAATACTGACTTAAAACGGCGTTGAAAGCTACCCTTATAATCAAATCGTTCGTTTTGTTTTTTCTTTTGTTAATATTGTTCCTTAGTAACTTATCTATCTTTACTTTTCAATATCTTGTCAAAATATTAATAGCTTATGTGGCAGGACCGTTTCAAAGTTTTTACAGACTCTAGTAAACTATAAGGTGGGGCCTCTTTGAATTGGTAAAAAGAAAACATCAGAAGTCTCAATCGCAAGCACAATATCAAAATTCAAGGATTCAAGGTATCAATTAGAGATTTAGGGTAAACAATGATCGAGTGAATGAAAATATATAGATATTATTATAAAAAATAGTTGTTAACCAACCTGCATTATCCTTGCGACACCAATATTATTTCCTAATTTCTCCCCAGTCGGCGACGTCAGTAGGCGAAATTAGCATATGCGACGTTACAGTTAGCGAGAATGACGATTTCGGTCTAAATTAATTACAAATTACATATTCCTTGGAGATGGGATTTGTCCTCTTTTATTTTAAAATTGGTTCTTGCAATAAAGATTTTTAAAAGATTTGAGACCCTTTCTATTAGAGGCCCTAGGCCATTGCTTAGATTTGAAAGCCTCTAGTTCCGGCATTGTTATGTGGTTTTTGCATTTTTATTTTCTCATGCACAAAGCTATTTTGAAGGGTGTCTAGTTGAAATCGGACTGCAATTTCCAAAAAAATAAAATCCGAAGCTTGGACTGATATATGTTTGGTTGGTCTCGGTATTTTCGGGTTGGGCTGTGTGTGGTTAGATTAACTTAGTTTTTTTTTTTATAATTGGTTAGATTAACTTATGTAATGATGTTTGATATGTAATCATGTATCATTAACTTAATAGACTATGTACAATCCAATTTATAAGACAAGACAAAACTAAAGATAGATTCAAAAGTTTTTAGGTTTGTACAATCCATAAGACAATCAAATTTGTACAATCCATATTTCATATGTAACATTAACATAATAATTTAAGAAATTCAAAAGTTTTTAGGTTTTTACTTGAACCTAATTTTCCTAAAATTAAAGACCGAGAACGAGACATGGTTAATCGGTCCAGGTCGGCATTTGGGTTACTCAGTCAATTAGTCAAACTCACTCCTAACTTTTATTCATGTAATTTAAATAAAAAAAATAATTAATTTTATTAGTTGCTAATATATAAACTGAAACACAAGGATGCATAAGAGACCCAAGGGGTTTAACTTTTTTATCATGTATGGGTGGATATGGTTGCTAAACGTACCTCGGTGTCAAATATTTTATCGTACTTTCTTTTGAAAATTTAAATTGTCTAGAACTTTTTTGTCTTTTAGGATAAAAAAATTGGAGAATATTAGTGATTTGATAATTTAAAGAAAGTTACAAGAAAAAATGGAGTGGGTAGGTAGTTTATGCACAACCAAAAAGATATAATGAAGAAACAAATAATTTCTAGCAAAGGCATTGGAGATATGTATAAATCAAACACTCAATTTCCTATTTGTTACCGCCACAACACCAAACACATAAAATAGAACATGACATACAATTCTCATTGAGGAAGTTCTTAGTGAAGTGGTCATCTATATTACCAACCCTTGCACCGCACGATAAATTCTCTGACGTTCCTTCTTCATTCCAATCACTGGAAGTAGTGACTAACCGAACAACAAATGGCAACGCTAGGATCGGGCAAAATTCTGCGTTGAAGTTGCAAAAAAAACGCCATTGATTCACAAACATGGTTAAGCCGAACCATCAACGGATATGTGAGGGAGAGGCGGATGTGAGGGAGAGAGAGTTTTTTGAATATTGTAACAGTAAAAAAGTAAAATAATCGTTTTATAAATTTCAATCTGAGTTTTTGAAAAGTGTTGAAGACTCGAAAAAAATGTTATAAAATAAATACTACATAGTCCAAGACTGTAAGTCTATAAGTGTATATAATTATAAAAATCAAATCACATAGTTCATTTGTCTAAATATCTCTAATAAATTATTGGAAAAAGTAGGCATAGCCACCATCTACAATCATCTTATTATCAAAAAATCAAACCGCACCATCAACTTTTGTTCTAAATTTCAACTGATAATTGCTACTTTTTTGTATTTTTATACTATTATATGCGTCAATCATTTTACAGTAAAAGAAATATAATGACAGTTAAATAAAACTGTAAGTATAATAAAATATTTGTAATGACCTTAAAAATAGATATGAATCTTAATATTATTTTTACTATCTCGAATAATTTTTGCCTCTTATAATAATAACCTATTTTATTTTCCTAAATAGATCAATGTACTCAATCATCAATTAGTTCAGAAATCCTTTAGCAATTTCCGGACCTGTTCCAGTGTGACAAACAGCACGATAGTAAATGGTCCCTGCCGCGATATCGTAGGAATAAACCCTTTGTAAAGCGCCATCGGCCCTTCGGCTTTTATGGTTTGCAGGGCGCAATCAGCCGCACCTGCATAAGGTCGAGCCTTTCCAGGCTCCACCTTCATATTCATGACCGAGTTTTAATAACATCAATTGGGTTTGTGACCACTGAAGCCACGAACCCAGCAGCAAAACTAGCAGTCACATGGGTCCCTAACCCATCTTTCATTACACCTTTCTCTAATATTGTCTCCTTGATCTGATCATATGATGCCAACTGTGACGCAGTCACTAACATGGCGCGGTTCACTGTAAGCGATGAACCATGCCACAAGCTACCAATCCCCTTGTTTTTCGCCATTTGCGATATTGCGTCAACCACTCTTTTATAGTTCCTACGTTGTGCAGCCGGGAGCCTCCCGTCTGCCTGCATACGAACCATTGCCACGTCAGCCGGTTCCCAACAGCGGCAGCAATCCCACCAGCGATCAATCCCGCACCGATTTTCTTCCATAACTGCATGCTTCCCGTCTCTGGATCCGTCCATTTTTTCTTCATCATATCGTATAGACCCATACAAGTCGTGGAATAAAGTGTCTGACGCAACATAGTGGCAGACACACCTGAAAACAATCCTACTGCTCTGTCCTGCTGGATGATCCGCATCCCCACAGCAATGGGCCCCATGCGTGAGGGGCCAGAAACGGGGATGTTGGCACTCCGCTGGGCCGGAGCAGCACGCATGGGAGAGTTTTCTCCCTGCAGCTGCATCCGGACCTTGATGAGATCAAGTGGGTGCGTTGAACATCCGGCGACTATGGACGCTATCCCGCCTTCAACAAATCCTTTCAGTCCCATTATTCCAGTGAAGTTAAAGAAATTGAAAAGGGGATCGGCTAATGGGGATTAATGAAGGATTAGGGTTTATGTGGGTGGAGATTATAATGGAGGAAAAGTGGGTAATGTTTGGTCTGCGGAAACATAGTGCTACAAAGAAAGAGGGATGATATGATACATATTTTGAGGAAAGTTGAACAAGTATGGGAACATATATACGAGTTGCAGAAATTTGGGTATTTGCCTTTATATAAATTGATAGTGACATTTTTTTGTGACCTCTAATTAATATTATTATTTGTGTTTTTTTCTTAAATAAATTGGTAATTTATTTTAAGAGATCTTAGATATTTTAACTTTATCCGCTCATTTCTGGGTTAATTAAAAAAACCTGAGCGATCTAATAAAATTGGAGTCACCTAAGTCGATGTATGGTTTTGGTGGACTAACATTTTTATTACAAATTGTGTTTTAAGTTAAGGGTGATCGTAACACCCTTGTTTTTGGAAAATAATGTTTGTTAGAATTCTTTGAATTGATTTAAGTGTCTTTCATAAGTGTAAAAAGAAATCAATATAAAATCAAAATATAAGGTATAAGTGTTACATATAGTTCATATCGTCAATTCATCATAAGCAATAACAAACATTAGAACCAAAAGTCTATATTCACAACTAGAGTAGACTGAGATCATGCCTCGCTAGTGACCATGTAACTAGTCCAATTTTAGCATACGAGAGCACAAATCGACCAAGAAGGATAACAAGTGTGAGTGTTGAGCGAGCATAATGAGTTTTTAAACAAACATTCAAGAAGTTCATAATATCATTTTGTATTTGAATCATGTTTCCAAAAAGATCATGCTATAACCACTCATAGCATGGTAAATTATATCATGTAACATCTATAGTTGTGTCTTTCATATTATCTAAATATCTTTCTGTCTATCATATTCATCTAGAATTGGTTATCGCAAATAATTCATTACGTCATATTTGTTGGGTAGTCATTGGATTCCTACCACGTTGGGTTATTCTAATAGCCGGAACAACATACTATGAACTTGTGGTAATGTACCATTGCACAATGCTCTTCCATGAATCTAGACGTACATGTCACACAATTAAGATATTTCACAACAATCAACCCAGAAGTCGCATGTGTGTGCTTCACCATCCGTTATGCCTAATCTTCCAGCATTCAAGTTTCGTAACTGAACTTGAATCCTTCATCACATGTGCATGTTTCAAAAGCTAGTTCCATCCCTCATGTCCACATCAAACATGTAACGAGATCGATACTACATGAGACTTGGTGGTTTGTAACTTAATATGTTTTGTAAGGGCAACGTTCTTCATTGTGTTGGATCGCCACTTGATTCACCGAAATATCGTTATTGCTAATTTGACCACTCTCACCACATTGATGGTTGCTTCTCGTTGTTGGAGACTTACATTTATGTCAACTCGTGTTGTATTAGCTCTACATGAGTTGTTTCCACTTAATGTTTCATATTTTTTATTAATCCTATCTAGTCTGTTGTGGTTGGGGACGCATCATGAATTTCCACCATATACCCATAACGATGAGATCAACCTCGTAGACGTGTCATCCATGGTATATGGACATTCTTACACCCCATCCCCCAATAATCATTGTTAGGGTACATGAGTTCTTATCCCTTACTTTAGCTCGATTGAGTGTTTCAAGTTGGCTCGTTTGAAATGTGTTAGAGCTTATAACACCTAGAAATCCTAATTTTGACTATAGTGTTTATTTTAGATACGTTAGCATGAAGTACATTAACTAGAAATACTTAACCTAGTTAATATTTGATGTCTATTAGTAAGAAGCAAGTAAGTAGTGGCCAAACAAATAACTAACAAAACATAAAGGGCTGAAAATGAACATTTTAGAAAGTTACTTAAGTAAAAGAAGGAAAATTGAAAGTGCAAGTGTGTATATGTGTGTGTGTGTGTGTCGAGATATGAGAGGGAAAGAAAGAGTGTTCTCTCTAGAACAAGAACCCAAAATCCAATAAGATCACAAAGAAATTTAGGGTGAAATCATTGCATGTTTGAAGATTCTAAACACTTAGCATCATCAAAACCTAAGATAAGTTGTGGAATTAACTTGAATGGTGGTTTATGTGGGTTTGTCCATGATTGTAAGATTAGTATCAATTTGTTCAATGACGTGGAAATATATTTAGAAATTATGTTAGGAATTACTAGTTGAACTTATTTCTATGTAGAATGAATGATAAACATGTGTGGATTGAAATGGGTTTTCTATGTAAAGATGTAACTTAAAATTAGTTCATATACTAGAAAGGCGTGATAGCTTATAACTCGAAAGTTTACTAATATGATGAGTATATACTTGGAAATATTATATTAGGTGGAATTATGATGTTTAATGTCATAATATTGTAGCCTCGTAGATATCTTGAAATGTTTCCCATCAAGTGTTTGATGAAATGTCTTGGATGTGAATTATGTGATTTTGTGTGAAACACTTTATGATGATCATGGTTAGAATTTAAGAATTTATATATGAGATGATTTAGTATCATTTTATTAGTATAGTATATCAATGGAACGAATTCATGAAATCTAAATACGAAATTCATCAAGTGTAGGAATGAAAGAAGAAGGATCAAGCAACACAAAACAACACGGAGCCCAAGATCGAAGTAAGTTCTTGTAGCTTACACTTTGATTTAATTGTAGTTGATGGTGTCAAGTGGGTCATAGTATAATTGGAAAATTGTATGTTAAGGATTCAATATATTGATATGTGGTTGACCCATGAAAACGTGTCAAAATGGGTAAGTGTTGGAGTAGTCAATACCTAAGGTAAAAGCTTGGGTTTTAGTTGTTCATAATATAGATGGTAGTTTAAAGGTGTTAAATTGTGCTAATGGTCAAGTGGGAATTCATATGTTAAGATAGGCATGTACTTGACCGTTGAAATGGGTCAATTCAGGTAAAGAATGCCAAGTGGTTGAAAACCAAGATATAAACTTGGGTATTAGTTGTGTTATATTAGTAGGCATCATGTATGTCTAGAATGGTCTTTAGAATGAAAAGGATGAAATCAGATAAAGAAAAGAACTAAGTTTCTTGTAACGAACTTAGTGAGTTTAAAAGAGAATGGGAATGTGGAGAATGTTCTATGGTCATTAAGATGGGGAACTAAAATGAACCTGTTTGTGGAAAGTAGTTAGTACTAACTTATGTTGAAATGCTTTGTAGGTAAGTCACCCGCCTAGGGACAAGCTTGGGATGAACACACACGCGCTTCCTTGATGTAAAAATGCTCAAACGGGTCAAACTTTTGGTCATGAATATGTACGGGTTTTATTTTTTAGTTGATGTTCTGAAGTACATACTTAATTTCTATCTTTTGTAAGTAGAGTATGGTATGTACAAACAAGTATGTAATAACTTAGCTTTGGTCACCTACAAGACAAGTCCTTTATGGTATTATTATGAAAGTTGTTCAAAAAGTTTAAATTAGGACCTATTTTCATAACTTAGAAAGATGAGTTTTGACCGTTAAAAGTTTGAGCGTTTACAGAGCCCGACCTAATCCTTGTTCAGCTAGGCCCGTGAAAAAACGTAGTCTTATTACTACCATTCTAAGGTTTAAACCTTATCAATATGGTCAAGTACCAACATCACGATGGGCATTTATTTAGTGAAGAAGACATGCATAATATCATGTGACAACCCCTGTACAACAAGGTCATCATCCATACATTCTAATTTCATGCATCACTATACGTGGATCATTTATACATAGTTCAAAATAAATTAGGTCATACAGTGTGTTGCATATACATGACTAGGCACAATTTTAGTATGTTAAGAGATGAATACTACCTATAACAAACACACGAGTGCTAATTCAAGTTAAAACGATCTAAAATAACGAACAACGATGATATACAATTTAAAGAACAACAAAACCCTAAATTGATGAATGTATCGAAATTCGTCAAATTCAGCTATTATCTAAGGGTTATATGGCATTTATGTACTATAGAAATGTCTATTTTTATAAAGAACATTATGTACTATAAAAATGTCTATTTTTATAAACAATATAACATGGAATATTTAGTATCTAAGGCATCAAAAATAAATAATACATAACCTAACATTTATATTAATTATAAAAGCAATAAACTTTTATAAAAATGATAAAACAATGCCTACACTTTATAAATTGGGATTTTATAAACTCAAATCAGATTTTTTTGGTTTGCTATCTAGTCATCACTAGATAAGAACAAACCAAATCAAGCCTTATACACATGCTAATTAGGGCTATGTGATCCCTTACACTTAGTACACCCTAACCCATGAGATAATTGTACAAGACCAATATCACCACCATTACACCACCCCACCCTACCCCACCCCTCCACCACTCTCTCTCCTTCTCAGCCTCCCCCTCTAAAACCGACCCTAAATCCCCAAAATCGCTGACACACTTCAAATCCTATCTTAAACTCTCAAAGATTCATCTAAGTAATTCTTCACTTCTTGCAAACTTTCTTAGGTACTTTTACAAATCTTGAAGTATTTTTACCCTTATAATGCATGAAAAAACTTGGATTACTTGAAAACCTCCAATAAAACATCCATGGAGGACACTTTTATGTGAAGAAATCCATGTTTATGTTTTATTTGATGATATTGTTCTTTTAGTGGCCTAAAATGTCAAGAACATGTTGTGACAGTAGAATTATCTATAACACATGCAAATATGTAAAGGTGTTCTTCAATGATTGATGCAGGCCTTAGTGTGGAAGATCAAGCCATAGCATTTCTAGAGGCCCATGATTGAGCTTCCAAGGGTGATTTCGAAAAACCACCATAACTTTGGCTATGTGTCTCCATTTTAGGTGTTTGACTTATCAAATCAAAGCTTGAAACGAGGAGCACGTCGTGGTAAGGTCTAAGAAAGGCCTTGCCCAACTTTTGGTCAAAAATATGAATTCTAGTGGGAGTTAGGGCAAATTTTAGGTTTTTTCATGTTTTATGCACTTTGTTTTTGGGCTTGTATTTAGCCCATGGATTTTTATTCGCCTGTCTCGAATTTCTGTTCTTGTTTATGTTCTTCTCAAGTAATTCAGATGGTCATTCATCAATTTTGCTATAAACCATCTTGTCATTTCAAATTTTATGCCTTTTGGGTCGAATTTGTGGTTTGGGGAAGATTATCACGGGTATTCATAGAATTCACATGAATAATTCTTCATTATCATTTCACACGCTACATCAATGATTCACCATAAACATGGAAAATATTCAACACACTAATACTAACAAGTATTCTAAACCATATCTTGCAAAATAGTTATTGTTATTGAAAGATTCTTGAATCAACATTACCATTAAGTTGTTAAAGTTATAAACATGTGAACTTTTCTTGAAACAAATTATAAAAAGTTGAAGAACAAAAAGTGTATAAAACAAACTTGAAATAAGCACTAGTTTAAAAGATGTGATCAAAAGAGCCTAGATTCATCATGATGAATTAACTTATTTGGTACTTAAACAAGGCCAATACAATGGTTTGACGAGGATAATTTGATTAAAAACCTATTGGAAATAAATAATCGAAAATCAATACGAAAGAACCAAAAATAAAACCCCACTACAGGTCATGAAAAAATACTAATTTTTTAGAATAGCTTTGGGATGTCAACATAAGGTTGTTGGCAAAAAATCAAATTTTGTTCAAGTGTCTAGCTATTTGTAATAATTTAAGATCATATATAACTACCAAAAAAATAAATAAAATACTTTGACTACCCAGATGATTCCTAAATCTTTACAATAGTTATTATTAATTATAATAAGTTTATAGACAAAAATCAAATACAAAGTATCTTATCATACAAAACGTATGAATAGAGTGGAAAAGTAAAAAAAATGCGATGACATTCTCGTAATTATTTTACTCATAGAATATTATCAAAATTTCTCTACAAATGATCTTGTAAAGTAATTTTGATCTTGTAGGGTAATTTTGTATAATGATCTTGTAGGGTAATTTTGATCTTGTAGGGTAATTTTATATAGTGTCATAATTAATCTACAAATGATCTTATAGGGTAATTTGATCTTGTAGGGTAATTTTGATAGTTACCCTAAGAGTAAAAGAATTACGAAAATGACACCACATTTTTTTTAACTTTTTCACCCAAGTGTGCATTTTGTGGATAAGCTTATTTGTACAGGATATTTACTCTAAGCTTATAAACCAAATATAAGTGAAAATGAGTTAGGGAACTATGAATTTGATTAATAGCTTAAATTCACATTTTAAACACTTTTACTTCAATTTTCTTAACAAAAATACTAAAATTATCAAAAATAATATTTTTTCCAAGAAAGGTCAAAAGTGATTTTTGGAATTTTTAATTTACATTTTAAACACTTTTACTTGCATTTTCTTAACAAAAATACTAAAAATATCAAAAGTAATTTTTTTTTCAAGAAAGGTCAAAAGTGGTTTTTAGAATTTTGGTGAATTATTTGGGCATTGGAAGTATTTTTAGTGAATTTAGAGTTTTAGCGTGCATTTAAATGATATTTATTTCAAAAATCGGGATCTATAAATCATAGAAACAAAACCCTATAGGTTTTTAAGTCTAAAATAGTCGATTTTATGATATATTAAAACTGTTTTTAAAATATAGCAAAGGTTTGGAGCCATTTAGGTAAAAAAAGATAACAAACGGTAAAACCGACAAGTATCGGGAACATAATCGACAAACCCTAAAACTTGACACACTTTTACAAATCATTTATTTCACGACTACGAAGCGTGCTATTGAACTGTGAGTTTCACAACCCCTTTTTTATACTTTCTTTATACTTTTCGGGGAAAAGCATAATACTTTTTGATACATGTTATCCACATTATATGGTATTTCATGAGTCGTTGCATTGCTGCCACACTTAAGTCCCTACACTCAAACCTAACCATTGGCCTTCGGTATAGCCATGGAATAATATAGATAGAGTTATTTAGGTTTGGCACCCCCTTTTGTGGTTAGTCGTGCTAAGATCGATTGTAATCAAAACAATTATATATTATCCACATATTCAATGTCCTAGGTGGAACATTGGCGGGGCACAATAATTACTTAGGTTTGGTTATGTTGATTGATATGAGGAAAAGTGCATATGTTTTTATATCAATTTATCAGCCATTTCTAATATGTTTTGTTAATGAAATGTTCAAAATAGGCTTAAATTGTTTTATATTGAATTTTCAGGTTAAAAAATAACCGTAGATTAACAAATGAAGCAAAACCAGGAGAAAAACGAAGAAAATTATAAGAAATTGTCCAGACACACCACATGCCTCAATAAACACTCCCCGTGCCTCGGATCTAGACACCTCCAAAATCCCACTGCGCGAAGATCAGGTGGAAGAATTCAGACACGCCCCGTACCTCGGCAATACATGACATAGAAAAGCTTCTGGAAGATTTGAAGATCTCGTATGTCACACCCCGACCCGCAGCGGAATAAGAGTCGGGGCATAATTGGGTTATCACCAAAGCTCATGATGTTTACTAATATGTTTCATATTTATCTAATCCAAATTACATTTCAATGTTCCAAGTCAAATTCATACAATACAAGGAAAGGAAAAATTAACTAAAACAAATCCATAATCTAAACTGGTTTATTCTTCTAAGCCGCCCTATATGTTTCTTGCTTCAACTTGATCACCTGTATCATGTGTAAAAATGGGAAATTTTGGGTCAACAAAAGTTGGCGAGTGAACCTTGTTAAAAGCATTTGTTATTGATTCATTATTGTAATTAATTTAGGAAAATTGTGCAATAATTATATACGAACAAATGTATGTAACATAACAATCACAAACCACCTTGCTTATGCATAAAATAAGAATGACAATGTATATGTTGGCAACGTCCCATTCACGCTCATAGGTAATGGGGAACGGACGGCCTATGCTAATGTATGTGAGATCAAGGCTCAATCAAACGGAGCCGATGTTATGTTG
Organism: Scalesia atractyloides; assembly: GCA_947069175.1. NCBI lineage: Eukaryota > Viridiplantae > Streptophyta > Magnoliopsida > Asterales > Asteraceae > Scalesia > Scalesia atractyloides. The sequence goes on from CAMTDV010000013.1 coordinate 33,048,360, forward strand.
GCAACGCCTGGTTCACGCTCATAGGTAATGGGGAACAGCTCACGCTCATAGGTAACGGGGAGCGGCGGCCTATGAAATGTATGTACTGAAATGATAAATTAAATCTAAACTTTAACCACACAAACAACGGTTACATATTGAATACACATGATCATGAATATGATGGATGCACAAGTGTTTAATTAAAATAACTAAATAACGACACATGATACACCCCAAAATGTGATTAAAACGGGGAATTGGTAGAGATTCACTCACATTGGGTGCGTTTGTTTGAAAGTGTTGAATGCGCACGAGTTTAGAGGATTGATCGACGAGAGATAACTAACCTAATAAATAACGAAAAGGTACGGTAAGTATGTGGATTTTATTAACTATTTTAATAGGATTTTTTGGAAAATTTTTGTGAGTTTAAGGCTACTTTCTAACTTTGAAAACGTTATTTTTAAGTATTTTTAATTGATTTTTAAATTAAATAAATAAATAAAAATAAATAAATAAAATGTTGACTTTGACCGTTGACCGGTTCGGTCGGTTATATTGTTGCACTGAGCGAGGTTCGAACCGGTGACCTCCCGTACGCGTGCACGCAGCTCTACCAACTGAGCTACGTGTCTAACCCGAAATAATTCTGTTTTAAATTATACTTATATACTATTTAGTTTAATCCGAAAATCATTTATTTTTAAAAAGGATTTTAAATGTATCGAACCGGTGCTGACCACAGGTCTCGCACCCGGGACTGTGAGTTAGCGTGCACACAGTCCACCGCTGGACTGTGTGTCTAACCTGATTATTAACTCGGTTTTTATTATACTTAACATGGTTTGTGAGTTAACCCGGTTCAGTTAAAAAGGCATTTTTTTTATTTCGAGAGAGTAAGGTTGGGACAGGATTCGTACTCGCGTCGTATGTGTGTTTGTTGCACACAGTCCACCGCTGGACTGTGTGTCTAACCCGTTCATTAAACTGATTTTTATTAGTCTTATAATATACCCCGTCTTTGTCTTCTTCGTTAGGCTTTACCCAGAAAACATATTCCGACTGTTTTGACCAATTCATGTCATATTTGATTTTCAAACATTATAAGTAATTTAAAGGTAATGAATGGAGAGAGTTTGGGGGAAAGGATGTACCGATCAGTGTTGTTCACAGAATTCCGGCAGAGGTCTGTCGGTTCTGAAAGTGAACTCCGGCTGTCGAAATCAATTAACAATTCTGTTCGATTATTTATGAAGTTGAGATACTTAATCAAAGTTTAAAAGATCATACCAGCTCTCAGTGTGTTTCCGGAAGTTTCAGAAATTTTCCGGTGAAGGTAGGAATTTCGACAAACGTTGACTAGGATTGATTCTGATGGTGGAGTTGTGTTAGTGACAGATTAATCAAATGACTGAAACAGAAGGAGTCGAAAGAATTACCGTGTGGATGTGAGTCTCGGTTTTCCGGCGATTTGCAGGTATTTTCCGGCGAGTGAATTTTCGTCGAGAAGAGGTGCGATTTTGAGCGAAAAGGCTTCCAGTGGATTGTGGGTGAATTTATAGGGAAGAATCGCGACGTATGGAGTCGGATTTCAGTCTTGATTCAAAGTCAGCCGTTTTCCGGCGGTTACGACTGGTGTCGCGGGTTTAGACGTCGGTTATAACCGTCGTTAAAGTTAATTCTTCGGTTAAATTGGACGAAAACGTTAATTATCGGCGAAGTCGTCGGGATTTCCGACGACTGTTAATTGGGCGCGATTTGACTGGATTTGACTTCCGTGTTTTATTATTTGAATTAATTGATTTGATATGATATCAAATAACTAAAGTGGCGGAGTGGTTGATTGTGTGAATGTTAAGGCTTTGGGGATTTCCGGCTGACCCGGGTTCGACTCCCGGCAGCCGGTTTTCCTTTTTAATTAATTTATTTTTATTTTTTTACAATTATAATTTATATCTTCTAATTTGTTTATTAATTATGTATCGTTTAAAATTAAAATAAGTCATAAATAAACAACAAAAATTTAAAACTGATTGTTCGGTTATTAAACGAAGCGGGTTTCGAAAACCCGTTTTTCGACGGATGTTACACCGTATAGCCCACAAAGTTGACCACGGTCCAAGCTGACGAGGCATGGCCCGTGCCTCAGATACCGGGTAAAGCCGGTCATTTAGCCAGGCATAACCCGTGCCTCGCCTACAACTACCTATAAATAGAAGCTCATTTCCATAATTTTTACTTGCTAATCTCTCCCCTCTTCTCCACTTCATACTTCTCTTTTACCCACACTCTTTAATCATTGAATTATTAGTGAAATCAAGCTTTTTGTAATTTATATAATCTTTACAAGTTTGATCATATCTTCTTCCATGGGCATTATTGACTAGATTCTTAAGGGTGTTTAGGGGAAACTTATCCCTTTGATGACAAGCTAACTAAGGAAAATCATAGGTAAGCAACATGTGTGTGTGTGTTCATGACTTTAATTGATTAAAATAGTTATTGAAAGTGAGTGAAATAATAATGTCGCCTTTAACTTGGGTCACTAGAGTTTCCGCCTAATCCTTAAAATCTACGAATAATCTTGACACCATTAATTTGATCGTTCATGCTTTTTATGTCTATATAGAGTCAAACATGTTGATACTCTTAGCGGAGGTTAAAGGGTTTGGATGGGACTTCAGGCTGGGTAAGCTCTTGCCTTTGCGCAAAGATAACACCAAAGTTTAAAGTACTTGATATATATAAAACTAACTACCTCAAGGGAATTGATGACTTATCGGCGAACTAATAGAGGCTAGAAATATATATCCCTTGACCTATCTAATTAATTAATACTATATTCAGGCCTCGAGTGGCGTTTCCCTATTGATTCAAAGCACAAGGATCGAGTGTATTAGGATTCCGACACAGATACTACGCAATAATACGCATTTTCACACACAGTCCCTCGTTTGACAATCAAGCATTGCGACCCTATGAACCTGTTAGTTAACAAAGCATCAAGTGGTAGGTTGATCCTAAACACCCTATTTCCTATTATTGATTCCTACCTTTATTATTTTCCAATGGAGCCATTTTTTTATTTTACTTTCTTTATCTTTTAACAAACTCAACTTTTGGACTTGGCTAGATGTTAATGACGACTCAGTGCTAAAACTCGTGTATCCTTGAACTACAAAAAATGCCATTTAGTGGCACATACTTTTAATGGCATTTAGCTTTTGTGCCACCAATTTAGGTTTTTAATGGCACTTTGCATATGCCGAATTTGCTTAACACCCATTTTTAGTTGCATTTACCTTTTATGCCATTAAATTAGGTTTTTAACGCCACTTTGCATATGCCATGTTTGCTTAGCACCTACTTTTAGTGCAATTTACTTTTTATGCCACTAAATTTGGTTTTTAACGACACTTTATTTATGCCACTAAATGAGGTGTGAATTTATGTCACGACTCGAAAATACTACATGAACCTAACACGAAATTTGTGGGTTTGGTACAAATGGGTTCAAATGTGTTTTGGGTTATACCCGTAAAGCCCGTTTAGGTAAACGGGTTAGGTTTGTATTAACCTAATTGGTTGTATTTTAATCTATATATATTTTATTTTATTTTTTAATAAATGTGTTTTAGGTCATAAGTAGATTTTTTATGTCATAATTATAGCTTATAATATACAATTTTATTATTAAATGTGATTGTTTTATTTTGATTTGTACTTTTTCATTAAATATTTATTTAAAATATTGATATATAAAAAAATAGATTAAATAGGTCGTGTTCAAGTTAACCAACTAATATTCGTGTCGTCTTTAGGTTCATATGTCTGACATAATTTTTCGGGTTCGAATTCATGTAAAATTTTTGAGCTTAGATGGATTAAACCCATCAACCCACAAACATAACCCATTTAGCATTGCTACAACCACTTAAACTTTTACATTTTTAACAAGTTTTTAATGATACTTTATATGTTAATTGAAATTTTAGAACACTTTTTTAATGGCACTTTATATGTTAATTAAAATTTTGAAACACTTTTCTAAAATTTTCTCATTTTCCTTGATAGACCTTTTAACTAAAATTTAAAAACACTTTTCTAAATTTTCTCATTTCCCTCGTTAAACCTTTAATTTAACTTTGGCCTAAAATATCTTCCCGCCCAAATATATTAGGATTCCTTTTAATCTTCAACATCCCGCCAAAATCAATTTCCCATTACAAAATTACGTTTCATCAAAATCAAGTAAATGTGGTAAGTTTCATCAACGATTATTCATTCTTGCATCGTTTAATGTTTTACATATCTGCAATTCCGTTAATTTTCTATTTCTTTGGGGATAATACAGATCTGCGTCACGTTACCTTTTCCATTTCTAGGTTTTTCTTTTTCTTTTCTTTTAACCGAGTATTCGTTTCTTTTTTACGACGTGTATGTAAATGATTGATTTGTTTGAGACTTAATCGTAACTTTGTGCCGTGTGATTGTTTAAAATCGTTATTGTTTGTTTGTCGTGAAATTGAGAAATGTTTTTAGTTTTAGGGATTGGGATATTGCTAATTAGGGTTCGGGGAGGGTCGTTCCTTTCGTGGTATCTAAAGAATAATATTATCTGGTTGTGTGGCTGATTAGGGCACCATCTTGAACCGAGTGTACAATTCATTTCTTGTCAATTGTTGCATAAGAATTTTGGAACTCGTATGTAGGGCTAGTATAACTAAGTTGTTTTATAAGATGAATGAAGCATAGTTTTGATTTTAAGGCTATAAAACAATTACCTGGCTGATCTTGATATCAATAGCGGTTACCTTACCTTTCTGTGGTCTTCTTACTTATGATTATTTTCGGGCTTTTTTTTTTTTTTTTAATTTTGATTGCACATACCATGTCGTCCATGTTTGTGTTGTTGTAGTGTTTGCCTGTGTGTTTGTTTTTGTATGTGTTTGTTTTGTTAGGTTCTTTAGTTACCTTATGGGGCTTGTGTTTTTTTTTATGATTATTATGTCAACACTATTCACCAGCTACTATAACCATTAAGTTAGTTCTATATTTACGTGGGACCCTAGCACAAAACTGGTATATGTTATGTTAACCCAATGTAGGACCTTGTAACCTAAATTTAACTATACATGGTTCCATGGTTGTCAATGTTTCTAACATCTCAAGTGTTTCATCTTGTTAGTTTTTATTGTTTTTACTTTCTCTTAACTGCTTTGTTATTATAAAGTTATTATGGTGAAATTAAAACTCTTGTTGTCATTTATATTTCCGTTTGTTTTATTTAGTGGGATTTAAAACTTTGCTATAAACAACTCATCTACAAATTTAATACATGTTCTATCGATCCAGTTTAATACATGCCCTGTGGTTCTCATTTTAGATGCAAAATTTAACTTCTATGCTTGAAGAAATCATTAATGCGAATATAGTTGATCTTACGCCATTTGATTACAATATTATCCATGGTTAAATGAAATCCGTAGTACCTGTTAGTTTCAATTTTGATGATTTAACTGAAAGTGGGAAAAGTAGGGGTGAGAACGAGCCTAGCCTGAGCTCGACTAGGCCCGAGCTCGTTTAAGTTATGAAAGCTCAAGATTGAGCTTTTCTTTGTCCGAGCTTTGTTTCTAAGCTCAGCTCGTAGGTAGTTTTTCTAGCTCGGGCTCGGCTCGTTTATCATTTATTAATCAACTAATATTAATTATAATTATTGTTTTATACATAATTTAATAATTATTTTATAATAAACTTTATTATAAGAAGTTAGGGTCTTATGATCACAGATGCAATCTATCAAATGACAACACACCATTGGTTGGATATGCTAATATCAATGATAAGAGGTTGCTGTGATTACGAGATTCTAAGGTAATTTATTAGCAATAACGATCTTTTTTATTAAATTACGTTTATATTAATACTAGCCTTTGCCAATCCAGATTGGAGTACTTGTTGAAGATAAGAATTAGTGGAATCTTTCATGGGAGGCAACCACTATGGAAATCTAGAAAGTGTGGCTCAAGTCTTTGCTTTTCACTTTGTCTAAGCACCTTGGCCTTCATAGTACAGAGGTTTGTTTATCTTGTTAAAGTTACATTAATACGATGGATGGTGACTTAAATCATATGGTTTTTTTCACTTCGCAAAATCACAAAATTGTTGGAAATTTATGTAGTGTGAATGGATATTGATTTAGTGAAATTATAATTTAATAAAATTATAATTACTAATTAAACTCTTCGTATGACGAATTAAAGATTAAACTCTTGACTAGAGTTTTTATGTCAATTTATTTGTTATTGTTAAAGTTTATGTCTCTAATAAAATAACTAATTAAGTGAGACTTTTCACTATCCACAACTCCTGTAAAAAATGGTAGGCTATGTGCTTCATTGTTTTGATTAGAAAACTACAAGAGAAAGATAATATGTATGAAGAATTCTTGGAGAAGTTGTGAAGACTTGAACATCCATATGGTGAGAATTATAGAGAGATAAGTTTTCTCTACTCGATTCCATCACTTTCGTATCATTATTTTCTACAAGTTCAAATACTATAATTTTATTCGGTGTGATCTCGGGCGCGTGAGCCATCTTCGGCAGTACATACTGCTTCGGCTGTTGTACCTTGGGAAACAGACGCGTCATCTTTAGTAGAGGCGTGAAATCTGTTTTAAGGGAAGCGTGTTGAACACGTGTCTCAGCCACAACCGTCAACAGTTGTTTGTTCATTTTGTAGGAAATTATTGTATAAGAATATGTGGTTCAAGACCTCGTTGAAGCCCACACAAAGGATCATAGAAGGAGACGTGATTCAAGAGTTCATTGAACACTACACAACGGACCATACAAGGAAACACGGTTAAGGCTCTTGTTGAAGACTTTGGCTTGAATCATTTTAATTACACATGTTGTTTTATTCGTTATATTCGTAAGGATTTGTATACGGTACATGTACTATAATTTCCCAAATATGTAAAGAGAATCTTTACTATTTTATTTATATATTTTTTTATTAAAATGGTGACGCATGACTTACAAAAATAACCGACCCAGTGATTAATTACACCTACAAAGATCCTTTTTTAACATTCCAGCTTAGTTTTTGTTTCACATAATCAATGTTACGTTGGTCACTACGTTTTGATTTTCACTTCTTAAGAGTTCACTTTCTGAATTTGAGATAATTATATGTTGAACCTAAACAATTTTGGGTAGTACTTTGTTTCTTAGTAACCTCATCATCATATACCATTTAGAAAATGTAAGAAATTTATCTAACATGCCAACACATATTATATCGGTTCTCTCTAGTTTGTGTAGTTAACCATATGCCCAGCTTTACAAAAATGTTACCATCTAAGTATAAACGACCCTTTTGATTACTAATACATTGCACTTCTAGAAGCACATAAGAATCGAATGAGGAATTATTATTTTTCTTGACCCTTGTGACTTACAGCCTGTTAACTTTATTGACTTTTAATCAACTTTAACCAACACAAATCCTCCCAAATCATCAATGATAAAACCTCATAATGCATATATATTGTTCTCTAATAGTTTAACAGAAAGGAGCTCGTAAGCAAGCCTGATGTTATTTAGTAATTCTAATAATATCAATATCTAGCATCTAATTTATTTAATTATAGCTTAAAGCATGCAAATTTTGTTTTTCTAGTCGCATATATTTTGCGTTTATGTTTGATTATGGTTGATGATGACAGAGTTTACAACATGTAAAGTCCAAGAGGAATATAAATAACAAGATTCATAGTCTGCTTGGAGCTAAGTTTTTTGATAGTGAAATTCCTGAAAGAATGTTTTGAGTTGTCTCGTAAATATTTGGAATATGTTTTGACATGTATTACACATTAGTTTGGTAACATTTGGAATATGTTTAGGATTAATGTTATGATATTATGATTTCAACCTTTTAAATTTTATTATATCGTAGATAATCGATTTGAATTAATCAAATTAATACGATAAACGCTTGTAGCGGCATCTAATTTGATGCATGTTTGAAATAGTTTTATCGGCAGAAAATTTGTGTCACAAAAGGTTTTTTTATTGTGGTAAAAAAGTTTCACTAAAACTAGTATGGATATGTATGTCAGAAAAGTTTTTTTTATATATTGTGGCAAAAGAAAAGTGCCACTAAAAGTCCAAAAACTTTGTGTGGCAGATTGAAAAAGTGACACTAAAAGACTTTGCGTCAGAACTTCTAGTGACTTTTTTTGTGTGCCGCCCATTCCTAAAGGGGTCTCTAATGGCACTTTTTTGTTTTTCTGTGTCACTTTTTGTATGTCACTATAGTGCGGTATCTTAAAATTTAAACTAGTTCATAAAATAACCTAAAATTAACCATCTTTTATAAGCTGACTGACGTGTGGTGAGGGTGTATGATTTTTTATATATTTTACGAACTTTTCACTTGTTTGTCAAGCTTTAAATTTGTAAAACACGATATAACACTATTACTCTCTACAATACGCTAGGGCAAGTGTACCCATTGTTGGCTTAGTATAGTAATGTTATGATACCAAGGTCGTCCAAAGACACAAAAGTTTTTAATATCGGAATGTCGTCTACGCATGATCTAACCAAATTTTATGAAAATATTTTTAATAAGTAAAAATAAAGAAAGAAACCAAAGTAATAAAATAGATAAATAGACAAGATAGAATCACTTGGTTCCGACTTATCTTTTACGGGTCCTTTGATAATTTTCGTACTTCGGGTTTTAAGAGATTATCTTAGTTATAGTGGCATGTCCCTCTTTTGGAGACAACCCTACCCTCGGCCATATTGGTCTGAGTTAGCAGTGATATAGTCTCGCAAGTCCAGAATATTAAAAGATAATTAAGTAAGTTATTAATGCAAATGGGGCATGTCTCTCTTTTGAAGGCAACGATACCCTTGGCCATATTGGCCTGAGTCAGCAAAGATATAGTCCCGCAAGGCCAGAATGTTGAAAGATAATTAATACCTTATTTGATATAATTTATATGTTGCATATCAAATGCCCCCACACTTGAATCTTTGCTTGTACTCAAGCAAAACTCTTTAATATTGCTTACACACCCAAATGGAATTGGTAAGGAAGAAGTTTTTGGTTCTTGTTGTAGAGTGTCGGGAATCCAAGTTTTTTATATTCTTGTTTTATTTTATTTACAATCTTATTCAACATGATTTATTTAGAACACTTTTAAGAAAAATAAATGTTTTTAGGTTTTAATATTTCATTAGGTTATATACAAATTCACACACCTCATAAGTGATCACTCAACATTCGGCCGGAAATTTATAAGTGAAATGCTTGGTCCCGATATGAAACTTACTCCTACCATATACTTGACAAGTAATCAAACCTCCTCCTTTTTTGATAAAATCATTACAAATATCAAGAGGACTTTAAAGGATAGGTTTTGGTTAGGGGTAGGGTATTTTTATTTGAAAAGTGGCTAAAGACGTAAAATATTGGTTTTCTTTTGACAGTTCTATTTATTTGTGACTTAGATATAAACTAAAGGCTTATAAGCAGTAAGTTTGCATATTTTATTTCAACTAGAGAGTTTTTTTGATAGAATAAATTGTCACAATATAGCTAAGTCACATATTTTTGTGTATTTCAAAAGAACTGAATTTTACTAAAATAAAGGGGTGTAAAAATAAAAAGGTTTTGGGTGATGAGTGATTTATGAAAAATTGTATTTTTGCGGGTTTTCAAATGAAGTGTTTAGGCTCAAAAGGCTTAACTAGTGGATTTTATGTTTGCTGGGGAGATAAAAAGGAAAAAAGAAAAAAAGTTTATAGTCCTAATGTCTCAATTATGTACTTACTTGGATTAGTTGGTAAGAACCAGGAATGTATTGTCTTTTCAAGTTCTAGATTTGTAAGAACCATACAAAACCATTCACACAAGAAATGCAAAGTGAGCATTTAGTAAAAGTATGATATTGAATGCTCGATAAAGGCTCAAAACTTACAACTTGTAAAAATCTGAATTTTTAGAACTTGGTTTTCTAACTTAAACTAAAACAAGACAAAATAAACTAAAAAAATATTTTGAAAAAGATTTGGGGTGTTTTAGCAGTTCCAAGTAGAGTTTTGTGTAATGCTTGTTTTAGGACAAACGATTCAAGTTCCCCTCTCCCCCACTTAAATTACACATTATCCTCAATGTGTCTAAAATGAGTTAGATTTGATTAAATATGTAAATGTGGGTTTAAAACAATTTTTTTTTCAAAAACCAGATATTGAATACGGGGACGTGTTTGGGGGACACTGCCCCGTGTAAAAAGTGTCAAAATCATGACTTTTGTGAAAATTTCCAGAAGGTAGACAAGGGGTGTGCTAGGTAGGCACAACCCCATGTAAAAAGTGCCAGTAACGAATTCCAAAAGATAGGCATGGGGGCGTGCGTATGAGACCCGACACCTTGTAACAGTTCTAGAAATGAATTTGTTTTCTCCAGACTTGAGGCACGAGGGTATGCTTACCTTACATGCCCCATGCTGCACTTACTGTTTTTGAAGATTTTGAGCCGGGAGACATCTGTTTACGTGCATGGGGTTCTTTTTCAGCGTCCTTTGGTTAGCTCCACATTTTTCCACACTTTGTTTTCAAAACACCAAGTTTCATTCCATTAATTCATCCATCATTACAACTAAAAAGAATTATAATAAATACAATAAAGATTTAGGTCCTAAGATTGATAATAATGGATACCATAAGGATTTTAAACCAAATAGCTCTTCCCTAGATGGATCAGATGAAAGATAACAAAAACCTGAAACTAGTTTTCGGATAGTGAGGGCTTTGAGCTATTTTTCGGGCATGCCTCCTTAAAGATTGATGAGCATCTCCTCAATCTCCGTTGGAAGGAAGATGAATGTCTCATCATCGATCTCCTCTCATGGGAGAGGAGCGGGGGCTACTGGAACCTCGAAAAAGGCGTCAATAGGAGGTTCCAGGGGTATTTCATCCCACCAGGTTAGATTAATTACCTCGTGAGCGAGGTTTCAATCGTTTTGTGGTATGATTGGATCCATAGGGGGCACCACCAAGATATTCAAGCTTTGATGAAGAAGGTTGATTTCCCTAAAGCTACTCTCCAGGGCTAGAGTGAGGAAGTTCACTCGGTCTCTGAGGACCTCCTCCACCGCTGTCATCTCTTCAATGGACTCTCGTAGTGCGCAAACGTTGCGCACTAGGGTGGCCTCAAGGGAGAGCCTTCTTCCTCGTCGGGTGCTTCGTGAGCTTGTTGAAGAAGTACCACTTTGTTGGCTCGCCATGCTAGTTTAAACAAGACAAACCATTAAAGTTTGGATTTACAGACAAGTCACACGGCCATGTGCTGCACCAACAGTGCTAATATTTCAGCCCAATAAACCTTTATTTTAAGTTAAAACGTTTTGTTTTCTTACATTTATGAACGTAAATAACTTAAAATAATGTAATAAAATAGTAAATATGCAAAAACATTGGGCTAAAAATCATGCTCTTAACCCAACAATTGAAGCTTTGAAGCTTGAAACTTCAAGCTTCATTGGAGGTTGCTGAAGGTTGAAGAAGGAGAAATGACTAAAAGTGGTAAAGACAAGAAGGTTTAAGGAAACCTTTTTAAGAACCTACCTTTTTTAGTATGAGTGTGAGATTAGGTAGGATCTTAGTATTTTAGGAATTGGTCCAAACATTCTCCTTATGGCCGACTTTATAGAAAGTGACAGCACGTCGACACGGCCCCGTGTCTAGGAAGCACGACCCCATGTCGCCTGCAATGAGTCAGGGAATGTTATTCATTAGTGATATACGGGTCATATCAAGGGAGACATAGCCTCGTGTTGGATTAATACAGGAGGCACGACCCCGTGTTTAAATAACACGCCCTCATGTTTGGAGAGTAAATGGTGCACGAACCCATGTGCGATGAGCACGACCCGATGTTTTCAGGGTTTAATGAAGTTTCGTCGGTTATTAATGAACCGTGTTTTATCGGGAGGTTCCTTACTGGTGGGGATAACACCGAACTGCCGAATGTACCTTAGGTTTTAGAGAGATACGAAAACGTAAGAGGTTGATGGAAAGGAATAAACTTAAGCTAAAAATAGAAGGGCGGAACCATCCTTTATTTACCTTCTCCGGGCTCTTGTTAACGAAGGTGTGAGTCGACTCGCTCTGTTTTAAACCGTTGGTGTGAAATTCACAAGCTGTTAAGGAGTCCTTCATTGCGTGGCCGATACAGGGACGACTATCGCCTTCATTTTTGCTGGGGATAGGGTACACTTGTTGGCTTTGGCATTATCTATTCCTGAATGTGACTCCATCGAATAGTGTTTTAATTCTCCTCCTTCGTTATTGCTCCTTAATGAATATCGTGCCTTCATCATAGACTCAATTCCTTTGAGTTTTTGGAGAATCTTCTTTTCTATTTGACATAATTCTTCCGAGCTTATGTCTTTTATAGACGAGGTTTGATGGCATTCAGTTGGATGATAGTTATCGTTTTTACTCCCACCTATCGTAAGGTGATCGTCATAGGAAAACGATGGGTCTATTGGGTAGTGGGGATTAAGACTTAGAATGGGACATTCTAATTCTTTATGAATTCCTCCACATAATTGACACCATTCACTGAAAAAGTGGTGGGGTAATTATAATAATTAACATCCATATTTGCCAGACAAGGTTTTAACCGTTGAGATTAAATGGCACTGTTTTATAGAAACTGCTTTATGGGTACGACCCCGTGCTGCAGCTTTTGTCTGGTAGAAAACAGTTTTATGTTACCGGGGATGTAAGTCCCGATAATCCGGATCTGTCAACGATATCACACAATCACCAAGAATGGGCGGAATCCAAACTTGGTGATCTTCAAGAAAACTGAAAAGATGAAGAACAACACGAATCGACTTTAACCTTTGCACACGATTTTATTACTTGAACAAGCAAAACCGTCTGGTACAAGATGGAGGCTCGCTCTAGAGAAATCCCAAAAGTCTTAACCCTAGGAATGACATAATATTCTATTTATACCTAGGGTTTGCCCATCCCTTCATGGGCTTCCCTTGGGCTTGCCTGGCCCACATGGCCTATGACATGCCTAGGTGACCTATTCAAGCTCCAAAACTAATACAAACTAACCCAGTTAATCCCAGTTAACTACCATAGACTGTTGTGTATATTTGATGCTTTAGTCTCACACTTCTAGGACCTAACAATCTCCCCCTAGACTGATGCATCAAATTGTCTTGATAGCATAAATTCAGCAACGTCTTCTACAGATACTATGGTTGTCGTTATGCTGTAAGTGTTGTAAAGTCAGTCCCATACTTCTTGAACCTCACACTTCAACGAACTCTCAGCATTAGGTCTCTTTCTTCTGCTCCTGTGGTTAGCTTCATATCAGGATCTTGATCAGCTTTGCTTGAAACATCTTTGTCAAAAAGAATGTGAGAGGAGGAATCTCAGCAGCTCTTTCCTTCTTTAAGCTTACGTTTCCAAGCAAGCAGGTTCACAGGTACTTCTTCAAATGTACTATCACTGTCAGATGATGACTGGCATTTGATTTTTCTGACTCAGGTACACTTTGCTGTTGTGATGCTTCATGCTTTGTCGGCAACTAACAGCATCTCAATTTTCAGCAATCCCTGTTTCTTGATCTAAATCAAGATCTGCACAATTATCAGAAATTTATAAGCAAACATTCTTATGCAACAGGGAGAGTAGCGCATGAACACTTGGAACATCCAAGTACTTGTACTCTGATCGAAATTCAAATTTATTTCATCCTTTGATGATTAGTCAAATCTTCAAGAACGATTAATAATTTTTAATAAAAAAATAAAGCACTCTATTTTTTGGATTTTTGAATTTTCTATTTTTAAATTAAATTTTAATTAATTTTTTTAAATATAAGTAAACAAATAAACAAAGAAACTAACTCAATAGTTACAACTATACAATTACTATGGGATCAAAATCGTTTTCAGGCGGACCAAGGAACACTTTTCAGTGCGAACTTATTCAGACTGGTCCAAGTGATTGCCAATATGTTTGTCCACTTAAACTTATGCTCAACTTTCATTTTTCAACTTCGTGATATGCTTAAGGTAATATTATACTATGATACCCGTGTGTCCCATACCATGACATACCCCCGCGATCAAGATAAGCACAACGATTAATCGTAGCAGGTGAGTATACTGAGATCATCCTTTATTTTTACAACGCCGGGCTATTGGTGAACAAGTCAGTATTTTCGTACAGCAGAGTGACCAATAGTATCTGACGAGGGTTAGACAAATACCTTATTTGATATGTTCGAATACATGGAATTTTCTCATGATGAGATTTCCTTTCTTTTAAGGTTTTGGCACTTCTATTTTTGCTCTTTTAGAAAGATATCCTGACTGTGCCTAGGTCTGCATATAATCTGGATGCAACAGAAGGGCAGTCAAGATATCCCCGGATGACTCAACAGCATAAAGACCCGAAACTTTAGATGTTGGCTATCTATCAACGTAGGATTTAAGACCATAAAATCATACGCCGATGGTATGCTACCCACAAGATACATAGTTCGTTTGTTTATATCACTTAGTATCTTTTAATCACTTTGAGCGTTAAGCCTACCAACACATCACATAAGATCCTAGTCTTTTCAGCTACAATACCTTACATGTGTCAGTCACGCCCTTTATCACGAATATTCATTTCATTTCCCATTTGATGCAAAAAGACATTTTGTATTTTTTTGTTTTTTAAATGTTTTTCGTATTTTTCTGATTTTGTATTTTTCTGTTTTTCAAATGTTTTTCGTATTTTTCTGATTTTCTCCCCCTCATACAATCTATATATACATATATCGCCCTCTTCCCCCCTAAATTTGTGCATCATACTTTATGCACAAATTTACCTAATAAATAAAACGTATGCACAAAGTTTTAAACAAAAGAAAAGGAAAATATTTTTGTTGTTTTTGCTTAACCGTTCGGTCATTAGATTAAAAACTAATCAAATTCAAAATTAAAGCACGAAATTTAAATTGTACATTTTCGCTGATCTTTTCTTACCTCATCTCTTCCAAAGGAAACATCACACTTGAGAAAAAAATTGAGCTTTTGCGACAGTGAGATGTTATCCAATATGTCCCTGGAACAATTGCTATCAACATTCCAGAGATTGTCAACAGCTCCTCCTTGGTTGTTCCTAAAAAATAAGCAGATTAGTAAGACAGTGGGACCCAGGCCATCGTGGTCCTGAGTTTCCCTGAAGCATCAAAATAAGACACTTCTTTTAAACACAAATCCCCTTTTGTTTCAAGGATTGGTGATGTTGCTATTGCCTTGGATTTGGGTTTCCAATTCTGCTTCATTTTAACAAACGTGGTTGTTGCCTTTGATTGAGCAACTTTGACTGTTTCAGGTTTAGTCGTTTTAGAAAAAAGATTTTTGTTTCTGAACAGCCTTGCATTTGTTTTTGGCAACATTCCAATCCCCATCAGATGGTTTAATCTTGGGATTCACATTCTTCATTGCCTTAGGTGATGATACCTTCATCGGCTTTGAATGATTTTTATCCTTAGGTGTAACCTTCTGATTTTGAACATGATACGGAACATGGGAACTATGTGTGTAGTTTCGAGCGATGTGACCAGGAATACCGCAATTGACGCACGTTTGTCTCTTCACATGTAAAGCATTCTGATCAGCTTGATTTGCTCGTGTAGGCCTTGAAGGATGAACGGATCCCTTTTGTGCTTTATTTCCTTGCACGTTTCTTATGTTTGTACTTTTCGTTTGCAAGGGCCTTCTTTTGTTGTGGAGATTTCTTTGGATTGTTCTACTTTTGTTTAGACTGCAAGTCTTGTTCAGAAATCTCCCCAACCTTTCCAAAAGCTTTGCTAGCACGGTCAAAAGCATATTTTTCGCATTTGCCATTAAAGACCGGCTTAACAAAGGCATTTTTCAAAACACTAGCCTTTTGAGGGCTATTGATGCCCACTGATGATTTTGGAGAGCTTGATTGTCCTTGAGGTTTGGACTTCTGCTTTCTTCGTCTCCGATTTGCTCGTTTATGCTCTTTTAGCTTGCTCAGAACATTTTCATCAGAAACATAAGGTTCAGATTGTTCAGTTTGCGCACCCGGAGCCTTGTTCACGTCAGCTCTCTCTTAATCAGCTGAATCATTTGAAGAGTCAACAGTACCAGATGGTTCCCGTGCGTCTGGCGTATAACCACTGGGTTTGCCGTACACCATATGCTATGCTTTCTCAATATCTTCTTCAGTTTCAACATTGTTGTGTAGTTGCGATCATACGGTGGGGCAACTTGATTGAATCCCAAACCCTTCCCTTTGTCCCCTTATATGCCAGCTGCACATTGCACACATCTTGAACAAGCTTGCTGGTTGTATCAAACTTCTTTATATTAACTTCATTTTGTTGATATTTTCTAGTAAGAAGTCCCAGCTCAACTCTTACAAAGTCGCATTCCATGGTTTTTGAATCTAATATGGTTTTGTAATCATGGACCCAATATTTATGTTGATTTACGCCCAGGTGGAGTTGAGCTATGTCTTTCTTTTGAGCTTCAACCTTTTCTTTGAGTAACTTGTTACTTTCTCGAAGGCTGATGCACTGAGCCATTGCATTGTTGTATTCATCAGTCATTTTGGAATTAAAGCCCTGAGTTGAGCAGCCCTATTCCTGCAAGGTTCAGTGCACAAAAGATAGTTGACTGTGTCAATGGGCGAGCTTGATTTGTCAGCGTTAGTTTAGGCTTGAGGTAGAGTTTGGGGTGCTGGGCTGCTGCTTGCTGGGCTTGAGGTTTCTGCTCAGATACTTCTTCAGGATTAGACCCAATTGATTTTGCATATAGATCTTTGAGATCTTGGTTTGATTGTAAATAAATGCACAACCAAGAAACAAAGGAGTCTGAGTCATCACCCAAAAAGCTATTCATATCATTTCTTACTTCCTCTTTTTGCCTTCCATGGTCAAGCAAACGCATCACATAGTTAGCAATCGGATCAACATTGTAGTCTCCAATAAACTCATTCAGCTTTTCTCTCATCCTGCAGGCTCGGGTTTTGATTGTGCTGGACTGAGAGCTATGTTCGAGTGCTGAGCTTGGGATGTAAACATTTTCGGATAATCGAAACCGTACTAGTAAACACGATAAAAACTGTCCGAAACCTGGTTTTACCAAAATGTACCGTTAGACTTGTCTCGACAATACGATTCCAATGATATATAATGTCCGATGGTGATTTTAGGAATTTTCGTGCCTTTTTTCCCTAAAAATTACCCGAGTCTAACCGTGCAACCGGTTTGTTAAGATTGTCCGTGGATCAAATTCTGTGTACGAAAACGTTTAACTCCGGTTACGTCAGCTGGTTAACTTTCCACCTTTGTGGGTGCAACTCGGAACAATACCAAATTCGGAACAGTAACTCAGATTAACAATCCGAGATGGAATCTCAAACAGTTCCGAGATGGTGATTCGGAATAGTTTCCGAGATGGTATCCGAGATGCACTATTTCAGTCTGGAATGAGAATCCAGAACAGTAATCCGGAATGCTATCAGATACACAGCAACAATGAGAATCTGGAATAGTTATCCGAAACAGTAATCCGGAATGAATCCGAGATGGAATCTCCTTCGTGTTCTTCGGGATCTTCAACGACTTTGAATCCGAAATTCAACAGATTAATCCGAAATTAATTCGAAATCAATCCGAAATTCAAGATTTTAATCCGAAATATAAAAGAATAATCTGAAATGCAGCAGAATAATCCGAAATCTGTCCGAAATGTAACCAGAAATCCGAAATCCTTGAGTGTTGATCCGAAATGCTTGAATCTTCTTCGTGTTCTTCGTGTTTTTCAGCAGAAACCAAACAAAATCGTGTAATATTAGATCTGAGCCTGGAAACAGGTTCAACAGGCTCTGATACCACTTGTAAGTCCCGATAATCCGGATCTGTCAACGATATCACACAATCACCAAGAATGGGCGGAATCTAAACTTGGTGATCTTGAAGAAAACCGAAAAGATGAAGAACAATACGAATCGACTTTAACCTTTGCACACGATTCTATTACTTGAACAAGCAAAACCGTCTGGTACAAGATGGAGGCTCTCTCTAGAGAAATCCCAAAAGTCTTAACCCTAGGAATGACATAATATGCTATTTATACCTAGGGTTTGCCCATCCCCTCATGGGCTTCCCTTGGGCTTGTCTGGCCCACATGGCCTATGACATGCCCAGGTGACCTATTCAAGGTCCAAAACTAATATAAACTAACCCAGTTAATCCCAGTTAACTACCATAGACTGTTGCGTATATTTGATGCTTCAGTCTCACACTTCTGGGACCTAACAAGGGAATTGGTACGACCTCGTGCTTAGATATGCTGAAAGTAGAAAAAATGAAGAAAAGAAGAAAAAACCTAAAAGGATAAATTAAAGAAGCAAAAAAATGATTACGCCGTCGATTTTTAACTTTCTTAAAATCCTTGTATCCCCGGCAACGGCGCCAAAAACTTGACGTGTGGTGAGGCTGTATGATTTTTTTTATATATTTTTAATCACTTTTCACTCATTTATCAGACTTTAAATTAATCAAACACGATATAACACTATCACTCTCTACAACACGCTAGGGCAAGTGCAACCATCGTTGGCGTAGTATAGTGATGGTAAGATATCGAAGTCGTCCAAGGACACAAGAGCTTTTAATATCGGAATGTTGTCAGCGTCTAATCTAACTAAATTTGAGAATACATTTTTTATAAGTAAAAATAAAGAAAGAAACTAAAGTAATAAAAGAAATAAATAGGCAAGATAGGATCACTTGGTTCTGACTTATCTTTTATGTATCCTTTGATGATTTCCGTATTTTGGGTTTTTTAAGAGATTATCTTAGTTATAGTGGCATGTCCCTCTTTTGGAGGTAACGCTAACCTCGACCATATTAGTCTGAGTCAGCAGGGATACAGTCCGGCAAAGCCTAAATATTGAAAGTGTAACTCTTCGCATTTTATAGTTTCCTTATTTAGAAAGTGAGACCGTATTTCTATTTATGGAAACTTGTATTTGTGTCTTATTCGTATTTCATTCCAACTTTTTAATCTGAGACGATGTTCATAATGAAAACTCATACTGTCACACCCCGACCCGCAGCGGAAAAGGTGACGGGGCATGATTGGGTTATCATCAAAGCTCATGACATTTATTATAATGTTTCGTATTTATTATTTCAATTTAAAAGAGATCATACAATCATATCAAACAAATACAACATGTTCTATCATCCTTCTAAACTTCATTATTTTTCTTCTAAGCCAATTTCTTATGTTTTCCTTGCTTCATCCTGTTCACCTGTATCATATGTAAAAATGGTTTTTGGATCAACAAAAAGTTGGCGAGTGAACCTTGTTAGAAAACATTTATTATTTATTTCTGGTTGTATTTAATATGGAAAAATTGTGCAATATTCATATATGAACAAACGTAAAAAAACATACAATAACTAACAATTAGCTTACAATAACAAACAACAACAAACAACAACAAACAATAACATACATTAACAAACCAACAGCATACAATCACAACCCATTAGTATACGATATCAAACAACAACAAACAATAACATACATTAACAAACCAACAGCATACAATAACATATCAACTTGCATAAATATATAACATAAATGAAACTGTGCGATCAAGGCTCAATCAAACGGAGCCGATCGTATTGCATGTACTGAAAATGAAAAATGTCTGTGCGATCAAGGCTCAATCAAACGGAGCCGATCGTATTGCATGTACTGAAAATGAAAATGTCTGTGCGATCAAGGCTCAATCAAACGGAGCCGATCGTATGTTGGCACGCCAGGTTCACGCTCATAATGTAATGGGGAACATGCTCAACGCTCATAATGTAATGGGGAGCGGCGGCCCATGAAATTGCATGTACTGAAAATAATAAATTAAATCTATACAATAATCACACAAACAGTTTACACAGGCTGGATACACATTTATTCATGATATGATGTATGCACAATGATTTAAATATAATAAATAGTAAGACACATGATACACCCAAAAAACATGATTTAAACGGGGAATTTGTAGAGATTCACTCACAGTGGGTGCGTTCGGTGAATGATGATGAATGCGCACGAGTTTAGAGGATTGATCGTCGAGGAATAACTAACCTAATTAATAAAGAAAAGTAAGGTAAATAAATGGATTTTATTAACAACTTTAATAGGATTTTTGGATATATTTTTTGTGAGTTTTAGGCTAGTTTCTAACCTTAAAAATGTTATTTTTAAGTATTTTTAATTGATTTTTAAATAAAATAAATAAATAAAAATAATTAAAAAAATGTTGACTTTTTGACCGTTGACCGTTGACCGGTTAGGTCGGTTATATGTGTGCGCTGGGTGAGACTCGAACCGGTGACCTCCCGTTCGCGTGCACGCAGCTCTACCAACTGAGCTACGTGTCTAACCTGAAATAATTCTGTTTTTAATTATATTTATACACTAATTCAATTAATCCGAAAATTATTTATTTTTAAAAAGGGTTTTAAATGTATCGGACCGGTGTCGTCAACAGGTCTCGAACCCGGGACCTGTGACTTAATGTTACACACAGTCCAAAGCTAAACTGTGTGTCTAACTTGGTTTAAATACAGATTTTTATTATACTTAACATCTAACGGAGTTAACCCGGTTCAGTTTAAAAAAAAAAAGGCATTTTATTACAGCGCATGAGGTTGGGACAGGAATCGAACTCGCGACGTGTATGTGTTTATTTGCACACAGTCCACCGTTGGACTGTGTGTCTAACCCGTTTATAAAACTGTTTTTAATTAATCTTATATCATATCTGAACTCGTCTTCTTCGTTCAAAACACAGACATCGGTCAAAGCAACTGATACTTGATTAATTCGGTTAATGAACAAAATGAACAAGTGGAAAGTATTGAATCGAAGAGTTTGGGGAAAGAAAATACCGAACAGATCGTCTTCTTCAGAAAATCCGGCGAAGCTCTTCGGCTGTTAGAGTCAATTAGCAGTCTGGAGGGAGTAGATGTGAAATTGAACTAATGAGTAATGATTATCAGTAGATTACATGATCATACCGGTTATCAGCGTGATTCTGAAACTTTCAGAAACTTTCCGGCGAAAACAGAAAAATCCGGCAATGTCGTCTGAGGTTGATTCTGAGCGATGAAATGGTGTTAGAATTCGTCTTATAATGGAATGAAACAGAAACATCGAGGTAATTACCGTGTATATGAGAGTCCCGGTTTTCCGGCGACTTGCAGAGAATTCCGGCGAGTGAAATTTCTTGCGACCGAGATTCTTCAGTGGTTTAAGGTGAGTGGGAGTGATGTCAGTATGAGTCCTATGATCTTATTTTTGGGTAAAAAGAAAGGATGGATTGAATTCGGTTTTCCGGCGAAACTTTCCGGTAATTGTTCAGAGAATTCCGGCGACTTCCGGCGAAGTTTTCTGAGCGAAAAGATGAGTGTGTTTGATAGAATTCGCGAGCTCACTGAATGAAGAAAGTATAACTCCCGGATTTGAGTTGTATTTTTCGGTTTTGAATTGAAATGAATGAAATTGATGGAGTCCTTCGGTTATAACCGATCTTAGTGTTGATGCATACGTTATGACTAAAAAGGAACGGCCAAATTTGACGAAATTGTCAGGATTTCCGACGTGAACGGATTTGGGCGCGTTTGAGTAACTGGGTTTTGATTTCCAGATTGATTTATGTATTAATTGTTTCAATATGTTAACAAACATCACAAGTGGCGGAGCGGTAGTAGGGATGTGTGTTAAGGCTTTGCTAGCACTCGGCTGACCCGGGTTCGAGACCCGGCAGCAGTATTTTATTTTTATTTCATTATTTTTAACAGATTTTCAATAATAAATTTTATATTCTAATATACTTATTAATTATGTATCGTTTAAAATTAATTTGGGCATTAAATACGCAACGAAATTTTTAACTGGTTGTTCGGTTGATAAACGGAGCGGGTTTGGTGTAACATTTGTAAAAATCGGGTCTTCAAAACCCGCTCCGTTTTGTAATCAAGTACCAAGTTATAAAAGTTACATTAAATATTTATGATTATTTTGAGTTAAAACGATACATAATTAATAAATAAACTAAACTATAAAAATTATATTTGATAAAAAGTTAAAATAAAATAAATAAAAAAATAATGAAGCTGCCGGGATTCGAACCCGGGTCAGCCAAGACACTTCAACAACTTAACACTCACTCCTTAGACCACTCCGCCACATTGTGTTTTCTGCTAACTCTAGGAACACAAATGAATTTTATACACAAACTCAGTTAAAACCGATGGCACCATCTGAGAAACGGTAATCGGCAAACCTAGCGTCAAATCGTTGTTTATCTCACACATTCAGTTTATAACCGATGCACGACGGTTTTTAATCAATCAGAAATTGATTAAACTTCAAGACTCATCATTGTTGGTTTTTAAAACCGAAAAAACCATCAAGTTCAGAATTTCACAAACTCCAGACCACTTTCGTGATTCAGAGATATCATACCAATACTCCATTTCCTTTTCGTCGCATTTTCAGACCATCAGAGCGCCTAAAACAGCTCGCCGGAATTCTCTGCAAAAGTCGCCGGAAAACCGTATTCAACTCAAACCGGTAAAATATTTCTACTTTATGGTTTCAATCTATTGTTAGAACCTTACTAACATTAACCCATCGCTCATAATCAACCACAGACGACATTGCTGGACTTTCTGTGCTCACCGAAAAACTCCTGGAATCGTCGGAAACTCGTTGATTACCGGTATGCACATTCCAACGTACTGATAATCAATACTCATTAGTTCAATTTCACATCTAATCCCTTAAACCTGTTAATAGATTCTCTCAGCCGAAGGTTTCAAAAACAGAGCCGACAAGTTTCGCCGGACTCTCTGAAGAAGACAATCTGTTCGGTATCTTCTTTCCCCAAGCTTTTCGGTTCAATGCATTCAAACTGGACATCATGTTTATTATCTAAATTAATCACGAATCGGTTGTTTGATTGATGTCTGCGTTTGTAATGAAGAAGACGAAGTTCAGTGATGACATAAGATTAATTAAAATCGAAATTATAAACGGGTTAGACACACAGTCCAGCGGTGGACTGTGTGCAAACAAAAACTATACACGTCCCGAGTTCGATCCCTGCTACACGCACACCTTGTGTAATAAAATGCCTTTTTTATCAAGAACTAAACCGGGTTAACTAAGATAGTTGTTAAGTATAATAAAAACCGTGATAATAACCGGGTTAGACACACAGTCCAGCGGTGGACTGTGTGCAACATGAACTACACGTCGCGCGTTCGAAACCCGTCATGAGCACCGGTCCGATTGAATTAAAATGTTTTTGCAAATAAAGGAAATTCGGTTAAATCGAATAAGTGTATAAATATAATTAAAAGCGAGATTATTTCGGGTTAGACACGTAGCTCAGTTGGTAGAGCTGCGTGCACGCGAACGGGAGGTCGCCGGTTCGAATCTCACCCGGTGCAGATTAATTCGCTGACCGAACCGGTCAACGGTCAACGCTAAAAAAATAATATATTTTTTTATATTTTTATTTATTTAATTTAATTTAAAAATCAATTAAAAATACTTAAAAATAACATTTTAAAGATAGAAAATAGCCATAAACTCACAAAAATATATCTAAAAATTTCATTAAAATCCTTAATAAAATCCATCCATTTAATATATTTTTCCATTATTATCTAGGTTAGTATTCCTCGTTGATCCGCTCATCTAAATCGTGTGCATCTCACCATCTCCAATCCAACGCACCCAATGTGTGTGAATCTTACAAATTCCCCGTTTTAATCACGTTTTGGGGTGTATCATGTGTCTTTGTATATATATATTATTACTTAACCATTGTGCATATATCATATCATGAACTTGTGTATTCAGTTTGTTGCTGTTAAGTAGTTATTATTGGATGCAATTTATTATTCAGTACATGCAATTTCATAGGCCGCCGCTCCCCATTACATTATGAGCGTTGAGCATGTTCCCCATTTTATTATACGGTTGAAGCTGGCGTGCCCACATATGATCGGCTCCGTTTGATTGAGCCTTGATCGCACAGTTTCATTTATGTTATTTACAGTATGATGTTGGTATGTTCATGTATGCTGCCATGTGTTATTGTATGTTATAGTTGTGACTGCTTTTTGCCATTACTTGGTTATTTACATTTGCTCATCTATGATTATGCACAAATTTTCATTGATAAACTAACAATTAATTTATTAATAAATGTTTATCTAATAAGGTTCACTCGCCAACTTATGTTGACCCAAAAACTCCCATTTTACACATGATACAGGTGAAGCAGCTGCAGCTAGGAACACATAGGATTTGGACTAGAAGAATAAAACGATTTAGTGTTGGGATTGTTATGCTTGGCTTATTTTCCTTGTATTGAATGAACATGTTTGGATGTTTGAAATGTAACTTTGACTTTATTAAATATGATACATATTAGTAAATGTCATGAGCTTTGGTGATAACCCAATTATGCCCCGACTCTTATTCCGCTGCGGGTCGGGGTGTGACAGATTGGTATCAGAGCCAGGTTTATAGGGATATAGGATAGGTTATTAGACCCTTAGAGCCTATACTATAGTCGATTAGAAACTTATAAGAATTTTGTGTGTTATATGCCAAATTTCATGATGTTTATTTGTTTTATGTTAAATGTTACATTTGATATTGTGCAAGCATGTTCATAAGTATGTATTATCATATAATGCTTATCATGAAATCGTATGCTCATAACATATCACATCCATGAAAGCACACACAACATCATGATTGTTTTTACAATGATTTTCGTGTTTTCAAATCTCATCAAAGTGAGTTCTCATGACGGGCATGTAGTAACTGGAAGGGTACCAGTACCGGTAGTCGGAACGTCCTGTCTAGGCTGGCATTCGTATAAATCCAAAATAAAGGACTAGTTTGCCTACCTGGGGACTAACAATGAGAGTACGAAGTACCTATTTGGCCAAAGCATGCTATACCAAACGTCGTGTGAGCTAATTCCACTTTGAGTTGTCATTGTGTCTACACCTGGACATGTTCCGACCAAACATCTCATGAACATATTTTGTGGTTTGCATTCGGGGGATGCGAGTGTTAAATTGCCAATACTAATGTGAATCCTACCAAGCCAATAGCCATGGGGCCCACATGACTATGTAGGTGAAGGTATGGGGGACATTTGAGGCCCAACATGAGCGAACCCAAGACATCCTATGGATGTAGTTGCATTATTGATATTTATGTTATTTTCATTTTCTTAAAGAGACATGACACCTAAAAAGGCACCATAAACTCACAATCTTCTCATTTTATGATCCTGTAGATGTCGTCTAGACAGCAACGAAGGGGTAAAAGATCGGGAAGGTCTCAGGAACGTTTGGCCACTCAGATCGCGAAACAAATGGCCACGATATTGCCTGACATTGTGGTACAAGTACAACAAGCCCTTGCTACAAATCCTACAAACCCTCCCCAGCAACAGGACCAGAACATTGACAACCCTCCTACCAACAAGTGCTCTTACAAACATTTTAAGTCCTGTGATCCTCCTAAATTTAAGGGACCGAGGGTGTCACTACTCTCCTACATTGGTTCGAGGAGATGGAAAACACCTTCCTAAATTGCGATTGTCCTGATGATCGCAAGGTTCGATACGCCACCGGGAGACTACTTGGAGTAGCCCTCACTTGGTGGAACACTGAAAAAGGGAAGAGGGGAACTGAAGATGCGATGGCCTTAACTTGGGAGGAGTTAAGGGAAATCATGACTAGGCGTTTCTGTCCTAGAAGTGAAATTAAAAAGTTAGAGGATGAATTTCATGCTCTAAAGCAAAAGGAGGGTGATCACTCTACTTACAACAAGAGGTTCTTGGAGTTGAACCAAATGGTCCCAAATTTATTCACTCCTACCTATCGTCTGATCGAGCATTATATTCGAGGACTTCCCTCGATAATCCAAGATTCAGTTCTCAGCGTTTCACCAGTAACACTTGAAGCTGCCATGGAGTTAGCAACTGAATTGACCGAAAACCGAATTCGCAACGGGAAGTTCAAAGAAGAGAAGAAGAAAGCCCCTGTTGAGGGACAAACTTCAAACCACCCCATTCCTTCCTCTAAGTTTGCTAACAAGAGGAAGCGTAACACCAGGAATTTTGCCGTTACCCAAACCCACACCCCTATTCCTGCTGCACCCATTACTCAAGTCACTCCTTCACCCGCACCATACAGAAGACCCTACACAGGCCCATTACCAAAATGTAACCGTTGTCAGTATCACCATTCCCTGATCATCCTTGCCAATACTGCACCGGCTGCGGTCGCGCAGGACATACTGTTCAAAACTGCCGCATGCCTCAACGAACAAACCGCCACCAACCTTTAACCCAAACCCACCAACAGTTAATGGGTCAAGCACAACAACCCCTACCATTTCCACCCACCCAACATTTAGCCCAAACATACTACCAACCCAATTATCCTATGGGCCAACCTAGGCGGGCTTGCTTCAATTGCGGCGACCCAAGTCATTTCAGAAACACATGTCCAAGGCTGGTTAATATTATTCATGCTCAGGCCCAAACCAACCCAGTGAATCAAGCGAACCAAGCTCCTCCACCTGCAAGAGGAAGAGCTTTCAATATTAACGCGAACCAGGCCAGAGCTGACGGCAATGTGGTCAACGGTACGTTCCTTATAAATGGTAGATATGCCTCTATGTTATTTGATACTGGTGCGGATAGAAGTTTTGTGTCATTAGAATTTGAACCTATCTTAAGCAAAAATCGGGATAAGCTCACGGAATCCATAACGGTAGAAGTTGCGGACGGGAAACCAGTTTCATTAGACTCTATATTACGCAACTGTACACTCACCTTAAACGACCACGATTTCTCAGTCGACCTTATTCCTATGAAGCTGGGAAGTTTTGACATTATAATCGGTATGGATTGGCTCAGTCAACATCAGGCGGAAGTTGTATGTCGTGAAAAATTTATTCGTATTCCTCTTTCAAACGGTCAGACTCTACGAATCATTGGAGAAACCTCGTCGAAAGGGCTCAGCTTAATGTCTTGTCTTCAAGCTCAAAAATATCTTTGCAAGAATTATGTCGCTTTTTTAGCCCATATCATCAAGAAGGGGACCACAAAGAAGAAACTTGAAGACATTCCTGTAGTAAAAGACTTTCCACAAGTTTTTCCTGACGACATTTCAGGACTTCCTCCAGTTAGAGACGTCGAATTCCGTATTGATCTTATACCTAGTGCTACACCAGTTGCAAAGTCTCCATATAGGTTAGCCCCCTCTGAAACGCAAGAGCTAGCCAGTCAATTACAAGAGTTGACTGACAAGGGATTCATACGTCCTAGCTCATCGCCTTGGGGTGCACCTGTCCTTTTTGTAAAGAAGAAAGATGGATTTTCGTATGTGCATCGACTACAGAGAGCTCAACAAGTTAACCATAAAAAATCGCTATCCTTTACCTCGCATTGATGATCTTCTTGACCAACTACAAGGTGCCAGCTGCTTTTCAAAAATCGATCTTCGATCTGGCTATCATCAGCTTAGAGTGCATGAAGAAGACGTCCCTAAGACTGCTTTTCGAACTCGTTATGGCCACTATGAATTCATGGTTATGCCGTTTGGATTAACCAACGCACCAGCTGTCTTCATGGACCTAATGAACAGAGTCTGCAAACCTTACCTTGATCGATTTGTTATAGTTTTCATCGACGATATTCTTATTTATTCAAAATCTAAAGCTGATCATGAGCGTCATCTTCGACTCGTTCTTGCACTTCTAGAAAAGGAAAAGCTTTATGCCAAGTTCTCTAAATGTGAATTCTGGTTAAAAGAGGTGCAATTTCTCGGGCATGTAGTCAATGACAAGGGAATACATGTTGACCCTTCAAAGATCAAAGCAGTTCAAGAATGGCAAGCTCCACGTACACCAACTGAAGTAAGATCTTTTCTTGGACTAGCTGGCTATTATCGTCGGTTCATTTCAAACTTCTCTCGCATTGCTGTGCCACTCACGGCTTTAACCCATAAGGGAAAACCATTCGTATGGGGACCCAAGCAAGAAGAAGCTTTTCAAACTCTTAAACAAAAACTTTGTGATGCACCAATCCTCACTCTTCCTGAAGGTTGTGATGATTTTGTAGTCTATTGTGACGAGTCAGGGCAAGGATTAGGCTACGTTCTCATGCAAAGAGGAAAAGTCATAGCTTATGCCTCGAGACAACTCAAGACACATGAAAAGAACTACACCACTCATGACCTAGAACTTGGAGCCGTTGTATTCGCTATTAAGATATGGAGACATTATCTCTATGGTGCTAAGTGTGAAATATACACTGACCACAAGAGTCTTCAACATATCTTCAATCAAAAAGAGTTAAATATGAGGCAACGAAGATGGGTCGAACTCCTGAATGATTACGACTGTGAAATTAGATACCACCCTGGTAAAGCAAATGTGGTGGCTGATGCACTTAGTCGAAAGGGTTATGCGAACTCCATTCATCTTCTATGTTCGCAAATTATAACCGACATTAAAGATCAAATTCGAGAAGCTCAACACGTTTCAATAACAGAAGAAGACGTACGAAAAGAGATGTCCTGTGGAGCCGAGCTAAAACTTGAAACTAAACCAGACGGTATCCTGTATTACCTAGATCGTATCTGGATTCCTAACCACAACAATCTTCGTGAAACTCTTATGAATGAAGCTCACAAAACGCGATATTCTATACACCCAGGAGCCGATAAGATGTATCAAGACCTACGGTACACCTATTGGTGGCCTGGAATGAATAAGGATATTGCCGTTTTTGTTTCCAAGTGTCTCACATGTTCCAAGGTGAAGGCTGAACACCAAAGACCCTCAGGACTTCTAGTCCAACCGGAAATACCTGTATGGAAGTGGGAAAATATAACCATGGATTTCATTATCGGGTTACCTCGCACTTCTGGTGGGTATGACACTATATGGGTGATTATAGACCGACTTACAAAATCAGCTCACTTTATTCCTATCCGCGAAGATTTTAAGAACGAAAAGCTTGCACGTATTTATATCAACGAAATCGTAAGCCGGCATGGGGTACCATGAAGTATTATTTCTGATCGTGATGGTCGTTTCACCTCACGAACATGGCAAGCAGTACAATCCGCTATGGGCACACTATTAGATCTCAGTACCGCCTATCATCCTCAAACTGATGGACAGTCTGAGCGCACCATTCAAACTCTTGAAGATATGCTTAGAGCATGTGTCATAGACTTCAAGGGAAATTGGGACGCCCACCTACCATTAGTTGAATTTTTGTACAACAACAGCTATCATTCGAGCATCGGCATGGCACCTTTTGAAGCCTTATATGGTCGTAAGTGCCGATCTCCTGTATGTTGGCACGAAATTGGGGAAGCACAAATTACTGGTCCAGAATTGATCCAAGAAACCACAGACAAGATTCATCAAATTCGAAACAATCTTCTAGCAGCTCAAAGTCGTCAAAACAGTTATGCAGATAAACGACGGAAGCCCTTAGAGTTTAACATTGGTGATCATGTGCTTTTAAAAGTATCACCGTGGAAGGGAGTAGTTCGTTTTGGTCAAAAAGGGAAGCTAGCACCTCGTTACGTAGGACCTTTCAAGATACTCGGAAGGGTAGGTCCTGTAGCATACAAGCTTGACTTACCAGAAGAACTCAACAGGATTCATCCCACATTCCACGTGTCGAACTTGAAGAAGTGCCTCGCTGATGAGAATCTCCATATTCCGCTGGAAGATATTCAGATTGATGAATCTATGCATTTTATTGAAAGACCAGTGGAGATCATGGACTACGGGGAGAAGCGTCTTCGACGAAGTCGCATTCCAATTGTTAGGGTACGCTGGGAGTCGAAACGGGGACCTGAGTTTACTTGGGAACGTGAAGACTCAATGCGTGAAAAATACCCGCATCTTTTTCCTACTACTTCAACTACTTAAATTTCGGGACGAAATTCCTAAAAGTAGGGGATACTGTAACATTTGTAAAAATCGGGTCTTCAAAACCCGCTCCGTTTTGTAATCAAGTACCAAGTTATAAAAGTTACATTAAATATTTATGATTATTTTGAGTTAAAATGATACATAATTAATAAATAAACTAAACTATAAAAATTATATTTGATAAAAAGTTAAAATAAAATAAATAAAAAAATAATGAAGCTGCCGGGATTCGAACCCGGGTCAGCCAAGACACTTCAACAACTTAACACTCACTCCCTAGACCACTCCGCCACATTGTGTTTTCTGCTAACTCTAGGAACACAAATGAATTTTATACACAAACTCAGTTAAAACCGATGGCACCATCTGAGAAACGGTAATCGGCAAACTAAGCGTCAAATCGTTGTTTATCTCACACATTCAGTTTATAACCGATGCACGACGGTTTTTAATCAATCAGAAATTGATTAAACTTCAAGACTCATCATTGTTGGTTTTTAAAACCGAAAAAACCATCAAGTTCAGAATTTCACAAACTCCAGACCACTTTCGCGATTCAGAGATATCATACCAATACTCCATTTCCTTTTCGTCGCATTTTCAGACCATCAGAGCGCCTAAAACAGCTCGCCGGAATTCTCTGCAAAAGTCGCCGGAAAACCGTATTCAACTCAAACCGGTAAAATACTTCTACTTTATGGTTTCAATCTATTGTTAGAACCTTACTAACATTAACCCATCGCTCATAATCAACCACAGACGACATTGCTGGACTTTCTGTGCTCGCCGGAAAACTCCTGGAATCGTCGGAAACTCGTTGATTACTGGTATGCACATTCCAACGTACTGATAATCAATACTCATTAGTTCAATTTCACATCTAATTCCTTAAACCTGTTAATAGATTCTCTCAGCCGAAGGTTTCAAAAACAGAGCCGACAAGTTTCGCCGGACTCTCTGAAGAAGACAATCTGTTCGGTATCTTCTTTCCCCAAGCTTTTCGGTTCAATGCATTCAAACTGGACATCATGTTTATTATCTAAATTAATCACGAATCGGTTGTTTGATTGATGTCTGCGTTTGTAATGAAGAAGACGAAGTTCAGTGATGACATAAGATTAATTAAAATCGAAATTATAAACGGGTTAGACGAGTTCGATCCCTGCTACACGCACACCTTGTGTAATAAAATGCCTTTTTTATCAAGAACTAAACCGGGTTAACTCAGATAGTTGTTAAGTATAATAAAAACCGAGATAATAACCGGGTTAGACACACAGTCCAGCGGTGGACTGTGTGCAACATGAACTACACGTCGCGCGTTCGAAACCCGTCATGAGCACCGGTCCGATTGAATTAAAATGTTTTTGCAAATAAAGGAAATTCGGTTAAATCGAATAAGTGTATAAATATAATTAAAAGCGAGATTATTTCGGGTTAGACACGTAGCTCAGTTGGTAGAGCTGCGTGCACGCGAACGGGAGGTCGCCGGTTCGAATCTCACCCGGTGCAGATTAATTCGCTGACCGAACCGGTCAACGGTCAACGCTAAAAAAATAATATATTTTTTTTATATTTTTATTTATTTAATTTAATTTAAAAATCAATTAAAAATACTTAAAAATAACATTTTTAAAGATAGAAAATAGCCATAAACTCACAAAAATATATCTAAAAATTTCATTAAAATCCTTAATAAAATCCATCCATTTAATATATTTTTCCATTATTATCTAGGTTAGTATTCCTCGTTGATCCGCTCATCTAAATCGTGTGCATCTCACCATCTCCAATCCAACGCACCCAATGTGAGTGAATCTTACAAATTCCCCGTTTTAATCACGTTTTGGGGTGTATCATGTGTCTTTGTATATATATATTATTACTTAACCATTGTGCATATATCATATCATGAACTTGTGTATTCAGTTTGTTGCTGTTAAGTAGTTATTATTGGATGCAATTTATTATTCAGTACATGCAATTTCATAGGCCGCCGCTCCCCATTACATTATGAGCGTTGAGCATGTTCCCCATTTTATTATGCGGTTGAACCTGGCGTGCCCACATACGATCGGCTCCGTTTGATTGAGCCTTGATCGCACAGACATTTTCATTTTCAGTACATGCAATACGATCGGCTCCGTTTGATTGAGCCTTGATCGCACAGTTTCATTTATGTTATTTACAGTATGATGTTGGTATGTTCATGTATGCTGCCATGTGTTATTGTATGTTATAGTTGTGACTGCTTTTTGCCATTACTTGGTTATTTACATTTGCTCATCTATGATTATGCACAAATTTTCATTGATAAACTAACAATTAATTTATTAATAAATGTTTATCAAATAAGGTTCACTCGCCAACTTATGTTGACCCAAAAAATCCCATTTTACACATGATACAGGTGAAGCAGCTGCAGCTAGGAACACATAGGATTTGGACTAGAAGAATAAAACGATTTAGTGTTGGGATTGTTATGCTTGGCTTATTTTCCTTGTATTGAATGAACATGTTTGGATGTTTGAAATGTAACTTTGACTTTATTAAATATGAAACATATTAGTAAATGTCATGAGCTTTGGTGATAACCCAATTATGCCCCGACTCTTATTCCGCTGCGGGTCGGGGTGTGACATTTGGTAAATCCGGTTTTTGGCGGATGTTACACATACTTTATTTATACTTGTTATACATGCAAAAGATTCCTATATACGAGATTACATGCAAAATATACTTACTAGATGTACAATACTCATACGTTACAACTCTATGCTTAAAATACTAAAAAACCGGCTAAAATACGTAAAAACACTCCTAAGCTGAACCATTCGTGCGAATTGAACCCGCTTCGCACGAGGTGTACCCACTTCGTACGAAGTGAAGTACACTTCGCATGAAGTGAGCGCACTTCGCACGAAGAGGAGCTGCCAGCAACTTTTCCTCTAAATATATACCCATTTCACCACTTCAATCTTTCCGAATCTTCACTCACTCACAACTTAATATCCAGGAGTTTGGCAGTCTATTCTTAGCTGATTAAGTGAGTATTAGCTCACTACAAACTCTTACTGTTTTAAATTTTATCTTCATTTTTCTTCTACGTTCTTTTATTTTGTGCCAAGTGTGTAAGCTAAACCAAATCTCGATGAACTTGTGTTTCAGCTGATGTGAGAACGTTGGAAGCTTGGGCTATCAGAATTAAGTTCCACCATCACTTGTACATGTTTTTATGTTGTATTTATTTCATTCACGACCAACCGGGTTTATCAACTTTGTTGATAAACTTAGTGCTTGGTTGAATCATATAATGAGGTTTCATACCTCCTTGCTTGACCTCTATGTCAATCTTGACTAAATATGGACATAAACTATACGTATTATTTGTATTTTCTTAAGAATCTAGTCTAGACTTAATATTAATTGCATTCTGATTAAGTGTTATGACCCTAGACTATTATGCCTCGTTGCCAAATTCCCGTTCATAGAAACCAGTGTCGAAACGGGTGCAAAATGAGCTAAATCATACAAGAACTATCCACTTCGCACGAAGTGAACGATCACTTTGCATGAAGTGAGCAACCACTTCGTACAAAGTGGCATTTTCCTACGTTTTTGTACTTCCTGTAATTTCTGTCATGAATCTGAACTCCCACAAATCAGAATACTCACACATCTCTGTTCCCTCGTGTAGGGTAACTTCGGTGTTTGTTACGTCATCATTGCGACTCGCAGTTTATTGGAAATGTTAGCAAAACTGTGAGCATACTCGACTCCCCTCTTTATCTTTACACTTTTGGGTGCAACTTATATGTTATATAAACCCACTAAACACAACTCTTTATGCTAAATCACAAATCAAAATTCATCATACATGCTTAATGCGAATACTTGCAATCTTATTCATGCTAGAATTGAATGCTTTATACTACGTCATTAACTGTGTACAAGCCTCCCTTAACATGTATACTGCTATAGGATTAATGCACCGCCCGTTTTGGTGAGGTCATGTTAAGTAAACAAAATGGTGTAGTCATTGCTATGATTAGATTGCGACATCGGTAAACTTTGGGTTGACATGTGTAGCCGCATTACTTGCATTGTATGATAGTTTAAGTGACGTTTATGCCATGTCGAATGTTTAATCTTTTATATTATTTGGTATTGTAACTTGTATGCTTGCCAATGTCTCGTGTGTTGAACTATACTTTATATATGTTGCAGGTTCAGGATGATGATAAGGATGCATGGAATCTAGTAGGATGAACTAGAAACCCATTTTGACTTAGAGACTTAGAATTTTTTTTGGATCGTGTTTCTTGATTAAGGTATTGTAATCTCATTTCAGATATTTTGTTGTACTTTGTTTCCTATCGATGTAACCGAATTTGAAATGAAATGAAATTGTTTCTTTAAATACTTGTAACAAATTTGCATTATGAAGTCTCGAGCAATCTACTACTGCCCCGACGATTCCACCATCGGTTGGGGTGTGACAAAAAGATAATTAAGTTAGTAATACAAAATGTGGTATGTCCCACTTTTGGAGGCAACGTTACCCTCGGCCATATTGGTCTGAGTCAGCAGGGATACAGTCTCGCAATGCCAGTTTAATATTTTAGTAGTAGTTTATTTATAACGGATTCAAGACGTTCTTACTTCCCCTGATTTGATGATATCTCCCTCAAAAGTAGTCCTAATAAGCTTGATAAAGTACTCGCAAGATCTATACACTGAATGAGGCAAAAACTGTACCCAAACCACTTTTCTAACCCCTTCCAGGTAGTTAACGTATTTTATATACACCGTAAAGACACGAATGAGTGAATCAATAAAACATGAAGAGATGACAGAAGAAAGTTCACTTTCAATATAAAAAACTAGATATTAATGTCATTAATACAAACCCAATTAAAAAGTTAACCAAAGCTTGGAAATCAAAAGTAATACATAAAAGACTTGTCATCACCAAGGGATGTAAGAGATTAGCCAATCATGGCCTTTGTTTGACAAAAACTCTTACGATCACTCTTGTCCCGAGACTACTAGACACTATAAAGATGGATGAATTTGGTGGATGACAATGGTATTTTGGTGATGGCGTGGTGGCAGGTGTGAGAGAAGTGGTTTGCCAAGGGATGGATTGCAATTGAACCAAACACCCCTATTTATAGTTGGAAACAGACAGTTCACACGGCCCCGTGCCCCCTTCTTCTCTGTCTTCATTTAATGAGCTGTGTCAGTTCGTATGCTTACACAGTCCTGTGGCTCCTTTACTTGCTTTACTATCCAAGATTTACATATCTGGGAGTTGACCACGGCCCGTGTCCATGGGACACGACCTCGTGTCTCTTGTCTGCTTCTGTTTGTCTTTTCCTTTATGGAATATTGAGTGGGGTATGACCCTGTGCTTGTCTTCTGATTCGTTGTTTTCGGTCTTGGGGTGAAGCTCGGGTCATCGGTATGATGTATCAACTTCTCTTCTTTCGTATTTATGATGGTTTTTGCTGTTAATTTGTTTCATTTGTACATTTAAGCTCTTTTAATCTTGAAAATCAAAAGTATACAAAGAAACACATTTTTTCCTGCTTTAGTACTAAAAGGGTTGATTTTATACCTTATTTTATATAATTTATATGTTACATTTGGTGCATATCACATACTAATACACTTCATTTCTCATGGTAATTTATACACACGTGGCATGATGTATCGGTGAAACAATTTGCGATATAAAACCTGTGACCTCATTCAACCCGTTTGATTGACACTTTTAAAGATGCATGCATTTATAGGAGTACCTTTGGTTGTAGTATAGTTTTTGTTGTTAGGCCATATTCATGAATCTTGGTTGTTTTAGTTCAAACAATTATCATGTAATGACATTCTGAATCAATCTAAATGTTTTACATTGAACTGTTCATGTTAACAATTGCTATGAAAACCATGTTCGTTACACTATGCGTTTCACTGCGGTGGGGTGTGGCATGTCATGACCTTAATAATTTAGTCACTTGTGTCAACAAAATAATACAACCTTTCTAGACCACTAGGACTTGGATGTAATGCATATTTTCTCGACAGAAATGAAATTGGTGAAAAAAAACCAAAGCTAAACAGTTTACTAGATTTCTGTATCAGTGAAACAAAGTATGATATAAAACCTGTAAACTCACTCAAGCCTTTTGGTTAACACTTTTAAACATGTTTTTCGGATTCCACTAACAATAAGCATTGGGCTTTACAAACTTTTGGATGCATGCACGATAATAGTACTTTTGGAAGATTTTATACTATAGCCTTTGATGTTAGGCATATTCATGAATCTTGGTTGTTTTACTTCAAACAATTATCATGTAGTGATATTTTGAATCAATATGAATGTTTTACATTTAAGTGTTCATGTAAACAATTGCTATGAAAACCATGTTTGTTACATACTGTGTTAACGCTGTGGCAGAGTGTGAGACGTCATGACCTTAATATTTTAGTCACTTGTGTAAACAATATAATGCATCCTTGCTAGAACACTAGGGCTTGGATGTAATGCATATTTTCTTGAAAGAGAAGAACTTGGTGGAAAGAAAACCCAAGCTAAACACTTTACTAGATTTTTGTACCGGTGAAACAATTAAAATATAAAACTTGTGAACTGACTCAACCCATTTAGTTGACACTTTTATATATGTTTTTCAGGTGTTGCTAACAATTAAGCATTGGGCTTTATAAGCTTTTTAGATCCATGCATGATAGGAGTACTTTTGAAAGATTTTGTAGTATAGCCTTTGCTGTTAGGCAATATTCATGAATCTTTGTTGTTTTACTTCAAACAATTATCATATAGTAATATTTTGAATCAATATTCATGAATCTTTATTGTTTTACTTCAAACAATTATCATGTAGTGACATTTTGAATCAATTTGAATGTTTTACATTTAAGTGTACATGTAAACAATTTCTATAAAAATTATGTTCGTACACTCTGTTTTTCCGTCGTGGCAGGGTGTGATAAGTCATGACCTTAATAATTTAGTCACTTGTGCCAACAACATAATGCAACCTTGCTAGACTACTAGTGCTTGGATGTAATGCATATTTTCTTGAAAGAGAAGAACTTGGAAAAAAACCTAAGCTAAACACTTTACTAGATTTCTAAATCAATCTATTTGAGAATTTGTATAAACCCTAGGGAATTGATTGTTTTCTATCAAGTTCATACTCTATCTGGAAGGAGGAACGTGAGTGCTTAATGTTTGGGGTATGTTAGATATAAATGGTGAGGGCAATCGAAAGATATGATGGCCATGTTCGATGGTTATGTATATCTAGCATCACAGATCTAGTATTTCACTCTACCATCTTATGATCCTAATATTTCAAATGGTAAGTAAAAAATATCGGAACAAACCTAATGCAACACTTAAATCATCGGTGAGGATCAAAAGTACAACCCGCCTAATAACATGTAAACCTTTAAACTATTTGTGTGTCCGTAATGTTCAACCAATTGTAGATACTAACAATTTGAAGAGTGATGACCAGTGCCATGCGCAGCTGACCATTGGTCCATCTTTAAAGTTCTATTTTTTCTTTTAATAAGTTTTTGTTTATCTTAACCTTTATCCTTTAATATTTTGTATTGTCACTTATAATGCTTTAACTTTCTAAAAACTTTATAAACTTTTTTGTCTTTTAGCAACTTTTGTTCATATTAGTTTTACCCTTTAACACTTACTTACAACCCTTCAAATTTCTAACTTTACAATCATATTATACATGCTTCTATTTATGTACATGTTGGTATAAAATCAAACTGATTACATTTCTTTAAAAATGGGTACGATCGGATATAATATTTTTTTTTTGCTTTTTTATTTACATTTTGAGTTGATCTATGTTTTAACATAAATTTTGTTTTACAACAAGTTAGGTCAAATATAATATGTTTTCAGTAGACTTTATATATTCGACTTACTTTACGTTTCGGCGTCACCGCAACGCATGGTACAATTTTTAACTTAAAAAACATAAAATTTTACTTTTTTTTGTACGTGTTGGTATAAGTTCAAGTTAGTGTTCGACTTAAATTTCTTTTGCAAATAAGTTGGGCCATATATAATACGTTACCGTGCTTATTTTTATGTACATCTTTAGTTTATCTACGTATCAACGTAACTTTTGTTTAGAAATGACTCGAGTCTTTATTGTACAAATCCGAGTTACTTTACATTTGTACTCGCCGTATTACGCGAAAAAGTCTACTTGTTTAGTAACATATAAACTTTTTATAAGATGGTTGAAACACGAAAGAGAGTGCCTCTAAAAAGTATAATATAGCTAGTGGAAAACCAAAACTAAAAGTTACGTTTAGGGTAAGTTTTTTTCTCCTTATGTTTACACGGGTGCACCATTGAAGATCTATTAAAGGGCATTAGGCATGTATATCATCAAATTTATTAGATTTACTAATTAAATAACATTCAAATAAAAACATGATTTATAACATAAATTTTTATGTGTTTTATAATTTGGATTTTGTTAACATAAAGATATTCCATTATGAATCAAGTGGAGGAACTAAATCCAATCAGATTGATAATGTTATACAAAGTGATCCGTTTGATGATGTTATACAAAGTGATCCATTACCTTTTTGCTTAATATAAAGTGAATTTGTCTTGGATATTTTGATAGATAGGTGACATCTGGGGAAGGAGAGAATCAAAGATTCAATCTACATTTATAATTAATATTAATAGAATTAATAAATAATAATATTTAACAATTGCACACATTCCAGACAATCAACGTTACTGAATTAAATATTTATAGTTATATGTCCAACTCATAACATGTGTACGTATTTAATTACGCATGCGTCTTCGTAGTTGTATAGAAAAGACTCATGTCCAAGTTCATAGTATATAAAAACATGATATCTCTATTAAAGTAAGTGTAAGTTTAAAGAATAATTATTGTGTATGAAAATCACATGTTTTAGGGCATTTATCTCCACATTTACTTAAATACAATTTACATACCGTATTTTAAGTCAGACTATACATAAAAATAGATTTGTTATTTTCTTCTCTAAAGAATTAGTATTTTCCTTCTCTAAAGAATTCGTATAAAGATGTAAATGTTGTAGATTTATCTATGCATTGTTTCGGTGAGCATCTTCTAATAGTAGATCCATGATTTTATTTTCCGGGTTTATCTATTTTTAGTGGTAAAATTCCTCAGTTTGAGTCAATTCAGGTTTCCGGGATGATAATAAAATATGTTACGATATCATAAAATACATAAACATTAGAAAATTAGATTAAAGAAAAGAAATGATCAAATAACAACAAATGGTATGACTTGAGCTTCACTGAAGTGCTAGCCAGGGCCTAAAGCCTTTGTCAATTTTTTTTTACCAACACTTGTGCAAAATATTTTAAAAAAAGTAAACTTTTTTGATATTGTAACATAATATGGAAAATACGTTTATAGGATAATACTTCCCTCTAAATGCTACATCAAAAACAAATATTGGTTTCATGGAGCTACGTTTTAGGTCCACAACACTACGTTAGAAAACATATACGAAGACTAAACAATACAATACAACAAATAGACAAAGTTTCCATTCAATCATTCATTACCTATATCTTTATTTATAGACTGTCTAAGTTCAAGAACAGATAGGTTAGCTATAAACTTTCTACATGGTAATTAGCATTACTTTAGTACACTTGGATGTTTAACAACGAAATTAATTTTCTTATTTATTTATTTTATGTTGTTTTTTCATTGATACAATCTATTTAGACGGAATGCTTGCATGTGCTTTTATGGTCTTTTTTGTACATTTATAATGAGTCGATTTCTTCAAAAAGTTATGTTAATTCTTTGTTTAACCAAGTTTTTGTAACCATAATGGCATAATTAGGGCGTTAAACATCTATACAAAATTTGATAATAAAGTGTTTATGGATCAAATCAAACCAACACGTCTATTTGAACTTATATACTAAAATAACCACCTGTTTTGACCCACTACACATCTCATCTGACCACATTTTTTCCACTTCTAAAATTTATATATATATATATATATTGGACACGAATACGGGATTAATTTCTTTTTGTTTCTGAGTCTAATTGATTTAGGTGATTCCTAGAACAACCTTTCAGAACCAGCAACAAAGCAACTAACTTTTGCCATTAGAATTGGTTGTTACTTAAACTTTTATTATAATTAATGATGTTTGGATGCCTACT
Organism: Scalesia atractyloides; assembly: GCA_947069175.1. Taxonomy (NCBI): domain Eukaryota; kingdom Viridiplantae; phylum Streptophyta; class Magnoliopsida; order Asterales; family Asteraceae; genus Scalesia; species Scalesia atractyloides. The sequence continues at coordinate 33,088,776 of CAMTDV010000013.1, forward strand.
TTACAAATTTTCATTATATAACAAGATTCTTATATATTGTTATGGCTGCTATATAGATTAGGCCATAACAGTTCCAGGTGTGTTCGTGTATCATTTTATAATCATTCATTTTATTTGGAAAGTTTAACTTCTTATGCTTTATATATTTATCATATTATATAGTATATCTTGATTAGCAATTTTGATACAAAGAGTATCTATTGTTTCTTTATTGGGGTTTTTGCTTTTGAATCTAATTGATTGAATAAGGTGTTGGGTTTCAGATTAAGCTGGGTGATTGATATATATGTGTGCAGCGGATAAGTGTTCTAGACTTTCAGTTTAGATTTAACTTATGTTTATCGAACAATGTTGAACAATTCCATCTACTTCTCACATTAAGTGTGAAGAAATGAGGTGAATAATTTACATAGGATATTAAGAATCATAGAATGACATAGAAAACTGGCTTTTAGTCTGACATGTGTGTATCAGATTGGCCGCAATCAAGGTCAGTATTTTCTCATTTGATTTCCCATATAAATCCACCATGCGACTCTATGCTTCATCTTTGCTTTAACTCCGTATCTTGCTCCCATCAAGTTAAAATGTCATTCCCCTCAAACTTCATACATATCCCAAGCATCAAACTCGACAAGTCTTCTAGTACATACGTCTTTCCGTAATAAAGTAAAATTACATAAATGCCCCCACACCCAACCGCTATAATAAGAAGCCTAACAAACTTTTTAACGATCTGTGTTGTCATCTTTACATAAGTAATGGAATGTTTATTTAATTTCCAAGCTATATATACACATCTATAAATAATATATGTGACTTTGAGACCACACGTGTAACACACGAATACTTAATCTAGTGCTACATCAAACACAAATATTGGTTTCATGGAGCTACGTTAGGTCCATAGCACTACGTTAGAAAACATATACAAAGACTAAACAATACAACAAATAGACAAAGTTTCCATTCATGCATTCATTACCTATATCTTTATTTATAGAATGTTGAAAGAAAAGTGTCAATAAAAATAAATAATAAATTGACAGAACAAAACAATCAAGAACAGTTGGTATATTAACAGTTAACAAAGTAACAAAAAAAAAAACTCAAGAACAATTAACATGTTACTAGTGGCGGAACTTAAAAAAAACTCGGTACGGCCGGATTCTGAAAATCTAAATGGTGGGACCGGACTCATAAAAATCCAATAATCTACACTAAAAAAATTTCGAAAATTTTCAATCAACTTAACATTACGATTGAAAGGTCAATAAAGCTTCACCCGTGCATATTGTATAAATCATTAAGAAACTGGAAGTTTACCTCTCAAGAAAATAAATTTTGAGCAGGAAATTGGTCTGAAATGGAGGTGGAGGTGGGCGGTGATTGACTGAAACAGAGGTGGAAAAGTGATCCAATGGAGGTGGGCATCGGTCGTCGTGAATGAGAGATGTTGCCTGTTAGTCTATGTCTCTGTTACACCGTTTTTTGTGACTTTGTGGGCTACAATGTCTGATAAGTGAAACCCTAATTTTGGGTTTAACATTGTATTTATAAAAATATCCGCGAGTAGGGGTGATTTGCTTATAAGGCAGAGCCATAACCACCGGAATCCTTCTTCATTCTTGTGAATGGGTTCAACCCATGTATTGTTTATGGTTCATTCTAGACTTTTTAAATAGAAGCTCTATTAAAATTCCGAAACGTAGTTGGTTCCAGTGAACCGGACGACTGTATGTAGGTCCACCCATGATTGTCTAGACCACAAGGCCTTGACTAGCTAGCATGTGATGACTTATGTATCAACTTCTGAAAAACCAAAATTAAGAATAAACTATCATTTTGTCTCTATACTTTGACCATTTACTAATCTTTTATCTAAAAAGCCTAATTCTTCTATCCAGTGGTTTCAAAAGCTTATCATTTTCATCCACTTCATTAAACACATCCAGCCATTAGCGTTATATGAAGGGTATTTATGTATTTTTATCCACCTGCTTAAAAAATACTTTGATAAATATAAAAAATATACCCACTATACTCTCTCAACCAAACCCACCCCAGTTCTACGATCTTTCCCCGTCTCTGACCACTACCACGGTTTGAACAAAATCACCAAATTATACAACGATTAAGAAAGTAATCAAAATAAAAACCAGACAAACCCTTCTAAGCTCACCTAATATTGTGGTGTTTCTAGACCAGATCCCCATGAATAAAAAAATTGAACTCAAAGGCACCAGCAGGAGCACCACATTCTCTAATGAGTACCCTGTTAGCACCATTGTCTTCTCTGGCGAGCAACATGTTGGCACCACCTTCTTCTTCCATCATCACCAAGCCAGATCCGAACCATCTCTGGCCACCCGTTTTTCAGATATGAACCATCTCATGCCTCCATTCAACTCCAATTCAACACCTAAAATATATCGCAGTTTCGATTAAAGACATAATCGTTGGTGGGTGGTTCATTTTCCAAATTTAAACTTGGCCCTAAACCATGAATCTGAACTAACCAAGGAACAACGATCGCTTTGTTTTTTAGTTAGATGTAGATAGATAAATTAGAGAGTGAGAGAGAGTGATCTTGAGAGAGATGGGTGTGAAACGTCGATGATGACCGGAAGCGGTGGCTGTCGGAGAATGGTGGTTGGGGACAAAGGGATGAAGCCATATATATAGAGAGAGAGAGAGAGCTAGTGAGAGAGGTTTAGTTGTTATTTTTTAACTTATTTAGTGAGTGTATATCTTATGTGTTGTAAACTTATACTCTGGTTAAAAATATTTAAATACCCTTCAAATTAACAGAACAAATAAATGAAGTTGGTAAAGTGGATGAAAACGACCAAGTTTTAGAAACCACAGCCCACAGGGGCCTTGATGTGAGAAATCATTTATATGAAAAAGGACAAACTATAGACAAAAATGTTAATTTACTTCTGAATCAATAGTATCCAATATCAAATCTATAGGTACTCAACTATATACACTCATTCGTATTATAAATGTTATGACACAATAGTTTAAATCATTAGGGTTATATTACTTTCTTGATCTTTTGATAATTTTTTACAATATGAAAGGATAACATCTCAACTTCACATTATATGGAGATAAATCCTCAATCCAACAGGCTACAGAGCCTAGATCATTTCACATATATCTAACAATTGTCAAGGCCTTTAATAGCTGGAGTGTAGAGTTGTTAAACACTTGTTTTTACTAGATTTATCACTTTTTATCAACCCAAATATTCTTGTAAACTATAAACAATAATGTATGCAAGTATGTATATAGTTAAGGAAAGGAATGACAAAACCGATTTATAAAGGTTCGAGAGTTATCAACTAATCTTGCTACGTCTTCTCCTCGATTCTCCAATCGAGAGTTTCTCCATTAATCAAATCCCTTAATCCAGTGAAGATACCCGTTATACAATCTTCTTACTAAGAAAAGATAATGATCACCTTGTACAATCATCTCACTCTTCCCAAAGAAGTGATCACCTTCTACATCTCACTAATCTCACGTGGTAGTGATCACTAGTCTCTCTAATCACTATACAAGCTTAGTAATGCCATGCATAAACTATTCTCATCTATAAATTTACAAGCACACTACATAAAAGAATGAATAATGTTTAGTTGTGAAACACCTCTTCTTTTTCGCTAATTCTTTTGATCTTGAATTTCTCTTTGATTTGATGTGAAAATATCAAGGAAACTATATATATATATAATATATATTATATTATATAGAGAGAGAGAGAGAGAGAACGGAGATCAGGAGAGAAACGGTTGTAAGTGTGAAAACAGATCCTGGTCGAACATGTGGCAGGGGGCACTAAATGATATGTAGGGGGACTTTTGTCTTGTCGTTATAATTCTGTTTCAAACAAAATTATCCCCAAATTTCGTATTAGCGGTTACCTACTCTCCAAACTTCCGAGATCTATGGCGTTTAACGTGGATTCCGTTCTACAAAGTAATATTTGATGGTGTTTTCATATGTGTTCCAGCAAATCATGCAACAGATATGACGTTTTGTTCTTTATACTTGTTTTACTGGCGTTTTTTTTCAAAGTAATATTTGAAAATGTTGTTTATGTTTCAATGGCGCTCTTTCTATATTCAATATTTGGCGTTTTCATTATTAATGTTAATTGTCGTTTGTGTTCCAATATATGCTTATTGTTTACGATGAATGGCGTTTTACACCCGGTTACGTATATCTGATTAGTTGTGAATATTGGCGTTAATTTGTAAACATCAATTCTTACTATTTGTTGCTTATTCAACTAATGACGTTTTCATTAACATGTTTTAGGAAGACGGTAACATCGTTTCAGTTACTTTGTTAAAGATGTAACACATTTCGTCATTAAGTTTGGCAATTGTATGAATGACGTTTTAGATTAAGATTGCGTTTCATCTGGAAGGTACTAATGTGTATGCTCGTAGTTTAAGGCGGGAATTTTAATGGTGTTTTACTTATGAGTATAGTGTTTTGTATTACAACAGTCAAAAGACCCTTTTACCCTTAATAAAGTTGATGTTATATACAAAAACGCCACCGTGCCAATCTAATCCATAGATTGTTTTGATCTAACGGACGAGGAGCGTTCTCACCGTTTTCACACTTATACGCGTTTTCCCTAAATCCTGTCCCCCACACATACATACATACATAACATACATACATACATACATACATACATACATACATACATACATACATACATACATACATACATACATACATACATACATACATACATACATACATACATATATATATATCTTAGAATATTATTTTAAATATTTAGAGCAAAGGGGGTGAGTGTATAAGTTTGGGCTTTGCTTGTATTTATAGGCAAAACACAACATGCAAGGAAAATAGCACAGCTAGCTCGGCAATCAATCATATGATCGATCGATCATACGATCGATCTAATCGACCATTACCTTCAACTCTTGAACATTTTGCAACGAAAAACAATGATTATAAACGGCTACCAACACTTTTTTCATGCTCATACCTTTGTTTTTTGACTTATTAAATCACCCATATCTATTCTACCTTACTTTCCAAGCATGGTTGGGATTTGGTAAAGCGTTGTTGCTTTATTTCCATTTTTGGCAACACTTTGTCTCCAACCATGATTACATGCCTTACAGGAAATAAACCAGCTAAATACTTACATTTTTAAAATTCAAAGTCCCTCCAATTGATAATTTTAACACCCCAACTGCGTAATACAACCCACGACGGAAACGTCAGGGAGTCACGTTGCAAATTGTTTACAACTCATGGTACTAAAGTTTATGTTTTATTGAATTATTGAATTACATTGTCCTTTGGAACACAAATAAAACAAAAACAATTGTCTTTAGATTTTAAAGTAAAACTAAGGCCCAGTCGATTCCTACGTGTAGGATACTTGCATAAGCATCAAACATTTGTACCTGAAACATATGTGAAAAAGACGACCAACAATGAATGTTAGTGAGTAACATAGGTTTTGTGGTCAAATTCATGGCTATGGATTTGTACTACAATACCTTGTCCGACTACGAGAATCGATGAGCAAAAACCTTGTAACCAGACTTGTATCAAATATGTTTGGTATTGCATAATGTTTCACCAACTATGAAAGTTGGTATATTAAAGAAAACCTTGTAGCCATGAATCTTGACAAAAGCGTTCTTTGCAAACCGTGTAAGTAAGCAAATGTTTTCTTGTAAATTGTATGGTTTATATATATATATTATATATAACTTGAAAACCAATCGTCATGTTATGTATAACCCAATCCTCATTGTTACGTAACCAGTCGTCATGTTTACCAATCGTCATGTATGTATAAACCAATCATCATGTATACAAACCAATAGTTTCGTTTTGTATAACCAAGTGTGGTCGTATAGTGAATACATTCAAGCCTGTGTTGACTCGTCGAACAAACAATCAAAGGGTTTGTCAAATGCACCGTTTCTGTCGTTCCCCAAACTTCCCCACAAACCCCGGGAAATTTGGAAATGGGATTGTCAATCCTATGGTACCCCAGTCGGCTTGCCAAAGTTAATGAACGTATCCTTGTTATGAATGACGCACCACCAAGTTTCAAACAAATTGAAAGCATATAGTATATATAAACCATATATGTTGTTTTGTAAACATGAAAGTAGTAGGCACATATGAATAACTCCAAAACCTTTAGAAAACGTAAAAGTGGGGACTATGTACTCATTTGATTGTTGATGACTTGCTTAATCATATTCGCAAAGCTCAAGTGTTTCCTAATAATTTGGATTCTTATAAGATTAGTGTATATCATGGCTTAAATGGAAGATGTGATAGAATGTGGTTTATGATCAAACGAGCGAAAGATCTCATGTAATATGATTTATAAAACCTTACATTCTGATTGGAAAAGTGTTTAGAAGTGTTTTGACCCGTTACATTAAAATGGTATACGCCATTTTAACGGGTTGTATGCATAAATTCGGGCCAAGATGGTCGAATGAGTCTTATGATGAGTTTGGTACGTTAAGCAAGTTCACTTATATTATATGATTAGTCTTCATGTGAAAAGTAGATCATATAAGGTTTTAAACCCTTTTATGTCAAAAAGGCATTTTTGACATTTTAAAAGTATATATAGTTGACTTGTCATTTGACTCACCAAACGGAATGACCATAAGGTATAATCTCAGAGGATTATTCTTTATATTATTGCGATCATATAATTGGGCTTGATTGGATCCTAAGATTGACCAAACGGGTCAGATTTGAAAGTCAAAGTAGAAGACAAACTGCTAGATTTTCGACTAGGAAATGAACACTAAACTAGAAATGACTAGTTAGACATGATAAAACATGTCTTAAAATGTTATTTAAATGATTTGCTTTCAAAACTTTTAGTTTTAATACTTGAAAAACATTTGTCGTAAAATGCAATTTTATTCGTTTTTTACTTTATTTCATAAAAGTTTGACTTGTCCTTTCGCCTACTAAACATGATGATCAGAGGTGTAATCCAAAGGATTAACACCTTCATTATTATGATCACTTACAAAAGTTCATTTTGAACTTTGACTTGACTGAAATGGTCAGAACCGAAAGTTAAAGAAAAAGTCAATTTGTTTGACTTTTGGCTCATAACTAGCTATGAAAAGGAAATGGACTAGGGGAAATACTGACTTGTGTTTGGAAGAAGGATTAGAACTTAGAAAAGGAGGCTCAATGCAGAAGCAAGCTCCAAGAAGATAAGAAGAAGGAACTTCACACTTTGATTTTGAAATGTTTTGAAGTGGTGTGAAGAAACCTCAAAGATTTTGAAGCCTATTTATACCAATTGAGGATCAAGGAGGTGATGAAAGTGTTACCAAGTGTGATTAGTCCCCTAACATGTCTCATAACCAGATTAGAGGTAACAAAATTCGTGCTAGGTGTCAATACTTGAAGATAGGTGGCAATACTTGCTGATCAAGCAAATATTTTGCATCTAGGCATCCTTTACTGTATGGGAAGCCTTACACGTAAGGCCTCTAATGCAAAATATTTTCATTATTGACAACTTTGGTCCCTAGACTTGTATTATCACTTGTTTGCCATTTTTAACCCTTCTAACTCATTGTTTAGGTTATATGAAGGTATTAAGGCATATGTAACATGGATTTTGTTCTAGAAATATCATGAATATCGTCTTGCTTGATCATACAATTTTGTAAAATACCAAAACGATCAAAAGTTCACAACCTTCGAAATCTTGCAAATGTTACAATAATCAACTACTGTAGTTCAATTTGGAATTTTGTTTAGTAAATGTTATAAGAAAATTAATATGTTGTACTTACCTTTGATAGAAATCATTTCTCGATAGTTTCCAATCAATTTCTTTATAATTTAATTATTTTAAGATGTTCTTTAATTCTTGATCTATTTATCTTCAAGTCTTCGTCAAATTGTTTTGCTTAGATCTTTCACCTTTGAATATAGAAATATGTAACACCTATTGAATATTGCACTTGATAAAATGTTGCACTGATGATTTGTTGAACTTGTTAATTTTTGCAATTGTTGATTGTTGATCATGATTAATACTTGAGTAATTCAATATTAAATTATCCTCTAAGACTTTATCACCATTCTTGAAGTATACATTAAGTGTTTAGGTACATGTATGTGGTATATGCATATTTTCTAACAACAACTTAATAACACAAGTTCCTAATTTCAAACATATCAAAACTAGAGATTATTTTCTTTCTAAAATATTATCAAAAACACACTAAACACATTGTTTTACCAACATGAAGGGTTCAAGAGAGGCTACACCCCTAACAACCTTTTAACCACTAAAGGATCTATTGGGGCTTAGGCCATTAGAACCTTATATCACAACCAATCTAGAGCTACAGAGAGGACTATTACATTTATCTGTTTTCGAAGCTACGAGTCTAGACTATTATGTGTAATTGTCTCTGAGGCTATAACTCCAGACTATTACTTTTATTATAAGTAATATCAGGCCTATGGTTCCGACATAACACTTGTCTCAACTTGCATATTTATGATATATTACTTATCCTTTTCTATTACAAAAAACATTTAAAACATGGGCGAACATTAACTCCGCATACATATGTTCCTCATTTGTTTCCAATGCTATTACTAACACGCTCCATGGAGATAAATTAAAGGTAAAATACGCATCTACTAAGTGGCTCTCATTAACAACTTGGTGGTTACACAATAAATGTTGAGAATGGCAGGCAGCGTAAGACATAAGTATAAACATCTATGTTCGCCAATAGATAAGGGGATGGGGCCACCCCGTGGTGGAGCACCGTGATGGCGTGACCACCATGATACAGCGCTACAACTTAGGTGGTCATGGGTGGGTGATGAATTTCTGTGATGTTGGTGACGACGCGTGATGAAGCTTTATGGTCCTTGTCAAAAGATTAATTTGACAGTTGGGATTAAAAAACATTTTCCCACTATATAAAAAGACTGAACCTTTAAACATTTTTCAAACACATCTATTCACTTACTTTACAACACTCTTAAAAAAATACAAATGGAGGGTTCAAGCACTTTGTTTTCACATGACACAACAACTTCTTTCGACTATTCCGATTCTACTCTTGTATTTCTTGCCATGGGTGCCGAAGCAGCAGAAGAACATGAAGGTTGGGGGAGATCAAACAAAAAAATGTGTGCGTGATCGAGAAGGGGATAATGAAGTTCTAATGAAAGTTTACTTTGTCAAAAACCTAAAGTACAATATTGAGATGTTTAGAGCGAGTTATAGTTTATTGAAAGAGTTATGTTTAAAAATTTTGGAAATTTAGTTGCTCAATTTGAATGGTTTCAAGTAAGTTACAATGGGAGGAACAAAAAGAGTTTCATGCCGCTACAAAAATGCCCATCCATGATTCGTTAACTTGCAATAATGTTCCTGACGAATGCGATGAATATTAGCTATTCTTCTAGGAGTCTACATGAATGTATATAATATTTTTCTAATGCGATTATTAGTTTATATGGTACAAGTATCTATAAAGACTGACTAGCTACATCATTACATGTATGTACGCCGCACATGAATCTACATGGCACCTTCCACAGGATGCTACACAGTATCTATCGGCGGTACTATATTGTTTATAGAATGTGTCTGACGCCTTTTACAAGGCCTGTGTATGATAGGTGATCCCAAAAATACAATGGTCGTGCTTGAAGTGGTGGCATCGAACGACTCATAGATTTGACATGCATACTTTGGTGTTCCTAGTTCAAACAGTCACATTAATGTTCCACAACATTCCCCATTATTCAATAATGAAAAGCAATGTACCACACCGAGGTGAGCATTGTGGTCAATGAGAGACATGATGGATGTAACTAATATCTTGTTGATGGTCTTTGCTTGGCATGGTCTGTTTTGGTAAAGCTTTTTTCATATCAACCGATGATAAAGAAACAATTTTCAAGAAGTTGTAGGAATCAGTGAGAAAAGATGTTAAACGAGTATTTGATGTTCTGAAAAGTAAATGGAGTTTACTTAATTGACTAACATATCCAAATGAACAATAAAAATTAAGGAGCCTAGTGTACACGTGTATCATATTGCAAAATATAATAATAATGGATGACATGAATGCAATATTACTAGACTACGTGATGGACCCTCCGACAGAACTAGTTTTTCCCGATGATATTATGTTGGAGATGTGTTATGAAGAACCACACTTTTGACTACGGTCTGATCTAGTGGAACACATTCATGGTTTTGATGAAGTGTAGTTTTAATTTTATTTTGTATGTTTCTTTTTGTTATTGGTATTTTTTATTTCCAAATTTGTATTTAATTAGTTTGGTTTTAAAATTAATTTTAATTAATAAAATATTGTAGGTTTACATTTATTTTATTTTCCAGTTTCTATATTTAATTTTATGTAAATAAAAAGGTTGTTTTTAACTTATTTTGTTATATATTTAAATTTTAAACAAAACTCATGTGATAGAAATGGTTCAAGTGATAGGTTGTAAGTGATTTGGGAAAATTGATAAAATGGTGGTTTAGGTCCACATCACATACAGATTCATTCAATTAAGGTATTAGATGTGTGAAATCCATCAAACACGATGCGGTAAAAATGAAAAACAATCATAAACACGAGATCTATATATAATCTTTCTTGTATTATTGAACGTTCAAACACTAGATTATATTACAAAGATGTGTATGTGAAACCCTGTAGAATCTCTTAATGTTACGTTTGCAAGCTAAGACTTAACTATATATGGCCCTAACATTAAGCTAGCTAACTTCATTATGTTTGCTATTTTCACTAATTGATTGATTGTCACATTAGATGCCTCAACAATTGGAATGATATGGCAACTTATGATTGGTTGGTTTTTTAGTGATGGTGTGATGGGTGCCCTTTACACCCTAAAGGTTAGTGGCACACCCCTGTGAAGGTGGAAATGCAGGAATGCGATGAACCAATAGTGTAACGCCTCGTATTTCTGTATTCCTATTTTTTGAAAGTTCGTATTTGCATTCTATTTTTTAAAACCTTACAATCATACTCCATCTCCGCTATCACAATTCGAATGTTAATCATAATAAAATTCATATTTTATACATATTTGTTATTCGCACAACCGATCGTTTAAATATGTGTTTATACATAAATCGAAAACTTGTTATATGTGCAATACTCTACATACATTCTCGATACTCAAATTATACTTGTATACGTGTTATATACTTAAAAACATGCCAAAACACCAATTTTTAGCTTAAAATGAGGGAAAACCAAAGTTCAGGGGCCAAATTGTAAAAAATGAAAGTTCTGCCTAAATTGAGGCTCTGGCGGGCGCGAGAGCCTGGGCCTTGCCTCTCACGGGTGGCGAGAGACCTCAATCCGAAGGAAGTTGTTTCTAGCATACGGGTTGGTCACTTTTTCCCACCTTTTTACTCCCCAATCACCTTTAAACCTCATTAAAATCAGAACCCTACTAAACCACTATATAAACAAGCTTGCTAACACCCATTTTCACTTTCCCAATTCATTTAAACTCTCAAATTACTCTCTAATCTGCTGCAAATACAAGTTCTTGGCAGATTACTCCAAGTACTAAGAGTGAGTCTAAACTCACATATCTTCAACTTTTCTTCACTTCTTCTTCCTCTACAAAGCTTGGAACACCTCTAGGACTGTTTCCACAGGTTTACCATGGTAAACCAAGGTGGAACATCACCATTTTGAGGTCCAAACTTTCTGCTTTGGAAGATTACTTGTTAACTTTTATAAAACTTTACTTTTCTGAGTTTAGGAGTTGATTCTTATGAGTTTAGAGGTGCAAACACCCTTTAAACTTTCTATTTTGTTAGGGTTTTAAACAACCTAAAAGTGATGAAACCATCCAAGTTCACCATAGTTCTTATGGAAAAACTTGTGTTTTGGTAAAAGTGTGAATCTTGGAAGCCTTGGCTATCCTACCTTCATTCCACCACCTCACTTGATGTTTTCATCTTGCTATCCCAAGTGGTTTGCTAGACCCAAAGTGACTTAATCTATCTAGCCTCCGATAAATAGTTAATTCTTTCTATGACGGGAATGGCTCACTCGGGTTAACGTTTGCTTGGCTACTTGGTATAGCGAGAAGTTGTACATTTCCTTTCATTCATGACCATCCGAATCATCCTTGTGATGATTTCTGTATTGGTAAATCTTACAAATGAGGTTAAAGCATGGTTATCCTCCTACCTCTATGCTTGACTTTTATAACAATCTATGATAAGATTGTGAGTCCCAAAACGTATTCGGATCACAGTGGTTGATTGTTATCACCCAAACAATATGGATTAGTTGTTTGAATGTGCAAATATTAAGAAAAACCAAGCAAAGAAGATGAAGAATTTTGAATGGATCAAACAACTAGTGTTGTATAAGAAATCCCAATAACATGTAATCAATAACAACACCTGGATAATCAGATGTAAGCACAATAGCAAAAATCACAACACAAGAGAATCACCAAAAGCTGTCCAAGAAACTTGGACATACATTCATTGATCATCATATATATACAAAACGATTCCAGCGTATTTATTAAATACGCTGGGTTGCTAAATACGCCGCGTACATATAAGTTTCACAATATTGCACTTTTGCCCTTTAACATTGTCTAACAATTACAAACTAGCTCAAACTATGGATAATCAAGCACCAACGGTCTCAAAAGTTCTAACAATATCCCCCTAGACCGTTGCGTGCTTGAGTTTCTTCAATCTTGTTTCCGAGCTTCAGGGTCTGTGGCTGGAACTTGATCTTTGTCTTGTGTAGCTTGATCGGTAGGTTGATCGGTTGTTGCTTTGATTGTTTCTTCAGAGCTTAGATTAACGATAGCTTCACTTGAGGGTTGTTGTAACTCGTAGTGGCTTCATATATGGATGAAACCGGAGTTTGAGAGTGAGATGTAGCTTGAGATGGTGAGGGAGCTTTCTGTTGCGATGATGACTTGTGCTTTCTTTTTCTTTTTCTTGCCTCCTCCTTTTCTGTCTGCTTCTCAATCCTGAGAACAATCTCCATCATCTCTATCTTTCTTTCTCGAGCCCGTTCCACAGGCCTTTGGAATAACATTCCTTGTTCTCTGTACTCATTTCCGGCTCCGACATGGTGACCATAGAGAATGTTGAGATCGAGAGAACAGAACATGAAAACATCCATCGGGTCTAGAATGCGAATATCTTCGTTAGACACTAATCGGATCACTGCTTCTCCTGTCTTCCCATCGTAAAACCATTTCTTGAAGTTTTTAAGCATGACGGGCTGTTCAGGTGGAATTTTGACTTTTATTTCGACCTTAGCAGGATCTATGACCCATGTAACCATTCCCTTTCCGGTGATGGGATCTTTTGTTGTCTATGACACTCTTCTTCAGGGTCGTTGTGGCTTGAAGACTGTGAAACCCCGATTGCATTCTCTTAAAATGAGTCTTTCAAAGTCAGCTCCGATGCTACTATTTGTTGTGTTATTAAGTCTAGCCTGCCCAGTTCTTGAATATCCCATCTCGGTAGGCTTTTCATATCAGCTCCGGTCTTGAAATGTTGAATGACTCCTTCTCGCCTTTTGACAATGAACATCCCTTTGAGTTACAGTACTTCCAGCTTATAATTCTATCGGTAACTTCAGATTTTTAACAGTAACCACCTGATAGAAGTCTGAAAGTTTTTCCCTTTCTTTCCGAAACCATTCTGGATGCATTGGTGTTACGAGTCACCATCCTCAGTTTCATAAACAATATCTTCCTCCAAGCCCAATCACAAATCTAGTTGGCATCTCATCCCCTGTCTACCTCCTCTTCTTCGCTTTCGTCATCCTCAGTGACGTTTACGGCCGATTCTAAGCGCTTTTTCTTCTTTTCTGTGTCTTCAGCCCTTTGTCTTTCTTATTCGGCCTTGAACTTCTCATAGTTTAAAGATGTCTGTGGAAGAGAACATCGGTGGTATATCTACTTTGGTGCAAAGTTCTCTGATCATATGATACATCTTTTCCATCCCATCTTGCTGAAATCTCACGAATCTCGTTTGTTCTTTGACATATGCATGAAGTTCTTTTTTTTCTTTCGTTGTTCCCTCAGCTTCTCACAAAACATTCATGTTGCTTACCTGATGTTTCAACAAACAGATCTCCTGAGCTGGACCTTTCCACAATGTCTTTTGCCAGCTTATCGTACAACTCCTGAAATAGACGTGGTCTTCGAGGAGCTTGTTGCGGCATCTGTCTTGGTTGTGTCTCTGTCGATGGTCCTTCCCCTGTTTTCTTTCGCTTCAGCGGGGGAGATAGACTTGGGGCTTCTGGATCAACAATCAACTGATCAACGAACTCGTCTAACTGCTCTTGCTCTGTAGTGACCGTTACCGGTGTTTCGGATTCTGTCATATGACGCCTCTTTCTTCTAGTTTCTCTCTTCTCTCTTTCTTCGGCCTCATGAATCGCACGAAGATTCTCAATATGCTCGCGATTTCTCTGGTGCCTCTGGCCCTGAAGCTACTTTCCATCAATCGTTCTTGAGAAGCAGTATCTTTCCGTTTCTTTGATGAGTCCCCTTCCTTCATGATTTGCTTTCCTTTATTCTTTCTAACTAGCTGCTCGGTTTCCTCTTCTTCCTCTTCCACTTCCTCATCACCATCTCCCTATCTCTTTTTCTTGACACGTTCTCTGTATTTCTCATAGGCTGCCTTCACAACAGGGTATCTTTTTCCCTATACATCCACTGATGGAGCATCACCCATTCTTCAGTTTTCAGTTCTGTAATCTGACGACCTGTTGGTAACTGAAACTTGTACAGTCACCGTCATGAGGGAGACTTGGATTTGGTCGTTGATGAGGAGCTGAACAAACTGTGGGTAGATGGCCCATGTGGAGGAATTGGAGTTATCAACCATGCAGTAAAATATCAGACCGGAGATATTGACTGGCTGTTTTGTGCAAAGGTTGAGCATAGCAGCCAACCATTCTAAATTCAATCCATCATATCCTCCTTTTCTGTGCGCCAAGCTCATAGCAAATACATGAAGAATGAATCTCCAATCCTTGGTAAGCCCCTTTCTTTTGATCTCGTTCTTCTCTCTGAAATCTCCAACATACCTCATCCCCTTAAAACCATCGAGGATGTCGTCCTTTTTAACCCTGAGCGGATCACTGTACTTGTCTCCTAAACTAAGGACTCTACGTACATTCTCCTCTTTACTACGGTCTTTTTGTTCCTCACTTAGCCGTGATTCTCTTAACTTCATTTACTGTTGACACCTTGGCGGTTTTCTAAAACTCTTCAGTATGGATGTTGTAAATGATCGGATCAGCTTGAACAGCATAGCTAATCCTGCTTTAGTTTATCCACTCCGCTACATCTTCGAAATCACTTGAGGTGGAACCAGTTTGCAGGCTGATTATGCTTTCGTGTTTTATCCCAGACGATTTCCTTCACCATTTATGAAATCGAAAAACGAGCTAAGTTAGATTTATGTACATAATGATATATATAAATATATATATAATATATATATATATAAATATAAATATATATAAGTGTATAATAATAATAATAATAAAGAGATATATAAAAATACATTTATAAATCCGCTAATTTTACGCCAGGCAAAACCTACTAAGTACGCCGGGTACATGACTGTGCACGAGACTTAGATACAACTACGCTAATTAAGTATTATGTACGCTGCACAAGAGTAGCGGATTTAAGATTTTGACTCGAGAAGGAATCCAGCGAAGATAATTATCTACGCTAGATTACCGGCGTAATTGTCAATTACGCCGGTTGCTTGAACTCGCGTTCAAGACTTAAATCCGCTGACTTAGGAGTTTGTGATAATTCGCCACATTCAAAATTATCTATGCTGCATTCATAATAAATACGCTGACTTCAAATTTTTCTTGATAAACCCATGAAAACCGGATTGAAGCCAGATTCAAATATATGTATGCAACACAGACCGAAATCCAATATTTAAAACATATTCAGACATAGACCAATGGACATTGAATATTTAATCCATACCGATATCGACTCCTTTCAGATTCACTAGAAGAAGAATTAAATCAGAAAGCGGGTTGTTAGTTTTTTGGTTGAAGAAGATGATGAAGATTTGAGAAAGATTTTGAAATTATTTGCAGAAAAATGAAACTTAAGTATATATACATACTTGCCTTCCAGCGTATTTATTAAATACGCTGGAATATTAAATACGCCGCGTTGATATGTTTGTAAGATATCTTCATCTTTAAGA
This sequence comes from Scalesia atractyloides, assembly GCA_947069175.1. Taxonomy (NCBI): domain Eukaryota; kingdom Viridiplantae; phylum Streptophyta; class Magnoliopsida; order Asterales; family Asteraceae; genus Scalesia; species Scalesia atractyloides. The sequence goes on from CAMTDV010000013.1 coordinate 33,105,112, forward strand.
AAACTTAGAAAGAAATACGCTCGAAAATTTTAACGTTTCTCAATAAACGTGCCTCTTTTTGATTAAAAAAATAGTTAAGAATTAAAAATAAGCTTAAGAAAAATGAAAAATTGCAATCTGGATCCTGAAAGTTATTTTTGGGTCTGGAAGCCTCCTTTTTCACACAAAATTTATGATAACTAACTTGAATCCTGTGACTTTCCTACAAAAGATCATACTGGTAACACTTCGTTCGTTTGAGATAAAATAATAGATATATTAAATAATTAAGGCATAAGAAAAACTGTCAGTATGTTTGTCCTTTTAATCCATGCACCTATCTTTCAACATACGATCGGAGAGCCTTTTTATCATGTTGCGGTAATATTGATACCCCACTCATGCTAAAACAGTCAGAATGTTGTGCCCGTGAGTCCCACCTCAGGACATACCCCCGCGATCAAGGTATGCTCAAAGATTCCTCATAGCAGGTGAGTATATTGACCTCATTCATATTTGAAATTTCAACGTTGGACAGTTGGTGTTCAGGTCAGTACTTCCGTACAACAGAGAGACCAAGGTCTAACGAGGGCTATGACAGATACCAGATGCGGTACGATTTAAGCACTTGAATGATTCTCAATGAGAGCTTCATTTGTGTAGGGTTTTGGCCACATAGGATCTTTTTGAAAAGATATCATAGTTGTGTCTTCTGAGCGGTTTCAGCCTGAGCGGTAGATGTAGAGACTGTTATCTGCTTTTTTGCTCAGCCACGGAATAAGACGATTTCCTAAGAATTGGCAGCCTCCTGAGACAGATTTTCTGTCTACTTTGCAACCTGCATGATCACTGTCAGAGGAAACAATTAGATCAAAATTACTATCTTTAGGATACCACAAACCAAGCTTTGGAGTTCCTTTGAAATAGCGAAAGATTCTCTTGACGGCAGCATCATGCGATTCTTTGGGATTCGTCTGAAAGCGGGCACAGAGACAGACATCCCACATTATGTCAGGCCTACTAGCGGTCAGATACATTAACGAGCCAATCATTGAGCGATAGAAAGATTTGTTCACTGGCTTTCCTTTAAGATCTGAAGTGAGTTCTTCTGACCAGCAAAAGGGGTGCTTGCAGATTTGCAATCATTCATGTTGTACTTGGAAGAATATCTCTGATGTACTTAGCCTGATGAATGAGGATGCCATCCCTTCTCTGCTTCACTTCTAATCCTAAGAAAAACGTGAGTTCTCCCATCATGCTCATCTCGAATTTCGCTTTCATGACCTTCTCGAACTCTCTGCAAAGGGCTTCATCAGTCGACCCAAATATGATATCATCCATGTAGTCTACACCAGCATCACTTTATCTCCGATCCGCTTTGTGAAAAGAGTCATATCAATTTTCCCTCTTGAGTATCCACATTCCAGAAGATATGTTGATAAAGTCTCGTACCATGCTCGAGGAGCTTGGTGAAGACCATAGAGAGCTTTGTCAAGCTTGCAGTATTTCGTGGGGAAGTGAGGATCTTCAAAACCTGGAGGTTGACAGATATAGACTTCTTCTTTCACTTTCCCATACAGAAAAGCACTTTTTACATCCATTTGAAACACCTTAAAGTTTTTAAATGAGGCATAGGCTAACAAGATTCTGATAGCTTCTAAGCGTGCAATCGGTACAAAAACTTCCTCGTAGTCAATCCCCTCTTCTTGTCGAAACCCTTGAACCACTAATCTAGCCTTATTCTTGATAACTACACCACGATCGTCCATCTTGTTACGAAACACCCACTTTGTACCAATTGGATACTTTCCGTCTGGTAAGTAAACGAGTTCCCAGACTTTAAGTTTCCCAAATTGGGTCAATTCTTCTTGCATAGCTCGTACCCAACTTGAATCTTGAATAGCTTCTTCGATATCTCTTGGGACAGACTGCGAGAGAAAAGCTGCATACAGTCCTGTGTTGATTTGTCCGCGTGTTCGAACTCCATCTTCCACAGAACCAATGACATTTTCAATTGGATGGTTTCGATTAGACTTGTATCCTGCATTGGTGTGAGTTTCAACTTGTTGAGGTAGATTAGAGAAGTGTTCATCGACGTAAATAATTGGAGTTTCGTCTTCTTTAGGTGGTTCATCCACAGCCTGCTGTGAAGAAGAATCATCATGTACGGATGCAGTCTCAGCAGATGTGTCACCATTTACTTCGATTACAGGAGGAGTAGGAGAGGCTGAGGCAGGTGTGAAACGGGTTGTAAAGGGAGTTAAACCAATGTCTGAAGGATCAAACAATGGCTCTAATGGAGTGGATTCTGCAGGCTCGGACTCAGTGATGGGTTCAGCAATGTCGAAAGTATTGAATATGATGTCTACGTCATAGAACCAATTTGGAGCGCTTCCAGTGTTCGTGGAGTTTCCTTCTTGAAAATCGACGTAGTACGATTCAATCACCATCTTGGTTCGTTTGTTGTAGACTCGATATGCCTTTTGAAAGATGAATAGCCCATGAAGTAGCACACATCACTGACTGCTTCAAACTTGATGAGATTGTATTCAGTGTTGAGAAGTGTGCATGAACACCCGAACGGTCTGAAGAAATCTCTCAGAGGCTTCCTTTTGAAAAGTAGTTCATAGACTGTCTTTCCATGAGGTTTGACGATAAGAACACGATTCAAACATAGCATGCTGTGTTGACTGCTTCACCCCATAAGATTATGGGAAGCTTAGAGTCGACAAGCATAGTTCTTGCAGCTTCGATGAGAGTTCTGTTTTTGCGTTCTGCTACCCCGTTTTGTTGAGGAGTCCTGGCAGCGCTGTATTGGAGGTGAATTCCCTTATCTTCACAGAAGGAGACAAACGTATGATTTTTAAATTCAGTTCCGTTGTCGTTTCTGATGGAGTTGACTTTCAGTTTGATCACGTTTTCAATCATGGGAATGAAGCTCTTCAGAATGGATGTTGTTTCGCTTTTGGCTTCAAGAAAGAATACCCATGAAAACCATGAGAAATCATCTGTAATCACCAAACAATAAGATCTTTTAGCTAAACTTTTAACACTAATAGGGCCGAAAAGATCCATGTGAAGTAATTGAAGTGGGGCAGATATTGTATTCACTGCTTTGGACTTATGAGGCTTTTTATGTTGCTTTCCTTAGGCGCATGCAATACACTTTTCAGAAAAAGGAAACTCTTTCATAGGTAAACCTCTCACTAGATTTAATTTTGAAAGTTTATTTATGTTCATAAAATTCACATGCCCCAAACGCCTGTGCCACAACAGTGATTCCGATTCAGACGCTTTTGAAACAAGGCATGTCATTTGCTCAATTGATTTGGCATTTTTCATATTTAGCACGTAGGTATTATTTTGGCGGGGAGCTCTAAGCATGATCATTTCTTCAGGAACAGAGTATCCGGGTTTGAGGAATAAGCACTCCGTGTCATTGAACAGCACTGCAATTCCTTTGTCACAGACTTGTGAAACACTCATGAGATTGTAACACAATTCTGGAACATAGTTCACATTCTCCAAAGTGAGTGCTTCTGACACGACGTCACCCATTCTAACGATTTTTCCTCCCTTTTTGTCTCCGTCAAAGGATACAAAGTCACCATCGATAACTCGAAAGTTGGTAAGCAGATCCTTTAACCCGGTCATGTGCCTGGAGCAACCGCTGTCAACATGCCATATATATTCCATGAGCATCCGAAGCCATTTCTGAATTTTATTTGTCATACAACAACAACAACGACCATGTATAAATTAGCTAGCTTTTGGAACCAGACTTGCTTTACATTAGTTCTATCATGATTTTGAGCAAGAGAGTTTTCTTTTCTTTTCCAAAAATAGGATGAATCAACTATGCATTTTACTGATTTCTTTAAACTGTCAAATTGATCAGTAAAACTTTTAACGAGATCTTGACTAGGTTTAGAAAATTTCTTGCTTTTGCAATGTTTCTCCGTATGTCCTAAATGACCACAACGAAAACATTATTTTTGACTTGATCTTTTCTTCCTGGGTGCTGAGTGTGAAGATGATGTATGTGATGAGAATCTGGAGCAACTTGAGGAGTTTGATGACGTAGCGCGGCTTGAATCTTCGGCTTTCTTCAGTTTCTTATCAGGATGATGTTTATCTTCAATGTCGACTTCACTGTGCTCACTGTCTGATGAGGAGTTTGATTCTTGACTTTCATCTGACCTTTCTCCATCACTTTCTGAAGTTGTTGTGCTTGAATCTTCAGTGAAATCTTTATCAGTCTCTGATGTACCTATAACTGATGGAACAAATTATGGAATTTCCTCTGTAAGGAATTTTCCAAAACTGTTTTTCTTTAACTCTGGCACAAATACAGGAGATTCAAGCATAACATTTTCATCATTAAGAACAAAGTTTAGGTCATGACCCTCAACCTTAGCAAGCCCTTGGTTGTGAGCCTTAAGTGTAGGCACATGGCCATTACAGTCATCCCGAATATTCAATTTAGGCATAAGGCCGTTACAATCATCCATCCTAGATAAACTATTACAGTTATCTCGAATAGAAATTTTGTTCGTCTTATCACAATTCCAGGCGAACCAGTTAACAGTTGAATAACTGTCGCCTGAATAGCCTATTCCTATTTTTGACCCTCCACAATCATCTTCCCCATTGCACACACCTTCCTTACTCTCGCACAGATATGCATTACTTTCAGAAAAGTTAGTGTCGTTTTCGGATTTATAAAAAAATACTTTGATCCAAAAGATCATTTTTATTGATTAAGTCGTTATTACGATGAGGAGATGGCATGGGAACATAATTCTTGTTGTGCGGAAGGGGAAATAATTTTCTTTCGTTTCCGCATTTATCTTTATATCCAATCCCATCCTTTATGAATGTCGGTCGTTGGCAGTTTACAATATAAACCAGTGCTTTTTGACTTATTTTCCATTTATTAATAATGATTTGCAATTTGTTATTTTCGTTTTGGGATTTTTCTAGCTTTTCTGTCACATCATTTATGATAAAGTCTTTTCTGAAAACAAATTCCTTTAAAGTCTGCATTTCAGCTATGGTTAAATTCAACTTTCGCTGATATGCAGCCTCATTTTCTTTTAATTCTTGATTTATTCTCAAACGTTTTCTTTTTCTTTAAATATACCACGGTTGAGTGATTTGTAGTGTGCCACGACGTTCAAACATGGTTTTGAGCACAACTTTGCTTTAAATTCATATGGAATGCTGTTTACCAAATTCTTATCCTCGGCTTCTGACTTCACGGCGGTGGTAGAGGTTCCAACCGCCTCGTACTTGCTGGTACTGATGACTTCTTGAACTGAAGTCTTTGACTCATTCATTTCAGCTTTCTATTGTTTCTTCTCTGAGGCAGGAGTAATAATGCTTTTCAAACCTGTGTCATCTTTTGAAATCTTGGAGGTTTGCTTTTCAACACCGTTTGAAACAGACGTGGTAGAGACAGTGGAGATGTTTGCCATGAGGGCTTTATTTACTTCTCCCTTCGCCTCAGCTATCTCCTCCGACCAATCATAATCTTCCACCACTAAAGCCTTATGATTATTGTCAGCAGCATTATCATTTCCTTCAATAGCAATCGGCCTCCTTGTCTGGTTGATTTCGGCATTCTCGTTCTTCAGCAACGGACACTCTCTTTTGAAATGGCCCAAGTTTTTGCAGTTATAACACCTAAGCTTGGACTTGTCAAATCCAGCTTTTCCAAGAGCCAATCTCTTTCCCGTTTTATCTTGGAATTCTTCAGCCGTAGAGTGATCATTACCATCTGCCACTTCAGATCCATCTCCTCCATGTCATCTGGATCTACTTGATACATGTCCTCAGCTGTGAGGAAATCTCTCTTCAACTCTCCCGACATAAGCGCCTCATAGCTGCTTAAGAAAGTATTAAAAAGAGCTACATGTTCTGTGGAAATTTTAAGTGCTTGAGTGTCGCTGGCCACAGTGGTCTTCTCGAAGGATGACGAGGCCTTCACAGAGTTCGCGGAAGCATTCGAATAGGATTCGACAGCACTTTGGAATTTAATCCACATGAGATGACAGGAGCAAGAAATGCCATATTCTTGGGGACCGAGGTTGCAGCAACTTGCTGAGACATCTTCTGAGAATATCCAGTTTGATTCATCTCTCGTTTGACAATGTCCATTTCAAAGGCTTTTAAGGTGTTAATCAATTCTAAGAGTGTGACCAGAGTTGTGCTGGTGAGGAAGGCTCTCTTAATCATCATGCATTGAAGACTCCATTCTTTTGGTAGAGAATCTAGCAGCTTCTTGATTGATGCATAATTTGCAATTAGGTTTCCCACTTTCTTCATTTTGGTCAACATCCCCAGAAATCGACTTATGTGGTCAGACAAGCTTTCGCCACGAGTACTTCCAAACATATCATATTCTTTCTGCAACATGTCTCGTTTGTTCTCCATGAGTTCCTCATTACCTTCATAATGGTCGATTAGAGCCAACCACAGTTCATGTGCCGAGGTGTATTCTTTAAACAGGTTGTTATCATCCTTCGAAAGAGCCATAGTAAGAGCAGCGTGAGCCCTCTGGTCACGTTGAATGAGTGTCATATCTTCATTTGTGAACGTTGAAGGATCTTCATTGATAGTACGATGTCGTCACGTATTATCATAGGAACATGCGGGCCCACAGTGACTGACATCCATTGAGTATAATCGGTATACTCAAAGAAGGACTTCATCCTGTTTTTCCAGCTGTTGAAATCTTTCGAGCCTTTCAACTTTGGTGGCCTTGTAGTAGTTCCAGTTTCTAGTTCGGCTTGGGCAACCGGATTGAGTTGATTTAGAGACATGATAGATGATCGTTGAATAAATACGCTGGCTCTTGTTGAATTAGAACACAATTACGCTGCGAAGAAGACAAATGCGCTGCCGGTGAGGTAATTACGCTGCACTAGAGATCAATTACGCTGATGGGGAACGGCGACTTTGTCCTGCAAAAAGCTAAATCCGCATGATATTTGAAAACAAGCAAATGTTTAGTTAAATTCGCTGAACACCAAGATAAAATCGCTGAGGATTAGTATCACTGATTTCGAAGTCGCCGTCGATTAAATTCGCTAGTACAATTACGCTGACAACTCTTTAAATCCGCTGTTTAAAAACCAGCGTATTTGTTACTACGCAAATTCAAGTTAAATACGCCGCTTCAAAGATATTACGCTATCTTCAAAAATATCTACGCTGGCTTTAAGAATAATTACGCCCAGAAGGGTTTTAGTACGAACAAAAACCCACTAATCACCCAAAAACGACTCAAAATTTGTGTTTCTTTGCAGCTAAATGACCAAAATGTTTACCAAAATACTGATTAACAACAACCCAAAGATTAAACGCACCAGATCAAGCCATTTTAATCCTAAAAATTTGACAAACCATAAAACTTTGAAAACTTTTGTAAAACCTTCAAAACTTGACAAATCTTAACAAAAACTCAAACAATCAAGAGCACAAAGGCTCTGATACCAAATTGTGAGTCCCAAAACGTATTCGGATCACAGTGGTTGATTGTTATCACCCAAACAACTATGGATTAGTTGTTTGAATGTGCAAATACTAAGAAAAACCAAGCAAAGAAGATGAAGAATCTTGAATGGATCAAACAACTAGTGTTGTATAAGAAATCCCAATAACATGTAATCAATAAAAGCACCTGGATAATCGGATGTAAGCACAATAGAAAAAATCACAACACAAGAGAATCACCAAAATCTGTCCAAGAAACTTGGACATACATTCATTGATCATCATGTATATACAAACGACTACCCAACGTATTTATTAAATACGCTGGGTTGCTAAATACGCCGCGTACATAGAAGTTTCACAATATTGCACTTTTGACCCTTTAACATTGTCTAACCATTACAAACTAGCTCAAACTATGGATAATCAAGCACCAACGGTCTCAAAAGTTCTAACAAAGACTTAGCTTAGATTATTATATAATCTATATGATTTATATTATATATATATACATACATACATAACCGAATCCTTGATGATAATCAGCATGGTTACTTGTAATGGTAATAGGTTATATTATCTAAGTCTTGAACACTCTCGTTGACAATTCTTATGAGTATCTTGACCCATGAATTCACATCAACCCATACGGGACTTATAGTTCAAGAACGATGGTTTAAGTCTAGATAATTACTTTCTCATATTCATACTTTTGCATATTTAATTCTGAATCCGAATCCTCCATTAACCTTCTCATACTCACACACCTTCGTTTACCCATGTAGGGTAACCCAGTGTTCCATCCTCCAAACTCTCCAACTCTTCACGAGAATAACAAAGGAAGCTTTGCAAAACCGTGAGTATACTCGACCCCTTTTTACTTTTACACATTAGAGTGCAATACATGTACTTTATGCAAAATCACACAAACATGTTTATCATAAATCAAAAACAATCTTTATACATGCTCTTTGTGCTAAACTTTAAATCACACATGCTTATACTTGACATGCTTATACTTAGTCATTAACTTCGATCAAGCCTCTCTTAACATGTATAGTGCTATAGGAGTAACGCACCGCCCGTAAACTTGAGGTCATGTTAAGTTAAACACATATGCTCTTTTCATTGCTATGAATAGATTATGCTAGCGGGAAACTTTGGGTTGACTTGTATAATTGCATAATAGTTTAATGTATGTTAGCCTCGAGATTAGACATTTATGCATAAGATTTGTTTAAAATGTTTATACAATGCTACTATTCAAACTTGTATGCTCGCCGATGCCTTGTGTGTTGAACTATACTTTAACATGTATTGCAGGTTGATTGTTGATGATGACGTTGGAAACGAGTAGGATGACTTAGATACTCATCTAAATTTTGTATTAGAAATGTTGTTGTACTTTTATCTCATTTCAAACATGTTGTATTTTCAAACCGTTGTACTTGATCATTATCCAGAAATGAAATTTTGTTATTTAAATTACTTGTCACTTATTAGCGTTATGAATTTCTCGAGCAGTCTCGTCGTCCCGCCCCGATGCAATATGCTAAAAGGGGTCAATTATAAAGTTGGTGAGCAAGCAGGTTTAAGACTCGATAAAATAGTTAAGGAACTTCAATCAATTAAGTTTCTGCATTTGCTTGCATGCAACATGTAAATTGATAATTAAGTAGAAAAATGTTATACAGGTTATAACCATGCCTATTGACGTTCAGTTTTTCCCTGTTTAATGTTTATCATGAACAGTAAGGCGCATGTTTAAGTTCATGTTTCAGGTTGGAGATATTCACTCAAGTGCTAGTTCTTGGTTCCAAAGTTCCAAGCACCCACAAACATCTATGTTTCCTTTAACGCTAGTCATTTCTAAACATTCTTTTTATTTTCACATCATCTCCTAATTCTACGTTTATTTTCTATATACTTAGTTATTTTTCAATAACCTATTTTTTAGATTTCATATTATAAAAATAAGAGTTAACTTCACATTAGTCCTTGTGGAAATTAACAAGGTTAAGGTATTAAGAGTTTCTTGGACCTACAAAAGAACAAATTATATTCAAAATCCAAAATATGACCTATCTGATCAAGAAATAAATTGTAGATGAAACATTCTCCTTTCCAAAAATAGTGAATCTTGAACACTAATAAAAAAATTTGTTGAAGACATGGAAACATATGTTCATGCCTTGGAACCACTATTGAAGAAGAACCAAGCACTGATCAAGGCGAATGCCCTATTGAAGCTAAGATCTATTCAAGAAATCAAACATTTGTTCAGGCTAAACATATGTTTGGAACAAAGCAACAACAGTTTGAAGATCAAAGGTTTCATCAATAAAACCTACTTCTTTGTAACAGACTTTTCATGTAGTAGTTAAGATGTTAAATCTCCGTAGATGTTTGCTAACATCTATAAAATCTTTTATGTTGTGAAGTCAATTGATTGCAAACAGACCTTTTGTACTTAGTATAAATAGATCTCAACTGTTAGAGATCTATTTATCACTTCACACACATTCTCTTTTGTACGAACAATTTTGTGATTGATTAGGCTGACGGGGAGATGGTAAAATTATTAGACTATATTATATTCATTAGATTTCAATACAAGTAGTATTGATATATCTTCCTGCTTGTGTGTTTGCATTCTTTGTCTTTCATTATATAAATTGTCTGGTCTTAATTTTGCATAAAAACCAAAAGTATTATAGACTCCGATCCAACAATTGGTATCAGAGCTTGGTCACATTAAACTTGATTTCTCAATCAGTTCAATATTCAAAGATTAGCTCACAGAGATCTAATTTTGTTCATAACTTAGAGTTGTACAGTGTTGAATTCAAAAGTATTTCACACATACTTTATTTTTCTTCAAAAGAACAAAAGAGATGGCACCAAACGTACCCCATAACACCAGATTTAGTAACTAGCCTCTTATGCTTGTCAGATCTGAGTATAATATCTGCCAACATAGGATGCCTAACGTGCTTGCTTAACCGAACAATGATGTTGGAAGTCTGTTTTATTTGGACCTCACATTCCAATGGTACTAGTGCAAAAAACCCAAGTGTTCAAGATCCAAAAAAGGCAAAAATTACACAGAGCAAGATTTCTAAAAATTTGAGGTCGATGCAAAGGCCTTTAGCATTGTGGCCTTGGTCTGCCAAATGAAATCCATATCGGCCCGTTACATTGCAATAGTGCTAAATAGATATTGGATGCATTGAAAGAGTAGTTTGGTGGCCTGGAGGATGTGATCGAGAACACTTGAGAAATCCTTAACCAACAATACGACACTTTCATACACGTCAAGGGAGAAACCCTTACACAACAGTTTGAGAGGTTTTCATGTTTAATTAGTGAATTAAAGTTAGTAAACTAGGAGTTTCATAAATCAACTTTAAGTAACCGATTTTTAAGATCACTTCCTGATAAGTGGACACAATATCCATAGTGATGAGAACAACCACTGAATTCATGGAACCGACCCTGACTCAGCTTTATGGAAAGCTCTAACATTGAGAGAGATCTTGTCCAGAAAAAGAAGCTTCGGAAACTAAAAAGTGTCCGACGATTATGTTTTTGGAAACAAGACACTTCTGAGTTAGGAAGGATCATCTTTAGGAATACAGAATGATTAGAGTTTTGATCATTACATTGATAGATAAACTAGAATCACTTCTGACCAATATTCCTCAAATTGTGCATTCATAGCTATAGATGAGAGTTATGGTCTTGATAGTTTGTCGTTTGTCCTTGATTATCTAAAACATATTGATCCCATGGACTTAGAGGAAATGGATATTCTGCACTAAGTGGCCTACTGAGTCTTAGAGCAAAATACTTTTATAAAAGAACTTGTAGGAGATATCCGAGACTTGATAGGAGGTCATGGGTATGGTTGGATAAATCCAAGATAAAGTGTTATAAGTGTTATATGCTAGATCATTTTTGCTAGAGAATGTAGAAATCAAACAAATAATTCTACATCAGTTATAACCTATCCCAATCAAAGACCTCAATTAAACAGTCAACAACACTTTTATCAAAATACCTAAAATACCCTTACACTAAATGTTCAAAAAACTGCCCATTTTGCATAAAGCATTAGTCATGTCCCTATCAAGTATATCCAAAAATTTGTTCCTCGAGTTCAATATTTTTAGATGCCCGCCTCACATGTTCAAGCTACTTTTACCACTCCTTCTCTTACACTTGTAGAAGCCAATCAACAAAGCTTTTTCACTCAAGGCTTTGCTGACTAGAGTAGTATAATGCCTCATATTGCTATTCCTATTTTTAGAATTCATATTCCATTATTTTTAGAAACTTTACAATTGTACTTCATCTCGTTATCACAATTTGAGGCGTTAATCATAATGGAAATTCATTTTTATACATATACGTGTTACCTTTCATATTTGTATTATGTACGCGATCGATCTTTAAATGCGTGTTTGTACGCAAAACCGAGACTTAAAATACACTTTGGATACCTAAAAACAAGTTAAAATACAAGAAACGGCATAAAATAACCTAGTTACAAAGTGCAGAGACTAAAAGTAAGCAAAACTAAAAGCTTTTCCACCTCATTTCTCCTCCAATCACCTTCCACACTTCTTTAGCCAATTAGGTTTCACCCTTTTGCACCTTTTTCTCCTCCAATCATCTTCCATCCTTCTTTAGCGAATTAGATTTCACCCCTTTTGCACCTCTTTTCTCCTCCAATCACCTTTCACCATTCTTTAGCCAATTAGATTTCACCATTTCCACCTCATTTGTCCTCCAATCACCTTTCACCATTCTTTAGGCAATTAGCATTTCACCATTTCCCACTTATTTCCTCCAATCACCTTCTACCTTCTTTAAACCCCAACCACTTAACCCTCTTATAAATACCAACCCTAACACCTTCCAAACACTTGCACCACCTCCAAATCACTTCCAAACTCTCTCAAATCTCCAAGATTTTCAACTTTGGGCAAAAAGTGCAAGAACCAAAATTGGTAAATTCGGTATTCCATCAACTCAAGACTCATCAAACCCTCTAAATGAAAATTACTCTGCAAACCTTGAGTACACTCGAACACCCTTTTTACGCTGTAACTTTTGGGTTCAATATGTTAACCTCTCAAAAATACACGCAATCACACTTATACTTTTATGAAAATACACAAATAATCCATCATACATGCTATAGTTATGTGATACACGATTCGTATACTTGGAACATTATTACGTGATGCTATTTGTCATTAACTTTGTTTAAAGCCTCCCCCTTAACATGTATAGCGCTATAGTAGTAACGCACCACCAATATTCTTGAGGTCATGTTAAGATTATTCTATTTTTGCGGTGACATGCGAGGATTGACTTGTAGATCGCATACCATGTTTACATTAATCTAGTATGCTAGCTTAACATGTGGATTTGTTTAAACGATTTTATACTTATGTTATATCAAACTTGTGTACTCGCCAATACTTTTGTGTTGAACTATGCTTTTAACATATTGCAGGTTAAGGATGACGCCATTGATGAAACTTAGCAGGGACTTCCTAGAAAGGCACCTCGAAACTTCTAGACTTTATGTTGCTTATTGTTAAACATGTTGTTCTTGAATTTTTTAAATGTTGTACTTTCAAATTTCTTATGTTGTACTTGACGAATTTGAAATGAAATGAAATTTTAAATTTAATATTGTCGCAAATAGTGTTATGATGTCTCGAGCAATCTATTTACGTCCCCCCAATGATTCCACCATCGGTTGGGGTGTGACAAGTAGTCTATCAGAGGATCTAACTGATGAAAACTTTGCTCTTATAGCTAAGACAAATGAAAAACATGAGATAGTTGTTTTATGGCATTTGAATGTGTCTCAGGTGAAGTTCATCATGAAAAAGAAAAGACTGTTGGTGAAACTACTTTGAACTAGAACAAACATCTATTTCTGGAGAAGCCCATGCAGAAGGGATTGGAGAAGATCATCCCAAAATTTCCACTGAATACATCAATGTTGATCTACTACAAACTTTTGCTTCCAAGCTATCACCTCACATTCTTAAAGAATTTTGTTTTAAAAACGCATCATAGTATTTGCAAACATCAAAGAAGTAAATGAAAACCTTAGGGAGAAGGTTCAAGTTAGTGAAATTGTTCTTAAAAAATAAAAAGAGATTTTAAAACAACACTAACTAAAAAAGAACTAAGAAAACAACAGTCTTAAACACGAAGCAACCATAATCAAGGACCAACTCCAAACTATTATAGAGAAATATCAAAGTTGCAAAAGGGAGATGGAATCCACCCAAATCACCTGCGGAAAATGGGTAAAATCTTGTACTAGTTATGAGATGCTTCTTGAAAAACAAATAAAGAGCAATGTGAAGTTTGGAGTTGGGTTCACAAAACATGTTAATGACTCATCCTCAACAGCTACTCATCACAAAAGAACATGATAATGGCTCAGAGCTCCAAAGATAAAGATCATTCCTATCACTCGCTCTAAAACAAATGGTAAGTCATCAGTATCTAAAAAAAGAGACAAAGGTGATAAGAAAGATAAGACTACAAATTTGCCTTTGACTTTTGTTGAAAGGACAAATCATATGATATAAACAGAGGAAATAATATTTGTGTGTCAAAATCAGAGTGCACCATATGTGGTAAAAACAATCATGTAACTCAACATTGCTTATTCCTAAAACCTTATAACATTAACAAATCAGGTCAAAGGAAAATACATGTTAAAAGGGAATCTAGTCCTATCATAAGGGAACCACAACCAATTCCTAGAAGATTCAGTGTATTTAAACACTAGTCACAAAGGCATTGAACCAAAACCCTGTTTACATGGATGTTCAAAGCATAGCTGCTCCATCATCAAACACATACCCCAGAAGCTATGGGCAACCACCATGTCATAGAGTACCTTATAAGTATAATGAGTCTGTGCATATACCCCAAAGGCCAAGGATAAACAGCATCCTCATGAATATGGTCAGATCATTGGAAATGGTCAAACAACTGTTGACCCAAGTGTAGAAGCACTTGGAGAGGGTCAACAACAAGTGTTTAAGATAGTTCAAAAACTACTTATCACAAAAGACCAATGCCAAAGGGATGACACAGTAGAAGAGAGTACTAAATCCAAAGCAAACAATGCTTTGGATTCTCTATAAAGTTGACCTTTTTCCACTATGTGTAGGGAACATATGTTGGCATTTTAAAAATACAAACAAAGGTTTCCCTAGCAGATATAATCATTTGAATAAAAACATGAAAATATTTTTCTAAAAAAATCATCAAAAGGGTCTTTTCTTAATAAAAACATTAAGATGTTGTTCTGACTATCAAAATTGTTGTTCTTAAAATCATTAAAAAGATTGTTAAAAAATCACCAAAAAAAAACTTTGTTCAAAGGAGCGAAACATCTTTTTTGGTGGTTCAAACCTCTGTTTAACCATTGTGTGTCTCACAGAATCACTGATTCATCATCCACTTTTTGACTAAAAAGGTCAAACTTAATCACTGTTTTTGCAAAAGCAACCACTATTTTTTCTCCAAAACTCTGTTTTTAACCCAACAATGGTTTCAGACATCTGCTTCCATCCATCTGTTGACCACTGTCAACAGATGTACCAAACATTATATTATATCCAAAACATCTATTGATACCAAACAGAGTTTTCAAAACAGACCTTTGGCAAAACAAACCTTACCTTACTTCACCAAATGGTTTTCTCAGTGGGGCCCAGTCCATGTTAAAACCAAGCTTTGGTAAATAGATCTTGATCATAACAAATAAAGGATTGCCACATCACTCAAAAAGTAACCGTTGGGCACATCATCATCATTGTTACATAAACCCTATAAAAACCCCACTTTCAATAGAGTTTCACTTTAGCAAAAATTCATCAAATCAAAAGCATTCCACAAAGAGATAAACTCTGAAATTGCATTCAACAGTCATCGCATTTAAATCAAAAAATATATGTTCAAAAGATTTTCAAAAATTCTTTCATAACCTTCATTCATGAGCCCACTCCTCCAGATGCCCACAGTGATCTAATCACCATTGTGGTACCCACATCAGAAATTTTCACACAAACCATCTCCATTCCATCCCAAATCCAAAAGAAAACCCAAAAGAAGGTATCTCTGGAGGTTGAGATGCCAGAGATCCCTCTTGTAACACAAAAGCAGCAAACAATTGTTGTCACTTCCTCACAACAGATGCAAACGTCTCCACCCAGCCAAACTCCTCGCATATCCTCACAAAAGGATTATGTTGTAAGCACAAGGGAAGCAAATCAAGAGGGAGATGATTCATTTGAACATTTTTTCTCAAGCCCCTCTCCTAGGGCTGCTTCTCTATTCACTCCACCACCCACAAAAACTATACATCCCGCATTCCAATCATTGCCTGATGCAACTGACAAAACTGACTTGTGTATACCTAGTTCCTCTCAACAATATCATTGAGAGTATGCCACAACAAGTGACTAGGGCAAGTTCATAAGTCATTGTTAGCCCACAAGAAGAGGAGGCTACACCTCTTGTTTCTTAAGAGACACTTGCAGGTTTTTCAAGTGAGGTGGCCACTACAATTGCAGAGACAACAGTCTCACAATTGGACAATGGTTACATAACTAAGACCTCCTTGAAGGTAACGACTCTTGAATCAACAATAGTTCATTCAATATCAGTTGGAAGTCCCTAGTACCAAAAACAAGGGCACTTGGTTCAAAACCAAGTACAACCACCTCCGGTGGGAACTCATATGATCCTATTAATTTAAGTGATGGGTTAAGATACCAAGAATTGATAGAGAGAGTGTCCAAGCTAGAGTCTTTAGTTGATTGAAAGACATTTAACAAGATTCATGTGAAACAAATAAACAATCAATAATCAAGTAAAGGTACGCGAACACACCAAATCAAAGAGACCAAAGTCTTTTACTTTTCAAAGAAAATGCATAAATACAATAGGAACCGATAAAAATCCAAACTTTAATGAGTTTTCATCTCAACCTAGATAGTTTAAAGTATTTAGCTAGAAAACATGGTTCCAACAATCAAAACAAAGATCTTAACAAGAGAATTCATTGGATAAAAAGTAAGAAAATAAAGAACAAACTAAACCGGGTGACAAAACCAGTTAAATCTTTGATCCTTCGTCTTCCAGCTCCTACCGAATGATTCCTGTGCTCCGATGGCTTCAAAACCGTGCTGAACTTGATACTGAATTCGTCCAAGATCACCCAAAGTCGTAACTAGGTCAACTTAAAAGATTATGATGTTTATCTATACTATATTAATAAGCATATCTAAAGGCTAACTTAAGGTAATTTTCCACTTCCCTTAAAACTCCTTTAATGCATGAAGTACAACATGTTTAAGCACCATATGTTTGAGCAGCCAAATTTTGCATTCAATTTTTCAATTCCCGCTCATCCCAGTTCCCCATACACCCCTACCATTTCTAGACTCATTCTTCATTTTCAAAATCCTCTGGCCCCTTTCTCTCTCTAGCGATTTAAGAGACGGCGATTTCACAAGATGTTCAAGGTTTCACAAGATCCAATCGAATAGATCAAAACGATTTGAGATCTTCACTGACACTCTCTCATTTTAATCTCATCTCAGGTTCAGAGATCTCATTTTCATCTCATTCTCTCTATTTCTTCATCCATTCAAGATCTAGATCTTGGTGAGTACCAACATTTCCACTTTCATACGGTAATTATATTGTTTATTTTTCAATTTGTAGACAGAATTTTAAATGTTCTTAATATAATGCTTTATAGCTCATCTAAAGATCAGGTCACTCGCCTAGAAGTTGAATGGTGCAAATTAAGGTAAGCTAAATAAAACCATTTATTTATTCAAGTTAGAACTATGAACTTTATGGTAAAAGAAAACCTAAATCTTGACCCCTCTTGCTTACAGGTAGATGAACACCGCAGCCACAACAAGTTTATACGGTAAGGATAGGTGCACTTCCACTAAAATGATTTCGTAAACTATATCTCAAGAAATAACAAGAATATTAATCATTATTATTTTTCAGATTAGATAAGCAACTGAGTGTAGCACATCTGATTATGATGAAGAGAAATTGAAAGAACGTTTAAAGTGCGTGATATGTTTTCTTTGCTTTTAGGGGGAAGATAGGTGGTTCTCTCCTAGGGCTTACAAAACACAGGTTATAGGCGCCAGCCCGCCTTGGAGGACTGCTGCACATAACCTGTGTTTTGTAAGCCGTGTGGAGAGAAGCACCCATCTTCCCCTTACAAGGCAAAGAAAATTTATATATGTAATTTGTCAAACTACACTAAATTCAATAAAAATATGTGTTGGATATAAAATATATGTTGGAATTGAACCTTACAAAAGAACAGAGATAGAAAGACAAAATATACTACAACCTCTAGTCCAAACAATAATGCAACATCTGCCCAAGTCAAGGTCTGCTGAAGACTAAATGTCCCAGGTCTGCCATAGCTAAATTCTGTTGAAGACAAAGCTCTGCTGAAGTCTAAAACTAAAGGTCTACCAAGGCAAAGCTCTGCTAAAGACTAAAGTTAAAAGCCTGCCAAGGCAAAGCTTTGCTAAAGACTAAAGGTAAAAGGTCTGCCAAGACAAAGCTCTGCTGAAGATCAAAGCTAAAGGTCTGTCAAGGCAAAGCTCTGCTGAAGACCAACAGAGGATGTATCATCAGTGTTTTCTATCAGTCCTTGTAATGTTTAGTGTATAGTAGTGGTTATATTAGCAAATGTTATTAGTTTGTTATTTTTGTTAAGTGTCACTTTCATGCTGACATCATAATAAGATGCTCAGTGGTTAGGATTGTAGTATAAAAGAACAGTGTCTGTGTTGTTCTATTTGATCACTTTCATCGATTATCAATCTAAGCTATCGTCCTTACATTCTGTACGAACAAATTAGTGATCTTAGGCTGAGGGGGAGATTGTGAGTCATATGCAAGTAATCATAGTTACGAAAGCATGACAATGAAAACAATCTCTCACTATTATGAATTAAAGAAAACTTGACAAAATGCCCACTGATGCAAACCACTGACTCACTAACCACTGATGCTATAGTCACTAACCACTGATGCAAGTTCATCTGATTTATCTTCTTTCATTTACCATTTTTAGAACTTCCATAAACAGTTTCAAACTCAGATCCTAACAATATACAAATAACTTCATTTAAACCCTTCTCAATATAGTCAACTTTTCTTACACCTGGCATTTGAACCATTGTCAATATAGTAAACTTTTCTTACACCTGTCTTCAACAACCTTCATTACTTAAGACAATAAGTATTAGTCCTTGTAATCCTATCCACTAACATAAATGCAAATTTGACATAAATGCCCCCTGAATTTATCCTATCCACTGATCAGAAACCACTGATGCAAACCACTGATGACAAACCACTGATGACACACCAACAATAGTTGTATAGCAGGACCACTGACTCACTAACCACTGATGTTATACTCAGCATTGGATGTCCAGTAGTGGTTGTCTACCACCAATAGTACTTGCCTAACATCTGAGGTTATTACCCCATGAAATCTATCCGTTGCTGAAAGTGTATCCTCTGTTCCTACTTCCACTGTTGGTGAAACCACTATTTTCCCAATCCGCTGTTGGTGAAACC
Source organism: Scalesia atractyloides (assembly GCA_947069175.1). NCBI lineage: Eukaryota > Viridiplantae > Streptophyta > Magnoliopsida > Asterales > Asteraceae > Scalesia > Scalesia atractyloides. The sequence goes on from CAMTDV010000013.1 coordinate 33,124,270, forward strand.
ATTATTCCAAATCCACTGTTGGTGAAACCACTGTTTTCCAAATCCTCTGATCATTCCTCTGTTCAGAACCAATGCTGGTCCCCAGCAAAGTTTACACGTGCACAGATGATAGCCATCAGATGTTAGGCAAACACTATTGGTGGTAGACAACCACTTTTGGACATCCACTGCTGAGTATAACATCAGTGGTTGAATTAGTGGTTTTGGAAACCGCTGCCATGTCAGCATTCACTCTTCCCTTTATAAACCCTGTTTCATCACAACAGAGTTTCCACTTGCTGTTTCAATTTCAAAAACAAAAATCTCCCATAAATTTCTCCATTACTCTCTTCTTCTTTCAAGCCCTAAATTCACCATTAATCTTATCCTCAAAACTCCGCATAACTACCTTCCAATATTCGAGAAAACCAACAATAATACTGCGTTTCACTCCATGATTGATGTTCTACAACATCATCATACAAAGATGTGTTACTTGCAAAAGCCCCGATCTACATCAACACCCTCCGCCAGTTCTGGGCAAACGTTAACTGCAAATTCAGAACAAAAAGGTCGTTGCCATCACATCAAAGGTTAGACAGTCACTTGTCCAAATCTCTCCTTCTACTATCTCCACTAGTTTTCGGTCTTAATGACCTTGATGACCCCACATCTTTCTCAAAGAAGATTTACATGCAGAATCATAGAGCGTGGATATGAAGGTCAGCTTTCAAGTATTACGATTTTCAAACTGAAATTTCCCGCTTACATGAAATTCTTTTTTCACACCCTTTTACTGTTAGCAAAAACAACCGGTTTCAACAAAATACCTTTGAATATTCAATGCATAGGCTATACTATTTTAACCAAATCAAAATTAACTTTTCTCAGGTATTGTTTTCTAATCTGGTTGCTAATTTTAATAATCTTAAAAAGTGTAAGGCTTTTTTGATACACCCTAGGTTGTTGAGTTTCTACTTACAAAAACAAGTTTCTGAGTTTGATTTTAAACAAGGTGTCACCTGTGAAGTTGGCAGCCTCAAACATGAAACTTTTACTAGACTCTCAACTCAAAAACCTAAGGTGTTGAAAACTAAAGCAACAGAGACTAAGCAGATTTTGACAACTTCTACAACCACTGCTCCTTCCTCTGTTGCTGAGCCCACTGCTCCTAGTGACCACAACACTACAACCAGTGTTGTGCATTTCCCACCAATTAAACCCAAAAAGAAACCAACAAAATCCACCAAGCCTACCAAACACCCTAAAAAGGTAGCTCTGGAAGATGAGATCCCAGATGTCTTAACTGTGACATCACAAAAGTCACTTACAACCACTCCTGCTACTACCTCACAGCAGATGGTTCAAAGATCTCCACCATCACAATCTCCTCTTGTTTCCTCACAAAAGGAACAAGTTGTAAGCATAGGGACACCACATTATGAGGCAGATGTTTCACTTGAGCATTTGTTCTCTAGCCCCTCTTCCAGGGCTATGTATCTTTGTACTCCTGTACCCACTACTCCAATTCCACCCACATTTATACCTTTGCTTGAGAAAACTAAGTCACTCAACAGTCCCTCTCACTAACCCATTAAAGAGAGTCAACCTCCACATTTGATTGAGTTTGAGACAACTCTATCTGCTAGCCCACAGGCAATTGAATGCTAGCCCACAGGCAATTGAGAAGGTTACACCCAAGAGTTTGGTGGTAGGTCAAGTGAAGCAACTACTACAACTGCTACTACAACAGTGGCTCAGTTGGACAGTGGTTACATAATTAAGACTTCCTTGACAGCAACAACTGCTGAGGCTACAGTTGCATTCTCTGAGCCAGTTGGAAGTCCCCAAAACAAAGAACAAGGGGCATTTGGGTCTGATACTATGGAGTTTACTCTAGTAGAAGATCCAAATACAACTACCTCTGGTAGGAATTCAGATGATCCTATTAGATTAGGTGATGAATTAAGGTATAAAGAATTGATGGAGAGGATGTCTCCCATGGAATCATCTATAAATGACCTCAAAACCATGATGAAGCAGGTCCTACAAAACTCCTAACCTCAACCATCTCCCACACAAAATGCTGATGAGCTATAGAAGGTTGTTCAACTAATCATCCTTGCTCAGAGACAACTGGCCGATATTCAGCATGAAACCCATATGAAACTGATCCGAAATGTGGTTGAGGCTTGCTATAAAGATACATAAGCTGACATCAAAGCCATCAAAGGCTATCTGCTCAAAACTACTGGCTCTGCCCAGGTGATCATTCTTCAAGATAACAATGAAGATGATGCCTAAAAAGGGGGAGGAAGATTCAATGCAAAAGTTGCAGCCTGACTCAAAAGTTAAACCTCAGGTGCAACAACAGCCAGCAACAACAGCAACTATTGAAGCATCCGAAGCAACTTTGGGTCAAGAAATTGATGAATCGTTAAACAAAGAAGCTGAGATTCAAATGAAAAGCAAGAAAGACATGATACACTCGAAGAAAAAGCATTGAGACTCGTAAAAGAATAAAGGCTAAGAAAATGGAAAAGGAAGATGTTGGAATTTCAAGGCAAAGAAGGTCTGTTAGAAGAGTAGGACAAGAAATCCCATCTCTCCTACAACTACTACATGCAGTTACTACAAATGTATCCTCTGTCACTTTACCCACAACAAATGTTTGGGCAATGTTGTGACAGCGAATGCTGGAACAACAACTGCTCCAACAGATGTTGTTCAACCACATTGCCTTGATCACCTTTCTAACCACAACTGAACTACTGCCCACACCATCCCAAATTCCCACACATTCACCTTCTCCCAAAATTAAATTCCAATGCAAAAGAAAAACTTTTGTTGTTGATGATGATGAAGACGACCAATCACCACTTCCACCTCATCACAATCCATATCACAACCATCCTCATCACCTCCACACTCTCAAACTCCATTTCCCCCAGTTCCAACCATGCACCAACCCTCCTCATTCCTTCCTATGGGTGCATTATACCCATTGGAAATTTTAAAGTTAAAGACGAGATTGAAGCTTTCTACAAAATAGAAGATCCAACAAAAAGAGAATTTCCTTCCTTGCTGGGGTATAGAAAGCCTACGAACTTGGATGGGTATCTTAAGGTGAAGGCTAAACAGGCTGAATACATCGTAAAAGAAAATTCAAAAGATAAAGATGACAGGGCTTTACAACTCTCCTTGCAATACCACTGAGCAAAGTCAAAAGCATTGAAGAATTTGCTCAGGAGCTGAGTAAGTCTATGTCTAAACAGCCAACCACTGATGATCCAGAACTGATAGAAGATTATCTTGATCATGTCATGAAGCATAAGCCTTACAATGCAACAAGGGCATAATTTAAAGGCTGGTCGCTAATGAGCTTAAAGAAGAAACTGAAAGAATTCATTCTATGCTCAAAGACTCTTCAAAGAAGCCTACTCCTCTAGTTTGGAAAAAGGCCAAAACTGAAAGCCAAGACGATGCTCTGAAGATTAAGAGAATGAAACCCGAGCTTGTTGATGCTTTATATGGAACAACAAGGCAGATTGCTAGATGGTCAGAATCTAAAGTGGTAGATACCTACAGAAGGTTGGAAAATTAAGAAAAAAAGATCCTTCTATTCCAAGAAAGTCAATCTATGAACAAACAACCTCTGCTCTTAAACAGACCCTTGGTCCTAAAAGATTAACTTCAACCACCAGCTTCTCCACCATTGCCTTGAATCAAGCAAAGAGGCAAAAGCGGGTAGAAGAAGAAGATAAAGGATGCATGAGGAATTGAGAAAAGAGGGAATAAAGAACCAACTTTTATTTGGCTTAGATGCTGCAAGTGAGAAGCTTAGAGCCTCAATATGCACACTTGTATGCATACCAACCTCACACAACTCATCAAAAATAACACTATCCCAAGAAAACTATTTGACTAAAAAAATTCTAAAATGGAAGTCTAAGAAAGACAACCATGAATTGACATTGCTCAGGTCCGATGGTAGAGTTCAAAGGATAAAGATGGAGGATGCATACGGTCTGGATGTAGCTGATCTCCAAGACATACTGAATCTTGAGCTTGAAAGGGATATAGAAGACATGATTGCCCTGGACTTTGAACTTCAGTTCAAAGGCCAAATAAGGGAATCATTGATGAGATATAAAGATAAGTAATAAAGTTTAGTTTTGTCATGATCTGTTCTTGTAATGTTTAGCGTACAACAAGTAATCATAATAAAGTTCTTTTAATGTTTAGTTTTGGCATCATATGTGCCTCTACTGTTCTATTTGATCACTTTCATAGATTATCAATCTAAGCTATCCTCCTTACATTTTGTACAAACAAATCAGTGATCTTAGGCTGAGGGGGAGATTGTGAGTCATATGCAAGTAATCATAATTACGAAAGCATGACAATAGAAAACAATCTCTCAACTGTTATGAATTTAAGCAAACTTGACATAAATGCCCATTGATGCAAACCACTGACTCACTAACTACTGATGTTATAGTCACTAACAACTGATGCAAACCACTAACTTATTGATCAAAAACCACATGAACGCATAACCACTGCATTCAACCACTGACTCACTGATCAGAAACCACTGATGCAAAACCACTTATTCAATCACTGACTCACTAACCACTGATGTTATACTCAATTTTTCGTACACCTGTCATGAATAGAGCCCTTTTTAATACCAAACCTTTCAATTACAATTAGTTACAATCTACCTTAAACTGACATATCCTAGTTACTTTCTGAGTACCAGGCTTGGTTTAACAGCTGTGAAATCTAACCTTTTCAAATACCAACTCCCTAAGTCTAGAATATTTTCATTTTGTACTCCTATCCTTTAGATTTTTTACTACTTAACCTATCAGTCCTACATTACAGTTCAAACAGAGTGTCATTGTTGTAAGACTCTACCATCACTCCACATTACATTCCAGAGTGCATTGTTGTAAGCTTTTCTGCTTCTGGATCTTGCATTATTGTAAGCTTTTCTACTTCTGGGTCTTGCATTGTTGTAAGCTTTCTCGCTTGTATTGGTTTATTTTGTAACTTGTAACTCTATAAACATAGCTATAATAATGTTTATTATTGGTTTTATTTGTAATTAATATCTTTATATACAAGTGTAATTTGAAATAATACTTATATATAAATTTAAAGATGTAAAGTTAATTTATAAATCTTTAAATTTTTCTTTATATATAACCAAGATATTTTTATATTCTTTAAAATTGATTTTTCAGTTCACAATCCATTTCGAACACTATCAATTGAGAGCTATGGGTGGTGATTATCCAATTCCGCCTTACCCAATTGCGTCGGTGACAAATCCTCTGCTGGTGAAAACCCTCAACATGATCATCCATGTTTTTTGACTGATGAAGAGTTGAATTGGGCGTATGATATACCTTTGCTCAACTATAATTTAGTGGACTACGAATTGGGGAGGGGCATCATCGTCCGGTGGCAAACACTCCTGTACCACCACAACATCCTCCACCATCAAACCGCCCTCATGTCGAAAACCCCAGTCAAACAAAGAACTAACGAGTTGGGCTGAAGGGTACGAAACTGACCCTCGGGCGTAATACGAACCACCGTTGGGAAGAAATGGTTTGGGAACCTTGGAAATTTTTGATGATGGCTGCCTCCACCGCAATTTAGTGGACTACGAATTGGGGGGGGCATCATCGTCCGGTGGCAAACACTCCTGTACCACCAAACATCCTCCACCATCAAACCACCCTCATGTCGAAAACCCAGTCAAACACAAGAACTGACTAGTTGGGCTGAAGGGTACAAAACTGACCCTCGGGCATAATACGAACCACCGTTGGGAAGAAATGGTTTGGGAACCTTAGAAAAATTTTGATGATGGCTGCCTCCACGCAATGATGATGATAATGATATATTCTATGGTTTATCTAATGTTTTATTATGGGTTACTTAATTTTATTTCCATGTACTCTTTTATGTGAATTAGTTTGAATATTAATCATGTTTGTTTTAGTTTTAATTATGTATTAGTTTAAATTTAAATTTGTTGTTGTTTAATTTTAAATCATGTTTTATAGCAAAGCCACTGATGTCAAACCACTGCTAACACACCAGCAGTAGTTGTATAGTAAAACCATTGATTCACTAACCACTGATGTTATACTCAGCAGTGGTTTCACATGGTTGCACCAGCAGTGTTTGCCTAACATCTGATATTATTACTCCATCAGAGGATAGCAACATTATCAGTGTTTATCTAACATCTGATGTTATTACTCTATCAGAGGTTAGAAAACTCATCAGAGGTTTGGCAAGGATTCTTTATATGTTGGCTCATCAGTAGTTTGACTTTATTTCATCATCTATTATGACTATCTTTTATTTAATTTGAAAGGTACTTGACACTTTATCAATTTAAAACGAACAATAGACAACCTAAGCATCTTAATCATGCTTCTAGCTCGAGTTCATCTACTCCAGCCGAAAAACTAAAAGATATAACAAAAGATACTATGCTGCACGCAAAGAAAATAACAAAGTCTCAAAATTTGGGAGTGCTGAGGTCTCCTGAAGTTCTTCATCAATATCTTTAATGAGTAATAGATCAACAGAAAGGATACCCTTAAGAGTTTAGATACTAACATTACTCAATTTACCCAAATGACAAATGAGAACGCGTCAAGCACATTCCCCTCATTATGTAATTGATGAAGTCGTGCCTAGAACATCACGAGGGTTATATTTATTTCAATAATGATTTCTTTGTCGAACTTGACATCTTTAACAACCTTCATTATTTAATACAATGATTTTTTTAGTGTTAAATTCAACCGCGTACGCTTTTACCTCAATTTTGTGAAGTAGTTGATCAACCTTCTTCCAAGCTGAGAATGTAGAAGATAATCCATATAATTTTGTTTACGATCGTGTACCTAGAGATCATCATGTTTTAAAAGAACATGGTGCATGTCCTGATTGTGGAGCAAAACGTTTTCAATTTGAGTTTGATACCTTTTGTTGTATGGGTGGGAAAACTGTGTTAGCAAATTCAGAAATTCCAAGATGAAATTGGAAATATTTTTAGGCAATACATTCATGCTTATACACCAATTTGTCTTTTCCTCAACGAGGGTGACATTGGATGATACATTGAGCAATATGAGAGACGGTGTATATACTTTTAGTGCACATAGAGGAATATATCACAAAATCAACCAATTAGTTCTGAAGGATGGAACCCATAGGTACCTGCAGTTGTATTTTTATGATCCTAATGCTGAGTTAGATCTCAGACTCTAATGGCCAAATCTTGATCGATGTATTACTCACACACACGTTCTTTCTACAAACCCATATGTCGAACATTTCGAAGACTTGCAGAACTAGGACCTCTGGACAACTATAGAGTCACTTTGAATACTTTGGTTGAACTTGACCAAAGGGTGTACAACCGACCAACGAGTTTAGAGGTATATAAAATGTTATAAAAACACGTGAAGTATAAACAATTGATCACAAACAACAACTGATCAGAAACCACTGATGACAAACCACTACTAACGTACCAACAATAGTTGTATAGCAAAACCACTGATTCAACCACAGACTCAATAACCACTGATGTTATACTCTGTAGTGGTTGTCTACACCAAATAGTGTTTGCCTAACATCTGATGTTATTACTTTATCAGAGGTTATCAAACTCATAAGATGTTTGCCTATATTCCATCAGATGTTGGCTCATCAGTAGTTTGACTTTATTTGACCCTTATTAGACCAACTGAATTGTTACTCTCTTCAACATAAAATATTGTATTAACTGTAATTATTTCATAGAATTGCTTATAGTTGACGATTATATAGGTTGCTCGTATTTGAGTTGAAGGTAATGACAATGTCACTTCGTATAAACGAAGTATTTTTATTTATGGTAGATGTGAATATAGCCAAACTATTAGCCATACTTCAGTTGTTACGATCCATTGTCACATCCTCTATTTTTTCCTAATGGTGAGTCGGTGGTTGGCATGCTAACATTCCACGTCCTGGAGTATCGATCAATGAGGTTCGCAAAATGACAACATCGAAGGAGAAATGGAAGGTACCAACAATTTATTATTCTTTGAAGTGATGATCATAAAAATACTCTAATGCGTTTTATTTTATTAACTATTTGCTTTTAAACTATCTTAATCGTCCAGATGCTAACACACGAAGTGGTAGAACAACCATGGCTATGCGAGAGTACTACTGTTACAAGTTCCAGATTCCATCTACCGAAAACATGCTTCTGTTTGGTAGTAGACTGCTACAACAGTTTGTGGTAGATGTTTACATAAAGATTGAGATGTCACATTTAGAATTTTTTGAGAGAAACCAGGCTAAGATACGGGTCGACTTGTACCAAGGTATTGTGGATTGCATCAATGGTGGTGAGGTTCATGCAAACAGAGTGGGAAAATGAATTGTGTTGCCTGCATCTTTCATCGGAGGGCCTCGCGACATGCGATGTCGGTTTCTAGATGCAATGACTTTAGTTCAAGATGAGGGGAAGCCTGATATATTCCTTACAATGACGTGTAATCCTAAGTGGCCTGAGATATGTGATAATTTACATGTTGGTCAAACTGCACAAGATCGTTCGGACCTTGTTTCAAGAGTGTTTCGGGCTAAATTAGAAGATCTTAAGGAACAACTCTTTAAGAAACATATCCTCAGGGAAGTTATGGCATACGTTTATGTCAACGGATTTCAAAAGCGTGGTTTGCCGCACGCACATTTTCTCCTTATCATGTACCCGCAACACAAAATCAATAACACGAACCATTATGATAAGGTTGTGTGTTCTGAGATTCCTAACAAACTAAGACATCCCAAGTTGCATGAGATTGTTGTGAAGCACATGATTCACGGCCCATGCGACGGTTTACGATTAAGCAGTCCTTGTACGCAGGATGATCCTAAAATTTGTCGTTTTCACTATCCTTGACAATTTAATGAAGAGACAACACAAGGAGAAGATGCATATCCGTTGTATCGAAGGAGAGACACTAGAATAGAAGTGGATGTACGAGGAAAAACACTTGATAATAGATGGGTGGTCCCATATAACCCAAGGCTTTTGATGATGTTTAACTGCCACATCAATGTTGAAGTTTGCTCAAGTATAAAATCTATGAAATATCTTTTCAAATATGTTTATAAAGGACATGACAAACAAGTTATTCAAGTTGATCAAAGTGAGCAAGGGGATGTTATTAATGAGATAAAGAGATTTTAGGATGCACGCTACATATCGCCCCTAGAGGCTATGTGGCGCATTTTTTCCTTCTCTTTTTCTCAAATCTTTCCATCTGTTCTAGTCTTACAACTTCATCTACCAAATAATCAGATGGTTAGATTTAGAGATGATGAAATAATGTCTAATATTGTTGATAGGGAAAGGGATAAAAGAACCATGCTAACAACATTGTTTTGAGAAAATTAGAATCGATGAAACAGCAAGGGTATATTTGTATAAAGATTTTCCAAAACACTTCACGTGGAATGGAATCACACGCCATTGGAATGTTCGTTTGGGTAAAAAACAGAGAGATCGTATCGTTTCCGCTAATCAAGCCGAAGGAGAAAGGTACTACTTACGCCTACTTTTGACAAATGTCAGAGGGCCTACTTCTTTTGAACATCTTTGCACGGTTAATGGTCAAAGGTGTGAGACATTTAGAAAAGCAACTCTTGAGTTAGGCTTAATAGAAGACGACGAATATCTATCACAATGATGAAGCCTCTATATTCCAGTTTCCCAATGCTCTTAGAAGGTTATTTGCGACCATAATGATTTTTTGCCAACCTGGAGATATTTGAAGGTTATGTAATGACCACTTTGATTCACTTTCTGAAGATCATCAGTTACACTATCAAAGTATCGAACGAGTTGAGAATATGGTTCTTACCGAAATTAGTGTCTTTCTACAATCCATGGATAAAAATATCAATGAATTCAACCTTCCTAAGATAACAGATGATGTTAACTTACAGGACGTAGGTTACCATGAGTTACATAGGGAGTATGGGATTGTTTTTGGAACCTGAACACTTGAGTGGCAAAGATAAACTTAATCCGGACCAAGAAAACGTGTTTGATGAGATCATGATGCATGTTGATAATGATCTTCCATGCGTCTTCTATATTGATGGTTCGGGCGGAACTGGAAAAACATTTTTGTACAATGCCTTGCTTGCTGAAATTCTGTCACGTGGTCTTATTGCTCTCGCAACAGCTTCATAAGGTGTTGCGGCTAATAATATGCGAGGAGGTAGAACGGATCACTCGAGATTCAAGATTCCTATTAATCTTGAAAATAATTCAATGTGCAGTATCAAAAAACAGAGTGGGGCCGCTAAACAAATCGGGTCTGCCAAAATAATCATATGGGATGAAGCGTCGATGTCTAAGCGACATGCGATAGAGGTAGTTGATCGTGCACTGCAAGACATTATAGGTGTTAGTCTCCTATTTGGTGGGAAGATAATGGTTATGGGAGGTGACTTCAGACAGGTGTTGTCGGTTATTAAACGTGGCACTCGAGCACATATCGTAGACTCTAGCCTATGAATGTTACCTCTTTGGTGTTTGACTAAACAGATGCGGTTGACCATAAATATGAGAGCGTTGAAAGATCCATGGTTTTCTGAATTCTTTTAAGAGTCAGCGATGGAATCGAAGAACCAATCGAAGGAAACTATATCCGCATACTCGATGACATGACAATTCAGTGCAACAATAGAGAAAACTCTATAGAAGAATTGACCAATGCCATCTTTTCATCAATTGAAGATAGTGTATACTCTTCAAATTATATAATCTCTAGAGCGATATTGTCAACTAAAAATGAGTGTGTTTACGAGATTAATACTCAAATAATCGACATTTTTCATGGGGAGGAAAAAGTGTATTACAGTTTTGATGAAGCTAAAGACGATCGGCACAGCTTCTATCCGATTGAGTTAATAAACTCGCTAAATGTTAGTGGTTTACCGCCTCATAATATTCGTTTAACAATTGGATGCCGAATAATATTGTTACGGAATATCAATCCATCACATGGCCTGTGTAATGGCACGCGATTGATATGTAAAGGCTTCATGCGAAATGTTATTGATGCAGAATTTGCAGTCGGTCAACATGCCGGTAAACGAGTATTTTTGCCAAGAATGCCTCTAACCCTTTCTGATGTTCAAGCCGAAAAGAAAATAGTTTCACAATTCGACTAAGCTTTTCCATGACGATTAACAAAGCTAAAGGTCAAACAATTCCGCACGTCGGTGTTTATTTACCAGATTCTGTATTTTCACATGGACAACTTTATGTGGCGTTATTGTCACACCCAACCGATGGTGGAAACATCAGAGTGAGACGATAATGAGATTGCTCATTGCTCACAACATTAATAATGATAATATTTAATTTAAAGTCGAACTTCATTTCAAGAATAATGGTCAAAATACAACATTGAAACAAATACAACAATTAGACTTAACAAGTTTAAGTAACAGAATACAACAAAATTGATACAACAACATTAACCTAAACGTCTAAATGTGTGTATCTAAGTCCTTGCTATTTGATTTCATAGCATCCTCTTCATCAACCTGTAACATGTTTTAAAATACAATTCAATGCAAAAGCAAAGGCGAGTACACAAGTTTAAGCATAGCATACGTATACGAATAAAGTTTAAACAAATCCTCACCGGCAACTATGACTGTACAAGAGCATATACAAGGCATGCAATACTACTAGTCAAACCCTTAACACAATCACGATGCTTTAACATGGCCTCAAGATTACACGATGGAGGGGGATGCGTTACTTCCTAATGCGCTTATACATGTCAAACGAAGGCTTAAAACAAGTTAATGACTAAGGTATCACATAAAGAATGTCCAAGATATAAGCATCAAGTAATCGTATCAAGCATTCATGTGTATAGGATTTTTTGTGCATTTCATAAAGTTTAAGTGTTGTGGTTTTTTGGTATAAGTAAACATGTTACACCCAAAAGTGTTGTAAACGAAAAGAGAGTCGAGTGTATCCACGGTTTTGCTAGCCTTCCCTTGTTACTTCTATGAAGGGCTTGGAGAGTTGGAGGATCGCCAAGTTATCCTATATGAGGAAGACCTAGGTTGGTAAGTATTCGAATAATAACGGAGGATTTAGGAATTTAAACATACTAAAGTATGTATTTGAGAAAATAATCATCTAGACTTAATACTCGTTTTTGACACTATAAGACCCATTCGGGTTGATGTGTTTTCATGGGTTAGGTTACCCATTAGAGTCGTAACGAGAGATTAAGTACTTAGGTGATGTAACCTAGTACCATGACGGATAACCATTTGATTACCATCAAGAGTTTGGTTAGTGTGTATATACATATTATATAGTATACATAATAAGTAGACCATAAAAATCATGTAAATTCATAGATGTCATGCATGGAGGTAGGAGGATAACCTTCCTTTTAAAACCTCTTTCGTATAGTTCACCAATGCACAAGTCGTCACAAGGACGACAAGGATGGTCATGAGTAAGCTTAAACAAAAAAGTAAAAGACAAAAGTAATCGAAAACATCAAGTGAGGTGGTGGATCGAAGGTAGGATAGCCAAGGCTTCCAAGTGATCACACTTTACCAACTCAAGTCTTGTTTCGAGAACAAGCTTGGAAGGATACAACACTTGTTGGTAAAACCCTATTAAAACAAAAGGCTCTTGCACTTGGGATCTTAGACATGGTGATGTTCCAAGTTGGTCTTCCTTGGAAGACTTATGGAGACAGTCCAAAAGGTGTTTCAAGTGTTAAGAAAGAAGGAAGATCAAAAGGAGAGAGGTGAGTTAGAACTCACTTTTTGAAGCTTTGATCTTTTAGAGGAAGAGAGCTCTTGGAGCTTTTAGAGAGAAGAGAAGAGATGATTGAGGTGTGATTTGAGAGGAGAAGGAGTGGGGTATTTATAGGTGAGATTGGGAGGTTGTTAGGTGAAAGTAATAAATGTAGAAAACACAAAATTGGCCAATCTATGAGCTTGAAACCAACTTATCTGGATTACGCCCCTCTCACGGGCCGCGGATGGTGGAGATGGCTCGGTCGCGGGCCGCGAGATGGGTTATTCCAGAAGTTTCTTTGATTTTTATCACTTTTATTCCTTGAACTTAGTTTAAGTTGCCATTTTACATGATTTAAGCATATAACGTTCATAAGTGTCGAGTGTGAATGCATGAATCTTTATACGTATAACAAGTATCAGTTTGTATGTATTAAATGATTGAATGTATGTAAGACAAGTACGTATCAAGTATAAATTTTATTATGGTTCAAAGTCTCGGATTACAAGATTGGAAAAACGAAATACGAAAACGATACGAATATAATTTTCCATAAATAGAAATACGATTACACTTTCTAATTAAGGAAAGTACAAAAAAGCGAGGCATTACAGTTATCAAGAGGGATTTCAAGACAAAATACGAAGATGTTGGTACATCTCTCAAAACATTTTAAACAACCCGGAGTTTACATATCAAATGTTGTCTACCTGGAAGTGTTGCATGATTGATGAATCGCATTCGTATCAAAATGAAGTTAAGTTGGTAGATTTTGTGCCTTAATTGCTTCCAGAAATTACTTTTTTAATTATTTTTATAAAACACCTGTCAACGTCTAACATTGTTTTTTTATGTGTCAAAATCTGGTACAGTAGAGGAGAAGATACAAGAAATTCATGAGCGAACGAATGTATTGGTAAAATAGGAAGAGTTACAAGAGAGTCCCCGTATTTGTTTTTTGTGTTTTGTCCAGCTACTTGCTTGTATTGTACTCTTCTTGTCTTTAATTACATCTACTTCCTTGTTTTGTACTTTTCTTGTATATCGATCACATCGAAGCTACAACTAAAAAAACAAGGAAAAGTATATCACCAAAAATTGATAAAATAACAGAAAAACAAGTACCAACATATCATGAATAAGAAAAGTAACTTAAGTACTATACAATATATCACGAGACTGACATAAATGGAAACTTAACGTCAATGCCCCCTAATCTTATAAGAAAATAGGTATTAGTGCTTGTAATCCTATCCACTGATCAGAAACCACTGATACAAAACCACTGCTAACACACCAACAATAGTTGTATAGCAAAACCACTGATTCAACCACTGCCTCACTAACCATCGATGCTATACTCAGCAGTGGTTGTCTACCACCAATACTGTTTGCCTAAAATCTGATGCTAAAAAACCACAAAAAATTACACCAAAAAGATACAGAAAATAAAAAAATAAAAAATGCTAATCCAATTTCTCATCCAAATCTTCACTGCCATCACTCTCTTATTCAGCAGTGGTTTTTGTCCCATGAACCTTTGACTTCCTTAGATAGGTGCCAATTTCCCTACACAACTGAAACGCCTTGCTCTAGGCGATGCTGATCAATCAACAAAAAATATGGCATTTAGCTTTGGTGCCATCTTTTCTTGTTGATTGGTGAAGTGGTTATGTGGATGGTGGAGACATCGATGCCTTTTTTGTGGACGCTATTATTTTTGGTGTGATTGTGAGTGGGTTTTTTGCTTTGATGATGCTTGGCCATCATCAACATGTGCATCCTACCCCCATCATTTCAAATGGAGTCCAAAATATCGTTTACACTGGCATAGGTCTCTCCTTCTCATCCAAACCTTCCTCAAGAACAAAGCAGACAAAATGACATATCACTGTCATCAGTCTCTTTGTCTTGAGGATTTGTCCACCTCATTCAACAAAATCTTTTAGAACACACAGGTTACAGGTTTGCCATCTGTTATTTTGAACTTTTTGGCGTTTTAATTTGAACAAGGTGAGGTTTATCTCAATAAAATTTTGCTGAACGAGATGGACAACATTGTTATGCTCACATAATAATGACCTAAGAATGTTGTCCACCTCATTCAGATACTGTTTGTTAAGTAATAAAGATGGCACATCCCATCATTAAGTTACTGTTTGTTGGGCTTTATTTGTTAAATCTGCAACTTGTAATCCTATCCACTAATCAGAAACCACTGATGCAAACCACTAATGACAAACCACTTCTAACACACCAACAATAGTTGTATAGCAAAACCACTTACGCAACCATTGACTTACTAACCACTGATGTCATACTGAGTAGTGGTTGTCTACCGCCAATAGTGTTTACCTAACATCTGATGTTACTACTCCATGAAAATCTATCCGTTGCTGAAAGTGTATCCCATGCTCGTACTTCCACTGTTGGTGAAACCACTGTTTTCCCAATCCACTAATCATCCCTTTGTTCAGAACCACTGCTGGTCTCCAGCAGAGGTTACCAAACAACTGTCATCCATTACTCAACAGAGTTTACACGTGCACAGATGATTTGCCTTCTCTTGTAAAGACGGATTCTTCATTTTGGACTATCGGTACGATGTTTTCAATTTAGTTTGTTTAAATTTTAACATTTGATAGATGGAATGTTTGAAATCAAAACGTTATCTATGTATGTTATACTTTGTTTGCTAATTGACCACTAATAAGTTATATTCGGAATTTAAGGATAAAGTCCGAAGTTTCTTCATTCGATATTAAATAGTACTACAGAATTTTGAGTTTGAAAAATATAAAAAAATACATGCTACAATTAACATATGACTCTCGCCTTCTTCCAAGCAATTTCATTTTTCTTTTAATTTAAAGATCAGCTAGCATATAACAAGTCTTTTGATCCTTTTTCAGCAGTTGTGTGATAAACTCTTCTGCTTTATCTTTGAACTCTGATGAAGGAGAATAGTCAACTTCATTCAGCAGTGCAATGCTACTCCAGGTTTGCTTATAATAATTGTCACTCAGCATAGCAACTTTTTGGTTGAGTTCTTCATTTGTCTTCTGTTCTTTGAGTGACCATCTTGAAAATTCCATTTTAACAGCGTTAGTATCTGCCTAGTGGTGGAAGGATCTGTTTGCCATTTAGAATAGTGTGAGTGTTTTTGGATGGTTAGTTTTTGGATGAATAAATTTCTTAAAGTAAATTGTTGATGTTTTCCACTAAGCTAATCATGAGCCTTTTATAGTGTTTAAAATGTTTGATATGTTAAATGAAGAGATTATTCCTAATGATGATAACCTATTTTTGAAGATTTAAAGTTTGTCCTTTGGGTTTCTAGATATCTAATTTTACTTGTTTTCCCATTCAAACTCATTTTTGAAAGGTTTTGCATTAAATGCATAGGGTTTTTGAATATAAATGTACATGTTTATAGTATAGATGTACACGTTTTTCCTCTTAAATAATTAAATGTACATGGTTTTTAAGTATAAATTTTTATTTAATGCTTGCATTTAAATCTGACCTTTGGGCTGGTAGATATTTCACTATATAATACCTTTTCCAATTCAAATGTTTTGTCATCATACACCGATTCACTAAGTGAAATAGAAGAGCAATTGTTATTGTTTTGCATCAGTTCTTAGTAATACATTAAAATGGCATCATATACTTCTATTCACAATTTGACGAATTAAAGCAACGATTTATTAAACAAATCGAAGACCAAGTTTATGTTGATAGGTCTACTCTTCAAAGCTGAAGAGGTGTTTTAACGGACTGCAACTTGGTCTGCTGACAAGAGACCAGGTTTCAAGAGACCTGAGGGCGTTGCCGACGACTTTCGTTAGTGACTTGTGTGTTGAGTGTAATATAGAGTGC